>JANCRA010000006.1:5236683-6436683 GCA_024362935.1 Setophaga petechia | reverse complement strand
TTCAAGAGCTTTGCAGACACCCACTTGTGCAGGTCCATCAGTTTGTCCCATATTTGTGCACTCCCCTGAGCAGTGTCCCTGTGTTCCAGGTGTTCTGTGCTGCGTGCTGTAGCCTGAAGTGCAAGCTGCTGTACATGGACAGAAAGGAGGCCAGAGTGTGTGTGATCTGCCACTCAGTGCTGATGAATGGTGAGTGCACAGGGAACTGAGATCTGGCACTCACTGGCTTTGTGTGGAGCTGCAGTGAGGGCATTTGAAAAGAAAAAAATATCAAAATACTTCATTTGTATGGGTAAGTATTCTGAAACAGTAAAGGTGCTTGAGATGCTGGTGTGGAATCCCAGTGAAGAGTAGAAAAACTGGTAAGGTTGCAGTGAGTTTGGAAGCTTTCATTTGGGAGTGCTCTACCAGGATTGCAAAAACTGTGACTTTGAGGTTGATTCAGAAGTGTACTCTGTGTCCTTTGTTGCCTGAGTAGATAACCCACTGCACATTCAGCTGGAATGCCATAGAGTACAGTAATGCAGCTGTGCCTGTTCTAGATCATGCATTATAGGAGATGGGGAAAGTTGTATTTATCCACAAATTAATTCAGCTCCTCTTCCTAAAGTGGGAGGTCTTGTCTAAATACAGGTCCCCAAATGTGGACAGCTGAGCTGAGATGGTTACATTCACACATTCCTGGAGAGTGTCCAACCCAGGGGGGTGCTGTGGCCAAAAGCCTGGTGAGAACGTGGGACACAGGAGAGAGGTCACAAGTACTTCTGAAGCTCACATGTAGAGGAAGTTCTATCACCTCTGCTTGATGTAAGGAGAAGCTCTGGGTTTGGCCAGCAGGCTGTGGAGTGTATTTTGTGTGTTGTTCTTTATTGTGCTAACACTTTAGAGCTGTGCCATAAATATGGAGAAATGCAGAGCACTCCTTTGAGGCCTGTGGGAATCTCCAGGACTTCCCACTCTGGCAGCCCCCTGGGTGATGATCTGTCCAGCTGAATTATGCCCATGACACTGACACAGCTGCTGCTGGAAGACTCAGTGTGCACTTCTGCTGTCTTGAATTGAGAAGGCAGAGAAATTGGATTAGGTTGAGAGAGGACCCATGTGGGTGCTTAATTCATGAGATAACCTGTCTCAGTGAGAAATTCAGGCATTTTGGCTTATTAGTGGGAAAGTGAACGGGTGTCTTGGTCCTGGGGTATAAATACATATCTGGATCACTGAAACTTGATGCCAGAAGTGAATTTAGTGGTAGAGGATGGTCTGACAGGTGCATTCTAACATTCTAAAAAGTACAATGAGAAGTCAGAGAAATTCAGGCTCTGAATGCCAACTTTTAACTGTTAGGATTCCTGTTCAGTAATTATCAGGATGGTTTATCATGGAATATCCACTGCTGCAATTGTTTAGCTAAACTTTGGAGACTTTCAACAGAGATTCTAACCAAGGATTAGTTAGGAAAATTGTGGTTTGTGTCAGCATCACAGAAAGTAATTTTGGCATTATCTTTACATATTACTGCATGGTGGATTATTTGAGCTGTTTTCAGAAAGATCACTTACTTTGTTGTTTGAACATCTAAACTAAACTTAAGGTCATAGCTTTACTTTTTCTCCAAAGAAGTTGAGTATTCGTTCAGGTTTGGTTGAAAGTAACTGAGTGCTTAGTCTTGAGATGAGAATATAAAAGTAGACAGAATCTGTTAAACAAGAATATAATTTTCTCAGAAAAAATTCAAAAAGATGAAATGCTTCGAAAATATGAAACATTAATCACTGTGCAGTGGTAGGTTTTAATTATTAATAATTCTTTACTCTAGGCCAAATGTGTAAGGTGACAGGAAATTGTAGGTTACAGTATCTAGAAATTAAATCTAGTCCCAGTAATGATGCTGAAGGGGTTCTAAACTGTTACATTTTGAGATGGGGAAATGAACACATTTCAAGGTGTACAAGAACAAGGAAGTACAAATACACTTAGCAAAAGACAGCTGGCTCTGTCCTGGTGAGTAGGATTAATTTGCATCTGGGGGAAGGGAAGAATCTGTAAATATTTTGTTGAAACCAAAGTGTTGTTTCAAAAAGACATAATAAAACTGATGATATTCTAATGATTTCATTTGAAAGCCTCTCTGTCCTGCTGCCAGGGCAGATCACATGAATGGCAGCAGTGACAGCAGTGCCTGGTTCCTTCCAGGCCAGTGCTGTGCTTGCCCTGTCTCCCTCCATTCCTGTCCTGCTGCTGCTTCATGCTGATGCTTTGGGTGACTGCACCCATAGCCTGATTGCATCCCACCCCTCCTGGTCCTTCCAGTTTCTTTGTCAATGCAGCTTTTGGGCCTTTTATCCCTGTCAGTGCAGCAGGTTAAGCATTAATCTTTGCACAGTCCTGGAAGCAGGGGTAGGAACTGTAAAAGCAGTTATTATGTTACTTGATTTCTCAGAACCTGGTTTGTGTTTGACTGGGGTGTGAGGGGAGGGTTGTGTGTTTTCTGGCTCGTTTCCATGGCCAGGCTGTGTGTTTCATCAGTTTCCAATGCTACTTTTAGTGTATTTTCAGTTGGTAGATGTGCTGACTTGGCACTTTGCTCCATTTAAAGAAGGCTTAAAGAATGCTCTTTTACTTTTCTAATAAAGGAGCCCTGGACAGATAACTCTGTGCATTTTTAATACTTTGTTCTTTCAGGACTTTTACTATAACTGGTATAGAATTGCTGTTTAAAAAGTGCTTTGGTTCAAGTAATTTTCTCAATACATTTTTCATTGACAGGCATTTCACTATTGGTTTTGCAGGTTGATGGGGGGAAGCAGGAGGGTTTATGTTCTGTTGAGTTCTGTTTGGGTTTTTTTTAAATCTTGTTATTTCCACCTTGGTTTTCTAATGATTTGCAGCTGAAAGAACCCAAGGATGTACATGCTCTGAGAGCTTATGTGCCATGATATTTATGCCTGACTCAAAAAATGCATTTATTTGTAACACACTAATAGGGTTGTGGGTGCAAACACACATATGAATTTTCTGGCATCTTGTTACAAGCCTCCCTTAAAGGTGAAAAAGAAGTAGCACTGTGGAGTTAGTCTGGTTTACTCACTGGAGGAGATTTTCCTATGATAGATGTTGCTGACGAAAAAGATTTATGTCTTATTTTTTGGCCAGTTGAATTAAGGCTCAAGTCATGCCTTCCAAATTAATAGCATAAGGATTTTTTAGAGTTAAGAATAAAAGTTGTTGATCTTCACACAACTGCCCTGGACACAAAGAAATGCAGGGTGCTTTTTATCATAAATGTAAGCTAAATCTGCTCAAGTATTTTGTGGGTTATGAAAGATTTGTAGTAAAAACGTCTATTTCTCCATGCATTGTGATATATATATATATATATACACATATATACATACACACACACACAGATATATATAGATATTTGTGTACACATTGACTGTTTCCAATTAAATCTTTGAAGAAGAAACAAAATGAAGCATGAAGAGCTAAGCATCACTCAAATCAAAGTGTATTTTAACCCTTTTCAGAAAATACTTCTTTATGGACTGATATTTTTATTGCACAGGGCCAGTGCAGTTTCTCCTTGTGTTTTTCTTGCTCAATTGCAGTCTCCTGGGCTGTTACATGGAGGGAATGGTTTTTGGGAGGTGGCAGGGCCCATGCTGACAGCAGCTGAGAACTTAACACAGTGTTTTGGACTGTTGGATTCCTTCCTCTGTGTTGATGGCTCTTGTTCTTTGTTTGCTTTAGCTCAAGCCTGGGAGAACATGATGAGTGCCTCAAGCCAGAGCCCTAACCCTAACAATCCTGCTGAATACTGTTCTACTATCCCTCCTTTGCAGCAGGCTCAGGCCTCGGGCGCCCTGAGCTCCCCGCCTCCCACTGTCATGGTACCTGTGGGAGTTCTGAAGCATCCTGGAGCAGAAGGTGAGGACACTTCCTTTTTCTTTCAGTTTACCTCTAGGAAGAATTTGGAAAGAATATCTGCACTTCATCCATTCCAAATAGTGGCTAATGCCAGTGAGCTGTTCCTGCCCTCAGAGGGACATGAGGTTTTTCAGGACGTGTAAACTGTTCTCAGTGGTTGTGTCTGTACATGATGCTGCCATAGGGAATGCATTAGGTGATGTCTTAAGTTCCTTCCAATCCACATTTTTATTTTTATTTTTTCTGTTTTGCTGTTTTATACTCAGATTTTCCTAGGCAGTGTTGCTGTGAGATGTTAAATGCTGTTTTCTTATGTTCTCTCCAGTGGCTCAGCCTAGAGAACAAAGGCGTGTTTGGTTTGCTGATGGGATTTTACCCAATGGAGAAGTTGCCGATGCAGCAAAGCTGACAGTGGCTGGGACAACTTCCACAGGAACCTTAGCAGTGTCTCATGATCCACCAAAGCCCATGGCCAACAGCACTTCATCAGCAGAAGTAAGGGAGTATTTGGCATTCAAAATCCTGTGTTTGCCTCGTTGTGAGTGGTCTGTGAGTTGCTGTGGTGACTGCAGTAAGACTCATGCAGGAAATCTGCTTAGGCTTGTCTTAATATGTTGCATAGCAAGTGTTGTCCTTATTTGAATGTTTGCAGAGTGCTGAAACAGCCATATCTTTTTAAATGAAATGAAGAGATCTGGGGCAAAGCACTGGGAATGTTTGTTGTCTGTGTGGCTTCCAGCTATTTGGCTGTACAGCTGGTGTGTGAAGGATATTTGTTTTAATACATGCTTTAACAAAGGTGAGTCATGGTCAGTAAGGAGTTTGAAAAAATAGGATTATCATAGTGTGGATCAGAAGAATATTCTATCACAAAATTATGTATGCAGGAAAGTGCAGATAAAGTCAACAATGTTAAGTCCACCATACCCCATGTAAGTGGAATTGAGACTGCAGAAAGTTCAAATGGGCATAGATGCATTAAGATTTTGTGAAGAAATGGGTTTGTATGATGTTAGAGAAGGGAGGTGCAGGCTCTAAGCAGATTTTCTACCAATAGTTCACATACAGGAGTCATCACATGATCATCTGTTATTACAGAACCAAATTACTTGGTGCTTCTGTTTCTCCAGCAGACACAGGCTCCTTCACCTACAGCTATAATAATTTAGCCAGCCAACTCTTAGATTTTAATTATTATTACTGTTTTAATGTTGTCCTTCCTTGTTGTTTGCTTCTTGTAGACTGATAATGCCTCTGTATTCTCGGGAAATATAACTCAGGTTGGCAGTCCTGTTGGCAGTGCAATGAATCTGATTCCTGAAGATGGTCTTCCTCCAATTCTCATCTCCACTGGAGTAAAAGGAGGTGAGGGTATAATTTGGCAGCCAGCTTTTATGCTTACCAGATGCAATAACCTAGTGGCTGGTGTGCTTATTTTAAAAATAAGATGCTGGCAGTGTGCTGAGTATTGGAAAGAATTCTCAGTAAGCACTCGTGGGAGGATGTTGGGTCACTCCTTTGCACAATTGGTCCCTATTTGCATCCAGGAAAAGCCCCACCTTGCAGTGAAATTCCTGTAACAAGTAAAACACGAAGCAAAAAGTAACTGCAGTCCAGAAACATGTGCTAATTCCTTTACTAATCGGGCTGTGGGGAATGTTTCAAACAGAGATAGGTTTTAATTAGTCTTTTGAATATTCATGCTTCCCTTCTCTGAAATTCTGTTGGAACATGGGCTCTGTGTGAGGCATCCCCAAGCACTGCATTCAGCAGCACTATTGCACATCATGGCCCACAGTGCAGCTTTTAGTCATTGTGATATCCCTTTATAAAGGTTCCAAATTGAGGAGGCTTCAGAAAATTAAAAACTAATTTTGAAAAGATTAGAAAATGTGTATTTGTTTATATGAAATTGCTTTCCACAGTCTGATTCATGACATCCTTTAATACATCCCTGTAATGAACTTATTTTCTCTTCTTTGTTTGTTTTATTCCTATTAGATATTTTGCTGACACATTGTGTTTCTAATGTTAAGTTGAAAGTAACCTTTTATTTCAGGATAGTGTCAAAACCAAAATGTGAGCAGCATTTAATTTCAGATCTGTTCCATCCTGTGTTTGCTGTTTATGGTAGTTTAGGACTGATGCCCTTCAGCCTTGCTGTGATTTAAATAACAATTCTTAACTTTTTAGTCATTTGGGATTTCGTTGACATTGTGACACATTTTTCAATTTGATTTCAATTTTCTCCTCTAGTTGAGACTGAAAAATAGTTATTTTTCTGAAACAAACTACACCTTTCTAAAGGATGTACAGAGGCTATCTCATAAATTCTGTTGAAGTTTGAAAATACCAGCCTAGGAAATAACCACTTAAACCAGCAGTACTTAAATAAGTTTTTGTCTAAAAGATCAAAACAGTAAAAAGAATTGGAATTGGGGTTATCTGATTATGATGTACAGTCTGTACCAATAATTTATGGATTTCGTTGTGTTTCTTTTGTAGACTATGCTGTGGAAGAGAGACCTTCTCAGATCTCTGTCATGCAGCAGCTGGAGGATGGTGGCCCTGACCCTCTAGTATTTGTTTTAAATGCTAATTTGCTGTCCATGGTAAAAATAGTAAATTGTAAGTGTTTATTATTAAATAAGTCTTAGTCTATGAGGGGGGGAATGTTACCTAGATTATTAGTAGGAACAGCAGCATTTTTATTTTGTAGGATAGTCTCAGAAAAAGTATACAGGTTGAAAACTTTGTATTGAGCCATATTAAGTTAAATGTCAAAAGGCCCTTTTCTGGTGATTTAGGTATCAGTACAGATAATTTTATGTAGAAAATAGAAACTGGACTGATGGAGCCTTCAGTCTCAGGTTTGGAGATCAATGTCCCCTCTAGAGCTTAGCAGGGCACGGTATTTTATCACCCCTTTTCCTTTGATTGCATCACTTATTCCCCTGTCATCCCATTCTGGAAAAGCAGATGGGATCCCATAAAGTGCAGAGGTTCCATTCCATTCCCCTGTGCAGCTCTTCTGTCTCTTTCTGTCCTGTGCCTGTGTGACCCTGCACTGAGGGAGGAGTGGAGAGGCACAGGATGGCTTCTCATGCCAGCTCCTCAGCTGATCTCTGCTGGATAGAAACACAATGAGAAATTGGGAAGGACAGTTTTCTATTAATAAATGATTCATAAACCTTTCAGCATCTCTTGGATTGCAGTACAATGTTTTACATATGTATGAAAAGGTAATATATTATAGACACGGGTTTAATTTCAATAACTTAGTATTCTCAAGAAATGAAGCTCAGAACACATATCATTACTAACATCCCTGTGAAGCAGAACAACACAGTGAGGTCTCATGGAGACACCTGACATCAGCTCTCCATATTAAGGAAGATATATTAAGGAAGATATCACTGCTGGAAACTGTTTTAGCTGTCAGGATCATGGTACACACAGCCAACAGCCTGGCCCCTTCCCAGGCTCCTTCATTCACATTTCAATCCTGTCCTTTCATTTGAATACAGAATCTGCTAAAAGTCTGCTCTGTGGTGTTAATCCCAAGATCTCACTGGGAGCTGTAATACTCTGGCTCTTCCTTAGCAGTAAACTGGGAATTACTGAGCTGCTCTTGTTTTGGATGTGCTGCCCTCACGCTAACAGATGTAGGACGCCATTTGTCTGTGTGACAGATAACACAACAATACGTGCTGGAAAACTGCTCCTTGCAGTTTTTTTCAGTGCAGTGAAATGTGGGGATCCTTTTTGCAGTTGTGCTCTGCTGATGCATGTTTCCATCCGTGCAGATGTGAACAGGAAGTGCTGGTGTTTCACCACCAAAGGCATGCACGCGGTGGGGCAGTCGGAGATCGTCATTCTCCTGCAGTGTTTGCCTGATGAGAAATGTTTGCCTAAGGATGTCTTTAACCATTTTGTGCAACTTTACCGGGATGCCTTAGCAGGTAGGAATGCTCTCTGTTAAAAATGGTAAAAATCATACAGGGTCAGATACATTTTTGTCACAGCAAATGGCTCTTTTTGGAAAAAAAAATATATAAAAGAGAATAAGGCTCAAAGCTGATCTGGGGATGAGTTGTTGGTTGTTAGTGTCCAGTGTTGTAGTCATCTCAGCAGATAAAATGCTGCTAACCTAGAGAGCTGCTCCAAAGATCTTCTAGCCAGAAAGAAAATGTTGAGATTTCTTGTGGATAGTATGTTCAGTATCTCCTGACCAGGTGGTTCACAAGTTTGATTGTCATACTGCCTGTGTCTGTTACTACATTATGGAGATCCTATTTATATTTTAAAATAATATATATATGTGTGTGTCCAGAATGAACTATAGAGCATTTCAGAAATTATCCCTGAATTTTGAATTTTTGTATCTTGATTGCAAGATTTTTATATAAACCATTGCACATTTTGCATTTACTAAATAAATAGGCTTCCACTTCTAAGTATTATTGTTGGACCTTAGAATTCAAAAATCCTTATAAGGAAATATGCAAGTATTTGGTTCCACTCATCAGAAGATAAAGCTTGTTTTCCAGAGGTGAAATTGGATCACATTAAGGTTATATGCTGAAAATACATTTACAGGAGGTTCTGTTTATCATTCGTAATGCCTTTGGAGTGATTGAACCCAGTACTTTAATAAAATAATGAAAGATATTTGTTTCCTAAAATATCTTTGTACAATAAAGGTCAGCTTGTCCAGAGAGGTTGCCAGGTTCAGAATGTATTATTATCTCATGCCATAATGGATCTTGTGTGCATGGCAAACAACTCCTGTTCTAAACCTCAATTCATTTTCTTTGTCTTATAATGATGTTTTTCAGAGGGAGATAGATATGAAAAATGGCAAGCATGTGTATATAAATGTGTATATATGTATATTGCAGATATAAATCCAGCTTGGTGTGTATATTGCTCTGAAGTTCTGTATAATTACACTACAGAAATACATAATTTATAACTCCTACATAATGTATTTGGAATTCTTTTTGAGTCCTGTAGTGGTAGTAATTTGATATCCTACAATTCCACTGGTGCAAGGAGCTGCCTGCTATTGTACAGTTGTTAATCAGAAACCGAATGTTGCTGTTGAAGAATTCCACTGTGTGTTTTCTTTTGGTAGGATGAGCTGTGTGTCGTGGTTCAGACATGAGGGATGAGCAGACAGACACCTTCAGTTACTGCATAATGCCTGCAGGTTTTGTAGACAGTGCACCTTGATGAATTCCCAAAGCACTTGGGAATGCTCTTTCAACATCCATCCTTTTTTCTTCCCAAGGCACGCGTTGAGAGGCAGAGGGATCTGTTGGCATATTTGTAACTTGGCTGCTTTAAACATTATTCAGGCAGAGAGGAGGTGATGCTGTAGGGGTTCAGTTTGGTGTCTGTAATCCCTTGGAAGTGCTTAGCAGTTCTGCTCTTGTAGGTGGGGCTGTGCTTGCCAAGCTGTTCATTTCAGAGGTACTGCACCTCTTCTGGCAATGAGATGATTTAGACATTTAGAGCAAACAAGAATTCCCAGCAGAATTTAGAGACTATTTAACAGCCTGCCTCACCATTTCATTTTTCATTCTATAATATATTGGCTTAAATATATTCTGTATCAGGAAACTGAAGTAAATTCTGTGTAGGTTTTTTATTTATTTCCTTTAGTATAAGTTTTCTTGAAAACAGTAATAAAATAAATGTATGTAAAAAGTACTTTTTATTGGAATGGAAACAAGAAATACTTTTTATGTTGTTGATATTGCTTTGAAGTGATTTTAGATTTCTTGGTCTTGTTTTCAGTGGGAAAACACAGCATCCCTTTTTTTGTTTGTTGGATTAAAGCCCAATCCATAGCAAATGATTTCTTCATGAGTCACATGAATTTAGGAGCTTGAATTCTGTGCTCAAGCCTAGAAGCACAAAGTCCTTGTATGTACCCATGCCTCTTCCCAGATGTTTCCTCTTTCCTGAAGGGATAACTTGTTCTGGAGGCAGAGTCCTGCCCTCTGTGCTGGGTGTTGTTTGCAGGCTGGCTCTGGTAGGATGGCAGCAGAGAGATTTTGAAGGAAAAAATGGTATTTTTCACTGTAAACTGTATGCATGTGAGTTATAAAAAAATAAAGTGAGTTAAGGCAAGTATTTATTGCTGCTCACTTTTCATCACTTTACTTTCCCTCTGGCCCCTGTGTCATCAAGCTCCCTGCTGTGTTGCTTTTCTTGTTTTGAAATTGGAGGCTAATGATTTTTGTTGTGGTTGTAGTAGTTGCACTGCTGTAGTAGTAATCCCATGATTATCCTTGTCTGTTGGCTCTAAGCCTGGCAGTGAATGGGAAAATGAGGACTTCTGTCCATCTGAATGGGTACTTTGAGGCAGTTGGATGTGTTAATGTAGTGCTGCCAGAGATGCCCCAGTGCATCAGCTCTGTGCTGGAAAACAATAAAAGCTACTGTTGCTTTTGTAGTGGAAATGTAAATCTGGCAACTGCCTGAAATGGCTTTGTGGTCACCCTGGTTTTTGGGGATATTCCCTGTGAGGGTGGGACACAGTTTGTGCATTTTTTACCCAGTGTGGTTTTAATTAAGTATGGTGGTAGTTAATTGTAGATCTGTAAAGAAGCCCATGTAGATGTTCTGAATAGAGAACAGGTTAACCAGCTGGTCTGTGGAAAGGTGGAGACAAAATCAAACTTCATGTGAGGTGAGTGAGTGATGTTAGGGAGGCTGCCACAGAGTAGCCTGAGGAAGCTTTGGATGCTGGCAGCTGCTGCTCTCACTGGTAGTAAGTGAAGCATTGTGGCCCTTGGCAATAGCAGGAAGTTCTTTCCAAATTGCTTTCTGATGTGTTTCAATAAAGAGATGCTGACCATGGCCAGAACTTGGAATGTGGAGCTGATGTGGAGATTTTTCTCAGTGTTGGTATCTGCTACAGATGTGTTGGGGCATCAGGTACATTGATGGTCTTGGCTCTTCTGTGGCTCTTTGTGGCTCTTGGAGTGATGGGCTTTGTGTTCCTTTTCCAAAGGAAATGTGCTCATTTGCTCTTGAAGAAAATCCATCTGGCAAGACTGTTCACAGGTGAATATTGCTCTGCATCTCCTGCTGCAGGACTGGGGTGCTGGGGTTTTCAGGATGCCAGCAGAGTTTGGTACATGGCAGTTCCTGGCTGTTCTGGCTGGAATTCCCCAAGCCACAAATAAATGCCTTGCCCGAGTCTGGATGCCATTACCTTTTTTTGACCTGGAATTAACCAAAAGATGGGAAGCATACATTAAGAATTTAACTTCACTATTTTTGGTAAAAGTAGCTAACTGGCTTTAGTACTCATTGAGGGCAATAAAAAAATGGAGGAATATTTTTTTTCCCTCATCTACCTTTCCTGGTATAGACTGTTTTGAGGCCAGGAGGAATTGCCAAACTGCTATACAAAGCACATTGTTCATCATGGAAAGATATCTACGTGAAGAATTCAAAACACTATGGATAAAAGCAGCTTTTTTTTCTGGACAACTTTGTAGGGATGCTTAAGATTTAAAGTCAAGGATAACCCAGTATAATTGAGAACAGAATAAGTACTGACCTCCTGCAGAACTACTTTAGATGCATCATGCACACTTAAAGCACTTCCTAAATAATGTCAGGTGCTGGAACTTAATATATGGAAAGGCACCTTTCTGCTCACTCTGAGATTGCCTCATTAGAAAGGAAGTTGTGATATGTTTTAAATTAAATTACATGCTTTTGCAAAGGATAGTTATTTTTGAAGGTTTTTCTGACGCCTACACTTTCTCTACAAGCCTCTGAAACAGTTCTGTGCTTAAAATGTGTAATGGTGCAGTGGGTTTGGTTTGACAGTGTCAGGCTGGGAATAGCAACTTCTCAGTGGGGCCTTGGCTTGGAATGACCTTCAGAGACAGGGCAGGACAGACTGACAGCCCCTGCTCAGGGCAGAAATGTTTGAGGGACAAGCCCAAGAGGCTTTTTGACTTGGTTGTGCTGACTGAAAAGGGCACTAAGGAAGTGTGTAGGAAAACACTTGCTTCTTCCCATGCTGTCCACATCCAGACTCTTGAGCTGTTATAAATAATGAATTGCACACAGCTACCTAATCCCAGTAATCTGTCCTCTTAAAGTGGTGGCAGCCTCTTGGATCTTGCACTGTGCAAGCTGCTTGTTTCAGAAGGAGTAATTTATGTTGCTGTGGCTTATGGAAGGAAAGGGCTGAACAGCTGAGTTGCAGATTCAACTCTGAGGGTTTTTTCCGTGTTTCTGTTGGCTGAAAAATTATTATTAAGGCATCCCAGGCGTGTGAGCCTTGAGGCTCCATCTCCTGAAACAGAAAAAATAAGTAGTCATCCCCTTCTGCTGCAGCACTTGGCACCAGTCTCAAGTGGAAATGTCTGGTTGCTTTGTCATTCCAGTGGGCAGTGCCACACGTCTCAGATCCATACAGGATTGTACAGCTGCTCTTGGCCTGGCCTCTCACACCCAGAAAATCCACAGAAAGGGGGCAGAACTCCGTGCAGTTTGGCAGTTCATACACGTCATACACTTGAAGGGTAAAAAGGATTATTGTGATCATGTTGTTGGAGCTGAGAACCTCACCAAGTAACTTTATTATCAGGCCTGTAGCTCTATTTGGGTAAGAACAGATGGGAAGGGGAAAAGGAAGTATAAATGAAGAAGAGGCGATTAGTGAGGGTAGGTGGAAACTGCAAAAGCAAACGAGTGCCAGCAGCTATTTTAGATAAGTGAAAATCTTTCTCATGAACACCAGTGGATACACTGGTTTGCACTCACTAGCAGGATCCCCACGTTGGTGCATTGGTATTTCACTGAGCAGTGTCCCAGCACAGCTGACAGAGCTGCGTGTGCACATGGGCAGGAGCAGGGATTCTCAGCAGCTGACATTTGGTGTGGCTCTGTTATTCCTGACAGTTTGACCAGTAACTGCTTTTCATCAAGTGTGCTCAGCTGAGAAGTTGTGGCCACTCTAAGAGTTCTGGAGTTTGATCTGGGTGATCATGTCAGCTTTGGCCTGTGTGTGTCTGTAAAATTACAGGTTGGCTTTGCAGGACAGTGGCAAACTCTGAATGAGCCTCACCCTGCTATGGGAGGCTGGGCTGCCAAAGCTGTCACTTTCTAACAGGGAACCTAATAACTTACTTTGTGCAGCATTTGTGAGTACAGAAAAAAAATCCACAAAGTGGCCCTGCAATTTGAAAAATCAGTAACCCCTTGAGCTTATTTGTTAGTTGGAGTATAAAAACAGCCTTTTGCTTACAGACCTGCCAGTCCCTATATGTAAAGCTGGAGGACTCAAGGTAGTGTAAAGGACAGTATTGAGTGATGATTGTGCCAAGGTGGTCTGCAGAGGTGCAAAGCAGCATGGCCACATCTCCAGTGGGAGGGCTGGAATAACTGTCTTATTATGACTTGTATTACTGAGGATATCAAAGTATCACTTCTGTGACTCATAGTTTTACTGACTTAAAACCTTGCATTTGTCTGTGTGTGCATCGTGTATGTAAAAGGGAGAAACTCCCCAGGCAGTGTCCAGTGGATGTGCAGATGGAGAGGTGCACATCACTGCCTTGAGTTCAGCTACAAACACTCTGTTATGAGGTGCTGAAGGAGCAGAAACTCCTACTTAGCAGTCTCTGTCTGCAGGTGGGAAAGTCTGGGATTGCTCCAGAAGCCCAGGAGGTCTGCATGAGTACCTCAATCCCATGCAATTCCTCATGAGTGGTGTGATCAAGCACACCACGCTCTCTGAAATTGTCTTTTTCTTTGAGAGCAAATCAGCACCATTAATATTCACATCTTCCTATGGAGAATTGTGATCAGCTGTTCTGTACATTATTTGCATGCTGTTGTTGTCATTTGGTAAAAGGAATCACACCATGGTTCTTTGCTTCAGTGTTAAATGCTGTGTTGGATGCTATAATAACCTAATCAACATTCAGATTCATTCAGCCATTTGAGTATAAACATTTTTGGAAATCAGAAGCATCAGAGAGTAAAAATGTGAATAAAAATTAGTGATGTTTCTCCCCTGTGTCTCTCTTAGTTGCATTTTACATTAAGTGTACTAATGAAATAAACAGTCTTTTGTGTAATTCTTGAAATGACCCAGATTTTCAATATGTGTCTGAGCAAGCACCCCAGTGGTTTGCCTAAATGGAAGGACAACCAGGGGGCACTAATTGTTTGACCAGGTGCACATCCTTCCTTAAATTGCAACTGAATCCAAAAGTTTAGTTCAAACAACAGCAGCTTCTACAGTGGAAGTCCCTTGAATATCTGTAATGCACTGAAAAAAGGCTTTGTGTGGATGTGTCTGTAGTGCCAGGGGGAGGTTTCAGGTACCACCTTAGCAGCAGTACTGGCCTCAACTCTGCTGTGGGATCCTGAGAGGGCAGTCTCAGCCTGGCACAGGTTGCCCAGAGCAGCTGTGGTTGACCCATTGTTTCAGGTGTGGTTAATACACATTAATGCTCCAGGAAGAAAAGTGACTTTAACATGGATTTTTTTCCTTTCTGAAAAACTCCTGACATTCTTGATACAGCTCTCAATCCAGTGAAGTAATGAACTTCTCTTTTTGCCATAGGTAACATTGTTGGCAACCTGGGACACTCCTTTTTCAGCCAGAGCTTCCTGGGAAGCAAAGAGCACGGAGGGTTCTTGTACGTGTCAGCGACCTATCAGTCCCTGCAGGACCTGGTGCTCCCAACCCCACCCTACCTGTTTGGCATCCTCATCCAGAAGTGGGAAACTCCCTGGGCCAAAGTGTTCCCCATCCGGCTGATGCTGAGGCTCGGGGCTGAATACAGGCGTGAGTAACTTCTGCAGGGGCAGGGATGGATCCTGCTGCAGAGCACTCCCCTGCCATGGATTGGTGCCTGTCAGAGCCACCAGGCTCAAGCAGGCAAGGAGGAGCTGTGTGTCAGACCCACAGTGCAGCACTCAGGTTGTGGTGGGACCTACAGCCTTTTTACAACTCTGCTGGGTCATCAGGGAGGTTTTTGTGGAGACAGATGTAGTTCTGAGCATGTTTGTATCCATTTAGTGACCCGGGAGTTATGTGCAGAACAAGTCTGATTAGCTGGTGTAGATAGCACAAGGGAGAGCTTTGAGATGTTAAGCTCTTTCCATGCTGAAATGAAAGACCATTTGCTTTTAGGTTTTTAAAACTGTGTTCATTTGCCAGAGAGTAACAATATGTGTGCAGGGGCAACAAACTTGGCAGTTTGTTGAAAAAATAATGTTGGAGCTAATAGCAATAAGCTGGAGAGAATGCTTCATCTGAACAAAATCTTAGCAGTTAGCATGAAATTGGCATAAAGTTAGGTTAAAATAATTTTCAAAAGACATTTACCATTGCTGGAGCAAAGACATTACTGGCAGTCTGTCCACCATGATGGCCAAAAATGGTATGTCTTACTCATCTTCAGTTTTAATTGGCATGTCTCATTAATCTAAATTACTACGAAAATGTTGCTAATTTTTCCCAGAACTCTTCCAGAACATTTTAAGAAAATAAGTTTTTTAATATACTGTGCAGAGATTTGTCACTTTAACTTTTAAAGTTTTGAGAACATTGGGAATTTTCCTCAAAATATGTGTGTTGCTGGAGGAGAAAAATAAAATCATCCAAATTTGCCTTCTGAGGATGAGGACTGAAGGTTAAACTTATCCAAAGAAACATTAATGTTTAAGGTGTGTAGGTTTTGGTGTGTACCTGCAGGCATTTTTAAAGTAGTACATTTATTCCCATCAGTATTTAGAAAAACAAACAAAAATGCTCATGTTTTGGATATAACATCTGTTTCTGAGCACAGAAAGAAGTGTTTTGATAGTGACAAAGAAAAGTACCTGGGAAGCCAAGCTTTGCATCATTCCCACAGCTGTGGTTTGGATTTAGACATTTTCCCTTGAGCTGTGCCAGTTGTGACTGCAGGGCACTGCCTCAGTTTCTCCCTGGAAGGTGCAGCTTTTGTCCCCAGGTTTCCTGGGTTTCCTTCCATCCTCCTTGCTGCTGCAGCTGTCAGAATCCAGCCATCTGTGCAGTGCTGCTGGCAGTGCAGATCAGATGCAGGAGGCCCTGGGGTTGCTGGGTGTGCAGAAAACATCTGCTGAGCATCCACAGGTCAGCCCAACAGCCCAGGCTCAGGGAATTCCGTGCATCTGGGATGGAGCTTGAAACCAGTGGCAGACACAGGAAATTCAGCCCTTGCTGGTGCCTCAGGGCACTGTGCAGGGGTTGGTTGCATGTGGTGTGTGGTGCTTCCAGGTATCAAATCAGTGTGCAGAGGCTGGAGCTGATTCCCATCAGGAAATCCTCATGTTATTCACATGATGCTGAGTGCTCTGCAGTCCCTTCTGGCCACACTGGGAACTGGGAGTGTGGCATTTGGGGAAATCAGGCTGAGTGTTTGCCTGAGGATAGCTTAGGAATCCTCCTTCAAACATGTGTTTAGGAAACCTTGGCATTATGTACCAGAGCATGAGTCATGTTCCAGGCATTGTGATGGCTTCTGCTGCAACAGAACGTAATGCAGCCAGATCCAGGCCCTGCACTCAGAATTGCATCACAGACATTTGACAGGTATGGATGTCAGCCAAGGAATGCAGATATTTTACATTGCTGACATACCATAAATGTCCTTTAAATTGTTTGTGATGTACCCTTGTGGAGTTTGCCACACTCTCACGAAATAATGAAAACAGGAAATAAAATAATCTGGGTTATCACTTGAATGTCACATGTCAGCCACAGAACTGAAAGACTGATGATGCTGTAGTGGAGAGCAGCAAGATGGTTGTGCAAAAATAGAAGCCATTTCCAAGAGCACTTAGAAAGGTCATCTTTGCCATCAGGGCCCAGGTCACTCAGTTCAGTCCTGCAGTGTGGAACCTGCAAGCTTTCCACATAATTATTCTTGTTTCTAGAACAGTGGGTGAGCAGCCATGACACGTGTGAGGTCATTATAATGTTGAACCCTTCTGCCCTTTTGCTTTTTAAACTCCAGTCTTCCCAGTCTCTTCTTCAGCTGCTGCTTACCACATTCAAGTGAGGACATGATAGTTGGGTCTGGTTTTGCACAATCTAAGTATGTAAATGTCCATCTGACCTGTTCTTTTCTGTTTTATTCCAGTTTATCCATGCCCGCTCTTTAGTGTCAGATTCCGTAAGCCTTTGTTTGGAGAGACTGGACACACGATCATGAACCTCCTTGCAGTAAGTCTGTGGTGGAGTCTGTGCATTCCATTGGTGTGCCTGGATCTGTGTGGGGAGATGGGGGCTCCAGGTAGCAGCTGGAAGGTCCAGGAGATGCAAGAGGAAGTAGTGGGGATTTGGGTGAATTTCCCTGCTGTTACTGAGAGTGGATGTTAGCTCTCAACAACACAGTGAATTGTAACAAGGTTCCCAAATCAATATCCCAAACCTGGCTGCTGGAGGATGTGTGGATTTTGAAATAAGTGCATTGTTTGCTCAGACTGCTTCCCCAGAAGTGCTGGGTCATCACAGTGTGCAGTCACAGGTCTCTGATTACATCGTGCTCTGACTGAAGGGATGTTATTATCTCTTCCTACTTGGCAAATATTTTCAATATAGGAAATTCTCTTTGATGCATGACTTAATCTCACTGCTAGAAAAACTAATAACTCCATCCAGTAATGTAACAGAACACAGAGAGCAAATTTTCTCACATACAGTGATGATATTCAAGGTTGGAGAACATTAATTTTGATATAGGAGATATTTTTTCATTTGTGTACTGCAATTACATGGGTTACATGCTGTGGTGTGTCTGTCCCTCCCTGCCTTCCAGTCACTGATTACAGTTATTTGAATGGGCTAAGTGGTAGTCCCCAGGATAGTTATGAAACCTGCAGTGTTAATGATGATCATCATGCCTGACTTAAGATCTTGTTTTAATTCTCAGGACTTCAGAAACTACCAGTACACACTGCCTGTGGTCCAAGGTTTAGTGGTTGATATGGAAGTCAGAAAAACCAGCATCAAAATACCTAGCAACAGATATAATGAGGTAATGCTTATAAAACATACATTTGTGTACAGTTTCTTTGTGATTGGAGTACCTGGGATCTAGAGGAATTTTTATTTTATTCACTACCACTAAGGAAAAATGCCTCAAAAGCAAATAGCAATTTTGTGAGGCACTCAGCTTTTGGAAGTGAATGAATCTGGCTTCACAGGAAGAATGCAGTTCCATTTACTATTAATTAACTCTTAAACTCTTTTTCTTTAGATTTTTGAACTGTTTACATAAAGTGTCATATGTTTGATTTGAGCAAGTTGACAAACTTTACACTTGAGGAAAACTAGGAAGAAAACATGCATTAGCTTTTCTCATTTGTTGTGTGTTCCCACTCAAAGCATTTAGTAGTATTTGTTGGATTGCTGATTATTTTATGTAAAAGTTTCTTCAACATTGAAATTTTTTACTTGATTTCTGGTGTGAAAAAATCAGTCAGCATCTGTAGGAGTTAGTGCTGCTAACTAGAGAAAGCTGGGGGAGGAAGTATTTGAGCAGTAATGAAAGGGAACAGTGGAGAAGGGATTGATTTCGTGTTCTGTCTGAAGAGAGGGGGGGTAAAACTTGGTGGTTTGAAACCTGTCAGAGCTGGGGTGAGAGCAAACCTCCTGAGCAGAATGGTATTTGTAAAAGTTCTTGTAAGATCAGAGCAGAATGCAGCTTTATCTCAAGAGGGAATTTCCCTGCAAGAAGCATATGAGTAAAATAAGTGAGTAAAAAAAATCACTGAATAAAAAAGTGTTCTTTTATGAAGTTTGAAAAAGATGAAATTGATGAAGATAAAGGGTCTGTTAAAAGGTGTTTTAATTTTTGATGCAGTTGTGCCAGAATGGGAGAGGTCAGTGAGGTTTGGATGAATTCAGTCTGGCACAGACAGTGCAGGTCAGTTCAGCTGTGCCTGGTGTTTGCAGGGTGTCAGCTCCACTTGTGCCAGGCATGGACTCAGAGGAATTCCTGTGTCAGGGATGTGGCAAAACTCTGAGCTGTGCTGGGTTCCCTTCCTGCTGTGATGCAAGCATTCATCTTTTTAATTGGAGAAATTGTTACTTATTTAACATTGTTCATAGCTTGTGATTCATTTGAAAAGTTGTATTAATGGGAATAATTATGTATTAATGGGAATTTTTCATGAGTTTACTCTGAATTAAGATTCACGGAATATTCTATGTTGGAAAGGACCCACAAGGATCATCAAGGCCAACTGTTAATGGCCCATACAGGGATCAAACCCATAACCTTGGTGTTACCATCACCCTCCTCTAACCAACTGAGCCAGTCTCAAGATGAATTAAATAATAACACCTTTACTTTTATTTAATTAAAAAGGACTGTTACTCAGATATTTTCAATATCTAAAAAGTGAAAAACTAATTTGAAATCTCATGAGTTTATTAAATGGGGAAAATTCAACCTGTGATTAACAAATTCCACATTAATATATAGTTTTTCTATTAAATACGTATTTTTGTTTTCAAAATTATTTAATTTTTCTAAAGCTTAGAGGGTCCTAGTTGTCTGTTTAATCCCTCAGCAAAAGTGACTGTAATTTCTTAATCATTTGCCTTCAAAGGAAGCACAGTTGCCACATCCAGTTGTTTTGTGTTGTGCAGAAGGCAACTACTGGGCTCCACAAATGTGGCTGTTCTGGAGCTAAAATCCTCCACAAATGTGGCTAAATTCTGGAGCTAAAGTTTCTGGAGCATGGCATGATCAACTGGATAATGAAAGACACTGATGCCTGATGCAAAATCTTAATTAAGTTTCCTCCCCAAACATTACACCTGTGCACATTTGTCAATAGCGAGCATCAGTTAATGTTCCTGACACTGTAATTAAGGTTTTACATTGGACTGAGAGAGACAAATGTGTTGTGTGTAGCCTGCATGCTTATGAGCTCCAGGAAGCAGAGGTGGGAGTGTGAATGCTGTTAGGAGATGTCAAATAATTCAGAATTTTTCTGGGTTTTCACTGCGGGGGGATTTGTGTCATTTAATTTGACTTTTTTTATTTTAAGCAAACATGTCATTTTTGTGTTTGAAACAAATTCCAGAGTTGGGTGACTCCCTCAGTTTTCTTTTGTATCAAAAATCACCAAGTCTGAGCCTCCATGAAGAGGAATAGTGGGGAAAAGAAACTATATAATCCACAAGGGTATTTTGTCAAGGTGTCTAACTCAGTGTTTGTTAGATGATAGTCATCAGAAGGGCAACTGTGTCACAAACTTTTTTGGATGCTTTCTGGAGGTCTCCTATGCAGAGAAAGAAAATTTGGATGTTTTTTAAAAGATTGAAACTGGGAACATTGATCCCAGTTTCACCAGCACAGAGACACTGAAGATTTGGTGTCTGGTTGTGGCAGAAGAGGATGAAGTGGCCCCAGTCTGAGAGCCCATGTGGCACTGAACTGTGGAGGGGCATTTGTGATTTATGTCATTAACAACTGCAGCCGTGTAAACAAGCCAAGTATTTCTTCCCAAGGTTTTTCTCATGTTTTTTTCCCTGTGTATTTTTAAAACCAGGTAGAGATAACAGCTTTTGCAATTTCTGTAGCTCAGCCATCCCTTCTACCACTTATCTTAATTGCACACAAGATGGCACTTTAAAGTATCCAGGCAGTAAAAGACCTGAACCCTCTTCTCAGAAGCAGTTTATGGTTCTGAGCGCTAAAACCTGACATGGAATATGAGAACTTGAGAAGCTTCTGATGAAACTGCTCCAAGAACCACCTATTGATGGAAGTGCTTGATGAGCTGGGTGGAAATGCTGAAGCTTTGTGTTTGCAGATGATGAAAGCCATGAACAAATCCAACGAGCACGTGCTGGCAGGGGGAGCGTGTTTCAACGAGAAGGCAGACTCGCACCTGGTGTGCGTGCAGAACGACGACGGCAACTACCAGACCCAGGCCATCAGCATCCACAACCAGCCCAGGAAAGGTGAGGGGGCCCTGGCTGGGCTCTTGGGCCCTGTGTGCCTGTCCCAGCTTTGGGAATTGGCTACAGCTGGGTTTGGCAGGGTTTCACCCAGTTTCTGTTAGAGAAAATCAGTCTGACCACTGGTGTCCCTTGCTGGGCAGCTTTGTGCTGGAACTGGCTTGGGCAGCACCTCTCCATTAATAATGAGAGCTGGCTTTGGCATTATGGGATGTGCAGGTGAGGTTGTGGTTGCCTGGGCTTGACCTACACTATGTGAAAGAAAGACTAGATTCAGTAGGAAAGAAAGTTAAATAGGAATAACCAACCACAGCAGCATTGTGATAATGCATCTTCAAGCAACTTCTCATTTTCACCTTAATTAGACCATCTAATTTCCAGGGTATATTTTTGTTACAGTAGGCTGAAGGGCTGCAGAGCTGTGTGCTGAGAATTTAAATGTTGTGTGTTTGGGGACATTTCTAGCAAAGACATTTATACAGTCTCCAAATGAGAACAAGACCGAGGCTGATGTGGATGGTTTGCAAGTATCACTCCAGCAGATGTACTGGCATGGAATGTCACTTGGGACTGATGGTCTTATCTGACTTCTGTTAACTTCACCTCTGGAACAAGAAGAGGGATTTCCAGCAGGAATTTCATGATGCTCAGTAGTCATTGAAGATAATTTTCCTTTAAGTCAAGTGGCTTTGAGCTGTGGCCTTGCTGGTGGGCTGGTGTTAGTGTGATCCATAAACAGCTCACTCACAATCTGCCACCTGTGTGGGAACGTTTAGAAGTTAATTGTGTACTTGGTTGCCCAAAATTAGTAATTCTGAAACTCAGAGGTGTGTAGGGCATGGAGAGGGAGAGTGATAAAGTACAAGCATTAACTTAGACAAAAACTGTTGTCCAGTTTAGAAAATAACTGGGTGATTTGCCTTTGCATATCCAAGCTTATGATGTGCAATACAGGCACCACAATTCCGAGCAGCATTTGCCCTGATTCAGGGTAATCTCCTCTCTGGCTGATAGAGCTGATACCTGATTCTTGGGTAAGGCAATGCTTTGACAAAAGCCTCACTAAATCTCTCCTGTTGTTGTTGTTGTTGCAGTGACTGGTGCCAGCTTCTTTGTGTTCAGTGGAGCTTTAAAATCCTCTTCAGGCTTCCTTGCCAAATCCAGTATCGTGGAAGGTAAGAACTGAACTGCTTGCTTAAAACACACTTCCCTCTTTGCCCAGCTCAGCTCTGCAGCTAAAGGGGCTCTCTCTGCTCATATGCCCTGGGCTTTGGAGTCTTGCTGCTGCTTCAGCTTTATCCTACTTCTAAGCAAAAACCACCCAGTTCCTTTAACAAGGAGGAATTTGTGCAGATGCTGCAAAAGAGAGTCCCAAGAAAATGAGGGTAAGATACAAAATACTTGGCTTGGGATCCTGTGATGGATTCACTGGTTTGGGTTGAATGAGGAGACTGTGAGCCTAAGAAATACAGAATGTGTAATCCACCAACCAGCAGAGGAAGCCCTGCTAAACTTCTCTGCTTCCAAATAGCTCTGCAGTGTGCTGGGGTATGAATGTGCATTGTTTGTGTGCTTGTATGTGGGCAGAGAGAACAGGACAGATTGAACACACCGGGCTGGCCCCTCTTGGATTTGGTTTGTTGTGCACAGAAGGGGCTGCCCTGGGGTGCTGTGGCTAGAAACTGTCAGTGCCTGCAGGCTGAGCTGCACAGCTGTGCAGGCAGGAGTGGTGCAGAGTGCTCCTGCCCTCAGTGCTGAGGGGTGCCAGCTGCCCCCAGGAGCAGTCAGCTGGCAGAGCAGGAGCTCCTGGTGCTGCACCAGCTCCTGGCTCACAGCTCTGAGAGTGTGGCCATGGTGGGGTCCCTGGGCAGCCCCTGCCACCAGAGCTTGCAGGTCATTGTGCCCTTTGCTGTGTCTGAGTAGTGGTTAGAGTAAGACACAGGCACAGGGGGACTCAGGCTCTTCACGGGGAAGTGTTTCACTCCTGTTATTTTTACCATAACTGAGATTCACCAAAGTGGTGCTGGGTTAATGGCTGGACTGGATGATCCTGGAGGTCTTCTCAATTTTGATTCTGTGAATCCAAATTCTGTATCTTTTGCCACTGTCAGGCAAGCACTGACTTCTCAGCCACTGTCACTGCTGGAGTGCTGCTTCCAGAGCCAACAAAGGAGATGGATGGTTCAATGGAGCAGTGTCCTGTGGCATTTCTGAGGGTGGCCTAGAGCAGGTGTCAGGTTGTGAGGCAAACTCACGGGGACTTTGCTGCAGCTGACTTCACCTGGGAGCTGCCCTTCTCTTACTGTTGTGTTTTCCCTCATCAGCACTCAGCAGTTTAGGAAGGTGACTGTTCAGGAGTGTGTTTATGGAGCACTGCTGCCCATGAACATTTAACCTCTGTTGCAAACAGATGAAGGATGTTTGGTTTTTTTCTGTCTAGGCTGTGCTGGCATGGCTTATCTTGGCTAATGTGGACTTCTTGGTTCCCTAGATGGAGTGATGGTCCAGATAACTGCTGAGAACATGGACTCTTTGAGACAGGCCTTGAGAGAGATGAAAGACTTCACCATCACCTGTGGCAAAGTGGATGCTGAAGACCCTCAGGAACATGTTCACATTCAGTGGGTAGAAGATGATAAAAACTTTAATAAGGGGTAAGTAGAGGAGCACTTGACATCGGTGCCTGTTAAAAATTTTAATTGATCTTGTAAGGCACATGAGTCTTCAAATCAATAGGAATTAAAAGTCTGCACCTCTGTTGTGAGTGATAAGATGCAATTAATTGTAATGAAAATGGAATTGAGATACCAGAGCTTTGGGGCATCAATTTAGAATATTGGCAATGCTGTGGATTTTTTTTGGCATTGCCAATATCCAGTTATTGGAAACCACTAATCTGTCTCCAACTCTCAGTGCTGAACCCTGCACATTGTGGTCACCTTGCACTGTTGGTGCTTAGTTTGCATTAAGTAAAGCTGGAAACAAAATTGCTGAACATCAACAGTATCTTTGGACACTTGATAGTTAAGCCAAAAGGAAGGTGGATTTGGCAGCTGAAGTATTTATGGCAGTAAAGTGCTGTTGTGATGGATTCCATATTTCAGGACTCAGCCCCTAGAAGGAAGGACATTTCTGTAGTTTCAGGCTCTCCAGATCAATCTTAGGTTCTGCAATGAAGTCCTGGGCTGTGTAAGTTGTGTTTTAGGTATTGATGGCCTACACTGAGTTTACAAATTGGCAAAAACCCAACCTACATGAAACACCTCGTTACTCTGTCAGAACCCTACAGGATCTCAGCTCTGCTGCAGAGCTTTGTTGGAGACCTCCAGGAAGCTCCTTCTGCACCTGCCTGGTGCATGTGACCCCTTTCAGGAATGCCTTGTGATTCCAAGGTCATTCTCTTCTGCACAGGGCTCTGTCCAGCTCAGTTCTTGTGCTGAGTCAGAGCTCACCCTCCTCCCTCCCTTTTGCAGCGTTGTGAGCCCCATTGATGGCAAATCCATGGAATCCATAACCAGTGTGAAGATATTCCACGGCTCCGAGTACAAGGCCAACGGGAAGGTCATCCGCTGGACAGAGGTGGGTCTGGCAGCCAGGGCTGTGTCCAGCTGCTCCCCCAGTCACCACAGGGAGCAGCCTCTGCTTCCCCACGAGGCTGTGGTGCCTTTCCTGCCTGCACAGGGTGGCATCCTGTGGGATCAAAGGGACAGAACATCCTCCCTGACACAGCCACAGCCCGCACTGCACTGGCCAGCGCTGCTCACATCGAGGTGTTCAGATACCAACAACACTTGCTGCCTTACACACAGGAACAGTTGGTTTCATTTGCCTTTGTGTTAAAAGCTGCCTTTCTACATGGAGACAAATCTTAATATAAATTGTTTTTTGGAAATGTTATTTCAAGCCACTTTCTCTAAAATGTTTCATGTTAAAGTGTTGTGGCATACATCACGCAGAAACTGCTTGCATGGCTGATGTTGCCTGTGACTCTGCCAGCACACAAATGCTGGTGTCAAAATATTTCTGTGTTTCACTTTGCCTGCTGAAGAGGAACCAGGTTCCTTACTCTGCAGCTCGGCCCCCATGTGCCCTTTTTTCCCCAGGTCACTTGGGCTCAACAGAAACAAGTGCAGTGACAAAAACAGCAAGAGTTTCAGGCTTGTATAAAAGTGTAATTTTTCTGAACTTAACATCTGTTTAAAAGCAGGTTTTTATTAAAATCAGGTGTGATATGTAGTGAATTTCCATAGCAAAGCTTTTGACCAGATCTAAGAGGTTTCAGAGGACTATTTAAATTTAAATATTTCTTCTGAATTTTTATTTTTTCCTCCCTAAGGTAACTTGTCTTTAGGGGTTTTTGCTGGGCTTCCCTGAACAGTTGCTTCTTAAGTCTTCATTTGTAGAAGTTTAAATGACATCCAACACAAATTTTCTAGAAAAGCCAAGTGTTGTGTCTTGTGTTGACTTTTCCCTTCAGGTGTTTTTTCTAGAAAATGATGAGCAACATAATGGTCTGAGTGACCCAGCTGATCACAGCAGACTGACTGAGAATGTGGCAAAAGCTTTCTGTCTGGCTCTGTGTCCTCATCTGAAACTGCTGAAAGAAGATGGAATGACTAAGCTAGGTCTGCGTGTGACCCTGGACTCAGATCAAGTAAGTCTTCAATAGTTTGGGTTTAACTGGGGGATTGTTCTCTTGTTCATTCCCCAGAACAGGAATACACCACTGAAACCACGAGAATTCTGAAGCAGTACCAGTATCAGATGCTGATCAGTGGTGCTGGCTGTTGTTTGGTGTTTTGGGACATGTTAGATCCACGGCCCAGCCTGAATTAACATGGGCTTGACCCCATATGTACGAGCAGCACCTGCTCTGTGCTCAGAGCAGACTCTCAACTGGCCTTTCTGCCAGCAAGTGTGAGGGTCCTGCTCATCCCAGGGAGCTGCTTTGAGAAAACAGGAGGAGAAGCTTCCTTTTGCTCAGGCAGCCACTGGGAACACAAAGAAGCACAAAGACAAGTGGAAAAGCTGCTTCAGTGCCTGCTCGATCCAGTTGGAGTTCCTGACTTCCCTGGAGATAGCACAGCTCCTCCCTTCCTGCCCCCTGACTCACAGCCTCGTGTCCTGTTCTTAAAAACCCCCTCTTTGTATTTTTTAGGTTGGTTATCAAGCTGGGAGCAATGGACAGCCACTGCCCTCTCAATACATGAATGACCTGGACAGTGCCTTAGTGCCAGTGATTCATGGAGGGGCCTGTCAGTTGAGTGAGGGGCCAGTCATAATGGAGCTCATCTTTTATATTCTGGAAAACATCTCATAAGAGGACTTCATTTTCTGTTCAGACCTGTTCCAGCAGCAGTTGTATCTGAATCATTTGCACTTTAAAACTGGAAAATTAAGCTTTTGTTAACACTATTGGGGAAGGGGGGGAGGGGGGTGGGACTGTTGTTCCATAATTCTAAATCTTCTATGCATTGTCAACAACCAGAGGATCAGGGCAGCTTCTATACTACAACATGGCTATGCTATCCTTGCAGCTAATCCACTTCTGTCACTGTTTAGAAAAATGCTCATGTTTAAAGACTTACAGTCGTGTACTCTAAATGCTCAAAAGGTGCAGAGATCACTGGGGCGTAAATAAAAAGTGAAATTCCAACCTTGTACTGTCTGTAGATGGACATGTAAGAAACAATCAAGACCTCCATTCTGACCTCATCCTAATGCCATTTGTGGTTATTCTAGAGACATTAAAAAGTAACGTTTACATTGTTTTGACCAGATTATTGGTTGAAATACGTTTGGAGAAGCCCTTGAGAGATAGGGAAAGCTTCCCTAGCCATAACCCTGTTTGTCTGTGCATCCAGAGGAGCAGGACAGGCAGCTCTCTGCAGTTGTATGTGTGTAATAGGCTAGTTTCCTTTTCTCCTCTATCTACCACAAAAGTCTGTCACTTGGGCAGGTTTCTGTGATCTCCTACAACAACTCTGCTATTCTGTACCTTGTTTACAAATCTGTCTGAAGCAGAGGAAAGATCAGCCCTGAAGTGCAGTTCCATCCTGTTCCTTGTCCCCAGTAGGTCCTGCTTTGAGAGGGGAGTCCCACCCAGGGCAGCTGTGTCCCCTCCCTGCTGTTCGCTGTAGTGTAACGCCAGTGTCACGTAACCCAGGGCAGCTTGTACTTCATATTGCAGCCCCGTGTCCAAGCTTACCTGTGATACCAGTGTAGAGTGGCTGTTCCTGCATGTTCTGCTGAAAAAGGCTTTGTGGTCAGTTCTGAACATGTGCACTCGGCCCAGTGCTCTTGGTCTCACCTGAGAGGGCTTTGGTGAGGAGAGCAGCTGCTCATGTCTGCCAGGGCATTAAGAAGCTGGAATTGAGCATCAGCCAGAGGAAATGTGGTTCCATGTTCTTACTGTCTCCATGGAAAGCTGCTAACCAGTGGCAAGAGCTGTAAGCAGGAGAAGGGGTTTGGTTTGTTTAGCCAGTCATGCAAAGCAGCTCTTTTGAGTCCCTCCCAGGAAGAGGGGTGAAGGTTTCTCCTCCTGTCCAGAACTAATTAATTTGGGAAGAGAGGTGCTAATTTGTGGTGTCAGACACTCCCTATTGCCGTCCATCCTGGGGGAAGCTGTGACACAGTAACACCAGTGGCCTTGCAAAGAGAAAGAGAAGTGCCAGGCCACTGTGAGACTGAGGCTCTGGTTTTTAAACAAATCAACACCATTGGCTGGGCAAAGTACCTGCACAGAGTGCTATGTTTTACAGAAAGGCAGCCCAGTGTCTGCACAGAGTGCACTTGGGAATAAATGGCTGCTGCTTTTCAAAAAACAAAGTATGACAAATCCAATGTTCCCAATCACAGCTGGCACCACCCAGCCCTTGGAGAAGACAGGCCAGGGAACTGGGGCCAACTCCACAAGCAAAAGCTGGCCAGCAAGAGGGAGCACAGTACCACGCTTTGAAGGGTGTCAGATCCAAGTGAAGCCTTACCTCTGGCATTTGGGACAGGGTGGGTGACAATGCAGCTCATTTAGTGGCTCCTGCTGGCCAGAGCAGGAGCTGTGACCCACGCCCTGCTCCTGCCGAGGTGCCCGTGCAGCCCAGCTGGACTGAGGCCCCTTGATCCCCTCTGCACCCTGGCTCTGCACACTCTGGGACACACCTCGGCACGACACGGTGTAGGCACGGTTCCACAGCTGGAAGAGCATTCCAGAAACTTGGTGAAAATCTTCCTCCTAGAGCCTGCACTCCAGCTTTGCCACAGCAGCAGCTTTCCAGTTACTTTAGTTGCATTGTTACGCTTAATACTGCAGTAAAAGAGGTGAAAAATGTTTATCTTTTCTTCTTTTGCCCCAGAAGTCTTTTAGGTTTGGATTCTGTTTGTGCAAAACACTATCAACTGGTGACTGACATGTCTGCTTCAACCATAGCCTTTGAAATGACCTTAATTACCATGTTGTTAAGAAATGAGTACTTGTTTAGAAAAAAAATTGTACTTTTAAAATTCAGTTAGTTAACACTGCAAAAAACTGCATATTATATTTTTATTTTCAACATGTAGTTTTGTATATTAAATTTATTGAAATTAAAAACTAAACACTGTATTGTCTTCATCTGCTCAGGAAGACAGAGGCAGAGCTGCCTGACCTGCCTGGACTCTGTTCTGTCTCCCAACCTGCCCGTCCCTGGCACAGGCACATCCTCCCCTTGGAGATCCCTGGTTTCTGTTAGCTCACAGAGATGTAAAAACACAAACAGATTTAGTACCCTTGCTTGGATGCTGCTGATCAAAAAGCATTCCTGAAAATGCATCACGATCCAGTTTTCTTAAAGGACAAAGTGAGACTATTTTCCCCATCACCTGGAAGAATTGTAAAAGCCTATTTTTGTAAAAATACAAGGAACATTTGGGAAGCAGCAGAGTCTAATGTACTTTCTTCTTTTTTAAATTAAAACCCCAACACCTTAAAGGATGAAGGCACAGTACCCTTCTGCGCTGGACAAGCAGTGCAGCAAGCACAGCACACAAAACTGGGAGCCAGAACAAAACCAGAGGTCTGTAAACACCAACCTGCTGGGGAGCCCTGGGGCCTTTCCTGCAGAAAGGGACAGCCCTTGGAACCTCTCGTGCCAAGGCTGTGCACAGAGGAGGGGCTGGCAGCCCTGAACTGCTGCCTGAGAGCTCTCCTCTGACTTAGGAAACAAAAACAGACCCCACCCCAAACAGGCCTGGATAGGAGAGGGCAGACAAAGCAGTAGCAGACTGTTCACTGAACCACGCCGGCTGCTCAGACACTTGGGAACAGCAATTCTGGTGAAGGTCTTACCTGTGACTTAACCAAAGAGCTCTGGCACTGCCTGAGGGAATTTTTAAAGGGTTAAACCTTTCCCACAGCACTCTGCATAGTTAATGTAACATTCGTCCTGGTGCTACAGCAGTAGTCCCACGTTAAGGCAATTCTGTCTATTTTGGGCACACCGGTCCCCAGCCCTGCAGCCGCGCGTTCCCAGAGCCTCCCTTTGCCTTGGAGTTATTAATGAGCACGATGGCTGTTATCAAAATAGACATTAGCTTCAGTAGTGCATTCATTTAACATCTTTGGTGCTTGCAGCTTAGCAGCATCTTCCTGCCTTCGCTCAGCCCACCACTTCCAACATTCCCACGGATCTGGGGAAAACAGCACAAACAAACCCATCAGAATTCCTTGCTGCAGTACAGAGCAGATGCTCACAGCTCAAGGCGACATTGTATGGAAAATGCTGACACCAAGGTTCTGGATGGTCAACGAGGAAAATCAATGGAGCAAAATTATTAAGCTCCAGTGATGGAAAGTGCTTGGGCACGAGGCCAAGTTGTTATTTCAGGTATGGTCATCAAATGTGTCCCTCAGCCTGACTGGAGCTCACAGGACCTCCTGACCTCCTTGGCTGGGAGGACACCACTAAAACAGGCCCTTTGACACCCAAAGGGTGACTCCTGTATTGAAATGAGACCTCAGTCTCTACAGTCTGACACTATTTGCCACACCTTTGTTTCCAAACAGATGATGTCACTCTAAAGTTGATGAATATTTGCTTAACTGCCATTTAGAAAGGTAAAGTGAATACATATGCTAAGGAAGAGGGAGCACAGAGGCTTCAGGAGCAAAGGAAGATAGATTACTTATCACTTTTCTAAATAATATTCTTAGTAAAGGTGACAGCAGGAGCTGTCCCTATATTTCAAATTATTGTGGAACAGCATCTTTGAGATACAAGCTAATCAGAGAATCTGCAACCTCATTTATGAAATGATATCAACTCCCCACCACAAACATAAAGAGGAATGCTACTGAAGCCAGAGCAGTGCAATTAGGTCAATGCCAACAAAAGACATTGTTCAAGCAGAGTTTTTCTGCAGCCCTGTCAAGTCCTGCCCAGACCACCTCTGGACACAGAGCTCATACCTCAGACAGAACTAACGTTCAAGGACCAGCCAATTCTCTGTAACTGTTTGAAGATCTTGACCACTGAGGGGCTCCCTGAGTCTCACTTTTACCTCCAGTTTCCCTCCAGTGGGCTTCCTGCCATCAAAAATCTGAAATAACCACAAAAAGAAGAGCAGTTAGGACAAACAGGGACTATAATATTAAGCTCTACAACTGTGGCTGTATTTGCCCGTGGATGCCTGCAGTGACTGCAGTGCTGGGAGTGTCACAGCCAAGCATTCCTTGGACTGGAGCTCAGCAGAGCACCCCCACAACCCAGGCAGGTTATCAAATTCACCTAATACAAAACTGGACTGCACTCACACATTTATGTGATCCAGATACTCATTTCCCCTTTGGGCTGAAATTCTGAGCAGAAGAACACACCTCATCCCAAAATCCTACCTCGATGATCTCTCTGACTTCACATTCTGATTCCAGCTTGTCCAGCTTCAAGTGTGCTGTCCCCACGTGTTTGTCACTTCTGAAAAAGGATCTGTGCCAAAGAAGTGAAGGGGTAAAGACTGTCAGAACATAGAAAAGAAGCCCAGAGGTCATCACTATTTGCTCCATCCCCACATCCAGAGAGGGCTGGTCAGGACATGCTCCTGGAACCCTGCACACCACAGTGCCAGAGGCAAATCCTTAAAAACCAGACTACAAGGAACAAGATAACAAAGTACTCATTTGTTAATTATTCTTTTGGAACCAAGGTAAAAACGAAGACAGCAGTGAAGAAAATCAACTAAATCAGCACTTGGAGTGGCAGCAGCTCCTGTCCCTGCCCGGGGTGACAGGGAAGGAGGTCCCAGTGGCCAGGACAGGGCCATCCTCTGCCTGGGGCTGTTTAACAGGACAGGCTGAAGGAATTCCCAAGGAAGTTCCATCTCCCAGCAAAACAAACATTTCACAGGCACCTGTTGCTTTTGGCAAAGTACTTTTAGGAAAAAGTCTCATGAATCATTCTGTTTTGTCTTGATAAATCAAAACAATTTCAGTAAATAAGAACATTTCAGCTATTGTTTGGATTCACCTACATACTGGCAGTTTTAACAGTCAAAAACTGTAATTTTAGGTTTTCCAGTCTGCTGGAATTAAGCACAGAAGCATTTTTACCCTGTGAGGAAAACAAGCAACTTCTTGCTGGAGTCACTTGTGTTGAACAGTTTAATCAGCAATAAATCAGCAATTTACCTGCACAGAGCCAGGTGCTACAGCCCTTACCCAGACAAACTCCTCCAAAAGGCAACAGCCAAGACTAAACCACCCTAATTCCACAGAACTGTTCAGCTCAAACACAGCATTTCTTTGCCTGCATCCAAGCATCTCCCTGAACCAGTCTCCAAAAGGTTTGATAAACAACTAAACTCTACAGAGTCTGGAGTTAAAAAACATCACCTGGCCACATCTGTGTTTTCTTGGAATTTTTCCAAGATTTCAGGAGCTTCCCTTTTTTACCCACTCTATTTCAGAAAAAACAAGCAACCAGACCAACAAACACAAAAACTCCATTTTCCACAACCCCAAAACTTCCACCCTTCCTGCTATTATTATTAAGTGATACAAAGATACCATCAAGCAAGACTTGAGATGTTCAATGGAAGCTCAAGGATTGTTCATGGAGCCTCATGATCACATCGTTGGTGGCAACAGGAGACTGAGACTCTCAATCAGTGGGGCCACAGCAGACTCACAGAATAATTTAGGAAAGTTCAGAGTTTCTTAGCTTACATGTTGGAATACTTCCTTCACTTCACAAGGACCTTAAAATGAGGGGTTATGTAACTGTACTGCAGCATGTGGGGCACTTTGCTCATAAACTTCAGAGAATCAGCAATTCTTGCTAAATTTTATAAAGCATTTTCCAATTTTATAACTCAAGAAACAATAAAGACTGGTTCATCCCTGCTCAGTTCCAGGGGGCTGCTGTGAAGACTGAGAACTTGCTCTAGGCTATGGCTTCAGAAACAGCTCTGGGGAAATCCCCTTTCATCTTCAGAAGCTTTGAGAGAGGCTCAAGAAGAGACTTTTCTTTTGGAAAAATACATTGCTGAGTTTTTACTTGAAAGTGTTGTTAAACTCAAGTTTAATATATATGACCTGAAACAAGTCTCCTTTGCTCACTGAGCAAAAATAATTCTTGGGAGATGGTCAAAGAGCTATCAGAGAACCCAAAGCTACAACAACCACCAAAGCATTTCTGAAAGTATTATTCATTTGTAGTCTTAGAAAAGACAGGGAGCAGACAGTCTTTAGAAAAGAGCCTGGATCACTTCATCCTGTCCTTTCTGCCAAGGAGATGGCTGGGAAAAGGTGATAGAAACCCCACTTTAAATAAATGCAAACAGTTGACAGCTCTGTGCAAATGAGGGGGGATCTTGAACACAGAGCAGTGGAACAGTCAGGATTGACAGGAAAAAAAAAATCAACTTTTGCTTCAACAGAGATGCCAATGGATGATCTGGAGTAAAACAGTGGGACTTCAGGTCACAAACTGAAACATCTGCAACTTGAAAACCATCTCAGAAAACCTATGGACAATTTCTGCATGGCCCAGTAATATCAGGCAAGGAATAGGACAAAGAGCCACCAAACAAAAACCAGGTTATCCTGCATCCCATCACAGTCAACCAACCCAGGGATGAGGGAACACAAGGCCACTCCTGTTCTGAATAACTGGACTGGGGATGATCCTGGTTGTGAGCCTGGGCTGAGGATGATCTCCCTGAACATTGGTCTGGTGATCCTGCTCTCTGAGATGAGGGCAGCCTGTCTCTCTCAAGGCAGCTGCCAGCAGTGCTCAGGAGCTATTGCAAGATCCAATGAATGAAAGTACAAAAACATAACTCTAGTTCTGCCATCACCTGTCACCTGCTTTCCTGCTCTTCATATTTTGCTGCCACTTCATTATTCTACAGAGTTATTCCACAGAATATTTAAATTTTCTAGTCCTGATGACTGAAACCAAACTGGGTAAGAATCAAAACAATTTGAGGTAAATCACTGTTTTCTCAGTCCCACCAACTCCTTTTAACACACTCATCCTCAACTGATCTGAAACAACTTCAGTGAATTTGTGCCTTTCTTCACCCCGCAGGGGAAGAAGCTGCAGAGCTCAGGCACATTTTGAAAGCTCTCAGACACGAACACCAGCCAACTCTTCAGTGCTGGCTTAGAGGTTGTGCTTCATAAACTTCAGCTCCAACACTCTTGGGCTGTCAGCAGAGAAGCAAACTGGACTCACCCTTTGTGGAACACTTCAAATTTGATTCCTTTGGAGCGAATGGCGCGTCGGAAGCCGCGGTGGTTGCGGTTGATGTTCAGCTTGAACAGCTGGTTGTACTCTGCAGTGAAATAAGGACAGGGAACAGGGCTGGGAGTCAAAGGGGTGCAGGGCTCCATCCCATCAACCTGCTCAGAGCTCTTATCTCAGTGTGGCCCACAGCAATCCTCCTCAGGAGGGTCTTTCAGCCCGGCCCAGGGTGTGTCCCTGTGCCACAGTTCACGTCACCCTCCCCTTACAGGGACAGAACCCAAACTGCAGGAAAACCAAACCACTGTGAGCTGACAGCAAGGTACTGGGGTGCTCAAACTAGAGAGTTTAGGTCTTCCACCATGTGAACTGTGTTTGTGGCTATGAAAAAAGGTACAAAATATTAAAGAAAAAGCAGAGTTAAGGCTGGAATGACTGGGAAGGGTGTTTTGGATAATATAATGAATGCTGGTTTAATTCATGACATAACAGCTACCACCAATATTGGGATGAGGGGAAGAAATTGCCAACACAGCTGGACTTCACCCCCAACAAACCCTTTCATAAGAAAGAAGGAAACTGGTGGTGGGAGGATCTCTGGCCTGGTTCACAGTCTGACACCAGCCTGTACTGTCCAGGGATTCCCAAGGTGCAACATTGTCCTTGCTGTTCCAGAAATAAAGTACTCACCTGGACAATTGTTATTGTTAATTACAGGTGTTTTACTCTTTTGAGGTTGTTCCTATCAAAAAAAAAAAAAAGAGACAGACATCACATAAAACTGTCTGGTATTGTTTGAAAACAGACTAGTGACCATTTTTATTGCCAGCTCTATTTTATGCCTATACCAGAAATGTAAGGTTTTAGGGGTTATCTAAATAAGAAGAGTCATGGTATATTCAAGACTAAAATACTTGGATTGCAGTGTGGTAACAAGGATAATACTGCAGAAAGAATAAGCCAAAACATTACATTAAATATGAGAGCCATAGATAAGCTACATAGTCACAGTCAATTCAATCCAATCATCATAAAGTTACTGACTGGGGCTGTTAAAGTCCATGACAAACTGTGCACCTTCCAGCACACAGTAATTCTGTTCCTCCTGCATTAGCTGGAATAATAAGCTACACAAGGAATTCATCACTAATCATTCAGGGAATTGTCCTACTATTATTTTTCCTGACAATCAATCTGCCACCAAAATGAATTAACTTTTAACCTAAAGCAGAGTACAAACTAAATCTCTGGGGGATGAACAAGGACAATGTGGCCTAATTATTGCAGCTACTTTGCAAAACTGATTTCAGCTGTAAAGGAGAAAGGTGGTATATTTATTTGACTGTTGGCTAAGGAGTAAAGACCTGGTTCTGCTTTAAACAAAGGAAAATAGATTAAAAGGAACTGTGCTGATTCTTATTCATTCCCCAGAAAATTATTCATCCAGACCAATTCTGGTTTCAGCCACCCTAATTGTGTTACTCCTTCATTAAGGCCTCGAGTCACTCAAACCTAAACACAAACCTGGTCTGACCATCACCAATTTCCCACAGGTAAATGAATTAATTTTAGTGGAATTACTGCAAAATTTATTGGGAGGTAGAAATGTAGGCTCTGCACTCTCCCAGGGCTAAGCATTAGTCCTGCAAGAGCAAGGTCTGGTTTTGCCTTACAGAGAGAGCAGCAAAGCCCCAGGATTTCTACTGACAGTAAGACACCAGTCAGTCCCTCCTCAGAAGCCCTTCTAGCTCCCAGGTTTGAGTATTTTTCAGACCAGAGACTGCTTTTAAAAGTGAGAGGAACAGGATGACACTGGGGAATTCCAAGGAAAGAAGTAATACATATGTGTATACATATTTTTATATACATACACATACATACATGCACATACACACAAGTTTTAATTAGTAAGGGCAAGAAACTTGCCTGGCCCAATATAGATATATTTCCTAATTAAATCACCATTTATTTGATGACAAAGATTAACCCTTTCAATCCATTTCTACAATTCCAAGAGAGGATCAAATGCAATATCTTTAAAAGCTGGTTTTTTAAGAGAAGAGGACTTAGGGAGATCACATCTAAGGTGGTCCCTGACAACAAATTTCTGTGCCCTGGTGCTGGGTGTGTTTGCGCCCCCCAAAGAAATTAACTTGGACACATTTTGCCAGCATTGGAAAGAGCCTGATTGTGCCTTCAGGGGGGAGAGGTGGGCATGGCTTAGCACTGAGGGTGCTGCTGCCACAGGACCTGAGACACCACCCTGCCAAGGGGAAGGTGTGGAGAGCATCGAGGGAAAGGGGCAAAGCTCAAACCTGCAGCCAACAGGCTCACCAGCTCTGCTTCTCAGAAAAATAAATCTGCTTTAAAAGCAGATCCAGGCAGGGTGTCTAGAAGTGTTCTCCCTTTCCTTGGAGCCCTCACAAGCTCATGCAGTGGCAGGAGGGACAGACTGAGGGGCAGAAGAGCCACGACACACTCACCGCACTCGGGTACTGAAATTCAAACTTCACAAACGCATCCAAATCTCTTGGTGACACACCTGGGTGAGACAACAACCAGCCAGTCCAAACAGCCAGTACAGACATTGTCACTGCATTGTCATGTCAAGCAGGATTCTCAAGAGCACCCAACTGTTTTACAGTAGGACTCATGACCTGCCTCTAGACAAGTGAATAACCCATCCACCAAACCAAAATCCATGGAAAGCTGGTATCCAAGGGAAAACACCTGGGTTTTTTATGTTGTTAGTCCTAAGAGTCTAGCACAGATGGTTTACAAGCTCCCAGGAACAAGGAGCTAAAAGCAGTAACACTGGCTGGAGCAAACCCTGTCTATTGAAGGGTCAAAGTGCTGCAACTCATAGGCAGGCACTTGTAACAAAATAGGAGGTAAAAATGAAACCTTTAACTTTTTCATAACCCAGTTATGAAAATTTAAAGGAAAATTTAAAGTTCTTCTCACTGTCCAGATGGAACCCAGATTCTCTTTATTCACCTGTCTGTTTTTTTTTTTTTTAATACTGTTTAAAATTTTTGGGGGGGCACAAGCCCAAAATGTGGTTACTTTGTTTTAATGAGAGAAATGCTGGCTCCTGAAGTGGCCTTCAAGATAGAGAAATTTAGTTCCCTATTACTTTCCTTACCTACTCAGAGGAAAAAGCCCACATGCCCTCTTGAGTACACACCTGGTGGGGCTGGTAGGTTCATCCCCCTGACAATAAGAAGGTGCATTTCTGTGCTGTTGAGATCAGAAAATATCCTGTGAAAAGAGAAAATGACAAAAAAGCACATTCATCCCACCATCAGCTGATCCACTGCCAGACCAGGATGCCATGGCTATTTGTCAGAGCTTTTTCAACAGTGCACTCCTACAGAGATCATCTCCACAAAATACAGCAGAGCAAGGGAAGAGCACAAACAGAGCTAAAAATATCTCTGCAGCCAGGAACAAAGCCCAGGAGGCAACAGGATGGAGGGAGAAACACAGAGGAAGGAGGAATGGCTAAGAAAGAGAATGTAAGAGAGGAAGCTGGAGGCATTTTGAAAACAAAAGAATCAGCAAGAGAAGTCAGAGAACAACTTTGTATTTAAGTTATTGAGAGTATCCTTTCAGGAATGCTGAGCCTAATCCTGGATGCCACCCAAGTTTGCCGAAGCTCAGAATTCCCTAAACAAGGGCAAAAGACCAGGAAAGTCATTCCAGCCTGACTGAGAAATACTTTGGTTTTCCACACCTTATCATTTTAAAGGTTCTTTCCTCAAAGTGATGGCTTGGAGGATCCATTCCTTGTGCTCGTGCAAGCTGTAGGATCTCCATATCCTTTTTACAACCTTGTGCCAGTTTCTCAAACCTATACAAAAAGGCAAAAAAAAAAATCAGCAAAAAACCCACATGTGCTAGAAATCAAACAGAACACAGAGTAACCCTCAGCCAGAGCTGAGAGCAATGTGGAGATGCAGGAATCACAGCCCCAGCCCTTTCACACGAGGATAAACTTACCAACTCAAACCCCAACATGTTTAGGGTGAGGCAGACTCAACCCTGAAACAGCAGCTTTGGGGTGACTGCAAGCAGCCCTGGGTCTTACCGAGTTGTCTCTGCTACGTTTCCCAGATGCATGAATTGCTTGGAGTACTGCAAACACCTCTGTCAACACAAACAAACAAACACATTCACTCAGTGATCCTCACACACAGATTCATGACTGGCACAGTTCTGAGGTGGATGACAATCTAATTTAAGAAAAACCAGGCATTTTCCTGAGTCACTCAAGAAGATTCACCACCCCATTCCTCAAGTCCAAAGCACAGCATCTGTTTGAGCTGTTCTCCCTTTTACTTTTTATTCACCTGATCTGTAGATATGATGTTCACCTTAGGCCTAGTTTTAATACTCAGGTACTTTTTAAAAATTGAATGCTCATATTTAAGAGTGGTAATTTGCTAGTCCCAAGCCTTCAAGCACACCCTCTGGCTTTACCTATCCATAGAATCCAATTCTGAAAATTGTCCATTTTTCGACATGCAATTTCAAAAGTATTTTAAAAGAAAAAAAAAAGACCCCACTGGAAAAATTATGGGATTATAGCATTAATAAACCCCAGAGAAATGTACAGAAGAAACTCCAAAACATTTCTAAAAAATATTAAATGGTCACCTCATGTTGGTCCTTCAGCAATTTTACAAGCTGTGCATAAACTTCATCTGCTTTCTGAGACAGCCTGACATCTTCATGGTGTACAAAGATAAAATCACCCTCATCATCTGTAGGAGGTGATGGCAGCTGCAACATAAGAACACCACATTTCAGAGCCCTTATAGGGAAAAGTAAGCACTTAGATGTCCAAAAATAGGAAACAAAGCAGAATATTACCAGTCCTACTAACCTTGGAAATATCAACAGTTTTGCCAGATTTTGCCTGCTCAATCTTTAGGTCAAGGCCCTTGGCTGTTCTGAGATATGTCTTCGCCTGTTCGAGGTTGTTTTCCCTCTTTGCTTTGATGGCTGCCTTCAGGTATTGCTTCTTCCTGTTCTCCAGAAATTCCAGCTGCTCCCTAACTGAAAAACAGTTGTACAGAAACACTCACTCATCTGCCACTGCCAATGCCCCTGACACAGGTTTACCCTGTTCAGTTTACAGCCAGGAAAAGATCAGTGAGAGGACAGCTGTCGAATCAGGAGATTTCCTTACTGCACTCAACTGTTTCTTGGGCACTTTCAAGCATAAAAAAAAGAAACAAGCTTTCTTCTGGAACTGCATCCTTCATCAAAAAACCTCACAGCACTTCACAAGTGTCACAAGAGTTGTTATTATAGCCCCTAATTTACAGGCTTGAGACAGATTCCAGCACAGCTGACTGGTCCAAGGGAGAAGCTGAATCCAAACTTTCAGCTCTCCATGTTAACTTCTAAAAACCAGCAAATATTATGAACATCCTCTGGAGTAATTTCCTACCTCTCCCCTGATTTGTCAGAAAAGAACCCTGATGAACCAATGTGCAGTCCCACTCAGGCATATCACCTCTGCTTCTCTGTAATCCCTTCTTCTCTTAGTTTCTTATTAATGCTTGAGTCTCTTCTTTCCTTGCCAAAACATTAAGGACAACCACACCAGTAAGATTGCTTTACATTGTACCAGGTTAGTGCATCAGTCAGCCAGGCAGTTCTACTTCATCCTGAGAGAACTACCCAGGGCAGAAGGGAAGGAGGATGGGGTTACAGTCAAGGCATCAGTGAGAGCCTGGGCACTGGCAGTGTGTGCCCAAACCACCCTGGGAGTGGCGCCTGTCCCTCACTATCTGCACAATTCATCTTTAACACAACTGCTCAGTGACCTCAGCAAGGCAAGAGCAGAGATGGATGAAGCCCTGGCTGCACTGCCAGCCTGAGATCCCTGGGTGAAGCACCAGGCAGAGAACTCTGTGATGCAGGGAGCTCCATTAGATCAATGAATAATTCACACTGGCAACCTCTCCCCTTTAATGAGGGAACATGGAGAGTTCAGCTGTGAGCAGAGTTAAACATTATGAATCGATACACTTGTTACATCAAAATTAATTAAAAAACCTAATTAGCCTTATAATTATACATGCTGTCTCTGTGAAATAAAGCTGCATGGCTGGTCTGGGTCTGCCCTCCAGCACAGACATACTGAGGCTCCTGTCAGAGGAAATCTATGACACACATTCACAGGCTCACACCTAAATTATAAAGTCTTCCCTAAACTAGAGCAAACCACTTGCATGTGAGCACTGGGGATGCTGATCCCTTCACTCACCAGCTGGAGGGAGATGATCCATTGACTCTGCCTTGTCCAGGGAGGAGGGTGATGCAGCTCGTTTCAGGTGCTCAGGAGAGCTCTCCTGAGCTGCAGCAGATGGAACTGGAGTTGGCTTAACAACCTGAGTTGGCTTCTTGGCAACTGGGGCCTGGGGAAGAGGCTCATTCTAGCAAAACAAAAAGAAATGCATATTAAAGGCATAAAATCTATTCCAAGGCTGAGGACAGCATCTCAAGCATCAACAACCATGGTCATCACTGTATCAGCCTTTGGGTATCCCTTTTTGAGGGGAGCATTGCATTCCAGACAGTCAGTTTTAACTTCTGGAGGTTTATGAGCCATGCCAGGCCAGCAGGTAGCTGACCTATGGAAGCCAGAGATGGAATAAAAGGAATGTTTAACAAGGCTGTGATTTTTACAAAAGTAGAGGCATGCAGAAAAAATATCATCCAGGAATTCTCTCCATTAAAAGCTACTCCAGTTGAAAGTACAATCAATCAGCAAGGAAATGCAGAGAGAAACAGAAATCAAACCAAAGTCTAAATGCTGGTGCAGCCTGACAAAAAGCAGTAAGAGCTGAACATCCTGGGAAAGAACAAACATAGGAAGCTACTGGGATGCAGGATAAAAATATGGATTTAACTTCAGAACAATGTAAAGGAGTGGTGAGGATCTCAAGTGTTTGCTTTGAAAATAAAATCTAAATACAAGACAGCTATGAAAGAGCCAAACCCTGCACTCACAGGCTCTGTGGTAGTGACATACCAGTAACAACATCTCATCTGTCTCTCCTACTCTATTAAAGGAAACAAATGACTACTGAGTTCCTGTACTCAGATTTTTGGGAATGTACTTCAGCTCATTTCCTTACCTGGAAATCCAATGGCCTCATCTCTGCATGCCACAAGAGATGGCAATTGAACCTTTACACATCCTACCAGGCAACACTAACCTCCTCCTCTTCATCATTCTCCTCCATGTTTGCCAGCTTGCTGGCAGTCTCCAGGACAGCAGCGATTGTGCTGCCACCATCTGTTGCTGCAACACCAGGAAGAGGGGGAAATCCTGTGCAGGGAAGGAACACAGAAGAGAGAGTTGCATAAGCCCTATGGTGTGTCTTCCACAGCACTTGTTTACTGTGAAGCTGTATCCAAATACCTATTATTTAGTGTATTTTAGTATTCAGTCTAACCAGACTGAGGCCAAGGCTGAAAAGCATTGCTAGATCAAGTCTGAGTGGTGGCTTTGGATCAGATCTCTCACAGACACCCAGCTTAAGGGGATGATAGTAAAATGATGCAATAACTGAGCAGTTTTCCAAGCTGAGCCAGCCAGCCAAACAACCTCACAAACTCAAGACCTTCAGTAGTAGGGATGCCCCCAGAACCAGCAGAGAATTCAGTCCCATTTTTTCCCCTCTCAGTGCTGCCTCACTTTAGCAGGCACACAGTCCAGCAGAAAATCAGTGCTACCCCCAGAGTAATGAACAATCCACTGCTGACAGCTGGGTTGTTACACACTCAGCCCCTGCTGAAAAGGAACTGCAATGCAGAGGTGGCAAACTAAGGCAGAACCAGAGGAGCTAAATAAGAAGTGTATGAAGAATAATGTCCTTCATTGTTTTGTTATTCTTTTAAGTATGGGAGGAAGACTTGATGATGGAAGATAAACTCTCACTGCCACATGACCAGTTAATGTCAGCTTCAGAGAACAGAGATCCAGAGCCACTACTATAAAATGTCTGTTAATACTTGTCTCATTTAACATATAGCAAGTATTCTTGCTGCCAGTCTCATGAGAAGTGCTAAGAAGCAGTGACTAAACTGCTTCTAAACCTAGAGATGGCTGCTACAGCACAAGTTTGAGGTACTCAGGTAGGCAGAACAGAGAATCCTGTGCTGCTGCCCCGTGTGACATTTGATCCATTGCTCAGCAGCATTTCTGTTTCCAGGGAGCCCAAGGCTGGTACTCGTCACCAGCCAGATGCCATGAAGGGCACTGCCCCCCCCAGGATAATTCACTGGTGGTTTCAGTGACTGCCTGACAATTGTCTTCAGTGTAAATCACACGGCCCCTAAATGATGGCTGAAAACCACAGCTGATGTGCAAGGATGCTGAGCAGTTCTCCATATTTCCAGAGGTACAAATATGGAGTGCCTCACTCTTACAGAAACTGGTATTTACCAAGAAAGGGACCACATTCTGCAAAAAGGGATGCTAAACTGCCTTTCAGGGACAGCTTCAAAACAGGAAACCTTCAAAGCCACACATGACCTGACAGAGCTGGCAGTGCCTACTCTACAGTGCTTGCCACTGCCACATTTGACAAAAACACCACAAGGTCCACCTCTATCCTCCAACTTAAAATCCAGGCACTGCTTTGCAGAGCTGAGTGTATCCTTCAGAAGAACACATCAGGCCCAAGATAAAAGGAAAGATGTTTCTAGGGGAGAAATGGTATCATGCAAATGAGAGGCAGAGCATTCACAGATGACCTTGCCCAAACTTTCCCAGACACAGCACTCGGTGTTCTGCAGAAGATAAACAGGACACAGTGTCTCCAGAAACAGGCTCAGCTGCTGCCTCTGCCACTGTCTCAGTGTGACCATGGGCATGGTTTGCTTCATCTCTGCAGATGCTTTTAACAGCCAGGAGAGCTGCAATGCTGATTTGATGTTACAAGGGGATATTCATTAGATATCAAGTTCTGAGGCTCCTGACAGGAATCAGCAGAATGGGGGACATCAGGAAAGTTTTTTCACTTCTAAAAACCTCTTTCCAGCAAAACTAAGAAGCCAATATAACCCAAATTTAGTCTTTCCTCTAGGAGGGCTGACACAGAGGATAGACAAGTAATATTTTTAGCACCTGCCTATGGTGAAGTTGTTGAACTTTTCAAATAGTGCCAGTTTTAAGTTCCCATAGTGTCAATCAGGCTGTCAATATGCACGAATATTCAATAGAGTCAGTGTTTGGGAGCATAATAATAAAAAAATCTTAAAATACCATAAAACAGTAAGGCCAGCTACTCACTGAGAAAAAGGAGGAGCTGTTCCACAGGATGAGCAGGCAATACCTGCACAACCCCTCCAGAGCATAGCAGGTATACAAAATTTTGGGGATTAGGACATTTTACATGCAGACTTACCAGGAGGAACAGGTAGCTCAGAAAAATTCACTTTTCTCCCTGCCTTATGGGCTCTTATGGCATCCTGGTATTGCTGCAATCAAAGGCACTCAGTAAGACATAAAATAGAGCTGACTGTGAATTAGCAATCATCTGTATTTAACCAGCACAAACACTGCACAAGACTCAGTATTTTACTACAATATGTGCATTGTCTCTATTTCTTCCTCCGAATGCTTTCCAGCTTCCCCACTGGACCTCTTTTCAAACAGACAGGCAATACACAAATTATTTCAGCCTTGAAAAAGTCTTCAGCAAGAGAACTAATCCAAAAGGCTTTGGTGGTTGTAAAGAGCCACCCTCCAGCTGTACCTTGGCTATCCTGTCGTGCATCCTGCCCTTGCGATCGTCCCCGCTGGCCTTGGCCTGGGCTGCTGCTGCCCTGTACCTCTCCAGCCGCTGCTGCAGCGCTTCCAGCACCGTCCTGGGCTGCTGCAGGGACTCTGCAAAACACAAAATGCCACACCATGAGGAATTCAAACACACAGGCTGCCTGTCTCCTCCCCTTCTTCAGAGAGCATCACTGGAAAGTTTCACTGTGAACACTGCTGCTGGAAAGAAAGTTCATTAACTTTTACTTCTGTCACTGATCCAGAACAAAAGTAGATTGGATCAGCAGCAAACAACACTCAGGAACATCAGCCAGGTTTACTCACTCCTGCTGCAGCTCAGTGGGAGAGGTCAGACCTTCAAGTGCTTCCCAGCTGTGCTATTTTCTTGACTTACTACATGAGTAGTGCATGGCTAGCAGGAGACCTGTGATGATTTGAGTGATTAAGCAAATGCCTAATGGAGACCTGAAGTTTCATCATGTTGAGATATTGATGGTGCTGGGAGGTCAATTAAGGCATCACTGATGATTTTTAGGATTTGGTGGTTTTTATGAAGATTGAGGGCCGTTGGTTGTTTCTGTATGTGGACATGAAATGCAAAAGTCCTACCTGAAGCTTCTTGGGTCTGAGGTTCAGGTGTTGCAAGATCCTGGGAACTTCCCACCCGAGGTGGTACTTTTTGCTTGGATGCATCTTGTACATGTCCTAAACTTTCAAGATCTGCAAAGCAGGGAAAGCAGGAAGATTCACAACATGTTCCATACACAGCAATTACTGCTGCATGTTACTCAGAAAACCTTCAATTTGATCATATTATCTTCCTGAAAGCTTTCTGGCTTCCAAACAGTATCTTCATGGCTAGCTAAGTCTAAGGTTCCCATTACCTACAGAACATGCTTTATAAGAGAAAATCTCAAATGCTGACTTAATTTTGGTTAGGGCTGCTTGAGGGGGAAAAAAAAAAGTAAAAGTAGTTCAAGCATTCTAAGAATTCTCTCCCCAAAATATAACTTGGTATCTTGGCAGATGGAAAGAGTGAACAAGTCTGCTAATTGACTAAAATATTCTAGTAACAAAAGATGTGCTGGGAAAGGGAAGAAACTCATATCATCTATTCAGAAACTCCAGTTTCTGGTATTATGTAACAGAAAACTACAAGATTATTTGTTGCAAAAATCTTGCACTTTTTAAGGCAAGGTTATGCCTTGGGTGCAGTTCCTCTGCAATGTCATTTAGTGATCAGTAACTTGAGTCATGACTCTCATGATTTACTGAAATAATCTGTCATTTAGTGTCTTAGAATAAAATAATCTACTAAAGTAAGTTGTTTAAAACACTGGGCTACAAATAGCAAGCATTAATTATTGGTGGGGATACTGCACCTACCTAAAAAAACATAAAACTCTCTCTTACCAGGACTGAGGTATCTTTAATATTGATAACTTGCTTTAAACATTAGACTTTAATGCACTGCAATCTGTTAATCTGAACATTACAAATTTTAGTTTAGCACATAACACCATCAAATATTCCAGTAAATTTTAAGAATGTGCCATTATCCTTATTTCCCTTCCACTTCAAATACTGGTTGCTATTATCTACACTTAGAAAACCCAGAATATGAGACATCAATACTTGTTTGAACTTGTAAATCACAGAGAGTAACTGCAATGTAAATAATGATACCTCATTATTCTTCATTGGTCTTGATTAGACTGTGAACATGCAGTGAGCCTCAGTCCTAAACAATCTCCAGTTCTTTTAATAGCTTTGCAACCAAATGCAGAATCATTCCATTACAGCAGAGAGACTTCTGAAAAGGTTTCCTCAAGACAAGCCTTACCCTGAGGAGATGGAGGCATATTCTGGAGGTCTATCGGTTGCCCACTGTCCAAAGCTTCCAACACCACATTGAATTTCTAACACAGAAAAAAACAAAAGGTTTATTCTGGTCTGTCCAAGACCTGCCAGCTGCCACAGTAAGTATGTGACATTTAATGTACATGGGTACAGCACAGGGTATGTTCAGCATTTGGGATTTCTTGAGTGCATACCTTGCCTGCCTTCATGTATTCCTTTGCCTTCTCCAGGTCCCCTTGCTGCTTGGCTTTTAGAGCTGCTAATTTATACTCCTTCTGCCTCATCAGCAGGATTGCTCGTGTGCTGCTGTGCTGGGGATCTGGGAGAATGAGACAATGCTGAGACTGACACAGAGCATGCAAGATTTGCATCCCTTGCTACATCCATCTATGCAAACCCACATTTGTCCCCTTTGCTGTAAGTCACAACAGCCATCTTACAAATATCCTTTTACCTCCAGTCACCAGAAGTCCTATCTAACACAACAATTCCACTTTTCCCAATTTAAAGAATGAAACATAAGGTCTTTAAGTCAATATCTCAAAACTCTTTAAAGGCTGGAATTCCACGTGTCAAATAATGAAGGAGAAACTGAGGCACAGGAGAAGTTAAGGATACTAATCCAGTGCACAGAAAAGCTCTAAAACAGTAACTGATTGATTCCACTGCCAGAAACTCAGCATTCCATGGACAACTCTGAGACATTCAGCAGGAAGTTCCAACATAAGCAGTGCTTTGCTACACACAACACAAACATCAGGGAAGATGCAACATTAAAACAGGGTTGCAACTGCTTCTGCCCTCAGATCACAGTACCTGTTTCCACAGTAGGATCAGCAGCAGCACGACCTTGCAGGGACTCTGATTCCAAATGCTGCCTTGCCTCAGGAGAAGCCTTCTGCTCATCATCTGCAGCAGAGTCAGCTTCATTCTCTGGTGAATCTCCTGAATTCTCTAGCTCCACTCTCATGGTTTGAGGTACACAAGAAGAACTCTTTCCTGTTGCAACAGGAGGTGGCATTTCTTCCTCATTGATTTTTTTGCCTTTCTTCACTGCAGCCAGCATGGTTTCCAGTGTCTGGCACAGAAGGAACAACAGAGTCAACAGGAATTTCATCAAACATGTTACCAGCACAAGATCATTAAAAGACAAATTCATCCCTTTATACATGACAGGCTCTGTCACACACACCACCACAGACTGCTGCACTTGAGCTCCCTGTTCTGCAAGGAGAAAGAACTTCAGTGCCAGTGAAAGGTGTCCAGATACCAGAGCAAAGGCCCTGTTACCCAAACCAGGTAACTGCAGGTACCTCAGCACCCAGAATTATTGGGGAGCTGATGTGATCCACTCAGCTTTGTCACAGAAAGTCACCAAGGAAGCCATTTACACCAACTGTAGATGGATTTTGTGCATCTTTAAAATGTAATAAAATAGGCTATTCTGAAATGCCACTGCCTACATGGATCCAGGGAAGGAAGGGCTCTGCAAACCTATTTAATGCAATGAGAAAAGCCATTAAATACTAATAAAGAAAATGGAGCTTCATCTTACCACCTATGGTAAGGAGCTCTCACCATCTGTAACTTGGCTTAACTGCTGTTCATTTTTTTAAAAACACTTCTCCTCCCCAAGTATTACATTCCTCAGTATTTTTATTTTTTAAATTGAATTTGAGGCTCAGACAAAAGACCACCATGCACTTCAAGCCAAAACAAAACTTTTACTTTCATCTTCCAAAGAAACTGAAATGGAAGCACAGAAAGACAACAACAACAAAATCTCATCACTGCCAGAATCACTGCTTTTTTTTTTTAGTCATGGCATTGTTTGATCTATTGAATAACAGTGACAGAGATACTTTGAAATGACAGCATGTGCAACTGGGGTTCAGACCAGCAGCCCATAGGCAGCTCCCTCTTCTCCATGTGGGGGTGACAGACTGAGGTTAAAGTTCAGCTCCAAGAACTACATAGAAGAGAGAACTCTACACCATTTGTTGACATGTAATTTTGCTAATTCAGTAGCTGTGAGCTATGAAGTGAGATCTGATCTATTATCCTCAGTTACACCGCTCAGGCACAGGGAAACTCCCTACCCTGAGAAATAAAGGAAGTGGCACATCATGACATGACATGGATGGAATAGCTGGTTTGCCCATCCCTGTGGCTCTCAGAAATGCCAGGTGGTTTTGTGTACATTCCTGTCAGGGCTGGCAGGCAGTGGACACACACACACACCCACACCCACACAAAAATCTTTCTTGTGCTTTTTCTTCCCCGAGTTTGGGCCCAGTTGTTCCCTCTGTACCCCAAGACACCCGGTAGCCAGTGAGCCATTACATCCTGCCCCAGAGCACAGCCCTGAGCTGTTCAGCTTTGCTGCTGCCTGAGGTGATGCAGGAGAGCTGCTGAAGGCCCTGCCCAGCAGTAAACAAGCACTGCAGCTCACTGCAAGCACGCCACCTGCCTGGAACACGAGAGGCTGGAGAGACTGCTCTTTGCTGCAGCTCTTAATTGCCTTCATCAGAAATCCTGCTCTATTCCTTTTCAAGCACAGCCAACACACCCAGGGAAAGGCACCACCTCCCTTTGTCTGACAGAAGTGAGTGGAAGGAGAGTGCCTAAGGGATGGCAGCAGTGATGAACTGTGAGGTGTATATGCTAGGAAAACTCCTAAACTTTGCTTTAAGGTAACATAAGCAGTCACCACGAGTCAAATTCAGACCCAGGCAGGTGGGTTTAACTTCAGCATGTACCACAAACCCTGCCTCCAGCTACCACCGGGCAAATCCAACAGCAACAAAGCTCAAACGGCAGCTGAAGCCACACCTTATCCGTGTGTTTGCTCTATCAGGTGGGTAGTCAGTAACAATAACCCACAACAAATGCTTTTAAAGCAACACCAGGCAGCACACGAAAATTTCATTTCCTGTCAACAAACTCAGCCAGCTGGGCAGAGCACCCCTCAGAGAGCTGACTTTCCTCAGCCTCACTCACACCTGGTGATCCCCACTCACCTTCAGGCCCCTCTCGTAGCGCCGCACCTTGGCGCTCTCCCCCGCGTCCCTGGCGTTGGCAATCGCCGTCCTGTAGTCAGCAATCCTGCCCTGGAGCGTCTGCTGCAGCTCACTGCTAACAGCAGGAAGTGAGGAGGTCTCAGAAAAAACAATAAAACAAATCAAGAAAACTTATTTCATCCAGCTAGACGAGTTTTCCCACCGCACTGAAAAGCAAACACTCCTCTTCTACACAAACACACACTGCTGTGCAGGGAGTGCAGGAAGGAACAGCCCCTGAAACAGAGGAGGGTTTGTGCTGGGCTAACGGGCCCTGCATCCACCTCGGGGCTCTCTCAAAAGCCTCACACAGAAGAATGGGTGGAGAGACTCGGGAAACTCTCACTCACAGAGTAATTGGAGCCATGTGGTCGGTGAGTAGGTGAGGAGAACACTGAAGCCTCTCAAACCCCACACAACAGAGGGTGTGAAGAGGTATTTTGGCACAAATCTTGACTTATTCTTTTCTTATTTTTAAATCACGCTAGTTTGCTCCCTTCTGGGCTTCAACCTGGTTTTACAACAAGAGCTCTTTTTCCTCCTCCTACAGCCTGGAATTAGTTCAGTGACAAAAGCAGCCTAAGCAAAGTCAGGAGCAGCTACTTAGAAACTCCCCACAGCCACAGAGACCCTGCAGATGGCTCCTGATGTAATTATTGCCATTATCTCTATAGAAACCCTCTCAATCCCATTTACTAACAGGCCCAGTGTACAAGGCACTGGAATCTGTGGAACACAACAGAAACATGCAGTGACTGAATAAAGGATTTGACTGCATGAGGACTGACAAATGAAGCTCAGACAGATAATGCTACTGAGAAAAACCCCAAAACTATTGAGTTATAACGTGTGTCACAATTTCAGCACACTGCTCAATACTGTTAGGGAGAAGATATGAACTCTGGAAGGCTGCACTGCAGTCTGCATGCTCCTGTGTATAATGAGGGACAGGACATGCTTGTGTCCAATTGTTTACCTCTTCAATTCTATGCTAACATCAGAATTCATCCTTGGAACAAAGCAAAGGATCATACAGCACTCATCCAGCACTGCTATCCTTGGAGGAACAGCAATAGCAGGTTTTTCCTCCTTGGAAGACAAGGCCTCCCAGATGCTTGACAATGACCCTCATACAAGCCAAGTGACAACAGTGATTCAGCAAAACTCAGAAACACGAAATTCATTCCTACCTGTGATTGCAGTTCAGGTAGTTCAGCTTCTGCTTCAGCTGGGGATGGCTCTGTTGCTGTCATTTCATCCTCACAGCTTTCTGCCTCACCTTCTTCCCCCAGAACTTCTTGCAACTCTGCCTAAGGTAAAAGTAAGAGCCAACAAAAGGCATTTCCTCAAAATCCTCTCTGTCCTCAAAAGACAAAAATAAAATCAACTCTCACGTGTCAAAAGCTTTGGATGCATCTTGAACCCAAAGTGAAGAGTCTGAAGATCTATCCCAGTCTTTTTAAAATTCAATTTTATTTTTTATTATTAATTTAAACTGGTTCCAGATACCACTGAAAAGCCACACTGCAGCCCCACGATCACCACACAAGTTTGTGGCTGGAGATCTGAAGCTGAGAAGTTCAGAGAAGTACTTTTACAAAGATTATGCAAACCTAAATTTCAAATTTCCAAAAAGCCTCTACTAGCCATGGCAGTCAAAACTACAGCTTGACACTCCTTCCCTAAACCCTGCCAGTGAGATGAGTCACTGAAACAACAAAGACTTTCCTGAGGTGCTTTCTCAGGCCAAGCACTGCTTGAAGCAGCAGCAAAATGGTGGCAAACATCACTTTAAGGAGACTGTCCCTGCCTGTCCTTCCTCAGCTGACATGGAAGGGAATTCCTGCTCTTCCCTCAGTTCTCTAAGACCCCCACACACAGAAATGTTAGGAAACTCTCTTACTCTGCTGTGCAGGGGGATGGATCCTGCAAAGACTTGCATCTTATGGTGCTTTTGCAATATTTTAGCTTCTCACCAGAAAGTTAACAGACATTTTTGCTAAATGCAGTTCTCTTAAAAAAAATACAAAAAATACATACTAAAACTCTTTGCTAATAGTTATGCATACCAGCAGGTCTGTATCTTTCTCCAAGTCCTCATCATCTGCATCTTCCTCTTCATTCAGGTCCTTCATACACTCTGCAGCCATCTTTTCAATGTGATCCATGGGCAGAGGAGCTGTAAAAGGAAATCCCAAGGAGCCATAAATCCTAAGGAACAGCTATACCCAGTTAACACTGGGTATAAATCCTGAAGGAGCTGCTACCAGCTGAAAGAGAGCAGTGCCCTCCCCTCCTGTTCCCCCTTTATTGCACAGTGTTGTGGGCAACTGAGAGTAACTATATTGGCAGAGACTGGGAAGTGAGCAGCCAGGACAAGCAGCCCTGGTGTTTCTGCTATGACACTTGAGGCAGGCAGTAAGCCACTTGCACATTTTCTGCACTGCTGTCTCGTGATGATGAGATTCAGCCTTTTCCAAATTTTTCTTGGCTCCTTCATTTTGCAATTTTTCTTCTGGTCTTCATCCTGAAAACTCTGCTTAACTCCTCATTGCTGAGTTCTCATCTGTGCTTCATCCTGTGCCAACCACATCTTCCTAAACTATCAACTTCCTCCACATGCTCTCCAAGGTGAGGTTGTTTGCCCACAAATCCCAATGGTCCACGTAAATGCCTCTGATACTTCCCTATGCAGACTCATGGCTGTGACTCACCAGTGGCAGTAAAAGCTGCAGAAAATACAGATCTCCAGGACAGAGCTTTAGAGTCAGTTTAAATGGATCCCATTCACTCCCTGCATTTGCTGAATCAGCTGAAAATTAACCCAGGTACAAAACTGTTTCTGTTCAAATAATCTAATTCATCCCATGGGTGCTTCAGTATTTGTATCAAACATGCTGCTCATAAGTTTAACCCTTAGTAAAACTTGGACTGCAGGCCATACCCAAAGGCAACTGGCTGTGCAGAGAACTGCAGCAGAGGCAAAAAACCTAATCAAGCCTCCTCAGATGGGTTTTCAGCTCTAATCCCGTGCAGCAAGATGAGGCCACAATTGCAGACACGTGAGTGCTGCCCAGCTGGCACTTATCAGAGACAGCAGGGATCTCTGGGCTTAAGATGTTCCAACAGTGCAGCTTTTGCTGGAGGAGGAGGAGGCCATTCCCCCACACCCATCAGAGCTCCAGGATGTAATCCAGGAGGGAATTACTGCACCTGGTGCTCAGCCAAGAACCAGGCACATGAGTTGCACTGGATCCCTTTTTTCTGCCCTTTCCCAGACAGTTTCTGTTTCTCCCCAGTCCCCACAGCTCCTCCCTTCCAGGCAGAGGGAGACCTGCCTGCATCCTGCCCCCACCTCTGCACTGGGCCAGCTCTCAGGAGTGCCCAGTGCCAGCTGCTCATCCTGCATGAGCTTCTAACCCACACACTTCCAATTCTAACAGGAAAACAGAATTGCTGCACACTGCTTTGGAAAATCCCTTTTTAACCACACATTTAGAAGGCATGGTAAATGTTAGGCACAGTAAATGTTAATTTTGCACTCCCTGAAGTTTTATTTTCCTCTTATAAATAAAAAGACCAAAACAACAAAATAAATGACATGACAGTGAGAGGGATGAAAAGCTGACAACAATTCAAGAGCTCCTGATACACAGATTCACCCTCAGAATATCATCCTGCGGGTTTTAGCCATGAGTAACCTATGTCCAATGGCAGAAGTTCTGCAATTATGCCTATTTGCACAATTGTGCTTATTAGCTTTAACAGTTCACTAAAATTTCGAAATGTGGAGAGTGGAAATGATTTAGAATTTAGTTTCAGATACAAACTTGTCCTTTGTCTGTCACCAGCCACCGTGTTTATAGAGTTGCCTTTCAAAATTCTTTATTCCCCTGCTGGTCTGTTGAAGCCCCTTCAAACACTACAGGGCAATGACTGCAGAGCTGCAAATAAGGCTGTAGGGGCACCATCCCCTCCTTCCTGCACCTGCTCACACACCTGTAGGGCCCATTTTCCTTTCCCCACCTCAAGCACTGGCTGCCACCCCAGCTCTCAGACAGGCAGGGAGCAAACCTGGTTCAGCTGAAAAGCTGCCACAAGAGCTCAGGTTTATTTTGGCAGAGGAGCTCCTGAAGCAGCTCAGCCTGCAGCTCCACAAACACAGCCGTGCTCAGAGGCAGAGCCTGCTCACAGAGGGGCCCTCACAGCAGCAGCAGCAGCCCTGGCCCATGGCAGATCACAGCCAGCCTGCAAACCACTGCAGAGCTGCATGCAAACACCACCAGGCAAAATAACAGTGTAAAGAATGGTAACAGTCCATTCCAAGAGACACTGTAACCTGCATAACACAAGCTACAGGATTCTCCAAGTGACTGCATCAGTATTTGCCTCTGAAAATGGGATTCGGTTTTGGTTACAGACTCCAAGTAACTAAAAATATAATGCTCATTATGTAAATTCATTCTTCAAACAACAACACAAGAACAACCACATGACAAACAACCCACCCTCCACAAGAAACATAATTTCCCTTCTAAAATCATCCAGCGCCTACTACACCTTTTTATGACTTCATATGCTAAAAAAGCATGTCTTAATTTAGCCATTAAATGGGCCAGCCACCAGAGATCTTTTTCATGTATCTACAAGAGCATCAACAGAAAAAAACTTTTACATTGTTTGTGGAGTAACAAATGAAACCTTTCAAAGTAAAGAAAAAAGCAGTTGCAAATTCAGCTTTACCAGTGATAGAAAAACCATTTTAGATAAATTTAAAGATTTTTTTTGATCAATTTAACAAAGTTAAATTAAATTCAGATACTTTAACTTACTTTTCACCTTTGGTTTTGGTTTTCCTTCTTTCACTTTTCCTCCTGTGATAGCAGCAAGCTCTGCCTCAAGGTCCCCATCATCCTCACCTTCCTCTGCACCCAGCAGCATCTCTTCAGGATTGAAATCCACAAACAGCCCCAGCTGGAGCCAAGGGAAAATAACAACACAGAATAATAGAATACCCTACAGTTAGAACAAAGATGACACAAAAACATCACACTGCATGGATTATTTAGACATTTTCACACATTCTGAATCCTGTTCTTTTTTTTTACAGCCCACTATCACACCACTTCTATTACCACAACAATGCATACAGGCACCCAAAACTGGAGTAAGGTACATAAATCGTAACACCCCACAAGTATCCCTTAAAAACTCTACACAAACCATTTCTTAAAATCAATCCTGTTTAACAGTCTGACATAACAAGGTAGAGTGAAATGTTTGTTTTACTGAGCCTCGTGGAACAGACAGCATCAGGAAAGGTCAGGGCAGTGCCTCCAGAGCAGCTAAGCTAAAAAATATTCACTCATGGCTCACACACAACAGGTCTGACATGTGCACACTGCAAAAACTTCACCCTTATCTCTTGAAGAAGATACATTTATAAACACAGAACTGTTCTGCCTTCTTCTTACATCAGTTTCTAAATCCCAGAAACAAACACCACCATTAAAACCCAGCAATGGCCACCCTGCACCGGACAAAACCATCAGAACTGGCTGGCACAGATCATCAGCTGAGAGATAACATCTCAGGGAACAGCATTAATAACAGTAATCTGGATATGGCAGCAGGGGTTAGCACTCCCTTGTGGCAAAACATTCCAAAGTACAGCAAAGGAATCTCTGGGGGTCTTAGTCCAAAAGGTATTCTTTTAAAATGCCATTTCATCACTGGTTTTGTGTTCCTGGTTAAGATATTAACTGTCCCAGGAAAATAAAATTATCTTAAGTATGACAAGATTTTTTATGAACATGAATGAACAGAATTAGATTCATCCTATGAAGAAGGTGAGGCTTTCCTCAGACTTTTCCAAAGCACAAGCCCTTATTGATCCCCCATGGCTAAGGAGGCACCACTTCAGCTTCTCTCCAGCACAGGAAAAAACATCAGCTGTCATTATTCTGAGGGTCAGCAATCTCCTTCTGTCCTGAGGATCTGAAGTGCTGCAAGAAACTGCCTGTCAGTTTATAAATTAATGTAACAGTTTTTTGTTTTTAAACCCAGTGGGAACTGAAGCGCTGGTGGCTACTGCACTGAAATACTCTGTGCCCCTCTCTGGACATTTCATAATCCCAAGGGAGAATGTGAAACACCAAGCTGAGAAACACTGGTCAAGGACCAGCAACAGCACTCAAAATCAGCAGCAGTTTATTTCCTAGCCCTGCTCGTGGCCCTGACATTCCATAAGGCACTGGGCAGATCAGTCAGCCACCCTCCATCTCCCGGCTGTAAAACAAAACTAAAGTATTGCACACTTGGCTAGAACTGAAGGAAGGCAAGGACAAGACTAAAACAGGAAATATTTACAATGGTGATGTAAAGATTCAAGTTCTACAGAAGACACACTGGCCTTTCATCAATGTGCAGAACAGAGGAGGAGCACACAGGACCTGTTCATGACCACACTGCAAGTGAGGACAGTGAAGCAACTGCAGCGAGCACAGAAGTCAAGAACACAATTCAGCAGTTCTAGCTCCAAGTCCCAACCCATTCAAAAAGGAACATTTCCAATGAAATTAGCAGTACTGAAGCAATGTTTAATAAAACAGAAAAAATAAGTTATAAAAAGCTTGCAGATGATATAACACACAACAAAAAAACATTTTAAATTGAATTAATTTGAAAGCAAACAAGCCATTTGTTTCAAGAAACACTTATCTATGATGTAAGACAAGCTGAATAATTAACTATATTGAATTAGGAATTAGTAAAAGATGTTAATCAGATCCTTGAATTACTCTCTGTCTTTTCAGAGTGAGGTTTCTTTTTTTTCCCCAGAAGAAGGAAAGATTTTTCACCTTTTATCTTCTCCCCTGCTCAGATGAACTAAGTTATGCACTGTCTCTCACAGAGAAATGCAAACTTTCACACTGGAGCCATACTGACATCATGGATCACTAAATACAGCATTCTGCCTCCAGTACGAGAACACTGGTTCCTAAGAAATCCCCAAAAGAGAACATCTTAGCTATTTTCTCTGTTCTAACAGCCTGTTACAATCCCTTTTCACATTCCTCTACTTTCTCACCAGTTATTCCACCTGTTACTTCCCTCTTTTCTTCAAAGGTTTCTGGAATTCCATTCTGGTTCTAACATATTAACTCTAACTACACTGCTTTTCCCTCGGTTTTCTACCCAGAATTTTGCCTTGACTGTATTTCTAATTTTGACACTGTCGCCTGACTTTCTACACCTGCCAACCATGACTAATTATTGTTTCTCTCCACAAGATTTCTGAAACTCCATCCAAAGGTAAGTAAGTATGGAAAAAACCCCTCAATACACAGCTAAACTCACTTTTATCTACAGGAAAGGGGCATCTCAGTCTATCTGTTACATGAAAATACGACTATACAAAGGGAAATGAAAATTAACCGTGTCTTGTTTAGCACCTTAATATTCTCCCATATCCGTCCCTTAATTTGTTACCTGATATTCTGCTATGCTTATTTCTGTTTTCTTAGAGATGTAAGGAAAGCCTCCACAGAGTCACTGAAGTTATTATTAAATCTCAACATAGCTAGGCTAAGAAAATACTGTAAGCATGAGTCATGAGGTCTCATGCAAAGATTACAGCATTACAACACTGTGCCTTCCCTGCAAGACCTCCACAGCTGCCTATCAGATATTTACTTGAAAAAGAATGCATTAAAGAAGGAAAACAGGCACCACACAATCTAATTTTCCCCATGATCCCGCAATGCCATTACCACATGGGAGATTCTGCAGGAAAACAGCAGCGAGAGGTCTGAGCGAGACTATCCCGAGGAGCAGAGGGAGTGGGAGGTTTCCCTGCCTGCTCTGCCACCACATCTCCCTGGCCCTTCGCCTTCCTTACCTGCTTTGCAACTGCAGCTCCCTGGCCCTTTGCCTGAGGGCTCTTTTTAGGTCTTCTGCCAAGCATGTTTGTTCATGAATTTCAGAGGGCTGTGTCTCTATAGGACTGAGAGCACACGGAACTTAAAGTCAGCGCCCTGCCCGTGCCAAGGCAAAGCCCCCGGACGGAGGCGGGCGGCGCGACCCCGCCGCTTCCCCCGGCTCTCCCTCAGAGCGCTCCCCGCCGTGAGGGCAGCGCCGCGGGACGCGCTCCGCGGGCCCAGGGAGCCCGGCCCGGCCGCGCCCGCGCTGCTCCCGGGCGGCTCGGCGGGACCCGGCGGGCAAGGCCGGCTGCGGGCGCTCCCCGGCCGGAGCAGGGAGGGACCGCGGAGGCGATGGGCCGGGAGCCGCGCGAAAAACCGCGGAGAGGCCGCCCGGAGAGAGCCCGGCCCCGGCTCACCTCGGCTCCCGCCCGTGTGGCCGCAGCTCCGGCCGGCGCGCTCGGGGTGGGCCCGCCCGCGGCGGCTGCGCGGCTGCGCGGAGGGGCGGGCCCGGCCCGGAGCCACGGCCCCCGCTCGGTCCGGGCCGTCCCCGCACACAGCCCCGGCACCGGTGCGGGTGCTGAGGGGCAGCCCTGCATAGGGATCGGTCGGACAAAGGAGTTGGGTATTCAAATGGCACAATTCGTGTTCGAGGTATTGTTACGGCTTCCTCCATTCCAACAGCGAGCCTGCCTTGCAAACTGGGAGTTCCGTTTAATTATGTTGGATTGCAACTTGGAAGTTCCTTTTAATTATGTTAGTAAGGAAAAGTTTAAGCCCGTTTTAGCAATGCCTTTCATTGGATATAAGTCACTGAGGAAAATCTACAGAATGCCAAAGACACCATGAGCCTTAAAAAATAGTGATGCAAGTAATCTTCTTCAAATAACCCATCCCAAGTTCATAGACCTCAGATCAGCTACCAGCACTTAAAAATACTTCTACAAGGAAATAGTTTGAAATACTTAAAATGCTTTGAAATTAATTCTTTATTATTAAAAGAGTGCTTTCATACAACAAACAAATAAGCAAAGCCTTTTAAAAAAATACTTTTCATTATTTCAATTTTATCAATAATTAAAAAAAATAAAAATAGACGGTATTTAAAATATTTATACATATTAAAAGCAATAAAATCTCTTTTGCTTTATTCCTCCCTGAGTGCATACATGACATCATCCTGGCTGAGGTTCAGTCGCACCCGCATGTGCAGATATTTATTGCTGGCCTCCACCAGCAAGAGCCTGCAGGCACCAAGCCTTGAACAAATTGCCATGATTTCTGACACCGTGGGGCTCTGCAGGCCTTCCACCCTGCACAAAGCCACGTAGTGGTGGTAAATCTGTTGAGAAAAAGGACACAGGTTATGTTTACTGCCTGCTGCAACTGAGTGACAAGGTGACACAGTGAGCAGCTGCCTTCCCCCACATCCATGGAGGGGAGATAAAACAGCTCCAGCCTGTTTAGATGCTGTAGTTCTCTATAAAAATGTTTAGAACTACATCTTTGTATAAGTATTAACATTTAGCTTCCACACTACTCATGACTACTCCAGAGTCTTCACAGCTCTGCTGGCATCCAGTATTTTATGGGTCTACAAAAAAAAACAAAGCTACCACTGACATATCTGCCTCTATGAGGGAAAAATAGTGATGCACAACTTGGAATCAACTTTCAGTTTTCTCCCTTGGACTGTTGCCTAGTAATCTCAGCTTCTCTTTGATTCTTCCTGTTATAAAGCATGTTAGGGTAGAAACATGAGATGTTTTAACATGCAGGCCAAAAACCATAAAACCACCCTGTGATCCAGATCACTGGTGTCAGTAACAAAAAAGCCCCGTACCTGTTGAACTGTCGCCTCCTCAACTCCTGCCCTGCGAAACTCTGCCAAAATTGCTTTCAAGAAGATTTGTTCATGCAACGAAGCATTCCTGAGTCAAAAAACAAATGAGACAAAAACCCATTTGTGAAGTTCAGAATCCATGAAACATCAAGAGGAAGTCTGGAAGGGGAAATCCTTGGCAGCTCCATATTTAAACACAGGCTGGGCAGTTTATGTCACAAGCGGCCATTTTATCACAGCCTGCAACTCTGGCATCATCATTTTTTTTGGTGAAAAACTAGTGCAGTGAAAGGGACACAAAAACAAAGGAAATATTTTTACCTGATTGCATTGACATATGGTGATGAGAACATTTCATCTATGGCTTCAGTCACGTGGGCCATCCTGACAATCTCGGGGGCTCTCTTCTGCCTGGCCAGCTCGCAGATCTCCGTGGCCCTCCTGCAGATGTCCAGGCACCGCCGCGCGTCCCCCGACAGCGCTGCCACCTGCAAGGGAACGTCACACATGTGGGACAACACTTCCAAACTGCTGGGGACAGAGCTGAGCAACAATCAGCAGACAAACCAACCCCAAACACCCTGAGCACCCAGTGGGAGAGCAATGCATCTCTGGACTACCTTACTACAATCCCAGATGCTGAAAAACAAAGCTTACTGACCAAAACCAACAGAAGCAACTCCCCACATCTCCCACACCCCCACCCTGATCTGGTCATCATAAATTCAAGGCCAAACTCTTTTCTGTAACACAGAAGTCAGAGGTTAAAAAAATTAAAGGCTTCAGAAGTATCAGTTTAATTATCAGTGAAGACCTTTACCATAATCCAGGCTCGTGAAAAAGGAAAAAAAAAAAAAAGGGAGGTTGGATATGACACCAAAAAACTCAGTTTTTCTACACTCATTAAAATACTGATTTTAAGAGTACACTAATAATTTTAGATGGTCTCAAAGAAATATCCAGGATAGTCAATTTACTGTTACAAGTGCCTGAAAATGTTTAGTTGTCTGAAATTTCTGAAATGGAATACTTGTTAAAATCCCAATTGTGCTTCACAGTTTTAATAAAGCTATGAACATTGAACACATATAGTACTGGCCTAGTTTTCCCAGCAGATGCTGGTAATATACAAAAGCCCTAGAACCCAGCTGGGGCCAAGAATGAGAAACCCTGTAGAAAATCTAATTGCAAGGTACATTTCTGTATTTCTGAAAAAAACTCATAGTAGAAAAACACTGCAATTATTCCTCTGCAAACCCTCACTATTATTCTTAGAGAGAGATGGTTCCTTCACAACAAAACACAGGCTTGTATTTACTTCTGACATATTTATGAGCACTCTTTTTTAATCCTACAATGATGCAGGTTGTTTTGACATAATTTTAATAGATTACTTTAATATGGAGCTGCTAATTTAACACATTAGCAGTGCACATATCTCAATTTGAGAAGCCACTGATCCCCAATGCATTACTTACATTTTGTACAACTGAGTATTAAGACTTGCAAACAAGAACAAGTATTATTTATTATGACAGGGCACTGAATAACTTGAGAAATAAAATTTATAAGGCTATTTCTACTGCCACTGGCATGTTATCTTTTTCAGGATTCTCCAATGACTCACATTATGCTAAACAGTGGAGACAGTTGACATCTTATCATCACGACTCTTGTCATGCCTTCAGCTCCTGGAATATGCTGCTGCCTTCTCAGAGTAGGTGGAAAAAGCAAGGACACTGCTCCAGCAATGCCTTCTGAGAAAATACCCTGGGTAATGTATGACCTAACTGTGCCCCATTCTGCCTCCAGTACAGAACACAAGCACAGAACCAGGTCTAACAGCTGTTGCCAGAGTGTCCCTGCTGCCCCCACACTTTTCACCCGGTGCAACATGAAGGACATTTATCTGCTCTGTACTCACCTTTCTGGAAACCAGCTGAACTGCATCCTCTTCAAATGCCTTCACTCCCTTCAGTCTGGATGAAACAATTTGCTGTAACTGTTTGTAGGTGTAGGGCTGAAAGGACATTCTGGTGAGGCCCTACAACAAATGACACAACACAGTGAGAAGTGTTTGTGGGGCTGGAAAATTCTCAACTGCTGAAGCATGGCCAGTGTGGTTACTTTTACTTTTTCTGGTAGGGCAATTAGTTTTTCACATCCTTTCCCTCCTAGTGACATGCTTGAATCAATCACATTTGTGAAACAAATGTACAAATCCACAAAACTGTGGCTCAGTGAGGCCCACTGGTTGGATCTCCCCATTGAAAGGCCTGAGGAGCAAGTGAAGCTGCTATCAGAATTCAGATTACTCTTATAAAAAACTTTTAAACAAATGAAGGCTCCTCTATACAAAAATATCTGGATTACATCTGTCTATGTGTTATTTCTTAATACAGTAACAGCAGCAGCTGTGGAAAAACATTAATGTCTACTTTAGCTACTCTGTATAGGTGTGTGTTGACTTCAAGTTAGCCATCAGCCAAGGATTAAAACCCTTTTCTGGCTCAAGCCAATAAGAACAGCCCTCAGATGAGGACAATCCATGTTACAGATGGTGCTCTGCCTTTCATCCTACAGCAGACCTGAGTTTTGAATTTCTTATGCAAAACTTCTCTTGTGACTGTATGGACTCAGCTGATCTGCAGTGGGTTTAGTGGGTGGGGGAAAGCAATTCACACCCTGTGGAGCTGCTTTTGAGTCATGGAAGGATAGAGGCACAGAGCACTGTTTTTGCAAATCACTTTTCAGAACTGTGGTGAGATGACCTAGGAAAACATTCAAAACAAGTGAGAGTGTATCCAATTTTCTTTGTTGGATATCTTTATATAATCCACCAACTGATGATGGCAAACAGAGAAGTAAGTAGATGCCTGGAATGAAAGGGGAAAGAGGAAGGGAAACCAGAAGAGAATTCTTCTGAACTCCAGAGTAAGCAGCTTAACCATGAAGCACAGCATTTGATTATCTAGATCTTAGGCATCCATATATTTATTTCATTCTTACAAGAACATTATGTATCAGCATAATACCTGATTAGCAAACAGGCTCCTGAACTTAGATTTATATGTTCATTATCAGTCCTCAGGAGAGGGAATGATAAAAAACATTGTTCAGCTTCTAATATAACCAGTCCTGCTTTTCTCCTGGATTGCTTTTGATTGCATCCAGTATTTAATCTGTTCTCCTTTTATGGCACAGCAAGAGAACTGCTAGAACATACCAGCCTGCTTGCTACCCTGTTCATCATGATTCTCTCTGGCAGGTCCATGGTGTTGGCAATGGCCAGGATGATCAGCTTGGAGTGCTTTTGGGTTGGCCAGTCAAATAAATTGTACATCACGTTCTGCTTCCGGGTCCACAGCAGATCAAGCTGCAGGGATAAAAAGATAAGAATCAGACTGGAAAAAGGAATGGCCTCTTATTTACAGTACCTGATGGGGGTTTGAGAACAGCTCTGCCACAGATTTCTCACATGATTCTGAACAAGCTGTCTCTGTTGCCTTTCCTGTATCCATCCACTAATAAGACTGCATTTGCTGAATTAGGGCTCTAGTCCATTTTGGAAAAGCACATCCTACTGGATGCTTGAACAGTAAAAGCTAAACAGCTGCAGTTTTAAAACAGTACTGTGATACTAATACATCTAACAAGATTCAAAGCCCCTCCAACTGAGAGCCTGAATTAGCTTACAGCAAAAATAAGAGTGCATATGATTATTACTGAACATAGCACATTCAAGGTTTTTCACAATTGGGTGTGGCTTATTTCTCTGTGAGTTTTCCCACTGGAAAAGCAGCAGCTTACAAACAAAATACAATTGAATCCCCTGGTATTTAGAATTGACAAACAACTTATCCCACGTCTTGGAATAACAAAATATAAAACCAGTATGAAATCCAAGGCAGAGAACAACATGGCAACAGGATACTCAGCCTTTTAAGGAAACTGAATTTAAATAGGTAAGAGGAACTACCTGCATCTCCTCTCTCCTAAGACTATTCCTGTTACATCACATGTGATACACTCAAAGAATGCATAATTTTCCATTCACCAAAAACTCACTTCTTACAATCCTTGGAGGAAAGTAAACAAAGGATTCTCTGTCTCACCTCATCCACTATCAGCACTGTGGTCTTCCTCTTTGGTCCAGGTGTGCTGAACAGCTTTGCCAGCAGTACTGCAGCATGGGTTGCTGTCACCTTCTGACCTGTCAAGAACTGCACAAGGATTGAACAAATATTGCAGGTTAATCACACCAAACCCCTGGAAATACAAACTTTCACTCCTTAACAATCAACACCAAGCACATGGATTACTTTTTCCAAGGAGGAGTAAAAAAACTGAGAAAGTAGCTCATAAGACACTCTGGTCTACCAAGAACTGCCCATAAATGAGAAGAGAAACAAAAAAAATGCATAGCTAAAAAGAAAGGCCCACAGAATTCTCTGCAATCTGTCTTAGAATCACTAAGAAATCCTGAACCCACCCAGTCTAGAGGACTCTAAACCCAGCACATCTCTAGGGTATCTCTGAATACACACACCTACTGAAAACCTAAGTCAGCTGAGAAGCATAGCCTGACTTGAGTAATCTTGGACTGCTATTAAAATTCTAATGAATCATCAGCAGGATCTATAATTAAAATTATTCAACTGTGAACTAAAAAAATATCTGCAATACCTTTTGCAGCTATGTGGCAGAACAGATCAGCTGACTGTGTATTACCTCTTCCCTTGCAAGTCCAAAGATACCCAGAAATCAAAGCATGACATTTCAAAATTACACTGCAGGTGCTGAATCAATTGTTCATCATAGTGCAAAGTCCAGCAATAAAGCCAAATGGAGACTGCATTTGAAAACTGTATTTCTTTTCTAAAATCTCTTATAAATCTAAGATCTGATAATTACTAAACAAGCCAGAGCACAAGATTGATATATAACATCTACTTGTTTCATGTTTCCAGTTCAGTCAGGACAGTCCAAATCAGTCACAGAAAGGAGCTGAACCCAGAGAACCCTGATCCTGCAGCCCTGGAGCTGAGTATCCAAAATACCACAGAGCTAAGTTGCTGTGGTGGGAATGGACTCTTACTGTACCCAGGTATTTAACCTGATCTCTTTCATCTGTCCAGGGCTTCCAGTCCCTGTTCCATCTCTAAACTTTCCTACAGCAGTGAGGTAACTGCAGAAGAGCAGCTCCAGAATTTGCTTCAGTCATGCACAGAAACATCAGCAAACTGGATCAGGACTGCAGCAATCAGGAGAGCAGCAGCAGCCCAGCTCTTACTAAGGGTTCTTTGACAGTAGCTGAGGCAGAAGGAATTGGAGAAGCACGAGGTTCATGTGACTTTGTACTCCCCTAAAGCAGATTTCACTGGGCTGCCTTAGAGTTCAGGACTAGTAGGGGGCAACAGATTGTACTTCCAAAGGCCTATTCTTTATTCATTTTCACATTTGGTGCTGAATGGGATAGGAACAAAGGATGTTAAAATACACTCACACTACCATGAAATAAGGTGATTGTCAGGAAGCCTCTCACTATGCTAAAGAAACAGAGGCCTGGCCTCAGCAAATATCTCAGCAAGACTCTGTCTAAGCTGGTTTGAGGAAAGGATGCAAACATGCAAATTAAACTATGAGGGCTGGGACACCAGGACACTAATGCATGGCACTCCCTGTTTAGAAAGATGATGTCAAACTTCAATAAATGGAGCAGAAGTTTATATTAAAATGGAACAGATGCTTCAGGAAACCATTTAGTTTCCAGGTCACTGGTTTAAAGTTAGCCTAGACTGAGAAAGCTTTTGAGTAGTCTAATGCCTACTGGGTGATCTTAATCCAGTCCTCAGAAGATTAATTCTCACCCATACAACACAAGCACAGCCAGTAGTAGTCCCAGATGGATACTGCAGACTGGTTTGTCATGGATATCAGAAATACACTTTTTTGACAGAGATGCCCCCTCTTCAGCTGAATTACTATTATGATTGACCAATTAACCATTAAGACCCCCTCAGTAATTATTCTACTGCTACACTGACTTTCAGAGTTGTCACCTTAGTAGCTGTTCAAGCAGACAAGCAGAAGTTACACCATAGGAAAATATAAAAAGCTGGTTTAGATTTTTTTTTGATGAGTAGATGCAATAAACCAGGCTATTTCTCAGACACTGCCCTTATGCAGCAGAAAGCAAAACAATTCAAGAAGTTGGCTAAGGCCTTAAGTTAATTATTTTCTAACCTACTCTACAGATAAAAGCACACAGTCTCTTGGAGGGACTGGGGAGTACTGATAAGTGCCTTGAACACTGTAACATATCAAGGATGTGATGGGAAAGTGTAAGATCTCTTCTTTCACACCCAGGAGCCACTGAAAACACTTTCCTTACCTCCAGTATCTGCACATAGGCTTGGTGAGGGTCTGTCAGCTTCATGCCATTGATCTCCACAAACTGGAATGGGGGCAGTTCCTCATTCTCTGCAGCTTGCTGGAGACACCGAATTACTTCATGAACAGTGGCAGTTTTACCTGTTCCAGGCACTCCAGAGATGTACATGCACCTGCAAAAGGAGAGCACCTCTTCAGCAGCCTGAGCAAAATGGTAACAACTCCTGGGATTAATGAGCTGGAATTCCTGACCCCTGACACTTCAGGCAACTGCCTACATCTTTATTTACAATCTGGGACATATAACACCTTGGAGGATCATGAGGATTCTTATTATTACTGAAGCAATTAACAACCTAAAACATTTTATAAATGTAATTTACCTTTTTTTAAAAAAAATAGCTTTCTAGACTTCTAAAACTGACCAGTTATAATTTGGTCTTTAATTTGAATCTGTAGAATAAAGAAGCCCACATTATTTCTACACATAACACCACTTAAGGAAGAAAAATACCAGGAAAACTGAATGAGGAACTTTAAATGATGATAACTTTTTAAATATAAGGTAAAAATATATAATCTGACTGCTGTTATGCCATAAACAAATGTGATCTTGGTCACAAGTCTTGCCAAACTCACCCTCCTGTGCCATCAATAAGTTTGCTTTCCACAAAGTTGTAGATATCCTGGAATTCTTCCTCACGACAAGGCAGAGATTCTGGGATAGCAGAAACATGCAGCCTTTGAATTAAAAAAGAAAAAGAAAATTAAAATTGCTGTTCTCTCTGAAGAACTGATGCAAACAAACAGGCAGATGCTCACCTTCTGCCTGCGTGGAGTTTTCCAAATCTCTCTTACATACTTTTAAGTCTGAGCATCAATGTCAGGTATCCCAACAGAAACAACCTAGTCTCTCTCTATGTGTTCTTAATTTATGCAGCAATAAAGATCCATCTATTTTAATTGTCAAACTCTTTGTAAGTCAGTGCAAAGGTAGGATAAAAGAGGAGAGTCTGCACAGAGCAAACAGAACTAGAACCCAATTTGAAAGACAGTCAGTCCTGAATGCCTTTTTTTTTCCACTGTGAAGATCTACAGTAATACCAGTAAAGCTTTTTCACACACCAAGAAGAGACAAATATTGCACCTTTGCAGCTAATCAGGGAGGATCTTTCTTTTTCTAATGTTGCACAGAATAAAGATACCTAATTCTGAAGAACTTACTATGGACTGGTTAAAATAACTTGAAATTGCTAAAGCAGTATTGTAAATACCACCATTATTTGTACCTTTAATATTGCACTGTAAATTATAAAATACTCTTCTTGGATCAGAATATCATGCATTTTTACCTATTTTATTCTAAATGCTAAAGATGACATTCCCCATTTCAGCACAGCCTGCTTTGCACATCTGATGCAAAATAAAGATGATTTTCCTGAGCACAGGTTACCTTAATCTGGCCTCCTCCAGGACACTGCCTGGTTCCTGGGCTGCCTGGACACGCCTGGGAATTTCTGGAGTTGCGTTCCGGGGTGTCCGGGGGGTTCTGGGTGTTCCCTGTAAAGGCTGAAAAGAGAATTTACAACCTCAAGCAGATTTTCTACAAACAGCAATTTCTGTTGAGAACAAATCATTGATGATTTAGCATAACTTATGCCAGAGCACAAGATGAACTGAGAAACAGGATTTACACAGGGAATTACCAAACAAGCCTTATGGTGTTTTCTTCCTAAGTGAAAAAGGAAACTGCAAAGGGGGTGGTGACAATTACACCTTTTAACTGTCTGAAGAATTTTTGAGTTGTTAGTCCTTTTCTGAAGTGCTGCATAACAGAATGATCTGGTTCTTAAGAAACAGCATCCAAGCCAGTAATTTCCCTGTTTAGGCTACAGTTTTCTGATCAATATTGTAACAATACTGACAACACAAGCAAATGGTTTATATATTTCCATAACCTACTCATATCAAAGATTAAATTAATCCAGACAATGCTTCACCAAAAGCTAAGGGATTCAGATACTTTACTCTGGTACACAGGCATCAAGCATTCAAATAACTGGCTCAGAAATAATAAAAATAGTTCTTTTATGTGGAACCTTACAGTTTTCTTCAGTGTCTTTGCAGGAGTGTGAACTGCTGACTTCCTTGAAGATTTTGGGGTACTGAATATTTTGCTAGATTTAGGGGTTTTTTCTGGTGTACAGGGCACATCATCATCATCCTCCTCTTCCTCACTACTTGAAGAGTAGGAACTGTCAGAGCCTGATGAAAAATCTTCCTGGTCCAACATGCTATGAGAAAGAGAAATGATTTAAGCTTTAAAAAAATACATACAAGTCTACACATAACAGAGCAACATTTGTACACTTTCAGCTTTTTTAGGAGTTCTTGTAATCAGCAAGCCAAAACATTTTCTACTTCAGCTGCTAATTTTCCATGGCTTTTTAACAGACTGGTTTAAAGGAAGTCAGTTTTCTGAAGAACACAATGAGTCAGCTTTATGTTTCTGAACACAAACCAGTTTTTACACAAGCTGCAATTAAGCTGTGCTTCTGGAACCATTTGCTTTTCAATATTAAGGCAGACATGCTCTCAAGGCTTCAAGCTCTCAAAGTTTGCAGCTCTCAAGAGCCATCTGACCAGGAGACCATGGCTGCAGGGTTTTTACCTGATCTGCTCTGCAATGAGAGCACTGGTTTTCTGTGCACATGTTCTGCGAGAACGAGGGGTCAGCACAGGCATCTGGCTGCTCGGTTTCTGATACCCAACTAAACTGCAAAGAAAGAAAACAAAGCTGGTTGTATTCCCTCTCTTTGCATCACACTTGCAAAGACACAGAGAAAGCCTTTCAAACTTCAGGCTCAATTGTTACCACTGTCCATCCAGCATGAATTCTTATTTGTTATTTACAGATTGGCTATGGCATGGATGCTGGCAGCACAATTTCCCCCCTCCTGCACTGTGTCTTCAATACATCTTTGCCAAGGAAAACAAAATATTTGCTGTATTTTGCACTACAAAACTGAAGGGATAGGGGCTCAGAACGGCTGTAGTTTTATTTTGTTGAGAGGTGAGGTTTTTAACCTATTTTTTAAGAGAAAGATAAGAAAATATTATTTCCTTCGGGCATCTCTTTGATTTGCCCTTTGGTAAATCAAATGTATTTTTCTCTTTCTGTTTTTGATATTTCTTGGTTGTCTTCCTGGGTCATTCTTCATCCCTGCCACTGAAACGTTTTACTGCTACTACATAACTTCCTTACTGGTTCAAAGTACAAAATGAAATGAATTACAAATGCTTTTATTATTTGTTGACAGTTCTTGGAAGTTTTTTAAGATCTAAAAATACTACTGATATGCCACTACCTTATTAATGAAAGGTAAACATTTTTATGCTATATATAATTAGTGACCAAAAAAAGGTGGAAATTCCATTGTTGCATCCACATTTTTACTCTCAGAAAGAAGGAAAAGGACTGGTGTCTGGCTTCTTGCAACATTTTGCACAAGAGTTCCATTCTTCTCCTCCCCTACTTTATGCCATTTTTAAAGACTGTGTAAAGATATACTTGTATAGTTGTGCTTTGATTTTTTTCCTATGTAAAAATTAGTATGGTAGTATACATATAATTCTCATGAAGACTCTCCTGAGGCCAATCAAATCAAACCACTTTCTACAGTCCAGCATCCCTGTCAAAAGTCAGGCACAGCTGAGCCTTGATTTTGGAGTGCATTGAAATGGATTTTCATCTGTGTTGGTGGCTACAATCACCATGAGAACAACCATCAACATGGCTTCAGCTTCCTTTCATGTCATCCTACCATTCCCATTTCCAACATCTTCTCTCTGTTCTTAGAATCATGAACTGCTTTTCCATCTGGGAAGTCAAGTCCTCTTTGGATCTCCCTGACCATTCATTCACCTCCAGGTCACATTATTTCCTAAAGCTTCATCACAGTGCACTCGTCACTGCTGAGGCTCTGCCCCTTCTCTCCTTGTTCTCAACAGGCAAAACAAGGCACATGGACAGACTTCACCTACTTTTCTCTCCACAAGCCTTCCATAAAAGTGTTTTAAGCGAGCTTCATATGAATGGCAATCCCATATAAAAACAATGATAAAAATGCTGTCACTTACGATAACAGAATGTTGTCCTCCTCATCAAGATTCTTGTCTTTTTCAGGGAAATCTTTGACTTTAGTGTAGGGGGACAATCTTATGGTGTCACTGGACCTCTGACGGTGCTCTGCAGTCTCAGATGTTGGCTTGGACTTATCATTGCTGCAGGGGATCTTTGGTGGTGAGCCTAAATTTTCACCTGTGAATTTCACTTTTCTTTTAGGGGCTGATGGTTCTAATGGTGCTATGGCATCACAGTCATCATCCAAAAGACCCAAAACTTCATATCCCAGCAGCTTGGCTTTGGATCTTGTGGGACCTAGAAATGAAAAGCAAAATGAACTTTTGTCAGGCTTCAATATGGCTGGTTTGGTTAACTTTCAGAAGACATGGTACAACTGACTGTTGTTTAAATGAAAGCAAATGAGCACTTCACTCCAGTAACAAGGAACTGGATCACTAGAAGGCACTTCCTCTAAATAATTACTAAACAAAAGGAAGACAAACAGATTTTTTCAGTTTTCTAACTCACCTGCATCACTTACAACTTTTGTCAGGTTCCATGTTGAAAATACTGCATGTTTTACAGAATCCAACATGCTTATTCACCCAGCTCAACATAAACATTTTAGAACACAATTAGTAGGAAGATTAAAGAAAGTAGGACATTCTGAGGTCAAATGAGGCTGACTGGTAGCATTTCAGTCAACAAGCACTTTAATTTAGATTTATCAGATAGAAACAGAGCATTTGCAACAGCAGTGGAGTGCTTGAAACAACAGACAAGACAAACAAGTGATGAGCCTACAAGGCTTGGGCTGATCCCAAAGGCTGAACAGGGCAGTTAAAAATATTGATGTTGAATATTACAATAGTTTGAACTGGCCAAAAGGGAGAAGCACAAAGCATACACAGAACTACTGAAAGGACAGAATATTGCCATATACATACTGTTTAACTCCAGCTTCTTCCTTGCTGTTGGGGTTCTGATGTCATTATTGGTCACCCTTTGAGAATGCCTCTCCTTAGCAAGGGAGGACTTGGAAGTAGAATGTTTGGATTCTATTTCCATATCAGCGTTTTTTGGTTTTGTGGCACTCCGAACAACACTCTCTGTCTCTTTTTTCACAGGTGTAAGGATGTCTGAAGGAGTAAATGCTTTTGAAGAGTTTGTGATGACACCTCTTTTCTTGTTAGCTTCTTTCAGCTTAGAGAATGTGTCCGGGGACAAAGCCCTAAAGCACTTCCCATCCCAAGACTGTCTGACATAGAAAGTTTGTTCCTTGTTTAACGTGACAATAGGCAGCTCCTCACCCAGATGTAGTGGCAATACCTGCAAAACCAGGAAATATCAAAATACACATACATTAATGTTTACTGTTAACTTAGAATTGCAACTCATGCAATCCTTAGTTTCTAATTCCCACTACAGGGGTGTTGCTGTCTCCTTCTTCCCCCGCTGTGCAGAAGGGTTGCAGTACATACCATGATGCTTTTAATAATGGTCTCTGCAGCTACATCAGTGTCATAGCCAAGAACTTGATCAAAAAACACCTCCTGGGCAGGAATCTCTCTTTTAAGCAGCTTCCGTTTGTTCTGAGGGATCTCCTCCAAACGACAGAACCACTGCACCACTGCACGTTTGTGCTGGGCACCTGCAGCAGGGAGAGGGTCAGGGAACACCAGAATTTTATTGTGAAGAGTGCCAGACTTCAGCTGAAATGCCAGCAAGGGTAGAAATCCTCCCTGGACACAGGTGAGAAAGCATCTGGTAAGAGATTGCAAATCCCACTCTCTAAGCTAAGTTACAATGTCAGAGTTGAGAATTTTAAGGGCTGAGGTAACACCTGCAGAGGGCCTCAATCACAGCAATACCTGGAGACCAGCTGCAGATCAGCAGTTCCTGTCACAGACAAAGAGGTTCCTTATTGGCACAGATGTGATCTCCTCAAACCCTAACTAAAAGCAGTGACATAAAAGGAGAAGTGAGAAGTTTCAGGACGTTATTTGTAGTGCTATTGTACCTTCAGAAGCCAGAAACACTTTTTTCACCAGCTAACACACCAGGGAATATTGCTGATGAAATAGTTTGTTTTTAAGGAAGTTTCATCGGTTTCATTCCAGCATGAAAAGAATAGTCAGCTACAAAAAAGTGCATTAGTAAATAAATTAAATAGAATAACGTGTATTTATGTTTTAAAAAAGGTAAAGAAGATTAAAACCCCTCAAAGTATTATTATTACAGCACAAAAAAAGAACAAAAGTGCTCAAAAGAATCAGATATAGCCCATGAGTAGCTTCCAATTCAGACTCAGACAATTTTTGTATCACCAACCTCCCATGATTCATCTTTTCATATCTATCTCTGTATAAACAAGTAGTTCTACAAGGGACAGAAGTTACAAGTCCCATTTATTTATTCAGCCTTGTACTTTATTGTTAAATTGCCAGATGTCTAAGAAGATGCAAATTTCAGGGCTGTAGTGCTCTATCTTTAAATAAAGCATGAGCTCAGACTGCCTTCCTTAAGGACCACTGTTTTTAAATTAGACTTTTACATAAAAAGACTGTAAAAATTACAGTGTGTTTAAATTTCCATTTATGTATCAAATTTAACTGAAATTGGCCATCAGTCCCAAACATTTGGGGGAGCATGTGAATACAGATGCAATGACCACCAAAACTTGATTTTCTTAATAAATTAAGCCAGTGACATACTGTTAATGCTAACTACACCCCCATGAAAAAGGTAACTTTAAAACATTTTAAAATTTCTCACACAGAATGTAAGTTTTTAGTTCTCTTACCATCTTCATATAAATCCACGAGCTGTGCCACATAAGGCTGATCTGCATTCATCCCTTCAACTAAAATAAAGTCACCAAGCTGTATACAGGTTTCTGTTTTGCTGCTTTCTGATGTAATAAGGATCCCCCTATTAAGTGATAGACACGAGAAGATTAAGAGAATTTCAGTCTTCATAATTCACATATCATTAAACCTGATGTCCTGTCAACTTTACAGTTAGTCATGCCCCTTCTTGCAATGCTTACAACTTAATTCCCTGATTAGAAGCTTTCATATGTTGTTCAGTTAGTTAAAACTTATTCACAGATTTGGTTAAATGGTTTTTTGTACACTATACAGTTTATAATTCAAGAGCTTAATGCTTTTGTTAAATGCATGTCACAACAAAATGCTCAAAACCTTACTCATATTGTCACAGTTAACTTAAACGATGTCAGAAAGGTAAAGAAACATCCATTAAGTTTCCCTTAGTTAAACAGAAATAATTATTACTTACTTGTACTGGGAAGTCCTCAGCTTTCTGTCTGAAGTCAAGGGTTTTCCATACCAGGAGTAGATAAGTTTGCTTTGCTGCCTGGTGTTCATGATTCCCAAGGAAAAGCTAAAAGAAATGAAAATATACTTTTTGATTATTATTTAAAACAAAAAAAAAAGATGGGAAGATACATAAAATTGCGATCAATTCTTTCAGCGTACATTAAGAACCGTGGTTGGCACAAAGAACCCCACCTTCCCCAAAGCCCCAGACACCCGTCCCGAGGGATGAGGGAAAAAGGAAGATGTTTAGTAGTGCCTTGTTCCTTAATTCCTTTTCCACTGCCGCTCTCCCCGGCCCTCACCGCCATGGCGGGGCCGGCTGCCCGCCCTGGGGACACCGAGAGTCGGCTGAGACCGTCACCGGCGTTTCAGTTTCGCTCGATTCTTCTGGTTTCGTTTTGGTTTTTAATTCCTTTTTTTTTTTTTTTTTTTTCTCCTAAGTAAGAATTTTCGTCTGGGAAGTCGGGGGAAAGCCACTCACAGCCCCCAGCGCCGTTCACCGCCCCAGCGCCGGCGGCACATGGCGGCTGAAGGGCCGGGCGGGACACGGTGCGGACACCGAGGGGCTCCGGCGGCACCGCAGGGCCACTGACCGGCCCGATCCCCTCACACGGGCTCTCACCGGCCCGATCCCCTCACACAGCGATCGAGGCTGGAACAGACCACAGCGCTCTGCCCGCTCCCATCTCCCCGCTCCAGCAGGGTCGTCCCAGAGGACACTGCACAGCATCGCGTCTGGAACCGTTCTGGGATATCTCCAGCGAGGGCGAGTGCCCGGGCTCCCCGGGCAGCCTGTCCCAGTGCGCGGTCACCACCCGCACCGGGAGGGCTTTGTCCCCCGAGCCCGCTCCCGGCCCGAGCTCACCGTGTCCCCTCAGCGCCGCGATGGAACTTCGCGCCAAAGCGCGCGCGGAGCCCCGCCCCCGGCGGCGCGCGCGCGCGGGGCGGGGGAGGAGGCGGCGGCGGCTCCGCCCCGCAGGCGGAAGCGGAAAGCGGCGCGGCCTTCACGGGAACGGGGCCCAGCGGGCGGCGCGGCCCTCACGGGAGCGGGGCCGAGGGGCCTGAGCGGCGGCCGCCATGGCCAACCGCACGGTGAAGGACGCGCACAGCATCCACGGCACCAACCCGCAGTACCTGGTGGAGAAGATCATCCGCACGCGCATCTACGAGTCCAAGTACTGGAAGGAGGAGTGCTTCGGCCTCACGGGTATGGCGGGCGGGAGGCCGGGCCGGGCCGCGCCGGCACCCGTGGGAGCCCGCGCTGACGGCCCGGCCGGTCCCTCTCGCAGCCGAGCTGGTGGTGGACAAGGCCATGGAGCTGAAATACGTGGGGGGAGTCTATGGAGGGAACATTAAACCCACGCCCTTCTTGTGCCTGACGCTGAAGATGCTGCAGATCCAGCCCGAGAAGGACATCATCGTGGAGTTCATAAAAAACGAAGACTTCAAGTAAGTTGTAGTGTGGTTTTTTCCCCTTGTTGAGGTTGTTGTACCGAGGGGAAGTGCTCAAAACAGCCAGGGAAACCTCAGTGCAGGGTTTAGCTCTCAGTGTGCCCTGATAAACTGGGCTTGCCTAAAACCAAGCTTTTCTTCTTGCTTTTAAGACTGCTCTCCTTGTCACCTGGCCTGTTGGAAGGGCTCATCTTTGTGGTGTCTGCTCTCTGTCATAATAAATCTCAAACCTCTGCCTGAAGTATTTGGAATGAGCTGCATTAAGGCATTCGTGTTAATCTGCTTTTTCTTCAGTATTTTTTTTCATTTTTGTTGGTGATAATGTCCCCTTTTACATAATGTATGTAAAGTGTATTATGGTTTTGATAGCGTAGAGGAAGCAATGGAGCAAATATAAATAAATATAAATGGTTGTGTATTCTGGCCATCTACTGATTTTCCTCAGAAACTTGTGGGAAAAAAAATCTTTTTTATCTAAACTGCTAAGGAAGCTGAGATCCATGGGAAGGTTTTCTTCCCAGGTATGTCCGAATGCTTGGAGCACTGTACATGAGACTGACAGGCACTGCCATCGACTGCTACAAGTACCTGGAACCGCTGTACAACGACTATCGGAAAATTAAAAGTCAGAACAGGAATGGGGGTAAACACTCTTATATCTATTTAGCAATATAAATCTTTAAAATTGTGGCATAACCTGTTGATATAAGTTGTCTGAAGTGTTTCATCTTTACTTTTGCCTCTAATGTTAATTTGGTCTTTTAAATGCTACTTTTTACCCCCAGAATTTGAGCTGATGCACGTGGATGAATTTATTGATGAGCTACTCCATGAGGAGCGTGTTTGTGACATCATCCTGCCTCGACTGCAGGTTGGAAATGTAGATGGCTATGGAATTCCTGACTGCACCAAGACCAGTAGCTGGATTGGCTGCTGGCTTGTTGTGTAAGCTGTGGTTGCCCCCTTAGGTGTTTGTTCGTGTGGGTTATGTTGAATAAAGTTGCAATTCCTTCTAGAAACGGTATGTTCTGGAAGAAGCTGAGCAACTCGAGCCTCGTGTTAGTGCTCTGGAGGAAGACATGGATGATGTAGAATCTAGTGAAGAGGAGGAAGAAGAAGATGAAAAGGTTGGTGAACTGTTTGATGAACTGTATTGGAAATGAATAGTTGAAGCTGAAAATCCCTTTAGGATGCTTCATGGCCTGTGACAGATATTTGAGGGGAGGCTGCTGGTTACTCTCACCTCCCTTCATAGTGTATTTTCATATAAGCAGCTTGTGAGGACTTGGACCCTGAAGCAACTCTCAGGTTGCCATGTTTTCCTGTCTCTTGAATTCCACAAATCTGGGTCAGCTCTTTGTTAATCTTATTTAGACCAATTGATTTATATGCCTGTGTAATGGAGAGAACTAAAGGTGATGATGGAAGGTCCCGTGGCCATCAGTCAGTGCTGCTGTATTTCTTCAAAACCAACACTATGAGAAGTGGTTGTTTGATTTCCAGCTGGCAGTTTTGGGCAGCACCACTCACTCCTGAATAAGAAACACTTGGGGATGGGGAAGCTTGGCTGCCTGGCTTTTACCGTTTATATTCATTGTTCAGACTCATTATTGGTAGTATAAAACCTTGCTGAAACAGGACTTACAGATCCTCCCCCCCTGGTTTACAGCTGGAACGGATCCCATCTCCTGACCACCGCAGAAGGGGCTACAGGGACCTGGACAAGCCCCGCAGATCTCCGGTGGTGCGCTACCGGCGGAGCCGCAGCAGGTCCCCGAGGAGGTGAGGGGACTCTTCCTTCACCAGTATTGTTACCTGTTGTGCTGCAGACAGCTGGAGCATAGCAGTGAAGGTGGCAGTTCAGCCAGAGCCTCCCACACCTCCCTGTTCCTTTAGCACTTCCTGAAGTGAGGACTTGCAGTGCACAGCCACTGTCAACCCCTCTGCCTGTTTCTCCAGTCATTCTCTAAATCTTGAACTTGCTGGCCAACTTCAGCTAAATTTGACAATACAATGAAGATGTTAAGGAGTGCTTTGTTTTCCTGTAAGCCAGAGGCTGCAGAGAAAATTGCCCTATTAACTCTTGCTCACTGCATGGTCCAGTCCTAAGCACTCATAGGAAGTAAAAGCCCTGGTGTTGTTGCTGAAGATGTGGGAAATGAAACAGCTGTTCTGCTGATGATTTTCAGTGATTTTTTGCTTTTCTCCCCCAATTGCAGGCGCAGCCGCTCTCCAAAGAGAAGAAGGTACTCTTTAATTCTATTATTTAGGTGAGCAATGTGCATTTGTGGCACAGCTCTCTCAGAATCTGCCTTTCTCTCAGCCCATCGCCGCGCCGGGAGCGGCATCGCAGCAAGAGCCCGAGACGGCACCGGAGCAGGTCCCGGGAGAGGCGCCACAGATCGAGATCTAAATCTCCAGGTACTTCTGCCACTTCCAGATCACTCTGGCAAGGCTTTATCAGCAGCACATCCACTGCAGGAAAAATCTGTGTCACCGTATCAAGATGGTAGCACAGGTGTTAAATCTGGCTGATAAAACTGCTGCTCACATGAAAGCAGAGCTGGGGAACTCCTTTAATGGCTGCAAAATTGTCTTGAGTACGTTTTCAGATACTTGCCAGGAGGTTAATGTGAGTGCCTGGTTAAAGCCAGGGTTGTTCTGGCAATGTCTAGCACACTTGGTCACTAGAAGCAGACAGCATTAGCAAAACAACAAAGAATGCCAGTGACAATGGAAATAACTATTGCCTTCTTATCTCACAGGGCATCACCGTAGTCACAGACACAGAAGTCATTCCAAATCACCTGAAAGGTAAAGGCTTAGCTTATTTCTGAAGTGCACTTTGGGAATTAAAGATAGGTTCTACAGTATTAGCTTTTTGGTTTTTTCTGTTTCAGATCTAAGAAAAGTCACAAAAAGAGTCGGCGAGGAAATGAATAAGAAACAAAACCCAGCCCACTGTTCAAGGACCTTGAGCTGCAGTCCAATGCTGTCCTGTTTGGTCCACAGGACAGCTGACTCTGTACTGGCTGCTTTAGCAGTCCCTTTCTTTTATCATCTTTTTCATTTTGTTGTCTTGAATTTTTTTATTAAAGGTAAGCTAAGGATACTTTTTATGTAGTTAGTTACTCATCCTTGTGATAGAATTTGAAGGTTGTTTTTTAATTGTTTTTCTTGAAGCCTGTAAAAACTTAAAGAAGAGCAATAAAAAAGAAAGGTTTGTCTTTAAAGGCGCCTGGCTGTTTCCTTCATAGTAATTTGTTGAGATGTCCCCTGGTTGAAGCTGGCTTCATTCTCAAATCAGGGCCTTGTTTTGTCAAAGTCAGGCACCAAAGGAAGTCTGTGTTCAGTCACAAACACTGCAGGGATCCCAGTTCTGGCCTCTCAGAGCTCTGGTACAGGAGAGGAAGCAAGGCTGTCACAACCCAGTGTGTTCACCAGCTCGCTTGACAGTGCTCTCCAACCTGTGGTCATCATTGGGTGCTTTGTAAAAATCTTCCTTCAGTGTAATCTGCTGCTTCTGGTGATGCCATCACAGAGTTCAGAAGGTTAAAGCAGTACAAGGCACTAATTAATTCTTCTGGAGTAGGTTCAATATATTTAAAGACAGTACACCACTACTTTGAGCACAGTTTGTGGCCTTCCTGTGACTGGGAACAGAATCTGACGCCATGATGATGTTCAGCTCTACCTTCTCTGAGTCAAGTTAGTTTTTTAAATTTAGAATAATTAAGCTCTTACTGAGGATATAATTCTCCTACTACTACATTTGAAATCAGTTGTATTAAGCCCTTGTGTACCTTGTCTTTATTCCTGGCCCTTCTTCAGGAGCAGGGACAGGCAGGTTTGTCCCTGAACTCTGCATTTAGGGCTTCAGGATTCTCATATTGCCCTGGGAGTGCTAACAGCACAACTACGTGTGCCATGGGAATTTATGGAAAGCCCTCTTTAAAACTGCTTCCCAGTACAGCCTAATTTTATCACGGTATTAGCAAATGATTTTGCAAAGCTGATAAACAGAAAAGCAGGTGTGCTCCTCCTTCAGGGGTAACACACACACGGGCTGTCAACAGCACAGCAACAACACCAGCATGGAAAAAAGCAGGTCTGGTGCTTGTATCACTTGCTGAAACTGCTCATCTTTCCAAGATCTCCACATTAAAGCCATTTCTGTTATTCCTGTTAAAGCATGCATGCATACAAATAGAAAAGAGGAAAAATCTTACGTCCTTTTTTTGCAGTTTTATTTTTCTTTTTAAAAAGTTTTTTGGCACTACATAGTTCTGTAAAGAATAGAAGTGACAAATTTTTAAACACATGAAATCCCCTTCTAATTTTATTTTTTTTAGAACAATATATATAAAGTCTGAAGCAACCAAAGTATGAATACAGCTAATAGAAAATAAAGAACTTAATTTTAAAAATTCTCTCTCTTTACAGTTTATCAAGATAAAACAAAACACAATTCCCCTTAAAAATAGGGTAATAAAATAGATGAAATTTGTATCACTTAGTTTTGTGATACTAGTAAAAACTATAGTTCATATCTATGTACAAATGATACAGTTTAAAAACAGTCTTAAATAATCTTGTATCTAAACATGTTGCATTAAGATTTTAAATCAGAACCTGAATTTCTTCCTCCCCTCCCCCCACCCACCCACAATCCCATCCAATTTCACTTTTTCTGTTGAATGTAATTCAGATTCAAGTGTGGGTGTCCTTGAGACAGAAGTGAGAACCGCTGGTTACTCTGCATCAGTGGACCAGCTAAAAGAAAATGGATTACAATTACTTCAGCAAATCACATATTTACCAGTGCTTGGCTATATTCAGTGTACTAATCTAACTTAGAAATAAAGCCATTTACTAGACTGACAAAAATGCTATCTGTACACCTAACCCATGTAATGGGACAATGTAGAATTACTTTAATCCTATCTCCAAAATTCCCTAACAATCACAAACACATTATTTTGTTGCATTACTTCAGTTATTTAACAAAAGTAATTTCAGGATTTTAAGTAAATTCAGTTTCTTACTTGGAAACCCTGCTAGAGCCAATAGATTAGATTTTGAAAAAGGATTTGGTGGCCATATCTCTCATTTTACACTGGGTGACCCCCAGCAGCATGGAAGCTGCACATCCTCCAAGTCAAATCTGAGCACTGTTTCTCTGGTAGTGAAGGTCTTTTTCCTACAGCCTTTCCCCATCCTGCCAGATACTGAACACCTTCACCTTTCATAGACATCAGAGCTGAGATCAAGTCAGTCTTTTCCAGTTCCCCGATGAACTGAGCCTGACCTAACTTTGCAGTCACTGCTGCTCTGACTGTGGATGGGCTGGACTGAACCTCCAGAGGCCCCTTCCAACCTCAATTATTCTATGGTCTTGCAAGTTTTTATCTATGTAAGTCATTCCACAAAGCAAGGTACAAAAGCCAAATAAAATGAATTACAACAAAAATTTCCTCATATTCTGAACACGCTCATGGGCCAATCATCTTAAGCTCTACTGAAGCTGAAGCAGCTCCAGGTGAGCCAGCAGCAGCAAAGAGAAAGAGGCTGGAAGTGCAACAGGCTGCACACTGGCTCAGATTTCAGAATTCTGTTTTAACCCTTCCCTCCCACAAAGATTTTCATTCATCCACAGAGGAAGCTGAAGTGCTGATTTGACTCTGGGATTCGTTCATGTTTTCAGGGATTTCCATGATTGCTTGGCTTTTAAAGCCTTTCAGACAGTACAGAGACATGGAGCATGAGCTGTTGATTCACATACTGGTTCTAGTACCTTGAGGGTAGAAAGGTTTGTTCGGTGGGTAGCTGGCATTTCCCTGCTGCATGTAGTTCTGAGGCATATTGTAAGGCCACGCTCCTCGGAGGAGAGGAAAATGGGTAGGGGTCCCATGGTCCCAAGGGACAGAAGGAGGGTTCATTTTACCAAACTGTCCTTGGAAACCCTGATCTATTTTTCAATTGAAAGGGAAAAGCACATTGCAAGTTGAAATAATTAAACAGTACGTCACAAATACAATTGACATCTTAAATAACAGTTTGCAGGGGACTTAATGTGATCAGTCTGATGTGCTACTTTTTTTTTTTATTTAATATACATCAGTAAAAATTACCACCTAAATTACTTCATTATTCATTATAATAGAATAATTGGGAAGAGAGAGGATGAATCAACATTAAAATCAAGAGCTATGATTTCACTATTTTTATGACTTTTTCATGATGAAAAATACAATGTTCAGAACTACTGTCTGATCCCACACAAATATCCAGTATCACTGACAGAGCTGTGAGAGGAAAACTATTATCCTACTGCAAGAAATAACTCTCAGATTTACACTGGAATTCCACTAATACTTCCATGCTTAAGAAACTTGCTATCTAGATCACTGGACTGACTCAAAAAATTAATTTTAGAGAGAAAAATATAAACTTTGGAAATAAATATACAAATTGTAAAGCTACTCCATTTACAATTCTGATATCACTGCAACATTAAGGATGAGAAATCAAGCATCCAAGGAGGCAGGACCCACAACATGAGGCACAGCTTTTGAGTATGCATGAAAAAGAGCTGTCTTGATACTTCTAATGATCCTACTTCTAATCAGCTGTCTACTGAAAAGAAAATTTAAGTAGCTCCTTTCAAGTCAAAGTTATGTGAGCCAGGACGAAGTTTCCTCAAACTTCCTGTTGTCAAATTGTCCTGAGGAGGTATGAAACCATGCTTCAAACAGACAGGAGACAGCTCATCTCTACTGTGCATTCACCTTAATGGCATCTAAGCCAAAAAGGAAATAAAACTGATTCAATTTCAAATAGGAAAATTGCTATGATTGGGAACTAGGAGAAGGGGTGTGATGAGGTTGGAAATTGATGGAAGATGAGGGATGGGAAAAAATACTGTGACTGACAGCACACGGAGAAGGAAATAGAATTTATGGAGCTTGTCTGAAAGAAGGCAGCTACCTTAGTAAGGACATGTGGATTGGAAGGAGCTGCTTAAAGGAAAGGCAAAGCTGGAGAAGGGGACAGATGAGAAGATCCAAAATGGAGAGCTAGGGACAGAGCACACTGGAGACACAGAAAACACACAGGTAGAAGTTCCTGTATCCTTTAAAATACATGCCCCACAAAGCTTTAAATAGAAAATCATGTATCTCCAGCCCCTTATGTTTGACACCCATTGGTGAATTACTCTCATCCAAAACAGTAGACTCAGCTGAAAATCTACTGTTACTGACAATCACATTATTAGTGCAGAGAAAGCATGGGCAGGAGATTCAGAATTTCCATCTCAGGATGAACAACTGCACCAGTACACTATATTATGCATTTACTTTTTTAAACAAGAGGACTTACACACTCAGAATAAATCAGAAGACCACCACCATGATTAATGATGTAAAGGTTAACAGTTAAAATTTAGAGGCTGCCACAGTTCATGTAGCAGAGAAAACTGAATGGGCTTTAATCATTATATACTGCTTTTTCTCAGCCTCAAACACACCAGTGTTTGCTATGAGGCAAGAGGCTGTTGCCCACTTGTCACAGGAAAATGTAATGTCAGGAATCAACATCAAGATTATGGAAGTTAAGTGAGGCAGGACAAACCACAGGAAAAAACAGAATAGGTAAGATCATATTATATTGTACTAAAGGTGAGGAGACAATATTCAACTTGCACAACTGTAATTCTGCCAGTCTCTAGGTTCATGGTTGCAACCTCAGCATTTGTCCAATAAATGATGTAATGATGTGTTGATCTTAGAGGTCTTTTCCAACTTTAATGTTTCCATGATTGTCTAAGGAATCCATTACTTGTCAGCACATTCACAGAAATGTGAGTGATTCAAACAATGATGAGGAGGTTTCTCAGTTGAATGCAGGATTTCTCATTGTTGCACAGCCATTAATGGCAGACAGGACCAATGCCTAAAAGTTACCGTGATCAATTCTCATTTTTTTTCCTATGAAAATGTTAAGACAGATGAAAGTCATGATTTGGTTCCTTAAGCATCATATTTTTATCAAACAATCTGAAAGAGTTAGCTGTTCCTGTAACACTTAACACTTGTACACAAAGTGTGAGAGGTTTGATACAACAGAGAAGAGTTACCTGAATTCCCCACAGTGCCATTGTTCACCAGTGAGTTTGGAGTCACAGGATTGTGCCAGTGTCCCTCATGAGAAGTGCTGGGGATTCCCATGGGCCTGGCAGCAGGCTGTGCAAAGATGATACTGGGATCATTCAAGCTTACACTGCTCTGGTTATTTGTGGTGCTGCTGCTGCCAGATCTCATAGAAAATGGAACATTTGTAGAATGAGGAGGGTTACCCGGTGCAGAGTGAATAACAGGCCCATGAATGGGCCAAGAAGTGTTGGGAAGCCGAATTTGGTGGTGATGGTGCATCTGAAGAAGTCCCAGGTTATGCAAGGTGGAATACTGACCTGGGGGAGATTGGGGAAAGTTAAACAAAGGCAGCTGGACCTGATGGGCTGGCTGTGCACCCTGCTGTGGCTGAGGAACGTGCTTAGACTGGGATATTGATTGTGGCTGAGTCTGGTTAATGGAGGCTGGCTGAGAGGAATTCTGTGGGAATTGCTGAGGTTGTGGAGAGTAAGATGACTGATGCGAATCAGACTGGAGAAAAAAAAAAGTTATGTATTTCTGATTAGTTCACTGGCTATTTAATGGTGTTTTCTTTAATAAGCACCCACTGTATTAGACCATTAATAAAACAGCAAAGCACTCCCCAGCAACAACCCAAGCACTGCACCCAAGTTTCTGTTGGCTTCAGCAAGTGCAGCTCAACTGACACTGACTTTCACCAACAGGTAATTTGATCTGTTAATGTGGCACATCCCACCATCAGAAACAACATTCTGAGTGAATATTAGTCCCAAGCTCTTCATTAGACTCCTCACACACTTGTTTCTGATCTTTAATCAGTGTCTTTCCTACCCTACTTATGTACAGCCTAGGATCTCATTAACTAATTGCCTTACTTCTAAATAGAGTGGTTCTTATTACGGCACAGTTTTTTAAGTAATTCCAAAGTCAGCTCTTAATATTTCTTTCATTTTTAAAAATCTGTTAAACAAGAAATGCAAATTCCAAAAACCCAGTTTCCACCTTCATATCCTGGTGTTAGGCCATAGCTAAAGGCACAGTAATAGCAATTATGACAGCCTTTGCAGAGCTCTTCCAGAGCTTTCCCTTTCACCAACAACAGAAACAGGCATGAGGCTATTTTATCTGTTTGGAATTGCAATTGAACAGAGAATCACTTCAAGAAATTGAGTGTCTGGGAAAAGAGTTACTCAGTTTATGTGCCAACACTTAATGCCAGTATCTGGATTCCCCAGTCTGGTTTTAAGCACTGAGACAAGATGCTGATGGAATAAGTGTCTCCAGAGACATTCAAATGAGACAGGTACCTAAAGCAGAGAGGAGAACCTGAATCTCAGATCTCATTTTCCCCCTGAGACTGACTCCTCTCTCCGTAGACTACAGCAGCCAGCCAAGCTCCAAGAGCCTCAGCTGCTGTTGAACACCTGGAGTTAAAGAACTTTCCAGCTTGTCACTATCCCTGACAGTCACTGTCCATTTAAACTGGCAGTCACTTGTCTCCAATAACCACAGGTGTCTGCAGGACTGCCCATGCCAGAGCATCCCCTCCAGCAGCATGCTGTGGGTCTGTGCCTGGGCAAAAGCTGGAGCCCAGAAGCTGGGATTGCTCCCTGCTGCTATTCCAACTGTGCCTGTATGAGTGTCTCCTATACCTTTCTATCAAACCAGGAAGAGAAGGTAAAACCTGGGATTTGAAAGATGATCACTAGGTTTAACAGTTTAAATGTTATAAAAATAAAGCACATGTATTCAAACATTGCTGCAAATATTAACCCACCACAAGCATGCAGTGAATGTGCCAGCAGCAGGACAGGAGGCATAATACACTCCAGCCTCTTGATCTGCTTCCCACTCTCTCCCTCTTACTCCACCAATATTCCCCCTTCCCATTCCTCTCCACCAATTCCTGGACAGAATATATTCACCAAGAAATCCTGGCCAAATGACAACCATGCACCACACACAGAGTCCATGACATCCAGGTGACACAAGAATGAGCACATGAAGTGTCTGCCTCTGAGTGCACCCACATATCCAGCTTCAGTTCCTCAGGCAGAAATATAAGGCTCCTAAAAAATATACTCCTGTGCCATGTTCAGCCCTTCACTTGGATTAGGGCTGTATCAGTCCCTCTTTTGCAGCACACTGTAAGTCATAAAATCTCCATTACTGGAGCCAGCATTCCAATAAATGCTTGCTAATCAGTTAGCAAAGTAGCAAACTGAACAAAGAGCATTAGTGATCAGCAGCCTTGATTACTATATTTATTTACTTGCCAGCTTCATTAGCAGGCCCATACTTCTCAGACTAACAGCTTAAAATAAATTAATTTCTGCTGTACTGTCTGCTCCAAAACTATTAAATGCCAGCAGTTGTATTTGCACAAATACCCTCTGCTCCTCATCTCCACTCAGAAGATTAAACATATTTTATGTAGCTCTATGGAGACTTGAAAAAATTCTAGCACAAAACTGTCAAAAATTTCCCTATTGTTCTGCTTGTGCTTCTAGTGTGCTCTGGCAGACTTTTCATTGAAGTATGACTCATGTGTCTGTGTGCTGTGTCTGTACATGACAGTCCCTTAAGGCAGATCTCTCAAACCACAAAAAGTCATGGTTGTCACTAACCTAAGTCTCCAGCATGTTAACAATGAGCTATGCTTTATCTCCCTTAGTAACTCCAGAACACTGCCAGAATAATGAGAATTTGAAAGGCATCTTAGCTTAACCTGCCCTTTCAAAATCACAAGGTTATCTCATCTCAAACTTGACTATGAGGTTTCCATACTGCAAAACCATAAACGCTCCCCAAGACACAGTGCATCATAAATCAAAGTTCCATTAACTGGCACAGTGCCACGTTGTCATTACCAAGCTGAGAAAAGCCCTGCAATCCTGTTCCCAGCACGGCTGCTTTGCTCCCTGCAGCCCCTGGCAGCACTTACACATTCTGATGACTGCCTGGTGCGCAGGGGTCGCTCCACCTGCTGCTGGCCCACGGCCACCAGCTGGGAATTCACCATGCTCCGGACCAGCTGCGTGCCTGACCGAGGAACACAAGGGTTAATAAAACACACAGGTGACAGGATAATGAGCAGAACTGGGAGGCAGCAATACCTTAACTCTCATGTGACACAGAGGAGGTAAATCACTTTCACCTCTCCTCTCCTTTAAGTGGAAACTTTTCCCTCTACTGGCAGCAGACAACTCTAATAGGCACAGGAGCTAAACACAAAGTCTAGTTTTGAATAAAACAAAGTCTAGCAGGAACAAGGCTTGCCTTGCTAGCAGGCTGGAGCTCTGGTTTATATAGGTTTCCATTTATTCCATTTTAAATAGCAATAATGACAGCAGAAACTTCTGGGCAAAGAAAGTAAACTACAAAAAAAAAGACTAAAAGACAACAGAACACAGAAGCATGGTTCTTCTGAAGTTCACTTATGAATGCTTCCTCTACTTTTTCAACTACCACAGGCACCCAAGGGCCTAATTTGAAAGTGTTTGCAATTAATCTTCTCTAAGTACTATCAGTAAATTGAAAGTTGGATTTAGCCTAATTCATCTGTATGCTTTTTTGAAATGCTACTGAAGGAACACTGATTTTTGCTGAAAATACATTTACTTACCTCTCACAGATGATGGAGGGTTAGCTAACATTTGAGAAACATTTGGAAGAGGAAATGCATTCAATTATTATTATTATTTCTATTGTTACTATCATTACTATTACTACTTTGAAATGCTCCAATTGTGAGTGGAAGACAAATAATGCAATACCCTGAAGTACACTGCATTTTACTGCTGAGTACATTTTTACCACCCATGCAAAGACTGTACTTCAGGAGACATTACTCCCCTTGCAGAAAAGCAACACAGACTAACAGCTGTATTTTCAGTGACTGAAACATTACTTAGAGGATTGCTTTTTGAAGATAATTATCAAGTATTTACAGAAACCTAGAGAAAAGGGATCTCAGAGCTTTCAAATTATCCTAAGACATAAACTAACTTACCTGGCACACTATTATTTCTCTGACGGGTTTGTTTGAATTCAGGACAATCTCTCCTAACATGACCCACATCCCCACAGATGAAACACCTTTTCTCTCTTGTTTCTCTGTCATCTTCTTTCACCTCTTTTTCATCATCTTTCTCATTCTCCTTTTTCTTCAACCTGAACAATAATTTTTATTAGCAATATCACAAAACCACACACAAACACATAATCTCTGTAGAGCTGTTGTACTGGGAATGGTTACATAACCTACAGCTGTACCAGAATACAAATATCTCAGGAATCCCAAATAACACTTTCAGATTCTGGGCTGGTTAACAGCCTGTGTACACTTAATGAAGGTAGAAGCTCCCCAGGCTTGTCCAAAAGCTGTCTGACTGTATTGGGGCAGAACTCAGCCTGCAGTTAAGCAGGCTCAGCCTGCCAGGTACTGAGGAACAGCTCTATGCAGCAATCCCACTGCACAGTCAGAATATACCCAAAACAAATGAGCTGCAGCTCCTTCCCCCCATCTCCCCCTCACTGGACAGGGCACATTTCTCTGTCACTGTCTGAGCCCAGACAGGATTTGCAACAAAGCACTGAGGCTCTTTCAAACACTCAGTTCTAAAACAGCAGAAGTAGTGATCAGGAGCTAAGACAAGAAATAAAGGTCTTTTTCCAAAAAGTATCTGCAGGATTGTTAAATAATAATATAATTATGTGAGTTGTATATACAATGTGAGAGAGATTCTGTGTGGCTGTGCTGTAGTAGCAGTTTGTGTGAAGGGCAGATCACAACTTTTTCTGAGGCAAATATAGGGAAAGAGGTGATGGAATTCCATGTGCTTGTAGTACAGAGAGCATCTGAAAGAAACAGTCCACCTGTGACCACAGGGTTCCAGGGCACTTCCATGCACTTTCTTGAACTCTGCTGACTAAACAAAAGGCTGGAAAGAAAGATTTTGCAGCAGGAAGAGACCAAGAATCTTTCAAAGAATTATGGAGCACACAACTGAACGTAAGGAGCACATGAAAGAGCCCAGAATATTTTGCATTCCTAGGACTTCAACAGGTTTTAGGAGGAGTCAGACAACCTAGGCTGAGTGGGGCATTAAATAGCCAAAGCTCTAAAAAGTGAGGAGTGCACATTTTGTGTCAATTCCTACTAAACTCTCTTGGAAACACTGACCTGCATGTACCAAGGACTCCCTTTGCAAGAGTCCTGTACCCAAAATTCCTAAGTGAAATCAAGTACAGGATCACCAAGTGATATGGTGATTCTGTAACATCATGGCACCAATATGATGTTACAGAAATCCACCTCACCTATGTACATTTTAACTAATCCTAGAGTTTAATAAATGAACTTTGACCTGCCTTGCAGATGTACATTATCAGATCTACAGAACAATTCAAATTCAACACTGTCCTCTGAAGATGACCACTACAGGAAATCAATTTTGACACATGATAAATTTTGCAGCCAGGTAATATGTTCTCCATCTGAATGTTTACACTACAAAAAAGATATTTTAGTGATCCAAGTTTTAAGTTAAGCTTAACTGCATAATAACACACCATAGAGTGCTGATATTACTCTGTGTGCTTCCATAAACACTTCAGATTTAAAGAGGTGATCAGAAACTGTTTTAAAAAAAGAAAAAGAAAGATGAGAAGTTGAGGATCAGATAAGAAGCTTTGATTTTCTCTGCAATTTAGCAATTTTTCATTTCCATTAAATCTTCAAATATGCAAATCCCTCATGATTTAATCTCAAAGATTTCATAATAGCTTTGTGTGTAACTTACCTCCTCCTCTTTGGACAGTCTTTCATGTAGTGACCAATTTTTCCACAGACACGACAACATCTGTCATTGGGTGCCAATTCCCCATCTGTCAGCACTTTTGAGTCAAAAAAGTATTCCTATCAAAACACATCAGACAGATAAAATACATAAATCATTCACTTACAATATAAACCATTCACTTACAAGACTGAGGAATGAAAGTCAAACTGTCAGCCTTCATCTCTTAGTGCTCCCTGAATGTTATCACTTCTGAGGTTACACCTGGTCCTTTTCTTCCCCTAGATAATGGCAGCTTTTTCAGAGATATGGAGCAGTTTGGGCTGAAAAGGGCTATTTTTGGTCTTAGGGACAGAGGCTGAATTTGCAGAACAGATTACCCAGGCTCCAGCCTGCTGCCCACCTTTCACCTTCCCAAGGGCTCTTCAGAGCACAATTTTTTTGCACATGATCTATTCTGGTATCTGAGTCACTGCCTGTGTGCTTCCCAAAGCAGCCAATGTCCCTTCCCAGATGACAGGATGACATCCCTTTGGGCAGAACCCAGCCCAGGTGGGAAACAGATGGAGCATCTGCAGACTGACCTGTATCACCCCCTCCCCTGGAATTTGCTCAGGACAGCTGCAGTTCTGATGTGTGTCAGCACAAAGGGCCAGTTTACAGCCTCTGAGCAACAAATATTGTGAAAGCACTGAAACTGAGGTTCAAACTCAGAAAAAAAATACAGATAAAGCAAGCAAATGGAAAAGAGAAGATAGGGAAGGATGAAGGGAATTAAAAGCTTTCAAAAGATTCTGAAGATCCTTTAGAAACTCAAGTTCTGTGAAAAGCCACTGGGAGAACAGTCCTACAACCTGTTTTAGAAAATGCCTTTCTAAGTCGATCTTTAAAATACTAATTACAGTATTTTATTTGCTCATATTAAAAAACCAGTTGTCTCTATACATCAATGCCTGGACCCTCTAGCACAGAGCAGTACTTTCTCCAAAATGATATTGCATGAACACACTCCTAACCCTGACTCACTATGCAAATTTTAAAGGTCAACTTGTTAAAAAAATCAATCATCATCCTTTTCCTTATTTAAGCAGCAATCCTTACTATCTCCACCAAGTGGAAAACTAAAGAGAATGGAACATCTCTTGGATCTGTTTTCTTTAGCTACATGAAGATCCAGTAAGGTTCCTAGAGCTGTTTCTGAGTTTTACAGCCAGATTTGCAGTTTTCTGCAATACTTTAACATCATACAGTGGGAGGTTTTATAAAAAACAAAACACAAATTAAGCTTACTTTCCCCAAACCTGCCAGTAATACCCATCACCCATCCAACTATCCCTTTGAATTTTATATTCCAGGAGATAACTATTAACCAATACATTTAATGCAGACAAGGTATAATTACACATATTGTGCATATCAAATGGATAAACACATACAAGAGATTTGCATCAATTCAGTGGACAAAGAAAATGAAAAAACATACTAAAACCTCTGAGAACTTACAGCTTCTCTTCCAACAGCTGGGTAGAATGGGGTACCAAATAATTTTCTCCCATTGATAAATGCCTTCATTATGAAATTGGTCACTATTGGAGAAGGACAAAATCATTAGAAAACAACAGAAAAGGCACAACTCAGTGAACATTCATCATTAGCAGACATTAATAGCTTACTTTTCCTAGAGACTCCAGCACCCAGATTATGATTCAAGTCAAAAGGATCTGCAAAAAGAAGGGAGAAAAAAAAAATCAGAGCTGGAAAAAATTTGCTGCAACAGAATTTTTTATTTTAATGCAGAGAATTCCATTTTAAATGTATTCACAGAGCAGATTCTAGCAAAGCAATGCTGAGAGTTTTTAAATTGTTATGTTAATCAACCATAATGACAGTAAGAAGAACAATTCACTGATATGTAGTAAAAGTTATGAGTCTCATCAATTTCATGAGCTGCAAGACTTGTTTTTGAAACAACAAGTTTGTTGTGACAGTGTTTCCTCACATAAAGACCCTGTGCAGAAAGAACAGCCTCTCAAGGAGCAGTTTCCCACTCCTGATGAATGGAGACTCCATTCAGCAGAGGAGTACCTTCAATGGCAATGCACTTGGAGGTCCACTGCTTCTCAAAGGTGGTCAGCAGCTTCTTCTGGCGGATGCTGATCACGTACTCCTTGAAGTCGAACTCCTCGGTGTAGAAGCGCAGCAGCCCCAGCCAGAGCTCCCCCAGAGACTCCGTGTTCTTGCCCAGGGAGGGGAGACGCTTCTTCTGCACCAGGGGAACAGAGGGATTCTGCTACACTCACTGCAGCACTGCTCCTCCTCTAACACCTCTCCAATTACAAGTTTGTCTACTATGAAGGATTTGGTTAAAGTAAGGTTAAATCACTACAGTTAAGGCTAAACCTGGACTATTTTTAAGAATAAAAGTATTTTTTCTGATTTATGTTGTTTAGAAATTATTTAAAATAAACCAAGCAAAAGAAGAAATGCCTTTTAGCAAAACAGGACTCAGGAAGTTGCAACACTATGGATATGGAAATTTAATTAATCAATAAAATTAATCTTGTATACATTACACTGTTAAAAAAAAATTCATTTTCCTGAAAAGCAAGGTTTAAATTTTAGTTACTCTTCCGGATTTAGAATATTACCAATTCTTCCATGTCATCAAAGAAAAAAGCATTCCATCCATCCACCATTCTTTGTGGAATCTGTTTGCCATCAAATATCTGCCAGAACAGAGAGTGACAGTTACTGCCCTAATTCAAAGTCACCGTAAAATACTTGCAGTTCTTTTGGTAAAAAAATAATATAAAAATATAAATACTTTAATTTTAGCAATTACTTCTTATATAGACAGAATTTCCCATCGGTAAAAAGTCTGAAAGACTTTTTGCATTGTTGCTGTACCTCTCAAAATATTTGGATGTTTAATTTTTACTTGTTCCCTGCAACTAAGAAAACATGACTGAATTACCTTGTCAAGACTCCAACATCTCTCTAGCCCACAGATTCTCTAAGGAGACTTTATATGATTTCTATTACATTTTGACTTTAGCACAGCCAAGAGGAAATTCCACTGTTATTTAAATGCACTCTCAGGGTAGCAGTAAAATAAAAACCCCCAACCACTACTAAAGTATCAGATACTAAAGATCAGCAAGAAAGTCTATGAGTCTCAACTGCAATGCTTAAGCCAATTTCCCTCTTGCATAAAGAAACCAAAAGAGGCAGAAAGGGATAATTTTCAGAGGTACTTGGGAGTTCCAGAGTGTATCCAGGAAGAGGCAGATAGCTGAATAATGATATTCTCCCCACCAATACAATGGGGGTGCAGAATATTGTTTTCTTAGTAAAATCTCCTGGTACATATGAAATATTTCTTTAAAGTTGCGCCAAAGCATCAATTATCTTATTTTCTCCTCATCAAATAATAAAATAAACTTCTTCTCTTACAGATAGCGTTGAGCAATAAATAATGCTTCTGACAATAACTGGTTGAAGAACTGGACTCACATTTCAACAGCATCTGGTGCAGTCTCATAATTACAATTCCCTTCTCTCCATACCACCTGCCAATTTTTTTCTATCCTGCTCAGCATATAAATATCACCATAAGACCAAAATCACAAAGTAAATGTAACAGCAGAACTTAGGCACAACAGACTCCCAGGTTTGATCTCATTTTCTTGGTCAGTTTTACCTACTGAAACCAAGAGGGAGTTAAGAACCTGCTGATTAGAAGGGCCCCATATTTCATTTATCCCCTCTGATCCCAAAATCCCAGACTTCTCATATTTGGCTGGAAGAAAAAGTGCATCTATTTTCATAACCTCATTTTCTGAACCTACCTCCTGAAGAACTGGAATAACTGGTGGATTTCTCTGCTGCAGAAAGTACAAAACCATCAGAATATAGGCATACGAGGACAGACTACCACGGGATGCATCACCAATATCGCAGCGCTGAAAAAACACATTTTAAACAAAATGCTGAATATACATTTCACTCTGCAAGACTAACAACTGTGTCAGAGAGCAAACAGAAACCCCATAAGTAACAGCAAATACATTCACCTCATAATTAAAAATTGTTTTATGAAGCCTGAAAAATAAATACACCCAAGAGTCAACTGCCATCTGGCAAATCCATAGTATAATTTGTCTAACATAAAAACAGAAAAGCTTTTCATAGCCAAAATACTTAAAAAAAATTTATAATGTGCCAAACTGAAAAAAAAAAACCCAAATCAAGACTCCCAAAACATAAATCCCAGTTTTCAATACCATAAAATTTAATTTTCCTTAGAAACAGCTCTTGCAGCATGAGTTATGATTTCTTATTATTTTGGTTCCCCGTCCCCTTTTAAAAAAATAATCCATTAACAGCAAATATTTCCAGGTTTCACTGGCAGTGCAGGCCACATGTGGCATTTTGCTAGCAAACATACACATACCTAATTAAAGCATGGTGCAGCCTGCACAGCACAGTGCAAAACAAACACCCCTGACCAAGTCAGGGACTTGGAGCCAGATGAGCTCAAGGTCCCTTCCAATCCAAGCCTTTCTGTGACTCTGATCAGTGAATTACCTTACTATGCTTCAGTATCTCATTACAGCATAACCTTTCCACAGCACCTGCTTCTAAGCTATCCTGTGTTTCGAGCCTGTGTCATATCAAACAAGGCATTTTTAACCTCCTAGGGCTGGAAAAACCAGGGATTCGTAAATTACTTTCACATTAGCAGCAGCAGTGACAGCTGTTCCTGGGTTTTCTGCCAATGCAAACAGAGGAGGAGGCATTTTGCTTAAAAACAGAGTATTTGTATAGCTACGAAGTCACTTCCATACATTTACATTCAGGAGAAATACAACTTGTATATTTCATCATTGCAGAAGTATTTTTAGAACATGCACAATAGAATGCAATGCTACAAAAAAAAGTAAGATTCATTATTACCAATACAAGGCATTTTTAATTTGGACACAGAAGAGACATGGCAATATTGTGCACTACTGTGACCACATCAAGAATAAAATCATTGCTAGTCTCAGTGACAGTATAACGAACGTGTCCATTCCATTCTGGCACAAAGTTATTTTATTCATCTTGATGTATTTTATTACATGAACATCTGGTAGCATGATTCACCATCTCTATAAGCCATTTTTTATTTGCCCCAGTTCCACTAAGCTTTCTTTGGATATGCTGTATTTAATACTGCAGCTTGAACAAAAAGCAATGCCACGTTTCAATTACCAAAGGCTGTGAAATATAAAATTTTGATAGAATATCATAACAAAAGATGCAGGAGATCTGACATTTCCAAACTCCAAAAGTCAAGTATATGGCCTAGGCACATTGAGACTCAGGCATTCATTCATCACTCCATACCCACCTATTCCTGACTTTTATACTAAGTCGAACAAGGCAAGTGTGCCAGAAGAAAGCAGCAGTAATCTCTGGGCTGGCCCCAGATATGAAAACTGGGGAAGCCCATGCACACCCACATATTCCTAACATCTTACAGTTACCAATTTTTGCAGTTTTGCTTGGGGTTTGGGTGGGATTTTTGTTTGTTATAATTGAAACTGGTTTGAAATCGAAGAAAAAAAGGAAAGTTTTCCTCTCATCAGCTTTCTCTTAAAAAGAAATCCTCCAACAGATAGCAGAAGGTACCAGGATTTGATTTTGACACACACAATCTGATGGAGCACAGTAAGCCTAAGAAAGTGCACTTCATATCAACAGCATTTTACTGTCTCCATTCCAGTTGGTACTGGCAAAAGGCAAACTCAGTGGCTGCAGCAGAAAACATTGTATTGTACAAATAAATACCTTCTTTTTATATTACCTTAGCAAAAACTTTCATTGTGTAGCCCAGATATTGCACCCTAGGATCAATAGCTGCGTAGGTAGCCAGCATCCTTGTGTTATGCTGTGCCTGGAAAAAGGAGAAAAAAAATTAAACTGGTGTCAGTGTGAGCCAATTATGTAATAACTTGTGCATTTTCACATTGTCAGGTGAAAGCTGGAATGAGCTGTATTATTCATGATGGCACACAGGCCATGGTGGATGTAGTGGCTTTTCAGAAGTATCCCCAAAACAAGACTTGCTGTGCTGTACCCTGCTCTGCCATCAGGTCATACCCAGCTACCTGGGCTGGGCTGAGGGTGTGGGCCACTGAATTTAAATAATGTAGAAGAAAAACACAAACACTCAAAAGCATTTCCATTCTGGTTTCAAAATTATTCCCTCAAATGGTTATTTGGAAAGAAATAGAAAGAATGAAAAGCTTTCTTTGAACACAAAAGGACTCAGGCAGATGCTCACCAGTGTATTGTACAAACTGATATCTCCTTCCAAGCCGCTCCGCCTGTGCTCAAACTTCACTATAGGCACTTTGGCTGTTGTTATAGGCAAGATGTTCCTCAAACCTGGGGAAGCAACACTTTAGTACATAAAACATTTCCATTAACAACATTCAGAGAAAATCTAACTGCAAAACAAATAATAATTTAAAGCACCTACCTGGATGCTTCTTAAGAACTTTTGCCAAACCTTCTATTATTTCTTTACAGTTTAATTTCTAGGAAAAACAAAGATCACAGCTTCAGATGTTAAAACATGGATCCTATTCCAACAAGCACATTTACTATCATATATATTTCATAGATGAAAAGTCTATGTACCAATCATTTTTGGAATGTCCAAAAAGGAGCATGCATTAAGCCAGCACATGAATTTACAGAAACTCATGTGCTCTTTGTGGACATCTATATCACACTGGGTGTCTATAAGGCATTAAAAGTAAAATAGGCTGGATCTTACTTCAGTTATGCAGAATGCAACAAGCCAATGTGCAACTAGCAAATCCTGCCTTTCCTGTGTACAGAAATCTTAACTGAATTTAAAAACCTTGAAGAATCTTTGAATTTAAAATAGCAGATTTTACCAAACTCTTACCTCTGCGTTTTCATGACCTTCCAATGTCATGCAGATATCCAGATCACTGTCCCGAAACCCAAATCCATTCTTTGAGGAGCCAAATAAGCAAAGCCTAGCTTTGTCTGATCAAAAGAACAGACAAGAAGTTAATTCTTTTACAGTTGAATGGCAAGTGCTTAGTATAAAATATTGTTTAACTGCAATGTGCAGGTGCCCATAAAAATGAGCTTAAAGAGAGAACTTACACTGTCACTTCAAAGACTTCAGCTTTGATAAAGGAGGAAGCACAACACCTCAGAAGTTATTTACAGAAAGCAAGGCAGGATAAAGACTTATTTTATGTATTTTTTATGACTGAAGTACAGTTCCTATAATCATTAAATGGCATCTCTAAATGTGGTGCAATGTTTTGTGGTATGCAACTGCATTTTCCTGCTTTTTAATAAATCAAAATAATGTGCAAACCCAGTCACCAGTACAGCTTTATCCCACAGATAAGACAGAGCTACTCCTAGGGTAGCCAAAGTAATATTTCTGAAATTCCATTCAGAGTTTATCTAGGTTGCATACTTCTCCTATGACTAGGTAAATTTGGTCAATGAGTTTTTTTTAATTATAACATATTCTTCAGAAAGACACAAGCAGTAAGATTACAATACTTTATGGAACATTCTTTCCCAATTGCTTTGTTTACATTTTTGTTTGAAACACGATATTATTAAGTATTTTCATTCTTGGATGGCAAAATTATGTTGTTAAAAACAAATTCTTTCCTAACTGCAAAGAATACATTGATCTGCTCAACAGAAATTAATGCTAAGAAAATAGATCTAACACTTACTCACAGCTTTTTTCCCTAAACTTTAATAGAATTGGAAACCTTAAGTCTTTCAAGGATTTGTAACAGGTCTCAATCCTCAGCTGCTGCCAGCAAGTGGAGGCACACAGCCAGTGGACAGAATTCCCAATTCCTTGATCACAGGTCAGCTACAGCAGAATGGCCTTCCATGGACTGGAATTCAGGAGACCTGGGTTTGGTACCTGGTTCTAGCACTGTTTTACACCTCCTATAAAAAAATCACTTGGCATCTCTGTGCCTTGACTTCCATCCCTGTAGTAAGACATTTTTGCTGGTTTTATGTAAGGGATGTGAAGATAAACTCATTAGGATTTCTAAGATACTCAAGCACTGGTGACTAGGCAACAAAAGTCCTTGGCCCACAACCAAAGCTAACACTAAACCCAACCAAACTTTCTTCTTGGCCTGACTGGAGCAGTCCTGTGCTTGCATTATTGCATTATTGCTCTGGCAGCTCTCCCTCCACTCTAGGGACATTTCCATGGAATAGCAAGAAGGGATGTTCAGTGTTGAAGTCTGCAAGACAGCTTTACAAATGGAAGGAGAAGAGATGTCCTTGCTTCAAGCAAGGAAAATAAAATGAGATAAAGCACATCTTTGTGCTCTGGACAACATGACTGAAGAAAGCATTCTCAAGAATCACTACCCAAGATTACATACCATTATACTCTTTTCGAATAAATCTCTCCAAACTTGCCAGTATTTGTTCTCTGTTTTGTTGCTCAGATAAAGGAGGAGATAATTCATCTAAGTAAAAACAAATTAAAACACAGTCAGACATGACATTCAGCACCTCAAGAATGATTTTCAGCTAATTAAAAGATTGGATGGGGTTTTTTTGTTGAGCTTGCTTTGCTTAAATCTGTGGTTTTCTTTTTAAATCATTAGAGTCTTCCAGATTTTATTTGAAAACATCCAGTTTTTCAACCACAAACTGTCCAGGTGGGCACCAGGCATCCAGCCAAGGTTAACCCACAACAGCACCCTCAAAAGATGCCATAGAATTCAATAAGCACAAAAATTAGTTTTGCCCAGAGCCTGATTCCTGGGAACACCAGTAGCTTTTTACAAACCTGGTGAAAAATCCCATATAACATCAGTTTCTCAAATCTGTTATAAGTTATCACAGCCATGGATTATCTGAAAATTAAAATGCTGATCCATTTGTTGCCTAGGGCACCTGGAAGAGCTTCTTCCTACTGAATTGTGAATAATTGTAAAAAAGTAATTTAATCCTAGAGCTGATAATTCTTCCAGGTTACAGATCATAGTATAAAGGGGAGCACAAACACTTTCTGAACTTACCAAAACATCTTTTACACACTATATCAAGTATTTCCCGAAACCTGTCTGTCATTGGTGGTAGTGGTTTTAGATCAATTTTCTTGAAATCCTCAGGGCAATCGTTTTTGGAATGTCCATCCCGTTTGCAGATGCTGCATACTATAGTTGGTGGCTTTGTGGGGGGAAGAAAAAGGAAAATTCTATTTTTGCACTTAGGACAGGTCAGACCTAATATTTCCAAGTAACCAAGAACATTTGACATATGAACAATAACAGAGCCTCTACAAAGAGCAGAACACCTCTCAACAAGCTGCATTTAGTTCTCACAGTGCCTAGAAGCACCTGGAAATTCTACAAAAAGTAGGAGAGGAAAGGCAGAAATAACCCACAAACAACCAGAAAGAAATCCAGATTTTTTGTGTGGAAATCGAAAAGCTCAAGATGACCATTTAATGCAAATGTCACACAGGGTGATGTTTCCTGAACAACAGGTACTCTACAAAGGTCAGAGCTCCCACCCATACCCCAGACTGAAACAATCACTGTGGGAATCCCACCATCCTTCCACTGCTAATGACTTCAAAGTAACAATCCACGACCAGCACTGCTTACCTTTCCTGAAGTAAAAATAAACTTATCAAACACATAATGCATTTCTTCTGTTGAGAGTCTGCCTTCCTCTTTGAGATCCTGGGTTTCCAGCCCTGCTTTGCAGCTGGCTGAGGTAGCTGGGGAGCCAGTGCACTTCGTCTGTGGAGACGACTCCAGTCCCAAACTCTGCCTGCTCTCAGCATCAGAAAACTCATTACTGGAATTGGTGTCATCAGGCTGATGTGCACTGCAGTTACAGTGGTGGCTGAGCTCACCCTCAGTTAGACACACGGAAATTTCTAAATCATCTCTCTCTTCAGGGGATTTTTCCTTTAATTCACAGCATTCATTGGAAATAAGGGGTAAAGCTTCTTCTTTGTCTTCATCATAGCTAGAGTCCAATGTTGAAAGCAGCAAAGGCTCCATGTTCTGGGAAGGACATCTTTTGGCTACAGCTTCTACCACTGTATTACATTCAACTTCATTCTCTGGTATGTTACATCCACCTTCTGTAACTTCTTTATCTACAACATTTTCCCCTTGTGGAAGGCAACAGTTTGCTACAGGCTCTTCAGATCTTGTGGATTTCTTATTATTCATTTTCCCTTTTTCTTTTTTCTTGGTATCTGGCTTGGATTTAATCCCATCTTTACTTTGTGGGCATGCAAAATATTTATATGCTGTCCTAAATCGCTCCAGGATGTACTCAAATACCATCTGGCTATTTAGACTTCGTGCAACATTCCTCTTTAGTGCAAAAGGATCTGGGAAGAAAAAGAACAATTTAATTAGTAATCTTTACCTTCCACATTTCACAAAGCAGCTGAAATCCCTAAGTTTTTACAGGGCAGTTAAGGAGGAACTTATACTATAATCCAGAATTGTATGTGGATATACTTAGAGAATGAAAGACCCACAAGTTTTTTCAGAATTCTTCCATACAAAACATATCCACATTCAGCCATGAATGGCTGACTATCTTAAAAAAAAATTCTAAACAGTGTTACTCAAAAAGAAAACCATGGGTATATTGCAACATTATATTATGGCCAATTTCTAAACTAGAAATTATAATAAACAAAGGCAAAATAAATAGATGCTAGTCAGAACTTTTTTTCCTCCACTGAAGAAGGATTTTCATTTCCCTTAAGAAATTCATTTGTCTAAGAGTAACATTGAGAATGTAAGGATTGTATGAACCAATCTCACCAGGAGCCATTCTTAGGCCTTCCTAACGATTTCTAGATCAAACATGTTTTCCAAGCAAAAAGAGCTCCTGCATAATTGCTACAAGTTTGCCTGGAAGTTAGTACCAAACTGAGATTTTGTTACTTCATAACATCAGTTACAAACTCAACATTGGAAAAAAGAAAAAAGGCAAAAATGAGAAGTAAAAAACCATAAAGCAAACAACACAATTAGCCCAATAACAGCAGGTGTCAGAACCAGAATACAATCTGGTTTTTTGAAATTATTTCTCATTTCTTCCTCAATGATTTGTCCTGACACCTTACATCCCAAATGTTGAATAAACACTTCCTTACTTTTTCTACACTCTAGCTAAAAGTGATTGAAGAAAAGAATTGGGAGAGGAAATTAAAAGTCAGAGGAGTGATCTCAACATCCACTACTCAACCTGAGCCTCGAGAATTCATTGCTTATCTGTTCTACTTTCCTTCTCACTCTTCTTGTACCTTATTGACTCATCCTTCACTGCACCTCTGTACCTCACTCTCTGCATGATTCTCTTTGTCCTCTCCATCGCCTCAAGTGTTACAGATAAGCCACTTCAGCAACATCTCTAGAAAGTGTTCAAAAGTCATTATTCATGCTTTTATAAAAATATCACCTTACATGGTTTCTTAGCCTTCCTCAAATACCCAATTTCTCTATTCTTAAGGTCAATTCAGAACGCCACACATTGCTCTGTAACTCAGTGACTTTCCCTGCTCTTTAGACAGAGAAAACTTGTGTTTAAAGAGACTAAATAGCTGACAAAATATATATTTAAAAGCCTTATTGTCCAGATCCTTGTAACAGAGTTGCAAGTTAAGCAAACAAAGATGCTAAAGCAGGATGAGTACAGAAGTGGGAAGGGATCAGCCTACCTTCAATGGCTATTCGCCTCTTAGGCCAGTTTTTATTCTCTCTGGTTAAGAGCTCTTGTACCCGTATGCTGATGACATATTCCTCCAAAGCAAACTCCAGTGTGTAAAACTTCAAAAGTTCCAACCACAGTTGCCCCAGTGAAACTTGGTGAGGGCTTTTGAACGCTAAGAGAGACTGAAAAACATGGACACAAGTGCTCAACTGCAATAAGAAATTAATATTCCCTTTTTTTTTGTCCTGATCCATCCAACACCAATGTTTAAAAACAAAAAATTAGGGATAAGAGATAGCAAATGGTTTTCAATTAAATAAAGTCAGGACTTACAATTCCATGTTTCTCTTTCGCATTGCTTTGGTTGTCCACTTCTGAGCTTGTTGCCTTCTTGCCACCACCTTTTTGTTGTTCAACTTTAGCTTTGCTTTCTGCTCCAACAGAGTTTTTTGCTGCACCATTTGTGGGTGGTTTGTACTCCCACCTTACAAATTCTTCATCTTCCACCCCTTTCAGCTGGTGGTCATCTGGTCTCTTTGAATCAAAGCCTTCAATCTAACAACAATTAAAGTGGCTCTGAAACAAGACTGTCTATAATAAATACAACCAACAGTTTTCAGCAAATGTAACATTGACTACTGTGGTATATTCATACCCCTCATAAGATTAACAGATGTCAGAGACAGAAAATCAGAGAAATAAAGAAGAAAATAATTGCCTTTTCTCCAAAACACAGATGACACAACTATACAGCCTGCTACAAGTGCCTTTTAAAAAAGTCTTCAGAATCATCGGGCAGCATCTGCGTGAGCATGAAGTACCAAAGCATTTCATTTATCATTTTCTTTGGCAATCAAATTCTGCATTTTTATGAGGTTGCAGAACACAGAAATAATGCCAACAATTTAATAATGAAGTACCAAATCACTTACCCAATTGCCCAAATAGGATGGTAAAATACGTGGTTTTCTTTGTTGAAGAAAAAATATCACCATTAAGGCAAAGGAATATGAGGGAATTCCACCTTCAGCCTGACAGTCAATGTGACAGAGCTGTAAGAGAAGAAATAATTACTTTTCTGATGTAACACCAGAATTTTAGTTTACAATCTATTACAAAAGGACAAATACTAAAGAAATGTGAGAAACATACTAGAGTGAAATACAAAATGCTGTATCTCAGAAACTGCAGTGGTCATGCCATGTCACGTACAGACAGAACACAAACTAGCAATTCATACATTAAGGAATAGCATTAAGAAATATGATCTTATCACATATTATTCTTTTCAGTTTCACCACAATTTTGTGATTGTGGGACATATTTATGCTGCCATCTAGAATTTCAGTCAAGGCTGAAATGTGCTATTGTACAGTGGCATCTCACGTATGGAGGTGGGGTGAAGCAGTGGCATGAAGTCCTTTCTACAAACATTCATGGTACATTACACAGAACAGTGTACACAGTGCTTAGACAGAACCATTGAGGATGATCCAATCACTTACTCTAGCCCAGTAGCGGAAAGCCAAAACCAAGGGAATCAGGACAGGCTCCAGTTTCCCAAGAGCAGCCAGCAGGTCAGTTGTAAGGCAAGCCACGTCATTCCTAGCACTCACTTTGCATGTCAAACCACTGCAATCACAATGCACAACAGATAAGGGGTTATCACTTTGTGATACAGATGATGCTAGGGGCAGGGGGAGGTGGGGCATCACACCCCCTGTAAAAAAAACACCCATCAGGGTCTCCCTATGTAAGAACCTGAATTTTTTAACAAAAAGCTATAGAATATAATTGCATTTTCTCTACTATTAGCTTACTGACTGCATCTAGAACTTACAGAAGTTCACTACAGTGAAGAATACAAAACAGTATTAAGAATTTGGTCTTCAGTTCTGCCATTACTTAATTAGGTTATCTTGCACAATTCATTTACCAAATATACTGCCTACATTCCAAACACTTAAGCACACTAATAAATTAATTAATATTCCAGACCTGCTGCACATTAAGACTTACATTAAGGTAAACCCACAAAACAGCTTCTCTAAAAACTTTCCTTTAGCTTCTCAGAACAATTATTTCTATTCTGTTACAAACATAGGAAAAGACAAGCCCACTCCTGTTGCATTTACTTCCCCAGAGTTTCAGTCCATACCTCTGGCCAGTCAAGAAATCATGTTTCATTTTGGAGGTTGCTACTTCTTAGGAATTTACTGAAACTGTCAGATGATGTGTCCTTTCTGGCAACGTGTATCTTATAAAATGTTTTTAAAGCCTTGGCTTAAAACTGCTGGCAGAAATTTTAAATAACTGAAAACCACTCCACTTTTCCCCCAGTTAACTAAAAGGCAATGTCAGATTCCTACACCCAGTGAGTTCTGTGTAGCACAGAAACAAAAGTAGCTAGCTTTCTTTCTAGGTTACATTTCTGTGTATGAGCAAGTCCCTTTTAATACAAATGTTAGCTGAATGTTACAGTAATACTCCTTGTCAGGAGGGCAGGCAAGCACCTAGTATGAACAAGCATAGCAGCTCATTAAAAACTTTTTTCAGTCACAAATACCTTTTAACATCTTTGCAAAAGACAACAGGAACTTTGGCATGGAAATCCGACTCCACATCTGAGTAGACAGCTAAGCAACGAAGGAGAAAAAAGACATTTTGTTTCAAAGTTTCTTACAGTTTTCCCAATTCTGTCTTTGACATTATTGTATTTATGTAACAACTCAAATTAAGTGCTGCACAGCTAAGCAGCACCAATGTTTTCTGGTTACTTTTAATGCTCACCACCAGTATGAGACAGCCAGGCTGTGCTCCTGACAGAACCATGAGGCTACAAGTTTAAAAGTCTTGGAACAGCTCTCACTCATGTACATATGCAAGTGGAAAGCAGCTTTTGAGTTTACTGCCTAGAATTCATCATACAAAAAGTTAAAACTTTTTGCTCTGTCATCTGACACTACTGCCCCAACTTCTGGCAACCTGAACTGGAGAATTTTCTTGCTGCAGCTTCTCATCTCCCATTCACACAAGCACTGGTGCTCATAAAAATCACATTCATAAAAACAGCCCAGATACTTTGGTTGAAAACCCATCAATTTTTCTAAGTTTACAGAAAATTTAAGCATAAAAAGAACTAAGCAGCAGATGGAATGTTAAATAGAAATGAGATGCAACTAAAACTCACCACTGTTCTTCAAGATCTCAAGCACCTGGATCAGAACATCTGGTTGACTCATCTACAATGACAAAATCAGAGCAGGCTGCATTATTGAGACTAATATTTCATTTTACATTTTATTTCAAACTACTTGAGTTGCACAACTAGTAACTCTGTGTTCCTCAAAACCGTGAAATAATTTGCCAGTATTAATGAAAAAGTTAACTGTGCCTGTCTACACTGTGAAAACAGGTGCCAGTAAACCTCACAGCCAACTTTCCTTTAGCCTGCAGCTCCAGTGAACACTTCTGCTCTAGTTCTGCATTAACAGGATAAATAAAAGCACTTGCCATATATTCAACAATTTCATTATCAATGAATTCTGCTAGAAATAGACAGCAAGAGAATTTAATGTCAGGACTTTCCCAGGAGTTCTAAAAGGTTATAATTGTGAAACACCTTATCATTTTGAAACACAAGTGCAGCAGTTGAGTGTCTATCAAGAATGTGCTGCTAATATCACTAAACATGAACCAACAATTTCATTACCTGAAGAATGTCACTTTTATCTCAAATTTTAAAAGTGTGGGGGGAATCAAAATCTACAAGAGTTTTCAGTCTCAATCTTGAGCTCATGGAAGCACACTTAACTAAGCCAACTATTTTCATACTGCTTCAGTGCTTACTCAATAAAATGTAGAAAAGGCCTAGCATAAAGTTGTCCAAACAAAACGAAAATAAAACCACCCAAGAATTAAAGTGATGTAAAGAGCAATGAAAGCTTCCTCCACAGCACAGATGACATCAAATCAAAGATTAGATATTTTGTGCTCTTCTAACACCATGTGCCCCAAAAGAAGATGAAGGCAATGGAATAGAAATAAATGTGGATGGGCTTGATTTAGAAACCAGTCTTAGTTAATACAAGATAATATCTACACACCTTAGGGGGGAATTTGATATCAATGTTAACATCACTGGTCTTAAAAGCAAATCTAGTTAAGCAGGAGCCATACATCCTCAGAGAACAGTCTGGAGAGAGAGAAACATAATTATTTAAGTTAGTAAATCAATTTTTCTTTAGTGGATGATGCATACCTTGCTTCAGATACTGCACCTCACAAGTGGCACTCCCAGATTAATGAACACTGAACCCCCTTCTCACTCTTGTGAAGGGCAGGCATTTCCATAACACAGCATCACAGGAAAACAAATAATTCAAGTACTGTAACCACCAAATGTCCAACATTTTCCAAGCTGTTTTAAAAATTTTTCGCACTAGTTCTGTTTGTTTTTAATATAAAATTAAATATGAAGTAACAATAACTGTCACCAACTCAATGTAGGATTTTATGTAACAGCTTTTGTTAACTACAGCTTGATTTCACTGCAGCTCTTAGCCAATTATAAAATTCTTTGATGCCTCACAGATTTCTGTATGAGGCACCAATCTGTTGATTCCATCAGCAAGTTCCAACACACAGTTCCTTACAAAATATGTATATAAACATAACTTCAGTGTAACCCAAGGCACGGAGTAGAGTATCCATTCACTGTTTTAATTAATGCAGTGACCTGCAAAGATGCAGAACAGATCTAAACTAACTAGGAAGTACCTACTCAGCAATAATATGAGAAATGTCATCCCATTCCAGAAACAATATCCCAATTCACAATGAAATTTTTGCAGATGAAAACTTTCCTGTAATAGAAATTAGGGTCTCCCATCCTTAAATCAGCTGAAAAATGAGAGTGCTCTCAATGCTTCCCAAATCCAACAGCCTGCTCAAGCAGGGTTAGCTAGAGCAGGTTGTCCAGACTGCATCCAGTTGGGTTTTGAAAATCTCCATGGATGGACAGACCACAACCTCTCCAGGCAGCCTGTGCCAGTGCCCAACCACCCTCACAGCAAAGAAGGTTCCTCTTGTGTATCTTCCTTTATGTGTGTTCTGACTAAACTCAGTCAATCAGAAACATAACAAAACTACTCTTAAAAGAGAAAATAGATCTTACACATACGTAGCTCCAAGTCTATTTTCACTGCTTGCAGCCCTCTCAGAATGGAAGTCTGTATGGTTAATAATAATAATTTGCAATTCCTTCCAATGGCTTATCATAGTAGTAAGAATTTTTGCATAGTTCTAATGTGAGCTCAAGAGAAAATCAAGCCAGAAGATCAGATGTTTTCTACACAGTGCATGAATTAAATTTTTCAGAATTTACAACTTAGGAAAACACATTCACTAGAACATAGCTGGCTTTCAAAAGGAGAATAACAAACTGTCATTTACTATTACAGACTCCCCTTCCACTACTCCTACACCTCCACAGAAGCTCATCAGTCCAAACAAGTCAGCCAGACAGAGTAACAATAGTTTTCCTGAGCATTTATGTAAAAAATATTATGTGAAAAAGCTTTGTCTTATGCTTCCCACTATCAGTGGAAAACTCCCTAGAGTGCCAGAGCAGAAGTTTGCAATTGGAGCCACTTACTAGAGAGCAGATTAGCAAATCTCTACCCTTCAAACACTTATTCCATTCAGCACCTCAGGTTTAAGCAGATACTTCATAGAGCATCTAAAACTAAAGCTGATCATCCTGCACATACCAAAATCTTTCTTACAGCTGTATTTTTATAGAGCAAAGGGAAAAAAAGGTATTTCTAAAACAAATGGACTGTATAGAACACCTGACTCCAATATAGATGAAATTAAAAATTGCAAACATTTTTTTGGCAATGAGATGAGTACTTCTGTTCAGATGCACTGAGCACCAAACCACTGCTAGCACAAAGTCAACATCACAGCAGCTCCAAAAATCTGATTACAAACTCCCAGTGCATTAACTACAGGAGCTGATGGGAAAATCAATGCAAAGAAGCAAATATCAAATATTATCGTTCTTGTTATCTTATCCCATCCCTTAAAAAGGATCAATAAACACATCTGAAAGGACAAATAAACACAATCATATTTTCCTCTTTTTGTATTTTTGTTAATTCTTTAAAAATCCACTGCCAGAATGTATTAAAGTCTGTATATATTAATACTGTACACTATCAAGATAATTTAACCCCAAATGCACTCATTCCCCATTAATGAAGGCATCAAAATGATATATATAAAAACAACAAAAAGTTTTCACCTAAAGCAAATGGAGCATGCTATGAATACCTGGTAAGGGCTGTTGAATAATTTTCTCCATCTCATTCACAATCTCCTGCCGGACTCTGAAGTCCTCATCGGAGATGCCCTGCTCGTTCGCTGCCTCCAGGAGAGTGAAGCTCAGAGCAGCCAACTGCGCCGGCGAGGGCGGCGGGAGCGCCCGCAGCTCGTTCTCCTCTTGCTTTTCCTGAGGAATTGGGGGATGGTGGCATGAAAAACTGGTTTTTAAGAGGAAAGGCTATCTCTTACTGCTATATTGCAACGTGCTGTTTGCTGTTTGTGTCCTGACCAACACTTGCAAAGGCAGGAACTCTGCCCGGCCTAACTGGCAAATACAATAGTGTGGTCTCAGGAATGAGAGCAGATGCTCAGTGTTTAAAACAGAAAATGTCATTTCACAGCTGGCAATTGGAGAGGGAATCTTCTGTATTCCATTCCTGAACCACATTTTCTGACAGTTCTGAAGCAGAATTCAACCAAGAAAATAAAAAGCTGTAATTGTACATTATAAAAGTAACTGAGCTGGAAAAGTTACATGGATTTTTTCAGAGTGGATTGTACTTGAAGGCAAGTTATCAGAGGCAGAAAAAGTATTCCTAGTTCCAAGGAAATTTTATAAGTTGAGTTCCATTACTGCTTAAACAGCTGGTTCCAGAAAGTACTGGATTTAGTGCACCCATCCAACAGCAAGAACACATCAGATGCATCAAGTCATTTGGGACTAAGTACAACAACCTCTTGTTCCATGAATTCATTAACTACATGAAAGATATGACTGAAATAAATAATAACTATAAAATAAATATGCTCTAAGAAAACACAGTAGGGTATGAAAATGTTTCTTTAGTTCTAGGCTGCATCTCTCAACTCTTCTGTTCTCATCTGAACAAATTAAGTGTAAGAAAGAATATGAGCATTTTTAAAGTAGTATGGGGTTTTTTTATGTCACCACGTTAGGATTTTTCTTGAGTTGTGAAACCACAGTTGCAGCTGAGCCTATTTGATTGTCATGTATCTCACAGAGCTGTAAACAGGAGCATTTTATGCAGTGACATTTAAGACAGCTCCATAGGTATCACCATGATGCTGCACAGAAAGCTATCTGGGCTAAGTGTTAAAAAGTGAAACTGCCCCCTGTCCTCCAGAATTCCATTCAGTGCAAAAGAAACCTCATTGCTCAATTCTCATCCTCATGCCCAGATGGAAAGCATGGTAAGGCAGCATTTATAGATCAATCATAGGACTGGCTCATTTTTTTAAGCATGATGCAATTTAGGAGACAGTGAGAGAACCTTTACAAATAATCACTGACCATAATGTAAAAATGTTACTTTCTGAGATTTAATGGATTTATGGCATTTGGAGTCTTCCAGGTGATGACTTGCACACGTTTTAGAATTAGAGCATTAATGAAAAACAGAAGTATGGCAAGAAATCCATGGAAACATGTGAAAGTAATTTGACTGAATTTTGGAGAATGGTTATAGAAAGAGTAATTTTAACCATCTAAATGACAAAATCCAACATCCTGGGTAATCTGTAGCTCTTCATCAGCATTTACAAAAATGGGCTGGCAAGAAAATCTGTGCACCTTTTATTGGTTTTCTTACATGTAACAGTTCTTTAGAGCAAACCATAGCACCATGGTATCTGACAAGGAAACTGCTTTTCTCTTTGTAAGCCTTAGAACTATTTTTCATATTAAGTACATTAATAAACCCAGGGTTATAATCAATGAACTGAATCCTTCCCTCCTGTAACTCTTCTAAACTTCACAAGTCAGCCAAAGTAAAAAAAAAACATAAAATCAACATCCCCAGCCCCACCTCCAATCCCTGGACATCTTGCTACCAATGGCATTATTTTCAGAGAGTAGAAAAACTGAATATATTTTAGTGTAATACATATTTCTCAACTAAGTTACCTTGCATTCTCTTACTAAAAGCATGACGAACTGCTCACTGCTCAGAGCCACTAATTCAGAAGCAATGACCAAAACTGTCCTTTCCTCTCTGCCTGGACAAAGCATCCAGCCCTTCCTCTTAAACAGAAAACAGAAATTTGTGGATCTCTGCTCAGCATACAAACTTTCACCTAAATGAACACGATCAAAGAAAACAAACCACACAACAAAAAAACTTTGATTTCAAAAACAAAATTAAAAAAAAACAGAAGAGTATAAGAAAGAAATAAGTAGCCATAATTTTGTTAACTTACCATTATATTTTTCTTATGACGTTTTTCCTTAATATGCTTGTGGGCTCCCTGGATATTTTCAATGTGGACTAAGCAGAGCTTGCATAGATACTGACAGTTGGTGTATTCTGGGGAGCGCTGAGGAAAAATTGCCATAGGTTAAAACAAATATTTCTACCAGTAGTGCCTGAAAAACTCAATTATCTGAATAATAATAAACTGTATTTAACTATTATGTAACACTTTTAATGTAAAGGTGCTTTGCAAACATTAAACAATCTTCAAAAAACAAACAGAAATAGATTTTTACCTGTATGACAAGAGGAGAGAATGAGGGTAGGAAGTGAGACGACTTGAGAATTACATTTCTCAGTAAATTTAGTGAGGTAAGATTAAGACTGAGGAGTTTATGCTTCTTAAGGCTGACCTAAAGACCAGTAAGCCATTCCCCTGTCAGGTGAAGCTTTTAATTACTGGCTAAACCTCAGCATCTCCCTGCCTATCCCTGATGAGGAAATGGCAGCAGCTCAGCTGTGTCCTGCTGTGCTGTTGTGTCACACCGTGCTGGCTCTGCCCTGTCAGAAAGGGTGTGGCCAGGCAGCCTGGGGGAACACAGCCACTTCAATGACTGTGCTCAGCCAAGGTGGTGTTGGAAAAAGAAATGAAATTTAGCGAAATGTTTAATTACAGTTTAGTTATGAGTTGTGTGAGAATTGGTTTGTTAAAAACAGTTCTGTAGCCGTTGATAGTATGTGTTGGGTTTCCGGTGTAACTTAGCAGGTAGTCTTAGGAACTTAATAAATATTTAAACTAGTGTAGGAAAGTAAGAATGCTAACCTGTCTGGAGGCAGCATACAATGTTTTTAGAATAAGATAAGCAGAAGATTTATGATTTCGTTTGTGAACTAAGGAATGTATCACAAGGGGTTTGTAGCTAGTCAAGGGGAACTGTTTCTTGGAGACCTTGTTATGAATCGCACGTATAAAAGGGAAGCACCTGTACGTGAAGTTGGGGCTCTGACCACAGGCTCCCGGGCCCTTGATAAAGCACCGCACAAAACTTATCCCAGTTTTGTGTCGTTTATCTATCAGGCAACAGTGGGATCCTCCAGCAAGGCCTGATGCTATTCCAACTCTGATGGATGCTCTGGAGTGCTCAGAGTTGGGATGGATGCTCTGGAATGCTCAGAGTTAGGATGGATGCTCTGGAATGCTCAGAGTTGGAGACACTTGCAGAAGCAGCACCTTTTTGTACACAGAGCCTGGCAGAGATGGAGTACACAAATGGAGAGCGGCCCCCAGGGAGATCCCCAAGTGTGCAAGAAGCAGCCAAACATCCAGAGATGATGGGGAAGAAGGGAACCTCTTTTCCCAGGGTCCACAAGGGGATACCATGGAGTTTATTCAGCCAGGAAACCATTAAGACCTGCAGGACTCAAAGGCAGAAAGGACTCTGCAAGAGAAGGGGGTGTTCCCAAATACTCCACTTTATCTGTCTCATCCTGCAATTTTATCTTTTTGCTCTAACAGATCACAGCTACAGAGATAGGAAACCTTTTGAAAAACTCACTGCAGAGACAAAAGGGTTAAAAAAAAACAACTATTTTCTCCAGATCTGTTAGACTTTTCCAATAGCTGGGTGAGGAAAAAAAACTACTTTCACATTTTTGTCCTAATTCTAATACATCTATATTTACTAAACCCAAAAAGTATACTGAAAACACCAGATGTTTAACAGTGACACAACAATGAATGAACACCATTTTAAGACACTGAGGAGGAGATCAGTTAAACAAATTTGACTTACCATATGAAGACCTAAACCACTGTTAAATTTGGGCAAGTTTTTCCACTTACTGAGCTTGACCTTTTGCTTTTGGAAAAAAAACCAGTCTGATACTCTCCAACTACAGAATAAATTGAAATTTAAAGTATTGCTTTAATTACCAATTTTTAACCCTATTTTCTCTAAGACAAGTACCCAGTAAGATGAAATTAAACATCCATTTGGAAAACAACCTACAGACAGTTATACCTGGCGACATGGGAAGATTCAAGTATTTGATGCCTGATGACTGAAGCAGATAAAAAATATTTTACCATTCTTTTATAATACATTGCGTATCAGCAGTAAAAGTATTTCTGAAAAATTTTGTGTTTCTTTACAATACTGGTCTGCAGTATTATGCTAATAGATGTTGCCAGGAAGGCTGAATCATGTAATAACTTCTATTTTGCCTTTATTGTGAAGACTTTTCAAATCATCTAATTATGCTTAACTCCAATAAAAAGGGCAAAAACTCAAAATTACAAGACAGAAAAGTTACAGACTATTACTTGTGTAAGATAGATGCACCCTTATAAGCCAGGTCTCATGAAATTTGTCCTTGGATACTCAAGGAGCTAATCTATAAAAGAGCCAGCTGTATTTTAAAGAACTCACAGAGAATGGGAAGGTTCCAGATCATCAGGAAAGAGAAACTTAAGAATATCTTTAAAGGGCTAAATAAGATGAAGCAAGGAATTAGACACCAGTCAGAATTAGCATTCAGAAAAATACTGTAATCAATTTTTAATAAGCACATAGGGAAAAAACAGGTCAGAGGTGACAACCTGATCTGCTGCAAACAATTGCACTAACCCAATCTTAGGGCTGCTTTTTTAAAGATCAGTCATAACTCTTGAAGAAGCAGCAGCAGACGTTGTATTTGAATTTTACAGTCTTTGTCACTTGTCATAGTATCAGTCTCAAAAGGAGACCATAAACACCACCTAAATAAAGAACAGTAAGGTGGGAGCAAAACTGCTGAGAGGACTGTCCTCAGAGCACTCCTACCTAGAAGCATGTGCCAAGTATTCTTCAGCAGGGGTCCCTGTGGGGGCAGAAGTATCCACAGTTTTGTTGAAGAGGTAGGAAATGCAACAGAAAGTGTGCTGGCTATAAATGTAAAAGATATTGACTTGGAAGAGGATACAGAAAACGTAAAATGACAAAAATTCAGATATCAAAAAAGTTAAAGAAATTTAATAAATAACCTCCAACTAAATAATATCACAGCAAAGTATCATTCCTTAGGTATTATCAACAGCAAAACCTACAGGGCTGGAGACACCTGATGGACCAATTCTTAAGGAAAGGCCATGGGAATCATTGCTGGTCCAACTTTAAGCCAATATCCTACAGCTGCTGAAAAAGCAGAGATCCTAAATGAAAATGCCATATTTCAGAGAGATGAAGCCAGCTTTCCTCTTTACATGTAAGACTTCAGCTGAAATTGCATGTCCAATTTTGAACACCACTTACACAATATGGGTGTTGAGAGAAAAGCAACAAGAATGAACCAGGAACTAAAAACCCTCAAGAACAATGAACAAAGAGAGCCTAAAGAAAGTTTGACTGCAGGAATGGGAATGATTTTCCTATGTGCAGAATGTTATGAAAAAGAAGAAATAAACTTTGGGTTATTTTCCTAGGACAACATATGAGGGATTAAAATGCTTCCATGAGATTAACAAAATCTTCTGGGTTACCTACACTGACTTCAACATTTGTGTCACTAGAGATAATATTAAGAACAATTTAGGTGAACATTTTTAAGCAGTCATCTCCAATACAGCAACTGAGAATGGTGAGGGACACTAAAGAAAGCTCAATGTTCTTATTAGTCCTGCATTCTCAGTTTCCAGAGAACCAGACTTAAATCTCATAAGATAAAATCTTATTTAAATACTGGAATTGTAAACCTTCAGATCTAGAAAATTAAAATTGTTCTGCAAAGGTTACATGTGCCACGAAAGGAACACTAAGTTTCTAATCCATATAATCTGCCAGGATGAACAACTAGCTAACTACTGGAGACACTGGCTTAGACCAGAAAGTGACTCATTATTAAGAAGAAAGAAACAGAGGCAGCAGGCTGTAGTAGAAACACCACCCAACCAGAAATATGGTGATGATAATGAAAGAGGACACACATTTTCTTTTTTATCTGATAAATAACCCAACCTACTTTTTCAAGTCGGGAGATATAATCTCTTTCCAGACGTTCTTCAGCTTGTTTCAATCCTAGTTGCTGTTCAACTGTCAGATTAGATTCATCAATAACACCAGTGTTTTCTAAATAGTCCGCTTCCAATGTGTGTTCTTTTGTTGATTCAGAATTCTTTATTTTACCTAAAGCAAGAAACAGTTACTTTATTAAGAGTCATTCAAGGAGAGGAAAAGTGAAAATTAGAGTACAGAGCAGCTAAGAACAAACACAAATTAGAGCTACACTCCAGTTTTCTATCCAAACACTGCCCAAGATCACCTTAAACATTAAAACTGTTCCAGTAAGTTTAACAGTATTTTAAAAGGACTTCAGAGACTCATCTGCTACTAAGAGTGCTGTCAAAAACACAAAATAAAAAGGAAGATTAATTCTGTGTTCCAGTCAAATTCACAGTCTCCTCAATTGTTCAAAGCAAGAAAGGGTTTTGCTGTCCGGAACAGAGTAAACAAGATCCCCATGCCCTACTGCAAAAGAAACAATAAATATTAGGCATAAAATTATTGTACACAACACATTTTGTAAGGAGGTAAGTCAGAGAACTGCCTCAAAACCTTCACCCAGATGACCCTACAGAGGCAGGAGCAGGCACTGCCAGCCCTGAGCCTGGACGCTCCGTGGCACCTCTCGCCCACGGGCAGCAGCCACTGAGCTCGGCAACGCTGCTGCTCCCCAGCACTCAGCCCAGTGCCACGGGGCCAGTTCCTCCACATGCCTGTGCATTGGTCACAGGCCACTCATCCCTGCAAACATCCACAGCAAATTATTCCAGTCGCTTTTACATAAGCAAGAGTGAGGGTTATTTGTGCTTTGTCTTTTCTTCTCCTTTTTCTTTCCTTTCAAATGAGATCGGTGCCCCCAGACTAGCAGGGAATCAAAGCTGAGTAAGTTTTCAAGTTCTGGTTTCTCAGTGACAGATGGTCCCCACAGTACATAATGGGGGTCTACAAAGAGCTGACTGATCACAGGATGCTGCCACTTGAACTTGTTTTTCCTGTTAAACACTATTAAGACAGCTAAAAAACCACACACTTTGTTATTTTCCTTGTATTTCCATACAAGCAACTGCTGTAGCTGTGGGAAATAACTTCAAACAGAAGGTCTGCACTGGCTGGCATCTTAAAACAGCATTTTCATTAAAGAAAAAAAGCACTGTAAAGAAGTGTGACAAATTCTGAGCTATGGAATTAGCCTGGTGAGACAAAGCTTGATCAATATATTTAATTTTGACACTGAAAAACATGTGTAAGAAATGTACACTCACAAGAGTAACCACTGATGGATGACAGGTATTCCAGAGCTCCCTAAATCAAAAAGCCACCTGCCAAAGCCTACTCAAAACACTTTAAGTAACAAAAAGAGCACAACAGTCACAGAAAATAACTAAATATTTCCCCTCTACGTATAATAGGAACTTTCCTTGCCCATTTTTCCCCTGATCTTTCTGAAAAGAAGTAATAACTGGCATTTCCCTGAGTGGCAATGATATTACGAAGGGTTCCCCCCTCATAAGACACTATTTTCACAAAATTGCCTAAAACCCACGCACAATAAGTAGCTTACAAAGATGTTTAGGTCTTAGGCATAAGAAAAAAGGACAGCTATTATCATAATCTCTTGTTCTCTAAGCAATATGCTCGTATGAACATCATGTTCTTTCTAAATGCAACCAGCAACTTCGTACATGTGAAAAAATAACACCAACAGAAACATTTCAAAGCCCATTTCAGACTGTCAGCATTGCACCAGAAGAAAATGGAATAAGGCACTGTTAACTCATACTCACTGAAGTCATCAGCCTTATGCTCCGTTTTCCTTTGATCTGCAGCAGTCTTACCAGGATCACCAGCCTGATCAACACTGGTCTTCAAAGTATGAACTCCCACTGGATTTTCCAGCACCAGTTTCCCTTTCTGAGTAGCTGTTAAGCTTTCCACACTGACCCCATTCCCTGAAACATGGGAGCCTGGAGCGTTTTCTCCCACTGGTTGGGATTTTGTCTGTCTCAGGTTTTCCATTGCTGATGATAAATTAGAAAATTTTTTTGCTTTTCCATGACTTCGATCCTGAACACTTGATCCCAAATCTTTAGTTCCAGGAATACAACTATTTACTTTGCATGATTTATTTTCTCCTTGTTTTTCAGAACAAACATCATTTTGTTTACTTTTTCTGCTGCTATTCCCACTTGGAGAACTTCTCCCGACATCCTTCACGGATTTGTCATTTCTATTATATTTATAATTTTGATTAATTGTAACTTTGACTGTTTTGCCTTCCTCACAGACAAGACGGACAGACTTCCTTGGGTCATGATTTCCATTCTTTGAGCTCTTGGCCTCTTCCATTATAGTGAAGACCTGCTTCTCCTGTCTCGAGACCACGTGAAGTGCAATTCTTCAGCAATTTGCCGTTGATTTTAAATCCTCTGTGCAGGCAAGGATCGTAGCTGATTGTCTACTGAAGAAATAATGATAAGACATTTTTAAAAACTAAGGAAAAAGACTAAATCTCTATGCAGACAGCACATTAAATAAACATCTCTAAAGGAAGGTGTTAATATAAATTATTATAGGAAGCATATTCCTCCCACAGGCATAAGTACATTTTCACAATACATTCTAGTATTAAAGTAAAACTCATGAAAATTTTGATTATTTTGGTTTGTATTTAAAAGACGAGGGCTACAAAGAGACAAAAAAATGGCAGAACATGCTAAAAAACACTCAATGATAAACCTGCCAACAGCTTGCTTTTTTCTTTCCTTCCTATTTCTGGCTTTCTGAACAAAAACAAGAACCAAGATGTCTGCAACTACACTGGGAAAAAAAAGAAAAAATTAACACATCTAAAAAGTATCACTCAATAAACGCACAGCTCAAATTAGCCACTAGAGGAAAGTAATTCAGTTTCCAGCAAGCAAGCTCCATTTTATTAACTGATTTAAAAAAGCATTTAGAGATATAGCTCAAAGTATTAATAATAAACCTGACCAATCACCTGCACCTCCCAGTCTCATATAAATTAACTGCCAGCAATTAAGTAGATTTAAAAAAAATCACAAATAGTAAATATTTTGTTTAGCTACAGATTAACTTTCCTCATCTAAACCTCAGGCCTTTAGGTGGTATATGATCATCTGAGATTTATGTTGGAGAGAACTCAAAGGTTGTGCCTCCAGTGGGAGGAGGTTCAGCACAAGTGGGTCTGTTTGTAAGGAATCAGTCTTACTAATATACAAAATGAAGGCAAGAATCTGCAACAAGAACTTGGATTTTTTTTCTTGTAATAACATTTAGACAGCAATTGAAAACTCCGAGAATGAAGCATCAGACAAAGAAGAAAACTATTTTTGTAAAACTATAACAAAATATGGAGTGCAGAAATTCTCTCTTTCCTGTCCAGCTGCATATTTGCTAGGTAAATGCATGACCCATGGAAATTTCTGGTCTTTAAAGAACCCATCCCTTACCATTTAGGGAAGAAAAAAATAATAGAAAAGTCTATGAATTACAGCTATTAAAAGTATCACAGCATACTTTTGTACTTTAAAACATGAATCAGAATAAAGGATCAGATTAAAATGTCGGCTTAAGAAAAAAAAAAACAACCAAAAAAACCTTTCTGAATATTAGCAGTATGAAGTACAGTCATTTTTTTTTCAGGCTATATAATACAGTTACTATCTCATTTTAATGAGACACTAGTCAGAAAATACTTCAGGACACAAAGCATGTACTAAGAAGGGTTATCTTAAGTCTCTATTGATATAATTGAAAATATGTATCATTCAAAGGTGAAAAATCAAAGAAACAAACAAAGCCCACAAGAATTTTCCTGAAGATGCTGTTAGCATCACATTCTTTAGTAAAATACAAAAACTGAAGAAGAAAAAAAATCTCCATTCCTAAATTCCTTCCAACGGTTAAGTATCTTATCTCACATTCAGTTAATATTGCAACTATTTTCTATTAAATACTGATTGCACCTGGTTCTTCCTTCTGGATCAAAAGTCACAAAGATTAAATAATATTTGCCTTTGGATTGTAGCCAGTCTTTCCCATAGCAGTTGTAACCAAAAGGCAGCAGGAACTCCTGCCCAGCTGTAGCAGCACTGCTGAAGCCTCAGGGTGGTAAGGAGAGCCCAGGGTCCCCAGGTTAGCTGAATTCAAATTACTCCAGTCCCTGACACCGGTACAAGGCTCTGCTCTGGAGCCTGGGAGCTGTTACAGCTCTGTGCATGTCACTGCCTTTAACCTCTACGGTGGGTTTGTCTTTTAATTTCATGTAACCAGAAGAGAAATGGGAACATGATTTTTTCAAATTCTAAACTAATCATGCTTTACTTGTTCAACCTGAAGAGGGGAGAAAAATTCCCCAAAGCACAAACAAACCCGAACCACAAAGACACAGCAATTCCCCGTTGAGCTGCGGCCGGGGGCACAGCGAGGGCAGCTCCAGGCTGGGGGGCAGCAGCGCGGGGCAGCCCCGGCTCCAGCCGGAGCCGCACGGCCCTCGCTCACCGCCACTGCTGCTCTCATCCGGGGCTGCTCTTCCCATCCCGGGGCTGCTCCCTCCTTCCCCAGTGACTGCTCCCATCCCGGGGCTGCTCTTCCCATCCCGGGGCTGCTCCCAGCCGGGGCTGCTCTTCCCATCCGGGGGCTGCTCCCAGCCGGGGCTGCTCTTCCCATCCCGGGGCTGCTCCCAGCCGGGGCTGCTCTTCCCAACCCGGGGCTGCTCCCTCCTTCCCCAGTGACTGCTCCCATCCCGGGGCTGCTCTTCCCATCCCAGGGCTGCTCTTCCCTCCCCGGTGGCTGCTCCCATCCCGGGGCTGCTCTTCCCTCCCCGGGGCAGCTCTGCCAGCCACCAAACCGGAAAACCAATCCATTCGAACATAAAGCTGGCACCAGGCAGGAGGAGGAGGAGCACGCCTGGCAATAACAAACAACTCGTAGGGTGGGGACAACTCCTGTTGGCACCACTTCCAGATTAAAGCTACCGTGAAACTCCGGCATTGGAGGAGAAGTGGGGCTGCATTTTGGGGTTTTTATGTGTCACTTTGTTAGAGTCGAATTTTGAAAGTGGGTTTTAAAAAAATCTGCAAAAATTATTCAAATTAGTTGATCTCATCCATTCAATTAAATACACAATTATATATTCAAAGAGAATTTATAATCTTTAATCAAATGGGGGAAAGTAACTAAAGAAACTGCTAGTAAAAACTAGAACCCAGCTAATGATTTGAGTACTGTGATAGTGTTGCATATCAAGAATGTAATCAAATGTAAGTAGATAATGTTAAAAAGCATATACAGTCTTTATTCCTAAGAAATATGAATAAAGAGAGGTCATGACATTTCATAAGACAAGAATACTCTGTATGAAATAAAAGTCAGGAGTTCCACAATGAATGCAGAATCTGAAATCCAAGTGCAATAATAATGTTGCTGAACTTCGGGATTTCTTTTTCTTTCCTTTTGCTCTTTAATATGGAAATGATTTAGCAAACAAAAAATAATTTTAACTCCTGCGACATATTCAATAGTAACCAAATTACCATCTCACAACAAACTGCAAAATCAACCAACTAATAAAACCCAGTATGAGAAACAAAAAGAAACCTCTCCTGAACCCAGGACAGAACACAAAAAGATCATCCTCTGTCAGACACTGGCCATCTACATGACAGAGGGTGAGAGGGAAATGGGGAAAGGAGTGCCTTTAAAAAAAATAAGTTGGTTGGAAACAAAGCACTGGAGTGAAGTGAATCAGTGCTGAGGTGGCATCTTTGTAGAAACCTGGATGGCACCTCTTATTCACAAGCTCAGGCTCATACCAAATTGCAAGACCTGGAATCAAAGCAGAATTTTCTCCGAGCCAGGCTGGCAACAAAACCAGAGCATTTCTCCTGTGTCTGCAAAATGGGGTATGATTAACCTGTTGAGACCAGTTCAGCATATTTCAATAATTCAATATCCCAGTGTTACATGGGACTCAGTTTCCCCTGCTTTCTGAGCGTGCAGTGCCAATAACTCCTCCGAAATCCAGCTCTTGGCTCTTTTTAGGAAAATTATCTGGCTGAAATACAACAGCTTGAGGTCAGACAAGATACCATCTGACCTGAAACTCCAGAAAAGTATAAAAATCTATACATACCTACAGCAACAGAATTAAAAATGTTTAAAATCAGCTTTGGTTAGGATTCATTTTAGGTTCACAAAACGAAGACATGAGAATGTTTCACTTTCATTTTTGCCAGTTTCTTTTGTTTCCTCCACTTTGCAGACTAGCATTAGAAAACTCTGCATTTGAATTGCAAAGAATCAGGCTAAAGCTTGCTTCCAAACAGGGAGGAAAAGAAAACCACCAAAAAACTTTCAAGAAGATATTTCTACCTCTTCTACCACTTCTTCCTCTCAAGTTGTTCCACTGTATTGACCTCCCTCAAACACACACATTTGGAGTCAGAATTTGACATAACAGGGCCTCTTCAAAGATGAAGGCCAAGTTAAACTGTGAGCTCTTGCCTTCTGAGTTGCTCTTTTGCAAAGCTTTTTTTAAAATAATTTCATTAACAGCAGAGCTGACTCCACCTGGTTTCCTAGATGTTCATTTTGTGCTCCTCTGTCACACTCTCTATCACAGCCCCTTGGGCAAGCACAGCAGACCTGCTGGAGCCCTGTCTGATTTGTAGCTACTCCCTACAAGGAAATGGAACTTCCTCCTGCTTCCCCCTCAGCAGAGACCTCTCCTCTGTTGAGGCATAATTGTTCCAGAAAACAGACAGAAACTCAATGACCCTTTGCCATTACTTCAAATATGTTCTAAAATGTGGTCCCAATTGGCTGAAATGCCCAAAAGTAGGGGCTACAGTGTAGAATGGCAACTAAAGGAAAAGAGAACAGGCTTTAAAGTTTTGTTTCCCTGGGGAGTACTAGATAAAATATAAACACAGAAAGTACTACAAACATAAGTGTTATCACCCTGTTTCTATAAAGCATTCCCTCCTTTGAGATAGGGAGACTTGTATTTTATTCAAGACCTGCTTTTATCTCTCCCATTATGATTGTCCTTAAGCTCAAATCTCCCAGCCAGCCTTCCAACACTAAGTGGGGTGATTAACCTCAGTGCCCCCTCGCCTCACTACCAATATAGCCCAGCTGAACTTCCTCCACAAAAAAATGAAAGGAAATTCTGCAAACAAAGGTTACAGCCACAGTCAGGAACAATAGGAAAGGTTGTCTTCTGCACTCTGCTCATAGGGCAGCACAGGTGATGTCTATGGACAGCCCTAATGAGCTGGGGTGGGGGGGTCTTTTCTCACTGTTTACAGCCTTAGGCCCATTTTTCTGTCTGAGAACTCCTACAAATCATTGAAACCTCTCCCATGTTCTTTGTCAATAGTTTTTAAAAAATTATCACACATTTATGTTTGATTTATGATGAAATAGACATAACTCAGTACAACCTACTACTCACGCTTGATGTTTTTCCAAAGTACTTAAAACTAAAACTATCAGAGATTACTGGCCACTAAAGCGCTTCAGACTCCACCAGCACTAAACCCATCGATATTCTTAGTAACAAACATAAGTGCTACATAGTGTTCCAGAACTCCCTCTTACTACAGGCTATAGAATTTACCCTGGTAAGGATAATACTGCCAAAATCTACCCAGAAGGAAGTCATAACAGTGTACATAAACTTTAACATACAAATCAAGGATGCAACAAAACTGGCACTCTGAGCTCAGTGACGATAGGAAGCTCTGATGCTGCATTTATTATGTGGAAACGTCTAAGGAGTCATCATTAGATATGTAACTATGTATACACACATATGTCGAAAACATGTAACACTGTAATAAGATTATATCTGATTTGCAGAAGGACTGCCGAATAAATGAAGTAACAAGAAAGGCTTTGGCTAATACAAAACTTAGTAACATATGTAGGTGCAAATATCTGACAATTAAATTTTGGAGTGAGCAAAATATGCTGGATGGGAGATCCATAAGGGATATGCTTGTTACAGATCACTCTGCATTGACTCACTGTTTTTTCTACAGCACTGTATGACTCACTGGGAAGGTGAGAAAAACTAACGTCACCCAACGCCAAGAACTACCTCCTTCTGACTCTACTCCTGCCTCCCGTGCCAAGCTCGGGAAAGCCCCACCAGCAGTCTCCCCCACCTCTCTACTCCGCATAGGCTCCTCGTGCTTTTGCACATTTTGGTTGTGATGCTACATTTTACTGCACCGGTCCTCCACACCTCAGACCCACGTGCAGCAAACTGAAGCCAGAAGAGGGGCAGCACCTGCCCCAAGTCTCCCTGAATGCTGCACCGTTCATGTGAGAGCAGAGCAGGAACTGATCCAAGGGAGCTCTAACTTCAAAACCAAACACACACACCAGCCCAAGGAGCCATGAGGAGGCTGGGGAAGCACAACACAGCACTGCACTGGTTCAGAGCCTTTCAGAGACTCCCAGAGGCCTCAGATGATCACAAAACTGGTTTAAATGGCAGCCACACACTGAAACTAATTTTTTCACCTTGATCTTAACCTCCACTTATGCTCAGTGCTATGCTAAATGACAATACAGCAATGTGTATTGTGGCATAGAAGCTTATCTGGATCTTGTATTTAAACTACAATGAGCCAGCTCTTCACTCAAACTGGAATCCTTGAGGAAGGGATGCTCTTTGAACTGCTCCATACCAGCTGCAAACCAGTTCACAAACCACAGTGAAAGCAAACAGATCTTCTACCAGTACCCTTGTGCCTCTTCACCAGCATCCAGCACTTTCCCTACTGGAAGAAACATGCTGAAAATCACAACTCCAGGAAAGCTGTCAAGAACACAGCCACGCTCAGCGGACTGAGTCACAATCGTTTGTAACACAAAACTGATTCCAGATTCCTGTGTCAAGCTTTGCTGACACTGAAAACTAAAATCTGAAAGTTACTTCTTGCTGGCAGCAGTATTTCATGCATCAACAGAAATGAAAATAAAATCTAAGAACATCTGATGAATTGGGTTTTTTCCAAAGACTTGCTGAAACCTTAGAACCAAAATAACAAACCAAGGATACAATATGAGTATACATGCATGTATGCATGCATTTCTGTGAAAACAAACCAAAAAAAAGAGTAAAAATTAAATTCATGTGCACTGTTACAAAATTTAGGTCTTTTGTACTTCTAAGTTAAACGATTTATCAAGCAATATCAAAATAGTGTTAATGTGCCAAAAGCACGAGAAATGTTGACTTTCACTCGATTGCTTCCATTGTGCAAATTAATCCACTAAGCAAATTGCAGAATCCTTCTTTCTACGGGTTCTCAATACAAGTCAGTACCAGTATTGCATTATTTCACTAAGATAGTGACAAAAATAAACTTAATGTAGTAGAAATGCTTTGTAAAGTTTCAAAAGCTAGAACTGCAAATTGAACACAGAATATACTCTCAGGCAGTCAGACTGCCTTATGCTATCAACATGAATACAACAATCCTGAAGCATGACTGACAAGCAGAGCCACGAGACAGTTAAGAGGAGCTCCTCAGGAATATCTTGCTTTCAAGTACAACACAGGGAAATCCTGTCCCCCTTTCTTTCTCCCCACTGCAGCAATTCCCTTCAGAGCAAGAACGGGATAAATGCCCTGCACAGTGCAGGTGTCCCAGGGCACTCAGCACGGTAAGCTGAGGTATGAAAAGGAAGTCCCAGCTGTCCTCTGTGCAAGAACAGAACACAGGAGGAACTTTCTGATCCCTCTGTGTCCATCTTCTGGGAACATATCCCAATATATCTTCTGGGAAAAGGTAATTTTATCACAAAATTAATTTTATGAAGGTTTACACTAAAGTTAAGTAGAAAAATGATTAAAAAAAGCTCATTGCAAAATTGGTATTTGTAAAAGAGACCTCTTACTCCTAATATAGCATCTTCTGCCAGGTACTGTAATTAAGTCATAGTTCCATGGCTGGCTTACTTTTCTTGTCACGGAAATAATTATGTCATAACTATCTGGGGTCAGACTATCCAAAAAGCAACCACTGAAACCGGGAGCACAAGTCAAAACCATAAACGACATGTATCCTCTATTTTCAAGCAAATGCAACGACCCCTAAAACCAGGGCGCAGTGCTCAGGAAGCCAAGTGACGTGGAGGTGGCATGGATATAAAAAAAAATTATTAGATCCATACTTAGATACAACTATCTTTTTAATGTACTAATCTCTACCTTAGCTTAAATGCGATTGTATTGTTTTTCTGTGTGTTATGAGCTCATCTTCCTTTGATATACCCAGAAACAACCTTAAAAGCCAGGAGGCCTCAGGTAATATGACACATTCAGCCAACTGGCAAATTGCAACATATTGCAAAAGCAGCAAAGTCGTTCAGCTGTATTTGTATACAAAATAAGCCAACAAAAGAGCACAACCACGTAGGCGAAGGGATGCCTGGGTGTCACTCCAGGCAGACCGTAATCCACGGAAAGGAGAACCTCTCGCGGTGGAGCGGGCACGGCTCTCGAGGGCAGCCCCGCACACGGGGCATTCCCCGCGGGCCTCGCCGGCTGCGGTGGTCTCTCCCCCCCGCATTATTTAATTCCACGGGGCGTACGAACAACAAACCGCACGCACCGGCTCCGGCCCGGATGCGCGCCCGGGGGCGGCCTCGGCCCCCCGCTGACCTTGCGGCGGCCCCCGCGCAGCGGACCCGGCGCTTCCCCCGCCCGGGCGCGGGGCCCGAGGCCGCGGCGGGCCGTCGAGGCGGGGCAGGGCTGGGGCGGGGGGCGCCGGCGCGGACAGGACCCCCTGAGCCCGCCTCCCCCCAGGCCGCCGCCCCCGGCCGCGGGGAGCCCCCGCGCCCCGGTACCTGTGTGCGGCGCTAGCGGAGCCGGCGCGGCGCCCCCGCCATGCCCGGCTGCGGCTGCTGCAGGCCCCGACGGCAGCGGCTCAGTCCGGCCCGGCCGCCATGTCAGCGGCGCGGTGCATTGTGGGGCGAAGGCGGGCGGGAGCGCCCCGAGGGCGGCGGCGCTGCGGGGCGGCGGCGGCGGCGGGGACCGAGCCGGGCACGGTGCCCGCACTGCCCCGGCCCTGCCGGGGCGCCACCCGTGCCTCACAGCCTCCTCCTTGCTGAGGGGGCGACGCGCCCCCCCTTCCCGTCTCCCCGGCGTTCAGGGCCTTCCTCCCTCCCACAGCGGCAAGCGGGGATGAGGGAATAAGCAGCATTTTTTTTCTTCTTAATTACCCCCCAACAGCCATCCTAGTTTTTCCCCTTGTTTCTCTTCCCAGACCTCTTCTTCCGCATAGAATCAGCACGGTTGGAAGAGACCTTTAAGAGCCCCCAGTCCAACCGCGCACTCCGCACTGCCACAGTATCCCCACAGCCGCTAAACCCACAGCACCCAGCGCCAGCTGCAGACGCCTCCCAAACACCCTCACGGATGGTGACACCACAGGGCAACCTATTCAACGCCTGAGCACCCTCACGGGGCACAATTTTTTTTCTTAGTATCTAATCTGAATCTCCCGTAGAAACATTTCCTCTGGTCCTGCCCCTGCAGGCACGGCAGAAGGGGCCGGCCCCTTCTCCCTACACCCTCCCGTCAGGAGAGCGATGAGGCATCCGCTGCCCAGGCCCTGTGGAGCGGGGTAGGGCTCGCTGGAGCCCGGGCATTGATCCCCGCTTCCCCAGGGCTTCTCCTCCTCCTCCTGTGCTCGGTGGAGAAGACCGGCTGTGCTCCGGGCACCTGGGGAAATGACTCCAGGTTCCCTGACCTTGGCTATGCAGCTGGCCCCGGCAGCAGCCAGGGACAGTGGCTTGGCCAGCGTGTCTGCTGGCAGAGCCGCAGGTCTCGGGGGAGAAGAGCCAGCCTGCCGGCTCTTGGCAGTGCTGGACGGTGACCTAAAGGCACTGGCAAGTGCTTGTCTGAGGCAAATCCCTCTGTGATCCAGTACTACCCCTTTTTGGCAGTGAAATGTCGTGTTGTAGGCAGTTCCTAGCCCAGGCTAAGGAGGCCTTTCCAGGAAAACAAGGCACTAAAAGATCAGTGTTGAACTACAAAAAGGATTCAAAGGAAACTATTAAAAGTAATATGAATAGTAGTGCTAGAAACACTACCTCAGGGAGTCTGTGTAGGCACACAAAAGTTGCAAAATCTGTAATACAGGGTTCTGTAATACTGACAAGACATACTTCTGAATGTATTGTGAAGTCAGCACAATCCTTAGAGGTAACCTGTATTTTATTTTTTTTTTTTTTTTTCAGTTCACTTGAAGTTCACACTTTACAAAATTAGGACTGGGTAGCTCAGGGTATTGCTCATGGGATTCACCTTTAGCTACATGGGCCAGTCCAGGGCAGCAGCAACAGAAACAGCAGTGCTGCCCTGGGGACAACTGAGGTTAACTGGGTGGTGGTTCCAGCCTATTCCAATTTATTTGACAAAGATTTCTATTAAGTTTAGTAGGCCAAAGAGTAAATTGCAGAAGTAGCTAAATTATACTTGCTGCTGGATACAGTTCTCCTAGATCAACACTGAGACATGCTAGTGAGCAAACACACGCCCGTTTGCAAACCTGATTGGCATATTTCCTTCAAACAGTTGGATAGACTTTAATATGAACTGGTAGAGCAGTTTGGCTCAGAAAACGTGCACCAGTACAAAGCCAATAGTCTTTGACATACTCTCTATCTCTGTGTTCAGGAACAATGCCTCCTTCTTTGCTGATGTTAAAGAATATTTTATGGCAGGGAGCAATATAGAAACATGGCCCTAAAAGAGGAAGCAGAATTCTACTGCCAGTGGGCCATTATTTAAAGAATAAATCATCAGTGCCAGTGATCAAAGTTTTTCAGATTCTGGGCTCAAATTGTAGGAGAAAACATGACTCTGAATGTGAGTAAATTTTATCTAGAAATCAGAGATGATAATCATAAAGCTGTAGGAAGTAGATTTTATAAAGTCCTTTTCTAGAGCAAAACTTGCTTCTTACATTGCAGTATGTGGCCTCATTTTTAGTCCTATAACCAAAGAACTAAGATATTATTCCTAAAAAATGTGTATACTGTGGATTTGGTTTTAATTTTCTAACCAAAAAACCCACGTTATGCTGATCATCAATTTTTTAAAAATTATTTTTAGAATTTACTAGGTTTTAAAAATAATTTTAAATGCAAAAACCATGTTTGCTTTCTCCAGATATGTTTGAAGAAACTCCAAAGCTTCTTAGATAATTTACTTACAAAATGAGGAAATCATACTTGACTGTCATCTTGATCAATAGTACAGCCAGGAAAGTATCCAGGAAAATACCACCTATCTGCAAAGAAATTCACATTCTCATCACAGTGTATCTTTCCTATAGAACCCATGACAGAAGATTTTCCATCTATCCATCTATATATTTTTGTAGCATATTACATTATTTCTTGATGTTGCGTGTCTGCTAAAACTGAAATTAATAAAAAATGTGAGAAATCTGAAATGCTTAAAAACTGCAAATATGTTTTTCAAGTAGCTATATATGGCTTCTTCCCTTACAGTAATGCTGGTCATGCTTGAATTACCTAAGCAAATTTAATTAAAATGTCAAAGATCTACCAAAATTCTTAAGAAAAACCCAAAAAAACAAAGTGAGATTATAAAATGTAATTTTCTCTTCAAAAGATAAAATTCCAATATGCCTTGGAACCACTTTAATTGTTTTCTGTAAATCATTGCATTTTCCTTTTCTTTGCCAAGAACTATCAGAATCATAGCTGTCCATGGCTGACCAGTTTTGTGGTCCAAGAAGAAATCAATGACCATCAAAAGCTTTCTATTGTTGTTACCTTGTTACAAATCTTTTTCTTCCAGCAGGCACAGTAGCAAACTGTACAAATAACATTTTTTTTTGCAAACAACCCAAGAATGACATCAGTGCACTGAGGCAGTGTTTGGTTCTGAATGTCTCAAGGCTCTGATACCAAACTCAGTTCCTGATGCTTTATGGCTCTTTCTTGCTTGACAGCCCTCTGGCAGTGTGGTTTCTCCATCTCCCACAGTGAGATCAGCGATCTGGCCACTCACTTCTCACCGGGCAGGTGCGTGCAGAGCTGCATTTCCTGCAGGCCTGGCTGATGTGCCAGGTTTATGTGGCGTGTTGGTGATTCTGGTTTTGCTGACTGAGTGCTGTGGCTGGTTCGGAGCACTCCCTCAGTAACCAGTAGCAACCAAGCCACTGCTGTCCTTTGACATTACACCGTACTCACTACATGCTGCTGTTAGTGCACAAAAAGGGCCTTTGCAAATTCATCAAAAATCACAAGGATGTAGTTAAAGAAGGGTCTTTAATAACATTGCTTTGATCCCTGTATGGGCTATTCACTTAAGAGTGAATCTGTATCTATTTTATGAAACACAGGGCACTGCAAGTCGTGGTAATACCTGTTTGGGTCATTATTAGTTCTAAAGGATGATTCTAAGTCCCTTCAGACTTGGCAGTTTGGGAATGGTGTTGCTATCATGAAAACAGGTTAATATCAGTATTCATATGTTAGTGTTAGTTCTGGTTTCAAAACTGTCTATGCACCCCGTGTAATTGGAAAAAAAAAAAGACAAATTTTCTTCGGCTGAAATATTATTATCAAGAATTCATGGCTTTCAATACAGCAGTGAAGAAACAATGAAACAGAAGAAGTAAAGCCAAATGTTCTGAGGTTCCTCAAGGGTCCCAACTCAGTGATCCCTGTGGGTGCCTTCCAACCCAGAATATTCTGCGATTCTGTGACTGGCATCCCACAGACGGAGCCAGCCAGTGTTTTAAAGCCATAACCATTCAGGCAGCTCTTCCAGCGCGGATCGCTCCGCTCCAGAGCGTGTGGCCCCTGAGGGAGCCATCCCGGCGGAGCGGAGCGGGCAGAGCCGCCGGCTGCCGCAAAAGGCCCGTTTGCAGCAGCGGCGTTTGCGGCAGCGCGGCCGGGCCGGGCCGGCAGAGCGCGGCGGCCGTGCAGCATGCTGGACCCGGAGGGCAGTGTGGAGCACCAGCCTGCCTCCTCCTTCCCCAAAGTCCTCCTCATCCCTCTAGCCATGCTCCTCGCAATTGCAGCGCTCCTGCTCTTAGCCTTTTCCGCTACGCGGCAGAAGGAGCCTGATTTTTACACTTTCAAAGTTGTAAACATCAGGGGCAAGCTTGTGTCTCTGGAGAAGTACAGGGGCTCGGTAAGTGCGGCGGGGAGGGGCGGCTCCCGCCCGGGCTCACTAACGGGCAGCCCTTGCATGTCCGCGGAGCGAGCGCGGGGCGAGAGCTCGGAGCCTCGGCGCACTCGCGGGTGCCTCTGGGCTCCTCGCTCTGTGCCTCTGCCCTTCGGCCAGCTCGTCCGGCTAACACGGGCTCCTCTTCAATAAAGCGTTCGCAGTCTAACCCCCGTGTGTGTCCGCGTCTTCTGCTGCTGCAGCCGCCTGTAGACGTGGCAGGCAGGGAACGCTGCCCTCCTGCCGCTTGCTCTGGATTCTGCCATTGGAAGCTCAGGAAGTTTGTGTCTTTGTGTAGCTTACTTCTGGAGTTTATTTCTGTCTTTTAACTGCATGACTTTTTGTGTGTTATTCAAATCCCGTTCCTTTTTAATGTTCTGCATTAAAAAAAAAAAAAGGGATTTGATCCGCGGTGAATAGAGTTAACAGATTTCACCGTAGTTAGTAAAAGCATGAGACATTACAAAGTATCAGAGTATAGTGAAATTGTAACAACATCATGCAAATTCTTCTCTCGCTTTTCAGCGTGACAGCAACATGAAGAAGGACACGTAGATAAAAGCACATATGCTTTTATGATGTCTTCTAATTGTGTTTACATCTTACATTAAGTACTTTTAGGCAGAGTTTTCCATACCTTTTAGTCCCTGACTATAATCTGATTTTATTTCGTTTTATTTTATTAGCGGTTTGATCATCTAGAAAAGATCAGTACCTATGGAAAAGAGAAAAGAGAACTTAGCACACTTATTATGCTTAATACTATAACCTCTTATAGCCCCTTTGACAAATGATAGAAGCTAAAATCAGCATAAATCCCACAAGTGACAAATCTGTGATACAGTCAGGCAGTCCAATAGTTTCCCTGCTGCCCAAAACGGCAGCATCACTTCTCATTTTCAGCCTTTTTCTCCAGCTTTGTATTTACACCTTCCTTCCCCCCTCCTCAGATGTCTGAGCTCACTGGTCCAGAGCAGCAGGTCGCTGAAATATTGGCAGGAAGTCAGAGAAGCCATACAGGGAGATGCACATTTTCTTGAGCTCAGCAGAAATGGACACTGGTGGATTTGGACCAAATGAGAGGCCTAAATCCTACCTGGTCAAAGTCCTCATCCCCCTTCATTCACAACTGAGATACAGCAGGTCCCATGCCCACTCAAATATCTGTTGGAGAAAAACATGGAAACTGTTTAATATTGAGCAATATTTGTGCTTTTTAAATGAGCTTCTTCCAAAGGCTCCATCAATAAATCCTGTTACTGGGGCTTGTTTTGTCTGCATGTTATCTGCTAATCTGAATAAGCAAATACCACCTGTAGCTTCTCTATCTCAGAGCCAGAATCAACATGGAAAGGAGTTAAGGGGGAACTTGGAAGAATTCCTTACAGCCACTCTGCAGAGAGCTGGGGGTGTTCATCCCCTCTGGAATCTCAGGAACAGACAGGTTCAGGGTGTGTATCAGCTGCATCCCAGGGCTGTGGTTGCAGGCTGCCCTCAAGCCATGGCTGGTTTCATAAAGGGGAGCTCTAGAGCTGTATCTGGGAAAGATAAACCATTGATGAATGGTAGTCTTTGGTCTCTGCTAGGACACATTGAATAGTTTATTTCAAAAAAGTGACATTCAGCTTCTGTGTGGAATAAAAGATAGATTTGCATTCAGAGATTCTATTAATGTTCAGGCTACCTGCTCTTTGATAATGTATGTGGACAATTTTAAAGAAAATTGCAGCAATAAAACACATCCCTTTCTCTCATTATGTTGTCAGAACTCATTATCAAGATAGAAAAAGGTTAATTAAAACTCCCATTTATTTCTTAAAATAAACTTGCTTAAATCTGCAGTTAGATAAGTAAAGTCATGGGTTTATCATAATATTTTAAAGATATTAAAAGAAATAAAATATTATTAAAGTGCTATGTGTGTGCTGGAGGTGTTTTAAGGAAAGTGAGTCACTAGTTAGTTCCTGGAACAATAGTCTGTTAATTGCTAAACCAGCTTTTACCAGCCTTAAGTTTTCTAGCAGATGTAGAGAAGACATTTTCTTCAATTCAGTCACTCAGCTAATTTATTTAAATAACTACTTAATTGGTAGTCAAGAAACTTACTGGGAAGTGGAAAAATCCACGGGCTTCCAGACTAAAAAATTAATAAACTTTGCTAATTCTAAAACCACAAGAGCCATGCTAAGTATAAACAATCAGTGCAATTCATGACTGACAGGATCATTCTTCAATAAATCGTTATTAATATAAACTTGTGTCTATTCAGATCATTGAAATGATTTTTTCATAGTAAGAAAAAAAAAGACTGATTGATATTAATTCTCTTTCTATTTGAGTGTATCTTGATACAAACCACAATTACCCTATCTTATATAGCAAATAAATGGAGGACCATTACCACTGAGAAAAGAGTTCCATAACTGAAATAGATCCAAAAACTCCCTGGTTCACTGTGTTGTGGAGGTCATCCTTCTGTGGTTTTTCCACACTACCATAAAATGTTAAGCAATCACTCATCTACATTAAAATGAAGGACAGTGATTATGGTTCCACAAGAATCAAGGGGATCCAAACAAGAATAGTTTTCTATCTAATCTAATTCAATAATCTCATCTTTTATTGCATGATCTGTATCAGATATGCTGTAAGAAGCAGTAATATTACCAAAAATAGTACCTGTTTGGGAGTCAGAGCTCCCAAACATCAACTGTTCCCTGCTCTGTTTGTGCCTATCTTGATGTAGTGGTACCAATCTACCACCCAGCTATGTGCAGTGTGCTGGGGTGGAATTCAGCAGTGTCAGTGCAGTGCCTTTGGAAATCTTGAACCTATCATCATGGAGAAGTATTAGGCACTATAACAATTGAAGTATTATTTTTAAGTAAATACTATTATTGAAAGTACTGCTAGGCACTTTGGACCCGGATCTGCTGCAATCCAAGACTGTGGCATTCCTGGGTGTGGATAAATGCACAGCCACTGAATTACCACACAAATATTGCTCTTTGTTCCATGAAGGTGACAGCTCAGTGAGGTGGTGCCATCTGACACTTGTGGCTGGTTCTTCCATAGTCACGTGGAGCCAGTTAAGAATTTCTGGGTCTGAAAACTCAAGTATCTGCTTGAGATCTGTGGATCTGTTGTCTCTGCTGACAGATCCACAAAGGGTTACTTGAAGCTGAGACAGATTCCTAAATCTGTCCCAGGATTTTTCCCTAAGGAAGGCACTCTGGTGTGAACATTAAGTAAAGCAAGAAGAGTTTTTGCTGTGTTAAATGAATTCACTACTAGAACACATGGGTTTTCTAAGCAAAGGGAATGATAGTTTTAAGAGGTGAGACAACAGCGATGAGGAATTCAGCTGAAATGAAATCATTTTTGTGAGGTCCATTGAAGTGTTTGCACTGCACACTAGGTGGTGTGCTTGACTTGCACTCTCAGAGCCCAAAGTCAGGCATATTGAACTTAACTTAAATCATTAAGAATTGTAAGAAGTCAAAATACAGCCTCTACATGATGGCAAAAAGAGTGACTGTTATTTATTAAAAACCAAATGCAGAACAAAAAAAATCACCACATGAAATCACTTCTAATATCAGACATCTGAAAGATAACTCAGGAAAGAGTTTAAAAGATTCATTTTAAACATTCATAGAGAAATACAAATAAATCACAGAAGTTTTCATTATATATGTTAGTTACACTTTTAAGAGGCTTGCACTATTTATTTATGGAGTTCAGTAATGGAGAATTCAGTTACAGCAAATGCATTTTTCTAAGGAAAAAAGAGAAGCATAATGTGTCTGCCATCCAAGAAATGCTGAATGTAGTTTCCATTTGTTTTGGGGGAATATGTTTAGAAGTTTGCACTGTTGTCACTGTGAGCTCTCAAGCCTTTCCCCACCGTGCCAAGAGACCACTGGTTTTAAGAGCTGTAAATTAAGATAGTAATTTCTTTTTGAGTGAATCCTTTCAAGCCCTCTTTTTACTTAGTAAAAGTTATAAAAGCTTAGTTGTTTTCACTGGAAATTCATCCTTCATATCTGTTTTAAAATGATCACAATGCCTGCACAGCCTTATTTCCCCCAAACTTCCAATGGCAAATTCTCACATTACCCTTCTGTTTGAGAGCAGGTACCAATTCAGTAAGGTGTATGAATACTTCTGCATCATGAAAATCCCAAGGTTTAAACTATAATTAAAAAAGCCTCTAAAATTTCATGTGGAAGAACTACCTGTGACTTCAACTCTCAGTGATACAATTTATCTTTACTTCATACTAAACTACTGCTATCACTGCGCTTGATAAATCAGATTAATTGAAAAGAACAGAACTGCCAATAGTTATTTTTTATGTCAGACATACAAATTCTGTTTCAAATGCTGAGAGTCTGCAACAGGAATGCATCATAAAATTATTAGCTATTCTCTGAAAAAAAAAAAAACTAATGATATACCATAACTTCCAATGTTTTATGAGGCTGAATTTAAAATTTCTGACTTTGGCTTGTGTTGTCTGAATGAAAGTGAGGATTTGGAGGTGAGATGGCTGCACTAATAGTTCATATACAAGTGTACAAGAGTTGTTTAGATTGTATCCTGTTGACACACTGCACCACAAAGAAGATGACACCAACTTGTGCTTTGAAAGATTACCTGTCTTCCAGGGAAAGCAGTGCCACTCCAAATCCACTTTAAATTCAGTAGCTTGACTTCAGTGATCCTCGTGGGTCCTTCCAAATGGATCCTTCCTTCAGGATATTCTATGATTCTATGATAGCCATACAGTTATATAAAGTAGAAAATAAACAAAATGTTAATGTTTAATGTAAGGAATTACAAATACCAACATCCCCTTAGCTTTTTCTCTACTCATTCCTACCCCTTCTACACACCTCATCTTATGATCCCATATATTACCCAGATATGTACCTTTATATGTCAGTTTGTTTTCTGGCTTTAAAAACACTATGCACATGTACCCATTTATTTTTCACTAAATATGATTTATTTCACACATCCTATTTCCTTAAATACTTTTATATAAAACAATTAAAATGGACTCAATTTATGTAGAATAAGCAGCAGCTCACAAAATTTGTGAGAATAACAAAACTGTAAGTCTAAAATTCTTAAAGTAATTGAAGGCTAAAATTATCTCAAAAACCAATGAAATATTCTTCAAGGTTTTGAGAAACTATGATATGTGTTAGTTCAGAGCTAGGTCACTCAATATCCCTACAAATTCTGCTGTTCCTGTAGTGCTCACCTGTGTGAGAGAGCTCCCTCCCAGGTGATCTGTGCTGGCAGACAAGTGCCAGTGCTCATATCTGACTGACACAACACACAGCATTCAATGTGACTTCAAAGGACAGTGGGCAGCCTTCACTTCTTGGAATCTCTCATTGAGGCAGTAAACCTTTGTGCAAAAACTGTTGGCATTTTGTCACAACTGAGTAGATTTACTCTAGAATTGATGGGAAATTTTACAGCCCACGCTACGCAGACCAACCCCAAATCCTGTAATTGCTTCTATTAACTTCCAGGTCAAGATCTCTGCACTAGCAATGATAAATGGATCAGACACTTCTGCAAGGGCACTTAATTTTGAGCAAAGAAACATGCTGCAGAGCAGAGGCTTCACAACAGATACATAAACAGCAAAAAATACATTGATTTGCAAGTTTCTTTCCTGCAACTTGGTATCTCTTAGCTGGATAGTCACTTCTCAATTATGCTTAGAAACTGTCCAAAAGGCAGAATGGCAAAACTCAGATTCTCAGTAAACTGAAGATTAAGATTGCATAGCAGTTGGTTGATTACCTTAATGCTTGCCAAAGAGGAATACATAAAAGGAATACTAAATTTTCCTTTTGTGAACAGCAATCAGTGTTGTTTCAAATATGCGTTCTGTCACAGTTTCCTAGACATATTTTTTTTTCTTTTTAAATAGTCTGCATTCCAGCCTACCTGTTGGAAAACTGACATGTGCAACACATTTTTAAATGTGCTCTCTTATTCTTCAGGTGTCTCTAGTTGTCAACGTTGCAAGTGAGTGTGGGTACACAGACAGCCACTACAAGGCCTTACAGCAGCTGCAGAGAGACCTGGGCCCATATCACTTCAATGTGCTGGCATTCCCCTGCAATCAGTTCGGGCAGCAGGAACCAGACAGCAACAAAGAAATTGAGAGCTTTGCACGAAAGACTTATGGTGCCTCCTTCCCCATGTTCAGCAAAATCACAGTCAGTGGAGCTGGTGCAATTCCTGCCTTCAAGTACTTAATTGGTGAGTAACCTGGAATGCTGGAGGGTTGTTTCTCCTGCGTAGAGGTCCTCTGACACAAAATACCATCCAAAGAAACAAGAGATGATGTGCTGACAGTTGTCAGGCTCGAAGAGGTCAGAAGTCACATATCCTTCCTCCTGCACAAGGCAGGAATTCTTTCTGCCACCTTTGTCTTACCTTCTAAAAAGATCTCCAGAGAAGAGCACACATCAATAGCAGATCTCCTGTAAAAGCTGGTCCAATAAACATCTACATGGAATACAGGCCATGAAATTCTGTCCTCTAGGCATAAAGTACCCTGACCTTCCTTTTTCCACTTTGCAGCCTCTTAAGTGCCCCTCCTGTGACATGAGTGCTGCAGACTGGATTTATAAGATTCATCTCTAGGGCTGTAGGATAAGTGGAAGAGAAGCCCCTCATCATTCACTTCAACAATCAAAAAGTGAAACCAGGCACTAGCCAATGTCCTTGAAAATTCCTTTCCTCATTCCTCCCCAAGCCCTGGAACAGCCACACTGTGCAGTTCCTCCAGTTCCAGTCTGCTTCAGAGCCAGCACTGACACCTGAAGAGGTTTTGCTGGTTCTTAGCAGCCAGCAAGGCAGGATGCTCCCTATCAAAGCACTACTTTTCTTGCACTGAACAAATGCTCTAAATACCATTTAAATGCTATATTAAAATGTCAGGCTTAATCCACTGTAAAGGAAATTTCTTTCAGCAATGAAATATAGTAAAGCCCAGTGTGACACAGTATCACTTGAGCTGCATTCTGCAAGGACCACATCCTTGCTGCTTCTCTCCAGTACCACAGTGTTCTCCCAAATCCCTCAGAATTTAAAGGAGTGTGAATATTATTTTTGACTACCCCAAGCTCACCTCCTTCCAGGTGTCTGTAATGGATCACTTTGCTAGCCAAATTTCCCTGTAATCCTCTTCACATCCTTACATCTCTGTTTTGCCAAGGAGAGATGTCCCTTCAGACATGTCCCAGGAAACTTGTAAAATTTGTGTTTCCCTGCTCGCCTGCCCACAGGGGCAGGCTGCTGGAGGCTGCATCTTTATTCAGCACAATGACAACTTAGTTAAAAGTGTGGGTCTGGCTGTGTCTTGATGACACATTGAAGTAACTTCTGATTCCTTGTGAGGTTTGCCCAGTGTATAATCAGTAGAAAAAACGATGCTAATTGTCTGTAGCATCTGTACTCGTGCTTTTACAGGCTTGAGGTTCCTGGTCTATTTGAAAGTCCTGGAAATTTTGTCAGTCACAGAGCAGAAGAGTAAAGGGTAAGAGTGTGACTCATGTAAAAGAGTATGTGATCAGGAAAGGGAAAACTGTAGTACTCACTTGTAGATGAAAATTAGGTGGAAACCTGGAAGAATTACTTTGTTATTTCTTCTTGAAACAGTCTTCAGAAGCACATGATACTGGGTGCATTTGAGGGAAAATTCTGGATAAGCAAGTAATCAGTCCTAGTAAAGCTATACTGTCATGCCAAATTCCATTTTCCTATCAGTGTTCACCTGTATCAGATATATCTCTATAGCACAGCCCCACACACAAGTGCCCTCACACACTTCAACACTGATTATTTTGCTTTCTCCTGGCTCAGGCTTCCCTATTTCCATTAGTCTCCAAGGAACTACTGTCTAGTTAAAGCTGTCTGTCAGAAAATTAATCTTATTCAGCCTGAACTTCCTCTTAATTTTACATTCCTTCTTCCTCTGCAAGGTTAATCATCAAATTGACATGAAGAAATGTCAGGAATTGCCTAATGTGGTTTTCTAATATTTAAGTGGTTTTTTTTTTCTTTCCCCTGTAGCTTCTACAGGAGAAGAACCAACCTGGAACTTCTGGAAATACCTGGTGGACCCCAACGGGAAAGTAGTAAAGGCCTGGGACTCTACTGTCCCTGTTGAAGAAATAAGGCCCCATGTTACAGAACTTGTAAGGAAAATCATCCTAAAGAAGAAAGATGAATTATGACTTTCAAAAATCTCAGCACGCCAATTGCATCTTAATTGAGAATTAGGGCTGGACTTTGTCTTTTCACATTCCAAAAGAGAGGATATAGGGAAAGGAAATTATGACCAATTGAATCTGTATTCACCATCTAAGAATGCAGAAACCAGCAAGTTAACAGGGTCAAAGTAGTATGATATTTTTCTCTGACCAAATTCAGTTTGAGTTTTCTAGGAAAGAAGAAATCTTCAGCAATTGTTTCTTCCCCAATTCAATTATTAGTTGTTGGTAACACTAAAGGAAGTTAGTTCATATAGGAAGAAAGATAAGAATAATGAGAATGTCCTAGCTGGGATCTCCCTGATATCTGCAAATCCGTTGTCATATTTTGATTGCAAACTGAATAAAATAAACAGCAGAAAGTGCATGATTGACTTAAGGTGTGTGCTAGGAGGAGGGCCAAACCAGCTACCTTCAGACCAGGCAGAATTTGCATGTTCCAATTCCCACAGCCAAACATAGCTAATTTATCTGCATCAAGAGTTAAAAGGGCATGGGAAAAACACATCCATAAAGATTAAATGAAAGAAGGATGAAGACAAAGGCCCTGTAAAAATTCTTCAGAAGTCATGAGATGGATTTCTGCATTTTTTCACCTAGATTACCAGATGATATTTAAATAGTCATTTGAACATCTGTAGGACCAGAGTCTACATGAAATGGCTATTTCTTTCTTCCACAAGCATTTTGCCTTAGAATTATTCTCCCTTCATAAAACTGATGTTAAATTTATTTTTCAGCTTATGACACTATCCAATTTTGCTGCATGTACAGACAAACATCAGACAACCAAAATATTTTTCCCATGGAAAGAATTTTTCAAATATTTAATTCTTGCATGATGTTATATAGTCTAATACCACATTAGTGTTTACAGATGCTTAATGGGGTCTTTTTCAACTGTAGCAGTCAGGCATCTGCTCAGACTTCAGAAGTCTCTGTCTCATGCCAAAATAATAACACTAACATTTGCAGCCTCATTGTTCCTTGACAGAAACCCTTTGAAAATCTTGTCAGGAAGAACTCTTTTTATCTCAACAGAAACCCAATGTTCCCATCCTGTTAACCTCAGGAAGCCTTAAGAAGAATCTAGCCTTGTCCAACTGCAGTATTATTGACAAGTGAAAGCTTTTTTGTGCTTTCTGATGCTTTCAAGGAGCACAAACAATGTTTGTCCATATTGTTGTCAGGGCCCATGTGTACAAATAAACTTTAAGTGACCCAGCCATGGTGAAGTGTTTTCCCAGCTCCTCAGTGCCATTAGAGCTGTTCAGCATCCAAACAGGCTTTTGTTGAAATCAAAGCAAATATTATGGCATAGCCTGGCTCACAGGACCAGAGGGGAAAGAAGAAAACTGACTGGACTCCTTCTGTGGAGTTCTCCATGGAAGTAACAGCTCCAGGGACTTTAGGATTTGCAGGAACAACACAAAAGGCAGAGATTATACTGCACAAAACAATCTCAAATTGCCTGAAAGAAGCTGAGAGCAAATTTTTTTTAAGTTTCAGTGAAAAAAAAAAAGAGGGGATGGAAGAGAGAATAAAAGGAAGAAGTAATAGAAGAACGTAAGTAAAAGGAGAAATCAAGTAAAAAAGGAATGAGAAGAAAGTGAAAAGAGAGTTTGCAGCCAAATAATCTTTGGGACAAAAGGGGCATGGAAATGTTCAAGTCTGAACATTGATACTAATGAGTACATTCCAAGCTCTATCAGCTACTTCTCACTTGAACTGTAACCTAAGAGTGCAGGAAATTGATGCTTGTGGCAGTGAATATCTGTATTTTCCTCCTCTGCTGGTGAGAGAAGTGAACTCTAGGCCTGATTCAGTAATTTAGTCTACTCTTACATGGATCACTCTAAGACAATGGTTGCTAAGGATATCACAAAGGAAGGAAAATCAGCCCCATCTGATACTGTGCAGGGACAGAGAATCCAGCTCCTAGAAAAGGAGGTCTTTTCTACTCCACAGACTCTTTCTCTTGTCTCTCTCCTTTGATGCTAATGCAATGCCCCAGCACGTTGTTAGCACGTGCTGCAGGGCTTATAATTTTCTCCTTAGAAAGCTTGTTTCTGTTTTATACCTAAAGCCTAGATGAGACCAAACCAGGCTATGAAAAATGTTTTCAGCCTTTTCTATTTCCATTTTGTTTGTCCAGCTTCAAACACAGCTCTGGATTTGCATAGAAACAATCTTCTATTCTCTATTAGACAAGTTCTTCTAGTCCAAAGAGAGATAAGGGCAAAGATCATTTGGGAAGGTTTTGTCCTATATGGACAAATGTTGTTTGTGCTGCTTTTAAAAGCATTACAAGGCACAAAAAAAAGCTTTCACTTGTCAATAATACCACAATTGGACAAGACTAGATTCTTTTTAAAGCATCCTGGAGTTAAGAGCAGGGGAACCTGAGCATTATGTTTTTGTTGAGATAAAAAGAGTTCTTCCTGAGACGATTTTCAAAGGGCTTCTGTCAAGGAACAATGAGGCTGCAATTGTTAGTGTTATTATTTTAGTGTGAGTGAAGAATTGCTGCAGTCTGAAGTCTGAGCAGATGCCTGAGTGCTAAGAATCACTCCAGACTGATGCTGTCAGAATTGGTTTTCTTACAAGTTTGGCCATTTAAAGAGAGCTGTGGTAAGTATTACATATGCAAGCCTTGAAAAACAACATGATTTTAAGCACATAACTACTTTCTCTGAACTTAACAGGTACATTTTCACTATTAAATTAGGCACAGCGTAGATTCCATCCTTTGTTGCACCAAGTCAATTTGTAGAACAAATGCTTTGGCCTTTTAATCAAAGTTCTGGAGTAAAAGTAAATATTCTTAGTTGTAGATTAATACATATCTGGTCACACTGTAAGTACTTCACGAATCCCTGCTCAGAAAAAATGCAAATCAAATTGCACTGAGTTGAATTTGACTGTTGAGACTGTAGAGAGAGCATGCAGAGATCAGAAATTACTTTTTTTGCCTTGTGAATTCCAGCACTGTTTTAATCTCACAGAGATCTTCCCTACAGCAAGTTCTGAAAACTGTAAACCAGCTCTGAATCGATAGCATGAGACTATTTTTCCTTGCTACTTATCTGCTTTGCAGAGAAAACGGTGCTGTGGCTTAACAGATGAGCACATCGATGCAGAGAGAACAATTGCCTTGATCATCTAAGGCTTGATCTCCTACAGTTTGCACTTTTAAAGGTGTGAACTCTTGGCTTGTTGATTTAAACTTTAAACTAAGCACCTGAACATGAATGTATGCAGCCATGTGCACCCTCTGACATGCCACAGGGAAAAGAAATAATTTTAAATATAAGTTTAAAATTAGACAGGGCATTTTTGATCTTTTGAAACTTTGTCTCATAAAGAATGTAATAATCAGACCTACATGAAACCAAAGCTCTGTTTTGAAATGGAATATTCTACATTGAAATAGAACAATGGAATGAAGCAATAGACAGGGGTTTAAATCTCCTTTTTTGGCATTATAAGGAGAACAAAGCCAAATACACTAGTTATCCTGACAGTCATATCTGCTGTTTTAGACAGATGCTGGGGATGTTTCACTTGAGTTTCTATTGTGATTTTAGTCAGAAACTTCAGTGGCAAACCAGACACAATTTCTCTGTGCTGGATGGTTCTCAATTTATCCTTTCAAACACAATAGCATCTCATTCAAGAAATTGCTGATGTTAGTCAGGATCTTCAGAAGACTGGACATCTCTTTGGTTACGCAAACAAATTTTATGCTACCTCTGATTATTAAATCAACCAAATATATTCTATGGAGAGATAAATCTATACTATTCTACTAATAGAGACAGATGAAATTTAACAAGCTTATTTCTGATTCATTCACAGAAAGTGTCAAGCAAGCAGAAAGATCAGGTATTCTCTATGACAATTAACAGATCCTGCAGTAAAAGCATCACTGACAAGACACCAAGGAATTTACAAACCTTTTGACAGATGAGATACTGAAATCACCACATTTGAGGGAGAATTCTTAACCAAATTAAAGCTCCATAGCAGAGATATACACAGAGCAGAAGGAAATCTGTACCAAACATCATCTCAAAGCTGATCTGTGATCTGGTGCTACACAGCTGATTCCTCTACCTAGGCAGCCCACAAACACAGCAATGCCCCCATAGGAGATAAGAAACAACAAAACAGCTTTGATGCCAACTCTGCAGCTCCCTGGCATAGACAACAGAGGAGGCTTTCCTGGTGACAGTGGCTGCCCTTTCCCAGCTGTCTCTGCACAGCAGCTGAAGGCAGCCCCAAGTATCTTTCCATCCTTAGCCTAGAAAACCTGGCCCGAGCCATCAGCCCACCTGCCTAAGAGATAAGATGGGCGGCTTTATCTCAAAGCACTGCTCAATACCTGCTCAACAAGAAAATCTTCTAAACTTACCCTTAGAAACAAGAATGATTGAAGGATTATTGTGTTTTCAGTGAGCAGATTGTACTCTGGAAGGTAAGCACAGATGTGAAAGCTTTCAAGGGGATTCTGCTGAAGGAGATTCTTTTCCCCCACTCAAGCAGAGCTCACAGCATCCACCTTGTCAGGGCCAGATTTTTCCCCAAGCACTAATTGATGGAACAGTGACAGTAAAAGGAACAATAATATTCTAGAACAATAGAAAAGACTGAAGGACAATTTTGTGGAGAGCAAACTTGGTACTGCCTGATCTGTAATTGCAGTTCTGTGGAACCCTTCCCCATCAGACAGAAATTACAGATATTCCAGCTTCAGGGAGCTGCACTTTCAGCTTCCTTAAGTGAAAGAGGCAGTGAGAAAGCTGTTAGTGTACTATATAAAACAGTCCTCTGGTTTTTTTGTCCCCTTTGCCCTAAAGGCAAGGTCATTTCATCATAATTAGTGCTTTCATCTGAATTATAGGATTAACCATTATATTTTTCTTTATCAAGCAAGGAAATCTGACAATGATAAATAAAGAACAGCTGGCAAGGAAAATATTCATAACCCACAGATTGTTTATCCATCCTTTGGAAAAGGGCACAATTGTCAAACTGTTCCTTGTAAGTAAAGAACATGCTGAATTCCCTGTTTAAATTATAAATCAGCTTCTCTAACCCTTAGTTAGAGTCACATCACTCATTCTGATTTGTCATTACTTCTATAAGCAAAATACTTCTTATTTTATTACTGGTATTTTCCTGTACTCTGGAGAGACCACTAACCACTAGAGATATGTAGGGAAATGTTTTTCTGGCATATAAACATTTTAGATTTGAAATCTCCTCTTCAAAATCTGGGCACAGTATTTTGAGTTTTCAAGCAAAAGTAACCCCTAAACTGTCAGTCTGCTTAAGCTGAAACATTTAGCTGGATGCAACTGACAAGAAACATTTCAAAGCTGATATTCATGTGTTCAAACTTTATAAATAAAATACTAAAAATTAAAATTATTTCAAGCCAAGAAATAGAATCTAAATGCAAATATAAAAAGCATTGATGATTTTAAAACTTAAAAAATTTATTTTGTGAATTTTGTCAAAACATATTTTTTTACAAGTTTCAGCTTAGGGAACAGTTTGGTTAAAAAAAAAAAAGAAAATTCTTGTTCTTTTGATAAGGTCTTGCTAGCTTCAGAGACTACCAATCTATTCTGCCTTTAGCTATACTGAAGTCAACAGGAATATATCATTGAGTAAAATTGCAATATCAAGTCTCTCTCTGATTATATGCATCACTTGGTTTTATTGAATACTGGGAATTGCAAGACACCATTTCTAGTTGTTTACTGCATGCTCAGTAAATGTGTTTGTCAAGCCACTAAGAAACTGGGAAGAAAGAGTTCATCAAAACAGTTCCAGAAAACCAAAACATTTCAAAGAACTGACTTAAAAATAATATCATGGGAATAATTTATGCAGTTAACATGTAATCAGCATAATTTTAATAATTTAAATAGAAGAAAGGATGTAAACCAGATTTCTTTTTAAGATTTTAAGAAGGTAAGAGAACACCAATAGACAGCCAGCTGATAAGGGATAGACTTTGCCCAAGTTTCAGGTGGGAAGTTGTATGCAATGAAAAGGTGTCATTGTATGTACAGATACAGGAGGATTCAGGGTAAATTATTTCAATGCCAGAGGAGGGTTTTAGAGCAGAGGCATAGTTCTGTTATCAAGCTCTGATAAAAGCCTGAATTACTGCAGCTATGGTGAGTGGATGTATAATCCTCTGTCATCTACTGGGAAGTTTTTCTGCCCTGTGAATAATTAATCTGGTCTGACATAGTTCTGTGTCAATTTTACCTGTCAATTTAAAGTTCATCGCTTTTCTAGCCTTTTACCTCTGACCATTTCTTTTAGTTCTTTCCTTGATATCTCCTTCTGACACAATTACAGGCTGATAACCCACCCCATGAAGTACCTATTGAAAAATATTCTTAAGGCATCTGTTGGTAGGTCAAAACACAATAGACAAAAGGAGGAAAAGGTGTTCAATGGAATGTGTAATGGTTTGAAGCAATTTTATTTTCTCTCTCTGGTCTAGTTCATGATCAGAGATTATTTTCTCACTTTCTCTATTAACAGCAGGACAACAAAGGATAAAGGAGATATTTAGGATGCTCATGTTGGCAATGTGTTGAAAGGGGAGCCCTGGGTGGAAGAGGATCACTGTAGTTTGGTGCCAGGACTGGTATTTCACCTAATTAGATTTCAGAACAATGAACTCTGCTTACTAGGTGGAGTCATTCTCTGGCCATACTTTTGTGCTGCAAAACTCAAGATGAGCCTCAGCCTGCTGTGCTTCTGCTAGAAAAACCACTCCAGTGCCCAGGTTCAAGGGCAACTGAATCTCTGAAAATCTCACTGAAGAAAATCTCTCATGAGTCTGTCCCAAGATGTGCTCTTATCCTCTGTACCAAGCACAGAAGCTCAGTAACAGCTACCAACAAGATCAATGAACAAAAATTACCTGAGCCTCCTGTGCATCCCAATCTTACAGCAAGAATTTGTCTATTTTATATCCTGCAAAACAACATTTCCAAGCACTTCAATATTTATTGAAAATCCTGCTGAAGAATCCTCGTCCAAAATATTGTGTACTAGCCTGAAATGTGCCTGGCCCTTCCAAGTAAGCAATACTCTGAACCTCTTGTTGGAGGCATTTCTTTTTCAAGGACACACCTAATTATTTTCTTCCTTTCAAGAGCATTTTGTACACATTAAAGCACTGCACATAAAAACCTGCTGCAGATTTCTCCATCATGTAGTGTTCAGGCTGGGTGCTCTCAGTGCTGGACTTGGTTTCTTGCATTGAAATGTCTCCTTTCTGACATGAAGTATATGAATTAATCAGTCTGTCATCTTATTTTCCTCTCATTTAGTGGAGTTGATAATACTAGGCAAAATATTTTTTAGTTAATTAACAAGTGAATTAAATTACATCCTACATGGAACCTGGTTTTAAAATATACAGTATATTATGATCATAAGTCCTAAATTAACAAAGAAAGAATGTTGTATACCTTCAATAGCTACAGAGATGTGTTGGAAGGACCAAGTGCTTAGCATCTATAAATATTTGGCTTTTTGTGTATTAAATCTCTAACAGCCAGCTAATAAACTCACATTCTTGTGCCTTTCAATTGGCTTGAATGTCAGAAATGCAGGAAATCAGCTGCTCTCAGGAATCATCTTGAGCCACAGTAACTGGGGAATAATGAAGCAAAACACACTTGAAAAAAGAATCATTTGTACTTCTAGCACATCACTACCAATGCTGCTTGGTTAATGATCTTAGCTCATGCACTTTATGCTTCCAAAATCAGCTAAAAACACCCTCAATATCTACACCAGCTCTGATAATTACAACCCCACTGCTCCCCTTGCCTGCTTGCAATAATTACCTGTGGGAAGAGCAGGATGACGTCTCTGGGACTCGATGGTGACTCACCAGAGTGACCTCATGGCAGGGGACTGATTGTGTTACCACCATTCTAAATACATTTCAGCCCTTGATTTATGAGCTGAATGGATTATTTTCTAAAATGAACAGACAGTGAAGCATCTGTTATTTCCAGAGGAGTAATGAATGCCCAGCACTGTCCTGACTGTCAGGCCAGGTTTTCTTTTGTGTAGGCTTGCAGCAGTGAGCCAGCACACTTGTTATTTCTCTTCCTTTTGCATTCCTGTGTGGAAGATGACTCCTTTTAAAGCTATTATAATAATTGGTGTAAGACTTAAATCAGTGAGATGACACTGCATTATTTCAAAAGAAGGCCCACCAAGTTTTTTACACTTAAAGGCAAATATTTGCATGTTGCTTATAGCACAGAACCATAGAATATCTCAATTTAGAAGGGACCCATAAATTCATTGAGACCAGCTCCTCACAGAATCTCATTCACATTCTGCCAAAAACCATGGGCAATTTCCAGGTATAAGGACTCTTTTTGTAGAACAGTTAGGATTTCAAAATTTCTATGCTCAGCAGATAATGTGGAAAGCTGTAATATTAGGTGGATTCCTACTTATGTTTGGCCTTGTATAGGAAGCTAATTTTATTTGTTTGTATAATCACAATTCTTGTCTTTTAAACAAGATTTGAGACTTTCTGAGAACAAATTGCAGTAATATAAAAACATTACAGATTTCCTATAGGCATTATTCTGAAACAGAAAAGAGAATTTAGAGTGGGAGCCTCTAATGTAAAAATGTCTAGTGCAATAAAAATTCTGAATTTTAGACCTATAATGAGATAAAAAAAAAAAATTCCATTGGAATAGGCAGTGCAGTGCTTGTGTCTCAGCCTGAACATTTTGAATGTAAAATTTAAATTGCAATTCAACTACAAAATAGCAACCAGTGACACAAAAAAAAAAACCACCACAAGAAAACACTGAAATTCATCTTCTTTTATTCTTATCTTTCTTTACATTGATACAAATGCTGATTTAAAGTCCAACAATACAAAGAAGCATGTGAAATCATAGACATACCTGAGCACTCCCAGCCAATGGTGACTGCACTGGCTCTGAAGCAAAGAGGTTCCATATTTATGTTTACACATTTACACAAACATATTTATGTTTACAAGGCTGTACATGTGCAAGATGGAAGCATTCCCCAATAACTGAACCAGCTGATTGGGAAAAACATCTGTGTGCTGCTCTGGAAAACTTCCTGAGAAGAAGTGAATCACCATCCATGACCAAAGCTGGTGTGGTGATATTGCCTTTTCCACTGACTGCATGACTCAATTACCTACACAGCTCTGCTTGTAGGCTCAAGCTCTTCAGGAATCCTCCCAGAACTCCCAGCCCAAGACAAGCTCTTGCAGTTTTTTTCTTCACCTCAGGATGCCTTGGTTTGTATAATTCAGATTATGTAATTATGGTTGAATACCTTGGCTGCCTTGCCTTCACAAGTTTACACTATTTCAACAGTTATTCTGTGAACAATTAAGACTTGACCCTTACTCCATGAGGATGGAGTCTGAATTATACCAATAGAAAAGCAATTTCTCAGCAGATCTTTCTGTTAACCTTTAAATTCAACCTTAATTACAGAAAAAACAAACCACACCCCCCCCGCACAAAAACTAACCTAAACAATTGTCCTTCTCTAAATTTTAGAAAACAGCTTTTCCAATTTTTAAAATCAATGTTAAATGCTTTATTCTAAATTTAATACATACTGAATGCAATGAGGTTCAAAACAAAAAATGAATATTTTTAGTGAGATGGAACCCAAGAACGTTTGCTGATTTTGTTACCACTATTCCTTTATTATTACTATAGCTCCTGATGAAGGAACTATAGTAATAATAAAGAATGGTAAAGTAGAACATTTTTAGTCTAATATGGTAATAACTATATTCTGTTACTGAAACTTAGAGTAACCTCAGAGCATCATGAAAAAAAGACTTGATATTGATCTTATGGATGAAGCCACTAAACATGTAATACCTTTTTCCCAAAAGCAAGTAACAAGTGAAAGAAAAGCAAAGAATAGAACTTAATCTTCTGCTTCCAAGTTTGTACAGATGTCTTTACTACCTTTAGTAAATCCAACCAGAGAAAGCAAGCTATCATGTGAAAGCTGATTATTTTGGCATCAGTAAAAGTGACAAATAGACAGCAACAGACAAATGAAGTAATTACATTTGTTTCCATAAGACAAACAACAATGCTGCTGTAAATTAAGGTAGTTTAGCTTGATTCTGCTTTGACTTCTCCTGAGATGTCCATTATGCCCATCTCAATGAGCTGCACTGATGCATTCCACTTCAGCAGCAACAGAGAAACAATTCCTGTCAAAATCCCTGGTGGAAATTCCAGGTATGGAAGAACGATGAGAAGATAGCTAGGATGAACAGATACAATATCTCTTATAGCTTCATCCAATTTCTAGGAGAACACCTGATTACTGAGACTAACACAGATGGAATGAATCCCTCATCTGAGATGTAGTTGGTGATCATTTCACCAAAGCAGGACTGAGGAGGTGAAGATCTGACCAATGGCTCCCTTGGCCCAGCTTCTGAAGGTCTGCTCTGTCACTCAGAGAATTCCATTTGTTACAGACTGTGGTAATCAGGTGTTCTGATAATGAGGGATACATAAGATTAAGAGATAACAGTTGCATTTTAATAATTATTGTGCAAATGTAGTTAGGCTGAAAGGCCTGTAGCTGTCTGGAAGACATAAAAACCATTAAACCTCTAGTTATTATTAGCAGTCTATATCCCTTTAATGTTCAGAGCCATCTTATCAGAGGATAAGCCATGTTAGGTCTTCAAAATAAGAATATACTTTTTATTTTTCCTGCACATTTTGGACAACTGCTGCTTGTATCCAGTGCTGAAGTGAAAAGGGATTGAAACTGAACAAGGCTGTCTAATTTCAGCCAAAGACAGGAGGGCTATGGAAAATGGTAATCTTTACAGCAGCCCCAAATCTAGTAGTGTTCAGAGATGGAAAACAAACTCACCTTCAGCACCAGAAATGAGGAACAAAATTGAGCTCTTGAAGCTAGAAAACAAAACTGAGTATCTGTCAAGAAAACAATTGCTGAGCATGTAACAATATCAGGAATGAAACACCCTCACATCACAGACCATTGGAAAAATGAATCTCTATCCTTGAGATGATCATAAGTATTACCAAAAACCATGGCTGAAGTAATTCTGCATTCCCACTAGGTATGGTTAACATTCAAAAACAACTTTTTGACCATGCGTTAGAAAAGAGCAAGAAAATAAAGTCATTAAAAACTCATTGTGAAATGAGCTGAAATCTTGCCAAAAGTTGTGTGGTTATTAGCTCTAAGTCTGGCATTTCTAAATTCTAAGTAACCCAATATTCTTTGAATGTAATTTTGCACATGTAATTTCTTCTGTTTGAAAACAAATAGAGAAAACAAGAGCAGAATTTCATGTTGGCAACGACATGAGTCATCTGAAATATTTCAAACCACCATACAGAGTTTTGCCACGTGAATTAATGAAATAAGAAAGTCACTGTTTGTCATCATATGTGTGAACGAGAACTAAATGGAGCTGACATTTTTTCAGAGGATTTAAACATATTTGCAGATTAAAAAAGGAAACAAGCAGACAGCTTATGTTCTGTTCCAAGCTTCACAGGTGAGGCACAGAGTTCCTGTTACTCCAAAGACTGCTCATCTTTGCCTTGTCCTTTCAATGTTATCTCTTTCCTACTCCTGTTTCTTCACCCTATCCCTGTTCCCTTTAACTGTCAAATCCCAGCCTCAATTCTTACATTTGTCACACCAATTCCACTTTCTTACCCAAAATGGGTCAGGGCCCAACTCTTTGGCTTTAACACCTTCTTTCACACAGGACAGAAAACTTCAGTCCCAGCAATAAGATTTTTAAAATAAGAAGCAATTGTAAATAGGCTCCTGTAGGAAGTGTCTCTCCTGCTGCAGAATTTTAACAATAGATGATACCCCCCACAGAAAATATAAAGACATTTGTGTGGGAGGGTTAAAGAGGAAGAATTATTGCAACTATTGGTATCTTCATCTCTTTGAATTATAAATTAGAATGAAAGTTCTCTGTGATGGCTAAGTGACAGAAAGGATTCTAAGCCAAGACACACAAAAATATGCAAAAAATGTACATAATTTTATAACAAAACAACTTTTGGGTTTTGAAAAATATGCTTACTAGGACTAAATCTAAATTATTGACCTAAGAGTTTGAACAAAATGAAGACAATGAAAAGCTTCAGTTTGATTTTACCATGAAAATGGTGGGAAGGTATTTTATTGTATTATTTATTCACTGAGATGTAGAAGTCAGCACTTCAAACCTGTTTACTTAGATATTTCTCTTTTATCTTCAATTTTAGACGAAGTAAATTCAAAGCATGATACAAAGTGACAATTCATATAAGCATGTGAATCTATAATTTTCTGGTTTGTTGCTTAGTATAGAATAAATGCTGAAAAGATGAAGAAATTTACATGTTTTACAAGTGCTACCTCTGATGGATATCTTGCTCAAACAGTCTGAACTAACAGGCCCATCATTTCTAACTGTCTTGGGATTGAGTAACTCTGTTTCAGAACTATCCCCATAATCATCCCCTACACACAGAAGCTGCATACTTACCAGAGCCTTTTAAAATTTGCATCCTTTTATTCAAGTAGAAAAAACATTACAACATATATTTGTGTCTCTAAAATTATAAATAATTATATTTTACAAGCAGGATAAATGAAAGCAAAGTTAAATGCTTGAGGCAGTGTCAGATTGACCTTTCTTTTGTAAGGAACATGCCAGTTTTGTGCTTTCTACTCAGATAAGTAAAAACTATTTTCCTTTCTGAAAAGGAAAAAGAAATGAAAACCACTCAACCACTCCACAAAGACAAACTGCAGTCAAGATTATTTGGTTTGGTTCATTTTTGAAAACTATTTTATGCATCTGACTGTTCTCCTTCTAGATCAGAGAGTAAGTGTAAAAAGGTAAGATTTGCTCCACTGAATCATTATTCTGAAATATTTACCAATAACAGCACACAAACACTGTAGAGAATGAGGCCATCACACAAACACAAATTACTTTTCAGAGCTCCATCCTGGCTGCAGAATTGCCAGTATCAACACTTTCTACTTCTCTCTTTTCACTGATTTTCCCTCTTAAAATTTTCATTGAAACCTCCTTTGAGCATCAACTTCCGGATGCTCAAAATTGCTTTCTCCTTCTTCATTATTTGGTTCTGTGAAGCAGAGAAAGATGAAAGTCAAAATCTATACCCTATATTGACTGGGGGAATCAATTAGAGGATAATGTGTGTGAAGTACAGTCACAATGACTAGAAAGATTGGTAGGCTCTACCAATCTCTAGAGTGACATGAAAAACTCATGTAATGATACTTTAGACGTGTGTTCACTTGCACAGAGAGGGTCTCAAAATGCAAACACTTTTGCATACAAGTGTCAGACAGCCCCTCACTATCACAAATCTACAGAGTTACAACTGGGAAAGCAACTTGCTCACAGGTGGTTGAATTGAGAGCAGAAGCCAAGATGCAGCATATCCTCCTGATCATTTCAGTCCCCCCCTAATACACACAGTTCTTTTTTAGTCCTGTGAGTGACAGCATCTCACTGTGCTGCAAGCACACACCACTTAAAACTTCTGTGCCCCTTTCTGTTTTGAGCCTTATGCTGTCATCTGCCTTCCTGAAGTGCCTGCTGCTCATGTAACATGATAAAATATGTTATCTGCACTAACTCTGATGTCAATTTAACTTTTTGCTCCTAATCAGAGCTTGTTACACCATCCTGACATGACAATTTTGTTTAATTGCATAATTTGCCACCAGATTCCTTTTGAAAGTAATTTATGCAGCTCTTTGCCAATTAATAATTAGGTTAAGCTCTTAAGGAAAACCTTGCATGTAGGTTTGGGGATTGATGCTGATCTAGACACCTATATCATAGTTCATCATTAACTTTCTGTGGAAGGTTGGCTGGTGGAAATGTGTCCCACAGCAGTTAATATGAATGTTTGTTTTTAGCTTTTAAGTAGTCACCAGTGCAGAAGCACAATTCACTTTGAGTTGTCTCTAAATGGAATAGCTAAATCAGGAAGTTTTAGCTTCTCTGTCCAGCCTCCTTTGCTCCAAACTTCAGAATCAGCCAGAAAAACTCCTGCAATTTGCTGGAAAATTAAACCAGCCCAGTTCTGCTGGCCAATATCTTGTGGAGTCAGGATAAGTAAATTAGAGGCTGTGCACTTTTCACAATAATTTTAGTTTAGATGAAGATCACAATTATTTTTAATGATTACAAAAAATGCTGCTGTTCTAATTCTTGCATAAACAACGTACATATATTGATGTTTATGAATCCATCTGGAAGGCTTGAAAGCAGTTATAAGAAACAGAAAGCTGCAGTTCCATGGCCCCAAGTATTTTGAAGGCAGGCTTTAAGTACAGCCATAGCAGTCTCTTGGAAACCATTGTGAGGAACAGTAAATCAGTTAAAGATTTGCAGAGGAGGATGGGTTGCAAGCACCCAAGAAAGTTTGCACATTTTACCAGAATTAGAGCTGGAGCTTCACTGCACAAGGAACTCCTGTTCATAAGGATGATAATTCAGCACTCAGAGAATAGAAGTATCCTGCTTTGGATACAATTCTGAAAGCTGCTCCTGAATACCTGGATATGTTGTTTCTTACTTCAAAGTGCCCTACAAAGGTCTTGGATCTGCGTTTCTCTGAAAGCTGGATGACCTCATTCTTAGGTGGAAATGCACTCCTCACTCAGCAGAGAGAACTTGTCTCATCATCTGTATAGTAATGTAAATTGATTTTGGTAATAGTGAAGAGAGAAGAAAACATATTTTATGAGGTCTAAATAACTAACTCTTACTGGAAGAGGTCTGTGTTTTGTAACTGGAATGATAGAAAAATGTGATGTTTTCTTGTGACATAAAAGATGATGCACATGCTCCCCTGGTCATTGAAGAGCCTCCCACTCCCACTTCAAATCCTGTTTCCTGTCTCATCAAAAGAGAATGGTTTTTTATTTCAATCCTCCAGCAATTATATAGTTAATTTAGTCACTGAGGTAGATAACTCAAACATAATTTCAAATGTTTCATATAAATCTTTCCACATAATTGCAAGAAGAAAGCACACTAATTATTGTCACCCAGTAATCATGGCAAATACAAATTGATTGCATGGTATAAATGAGTACACTGATTGATGAAACAAACAAACAAAAAAAGATGTTGTCACCCCAGAACATTTCAGCTTTCTTTGAAACTAAATTTCTTTAAGTTTGGACAAAGGATCCACCTTTGCTGCAACTATGACATGGGTCTATCTTATACTCATTAAGTATGAATCCAAGTTTGTGTAAGACTGAGCATAAAACTAGGATGGGTCATTTTATTTGTTCCACATCACTGTAGTAACAATTTTGAGAGGAAAATAGTTATGAGTTCTGACTAATGAGACAAAAATCTCCAAAAGTAAAACAGCAGTGTGAAATATAAAAACAACCAAGAATGTTCTCTATTCCTGAAAGTCTCTTGACCACTCGATTTGGGAATGCTCACTTGAAAACATGAACTGATTGACTCCAGGGTTCATGACTCTCTGCCCTTGTTGTTGAATTCAGGTATGAACAGAACCTCAGTGAAACAGATCAAGAAACTGTAAGACAAAGAAAAACCCAATCCCAGACAGATAAAGAGAATCAGAGAGAAACACAAGGATTGCAATTCACGTTTTGGAAGAAAACAGTTATTTTCAACTGAACAAGGTACATAAAGACATTTAAAGATATTAATATCTATAAGACTGGTATTGGACATTTCTCCATCCTGGGAAGTTGTAAGACTTAGGTCTCTGTTGTGAACACAGAACTAGCAACTTCACAAAGTCTTGAATCAGGCTCCAAATCCATGACATTTACCCCTGCACTTCTTGGTTTCCACATGATGTTTAGCTGACTGATTCATACACATGATCCAGGCAACCAGCTGATGGCTTTTGAGCTGAGGTTCAGCCATCCCTCCCTCATTAGAGACTTTCCTCAACCACAGAAAAACACCTCCCATGTCTTTGTGACTTAAATGACCAGGAGATAGGTCTCCTAATCTCAAATAACACAAGACACACAATTAAATCCTAACACGTACTGACACTATTGACACAACTGAGGTGAAAAGGTTGCCTTGTGGTCTTTGGCAGATCATTTTCCTGTATACCTTTCAAATATGCCAATCCTCAATTTTATAATGAAAATAATTGATCTGATTATATTTCATTTCATCTGAACAACTCAAGTGATGAAGTTACACCTCACAAAATGTCACTGTCATCTAGCTTTTTTCTTTGTTGATATTCAACACTCGATTTCTCCTGATCTCCCCTTTTCCGGAGTCTTTGCACCAGCCACATCGCTGTCATTCATCCTCTCACTTTGCGCAGCGCATCTTTAAGAGTTGAGCCTGGTTTTGAGCTGGAGCTTTCCCCCATCATCAAGCCAAGGGGGGCCTGACCCTTACAGAAGTGTGATCCCTCCCCATGCTCCCCCTGTTTTGCCTATCCTGAGACCACACCCAGGCTATGAGTAAGGACGAACCCCTAAAAGCTCTCCTCCACATGGGACCCGGCGCTGAGGGCCAGCCGTACCCCCAGCCTCAGCACCCGCAGCCCGGGGCGGGCCGGCCCCTCACAGCGTTCTCCCGCTCTCCGCTGCCCGCCCTGAGGGCTCCCGCCGCTCTCCGCCCTGTGGCGGCCCCGGGGCCAGTGGGCGCGGCGGTTCCCGCCGCCGGCGCAGCCCCCTGCCCGTCCGGCTCCGCCCGCCACAGCCTCCTCGCCTCGCCTCTCCTCTCCTCGCCTCTCCTCGCCTCCCGCCCGGGTGCCACTGAGCCGAGGCGCCGGGCGGGCAGCGGGCGGGCGGCCGCGCCATGAGCGCCGAGTGCAGCAGTTACCTCAACGCCGACAAGGTGCTGGTGAGCGGATTCAGCTGCCCGCGGGCGGGAGGCGACGCCCGCGCCGTGTTCTGCTGCGGCTTCCAGGACGTCAAGTACTGCTGCGATGACCCCCACAGCTTCTTCCCCTACGAGCACAGCTACATGTGGTGGCTCAGGTAGGGGAGCGGCGGTGCCTGCCGCGGTAGAGGCGCCGGGCGGGAGAGCCGTGGTGGCCCGAGCTCGGCTCGGGTGTGTGTTTGTGAGGTACTTGCAGCTGGGCACTTTTAGACTGCCTTTGTCCCGCCGAGAGTAGCGGTAGAGATGGATCTTCATCCCAGAGAGACTCGTGTTCATGCCAGGGTAGTTTGTGAAGGAAATAACTCGTGGTCTTGGGAAGGAAGGCTGGGAAACGCTCGGTGCCTCTGGCAGAGCATCCGGAGCGTCTCTCGCCCTTCGGGCGTGAGGGGAGCGGCTGTCTCGGGGCCTGAGCGCTAGGATGCTGCGTACCATAAAGTTCCCAGTGACTTGAGCTACTTTACCATGTAAGATAAAGCACTACGTAACTTTCCACTTGGAGGGGGCAGATAATGAGCCTGGTGCTCTCCCGGGGTAGTGCAGGGATCCGCCTGGCTCTGGCCGGATCTCCAGCAGCGGCAGGGAGGGCTGCACTCAGCCAGCCCGTCTGCTTTTTGTGCCTGATTCCCCTCGGGCTCCTCAGCATCCAGGCTGGCCGTGTCACGATGTTAGTGCACCTCTGCATGGGGCTTCCACTCTGTTTCTTACGGACTTGTTATTATCCTTGATTTTGTCAAATCCCCTTCTGGGCTTGCTTATACCGTCTGCTTCTGCAACCCTGGTGGCAGCAGTCACTACCTGCTGTTTGACTATAGATCCTTTTATCTGTTTTATACTGTTCCCTACTACTTTTCTGGAGTGCCCTCTAGGATTCAGATTGTGAGATTTGGTGAACAGCAATTGCAAGTTCAGTTTATGCACAGTGTTTAAAATGTTGTGAGCATTTGGGGCATCTATTCTCAGCTTTCCCCTTTCCAAACGGGACAGCTTTTGGATTATCCTTGAGGCAGATGCTGTGTCACACCCATCATTTTGGTTCCATCTCATCCATACTGTTTTTCACTCCACAGGGCTGATGTTGGAGGTGCAGAATCTGGAGCTGCATGCCCAAGGTGTGGGTGTGGCAAGGTTCTACAGAGTGGCCAAATGTCGCCTCCAGTCTCACTCTCAATTCCATTCTGTTGGTGGCCAAGGTGTTAATGTCTTTTTATGCCATTCACATTGACTCCCTTATCTCAGTGAGCTCTCACTGAAGACTCTAAAACTTTTCTGGAGTTCAGAACTGCCTGTTCTGAGTTTATTGCTATATAGACGTGGTTTTATTCTTTATATGTTACATTAGTACACTGAAACTCATGTATATCACTTCTGCCTGCTCCCTCAGTTTTCTTGTAGTGTTCCTTGCCCTCAGCATTTGATTGCTTGTAGGGGCTTAGGATCATCAGAAACCCAAATTTCCTTCTTCACCAGGTCATAGATGAAGATATGAATAAAAATCAGTCTCATGACATTTCTTCACACTGAAAAGGGACGACTTAAGCCTTGCACATTGCTCCTTATGCTTTTAAGCAGCCTTAAATTTGTAGCAAAACCTTTCCCTAATCCTATATAAATTCAATCTTTTTAACCCCACTTTCAGTGCAGGGCTTTCTCCAAAGGCTTTTTGAGACACGTAGCTCTGTCTGCTGGGCTCCTCTATCCATGTGCCTATTGACACTTAATAGACCCCAGCAGGTTAACAAGGCAGTGTTTTCCCCTCATCCTAATGCTGATCCTTTCATTAAAGATTTTATGTCAGGAAGCTGTAAATGCCATCAGCTCCCTGGGGTGGAGCATGGTAATGAGATGACTGGGGGTAGAGGCTTTACCATCAAAGAACCTGTCCCTCATTTTGGGGACAGTGAGCTTGGCTATAATTGCCATGCTCAGATTCAGCGCCGTGCAGCCAGACACCCTCAGCACCTTGGCCAGCAGCTCTGCAGTTCCACGTGTGAATTCCCTCAGGGCTCCTGAGTTAATGTGGACTTATTATTTTAATTTATCTGATGTAATATTTAATATATTATTATCTAAAATGCACTTTGTCTGGTGCAAAGAGTGGGTTGATTGTGAGGATCTCCCAGCCATCCACCTCTGTGACAGACACACAATTATTTGGCTTCTCTGATGTGAGAAGACACCTCCAAGTGTCCTTTTTTACACTTCTGCTATCAAATACTCTGTTTAATGCTATATTTTTGCATAGCCTTTGAGTGTTTCAATCACAGTAAACCTTCTCAGGATGGCAGAAAAACTGAAGGAATAAGTTAATATTGCATCACAATATCTCATCTGGATGTTGTAGTGAAGACTCTTAAAGCTTGATGCTTTCAAAAACTACCTCCAAGAACTGAATCCCAGGAGAGGCTTTTATTAAATACCTCTCTGAAAGCTCTTCCTTTAAAAAGATTTTGTAGGATCTGAGAAATGACTGCTTATCCTTCATCTAAGTCAGAAATTTGGACCCAAACTTTGAAAATTAAGGATTTCCTTTGCTTTCTTTCTGCAGTAGCCCTAAGCTGCTGAAAGGTCTCATGGAAATTGCCATTAGTGGAGTTTTGGTTGTGCTTAATTCCTCCCATAAATGACTATATTCGTTGTAGAAAATAAGTGAGTAAATACATTTTACCTCTCTAAGCAAAGTTACTGAGTGGTTAGAATTGAATCACTTCCTATAAGTGTTTTGAGTAACAAATAGAATAATTTTTAGTTATTAACACTATAGTGTTATAAACGTTATAGTATTACATTATTTTGAGAACTGTATACATTTTCACATGACAGTTCAATTAGTAGTTTAAAGAAAACATAAAAATAACATTTTTTGCCCTCTCACAATGTTTTGATGATCACTAAACTCTTACTGATATTGGTTGGTAACAGCCATATGATAAAATAATCCTTCAAATGCTTCTTTCAGCCTTTGAGGACACACTTTTAAGACATGAAACCCTTAAGATTTAAAACAAAACAAGAGTTAGACAAACCAGTCAAGGTAAGCCTGGAGATGGGAGGGAAAGGACTAAGAGGCTCTGATGGGGGAACTCTTTTAGGTTTTACAAGTCCAGGACTTAGGGGTTCTTTTCCTAAATCTTCATTTGCTTGACTCCCCCAGGTATTTGACAGCAGTGCCTGAGTGCACCACAAGTGGTTGGTGGTATCTCAGAGGTTCCTTCAGTTTGGTGCCACACCAGGTGCAATTGCAGGAGGCTCTTGCACATTTCCTGTCCATTTTTCCTGCTGTGGGAGGGACATGGCCAGACCTGTTGGCATCCAGCTCTGCCTGAAGCAGTTCATGGAGAAGCCAGCAGCCTTGGCAACCCAGATCAATAGTTTCTTGCCAGCCTATGCTCTTCTTCCTTCTTGCTGATTCTCTACTGCCTGTACTATGTTTAGAGCTAGACACTGCCCATTCCCTTAGCAACATGGAACCCTCTTTTCCCTCTTCTGCAAAAACTGCAATATTTGACAACATCCAAACACCTGCTGTACTGGGAGCTGCTGGACTATCATAGAGAATAGACTATTGAGCAACTCTGACACATTTCACATTTTCTGCAAAATTTATTATATATAATTAATAATATTATTAATTTCTGACTAATACTTTTTTTTTTTTTTGCTAAATAGAATAATAAAATTTGGGGTTTTTTTTAATCATAGATCTTGAAAGACTTATTTCCTCAAAGAAGAGGGAAGGATGCATTTTTCTGTCTCTTACAGTCGTCAGGAGCCCATGGAACAGGGAAGGCAACATTAGGAAAAGGCAGAATTCATCAGAAGGTTATTCAGCTTTTGAATCCACAAAACACAGATGCTATAAAACACCAGTGAGCCAAACACTGAGCAGCTCAGCCTCCAGAGCAGTGTGCTGTGCATGCCCATGCAGTTCTCACATCTGCCTTACCTCCCAAGCTGAGTGGAAGGGGAGAAATGCTGAACATGTGGCATTTGTACTGAACTGAAGCAGTTATGTTCAGTCAGCCTTTTTGTTTCTCTTTGTTCTAAAATATTTTATGCTTATTTTTGTCCCTTTTCTATGAAGTCTTATTTTTATAATGGCCTCTTTCAGTATCAAAAAGAATACTAATATCCATTCCAAAGCTGTATCTTTTAAGTTGCATGTAATAATACATATTTGATTAAAATTCTGTCAAGCCACATACAGGTTTTACTGAAAATGCCTTCTTAATTAGTACCTACATGGTAGCCTAATACTGAGGCCAAGCTTTGCTTGGCTGTACCAACCTCCAGGCATCTGTTTTGGCTTTCCAAAATAACAATTCTTTTGTTTCTCTGTGCCCATTCTTCCAGTCTCTCAAGAATATTTATCTGTGTGCTTTGCAAATACTATGAATGACACGTCACTGCAACAATGGCATTGGGAACATTTGATTTACTCGGATCCGGGTGACTCATGAGCTTCCTTTCAGTCTATCAGTGGGCAATACTGCCTCTGCTTAGCCAATATTTAAATTTTCCCTGATTTTTGATGGTGTGGATGGGCTAATGTTATGAACTAAAAATAACTGTAGGGGTGTGATGCTGATTATCCACTGACAGACAAGTTGATGGACCCACTCAGCAGCTCTGTGGACACAGCCTGGGGATCCCTGGGGAGGCTGCTGGCAGGGTGGAGCCTCTGCTGAGTGAAGCCTTTGGCTGTACTGCAAGCCTGGATGTGGCACTCAGTGAAACAGCAGTGAGATGTGTGGTATGGCTCTATCTTTATGGGAGAGTTCTGTTTGGATCTCCTACCAAACTTAAAATTGCTGTGTCATGGCTACCCCATAGCCTTTACTGCCATCTTTATGCAACATATTGGCTTTGGGTTGAGTGGGTTGTTAATGCAGGAGGTTTTGCTCACTAATGAGGCCACAGCTGTGGGCAAGAGGGACTTTTCAGTTTGCTTGTTTAGTGTCTCTGCTGTCAGACTGATCTCAAAGACACACCCTGAGACATATAGACTCCTACTATGTGGCCTTCAGTCAGTGTTTAAGGTCAAGAATGGAAGGTGGCAAAATGCTTTTAGCAAGGACTTTTCAAAGCAGATATGCACCACCATAGTAATTGCTGTAGAATCTAGAGGGCATGCTGTAAGATTGTCTTTATTTTCAGGAGTGTAATTGTTAAAGTGGCCAGTGATCATAGTTATTTGGTATTTTGTTTCTAATAACAGCTTTAATATGTAAAAAATGAAAGAAAATATTGTATTCTGGTTAAGAAATGTCAGTATTCAGAGCTGTGGAAGAGATATTAAATTTCTCTGAATTAGATTAATTAAGAAACAACCCTCCATCCCCAAACTTGAACCAAAATTAATCTTACAGAACTTAATTATACCTTCTCTGTGGGTTGACGGCTTCAGCAGTTGGAGAACAATCTGGTAGCAAAACATTGTGTGTTTAAAAAGAGCAAGTACACATTGTCCTGATTCCTGATTCATCCAGGAAGTGGAATCAGAGGATCTGTTTGGTTTTGTGATGCTGGTGAGATCTTCTCATCTTGCTGCTGGAGCATGATAAACATTTCTTGTAGCACATAACCTATGATGAGTCTTTGACCTGGAGAATTCCTCAGGTTTTTCTTGCCTTTTCCTTTTGTAACTCCCAAAGCATCTTACACAAGTTGTGTAGTGATACTGAAAATTCATTGTGCTCTGCAATACCCAACTGTATTGGCCATGTCATCCTCTCCAACTGCATGGAGAAGAGCTACAGCCAAGAAGGAACAGATGTCTGAATAGAAAAATGTATAATCATTAATATGTATTTGATCTATTTGGCTTTAGGGCAGCTGACTCTGCTTAATGTTTGGATAATGGTGAGAACCTCCTTAGTCCTGCACTGCTGGCTGGAATTTAAATGAAATCTTACAATAAAGCTTGTACTGTCATGACAAAAAAGCACAAATAACTATTTCTGAAGAGCCTTGGTTGTATCACATGATTCTGTGGCTATTCAGCCTTCTGTAATATGTATGTCTTCTATTTTGTCTATTTGGGTCAAGGTGTTTCAAGTGAAAATGCAAAATAAGGCCAGAACCCAGGTGAGATCTCTGAGTGTAGGTCGTATTCAGATTCCATAGTAAGCAGGATATTGCTTGCCTGCAAATTTGGTTTGAGCCAAAAAACAGTAAAGAAAAATTTGCTTAATATGTACATATATGCACAAACACATCAGGATATCCTATTTAATGCAGATGATAAATACCATGAAAAATCTTCAGAAGAGTAAAGCTGTTCTTTGCAGAACCATTTTGCTGATAACAAATTATTTTAGCTGTGCATGGAGCTAAATGTTGCCCAAACTTCATTACTGAATCTGACCAGAAACTAATGAAAACCTCATGTGAAAATCATAGCAATATCTGCTGTTCTCATCCTGCTGATTTTAAGAATTTCTCCTGTGGACATATCTGCGTGCTGGGGCTGTGGGAGCTTGTAGAGAAGCTTTGCAGTATCTTGAATGTAAAATTCATAAAAACATCCCAAGGCACAATTCTTCTCATCTTCCTGCAAGGCCACAGTAGAGTTCACTTCTCCCTGATGGCAGTGATGTATAAAGGCTTTTTTATGACTAGAGGATGGAGCTTGTAGAATTCAAGACATTCATCTCTCTTCTGTCCTTTTGACATCTGTCAAAATTGTAAATATACCAGAGCAGTAATATAAGGATTCTCAGTTCTCAGACTCCTCATCTGTGACCAAAAAGCTGCTGTTTAATTTCACCAGAAGTCAGGATCTTTGTCATGGAGTGTAGAATAGAGGACTGGAACAGGGAAGGCATCAAATGGCCCAGGAGAGTGTAGGAATGATAGCTACACTGTATTATATTGGGTCCTTTATTTCATCATGAGAATTTTATATTAGGAAAAGACTTGAAAATAAGGGTTGGAAATCAGGAGAGATTTCAGTATATATATACTGTCTCACTGTATGCCTGTGGGAGATGTGTAAAGTAGCTTTTATTCTGCAGGATAGCACCTTGATAAAATCTACATATAGTACTGTGTGTTTGGCCTCCAGAGTAATTAATTCCTGCTTCTTTGATGCCTTTGATACTGTGAGTAAACTAATTCAGCTTTAGTTTTCCTTTTACTGTGACGAAGATCATGGGAGAATTTCTCCAGTCTTGATTGGAGATTTATTTCATTAATGCAAAGGCAGAACAGCAATCACAGTACTCCACCCTGCCCTGCAGAGCTGCTAACAGAACTGAATAACACAGATTGCATGGGTTTTTATACTATACAAAGGGCATTTCAGACTGAAAATACAGCTTTAATAGTCATGTGTTTGAGCTGCCTGGAAGCCTGGAATCCCTCTCAGCGTATGCACTGAAGAACTTTTTGATCTCACTGATATCAGTTACTGCACGAAGTTATTTCTGATTTTCATAAATACACTTTATGTCAGACTCAGGAGTAACATGCATGAAATGTCACTGAGGGCCAGTTGCAGTTTATGCAATTGAAGTATTGAGCTCTAAACTTTGATTTACAGTAAAATACAGAGTTACTTCCATGCCTGAGTACAAGTAAACTCCAGACATCATCTTGACCATTGTTTTAATGGGTCCTCCAGGCTGTTTGTACACTTAATTTATTTTGTTTTTCTCTCTTAGTGTTGGAGCACTGGTGGGCCTGTCAATAGCAGCAGTGGTCCTCTTTGCTTTTATCATCACTGTGTGTGTTCTCTGCTACCTGTTTATCAGCACCAAGCCACGCAGCAAACTTGATACTGGTTTGAGCTTACAGACAGCAGGTAAGACCAGTTGTTATTGATGTGCATTATCACCTGCAGAGGAAAAGCCTAACTCTGTCTTTAAATGGATGTGGAGGAATCCAACAGTGTGTGTTTTCTTTCTGATGGGAATGTCAAGATGTAATCAAGCTGTCCTGCTGTATGCCTGCTCTGTGAAATCTCCACCAAATTCAAAACATTTAGCACAAGCTTAGTATATTTATTTAGTAGTAGGAAAAATGTAGAAGTTTGCAATACTGGGTGAGGGTAAATTAGCTCCTTTATCAGGAAGAGACTTATTGATTTCGTTGCTGTGGATTTCCTGTCAGGACTACATAAACATATAGTAGTGATTCACTCTAGGAATAAGAATCTCAGGAGAGAGTTTAAGCATATTTTCTTGTGACAGAGAGAAGTCATTATTTTTTTTTTCCTTTCTTCCTAACAAAGTATCCAGACTTTGAAATCTAAAACTCCTTGTTTCATTAGCAGTAGTCCATGCCTTTGTGCCCAGACTGTGTTGGCAGATGCCTGCAGGAAGAGTGCATGTGGTCTGCACTAACCCACTCACATGGGAAAATTACTGCTGCTGCTGCTCCAGTTCACTACATTTGTGAAATCTCCCTTGGCAAGATGGGTGTGATAAATTTCACCCTTTGTCTTGGACTTCCTAAATATTTAAATGAACTGTTTCTGCAGTTCAACCAGTAAAGTTGTAGGAAATAAAAGGAATGTTGTACTTATGTAGGCATTGGAAATTCAACAAATTCTAGGATAAAAGTCCCCTCAGCTCAAGTTTTCTCTTTACTTGTTATTTTAAAATGCTTCTACACCTGCATGGCAGTAAATGACCAATGAGTTACTGTAATTACAGCTCATTATAGAGCAGTAAGCCCCCTCCTGAGTGTCTGGTTAACACAGTCCACTTCATATCAAGCTTCCTGTGTGTAATTTTCTTCTCCAGAGAATGCAGGCTTTGGTTTAAAAGTGGTTTGGTTCATAGAGCTGTCAGAACTGCAAAGCCTTCCTTTGTAGCTGTGTGAGGTGAGCAAGCTGCTGAAGTCACACATTCAGCAAACTGCTACTAATCTACAAATTGAAAACTTCACACTTATCCTGGAGAGAGAGTGGAATTAAGAGCTGCTAGCTAGAACAGCCTAAATAAACTCTTGGGTGGGATGCACAAAATGCTCTCGTGCTCCTCCACAAGATGGTTGTGTCTTATTTATAAACAGGCATTATGTTTTTGAGCATGTTGCTGTTCAATTTCTTCCCTCAGGTTTTCCTGCTATGGCAGCAGCTCTTAATCCACTGCCAGGACAGCAGTTCTGTATTTCTCATGCCTTTTCTTTTTGTGCCAGACATGTTTGGCACGTGAGGAGCTGGGAGGTGCTACTGCCCCACTGCTGCCAAGCAATTCCATCTTTCTGTAGGGACTCGACCCCTGCTGCAAACCCACATCCTGCTTGGGGCAAAGGCTGTTCCTCTCTTTGTAGGATGAGGTGAACAGCATCCCACTGATGACCCAGCATTCATGCAGGCATTCCAAGCCACAATTCCAAACCTTAGGAGGCTGGGAAGCTGAGGGATCTTTGCTTTTTCCCAGCCATCTTCTGTGTGGTTTGGAGCTTTGCTTGGACAAATTCTTTTGTATTTAAACACGGTTTTGACTGCTCTCATCTTGTGTTTTTTGCTTTTATTATTCTGCTTCTTTGGCTGCTTCAAATGAAAATTTTTTCACATCCAAATTCTCATAGCTTTGGCTGTTGGTGAGGTGGGTTGCTGGAAATTGAAAGCCAGTTGCTTTGCCAAGGTTGAGAGATCTTTGGAAATGTTTTAGGATTTCACTGACAAGCCTGAGTGCTTGCCTTCATCATACTTGGGTTTCTTTTGCATGGAAGTCATGCAAGAGCTGAGTGTCTGACAAGATGGCTGGTTAGCTGCTTGCAGCCCTGGAGAAAATAAAAACAGCTGCTCTCCTCATCTTTCAGTTCTTCTGAGAACACAGGCTAACCTTACATAAGCAATAAAAACAAATTAAAAAATTAAACCAGTTTTTAGACGCTTCAGAGAGCTGCAGGCCTGAGGGCTGTGAGTTTTAAGTATGAACTCAGTTCAACACAGCTTTTTCTGAACTAGCATAATTTTGCCTTTAGATGAAGGCTGTGTCACACTCTGGTTGTTGTGCAACATCTGGATTCCTGGAGCACTCAGAGAGCACTCATTTTTGAAAGTGGTATTTTTTATTATATTCAATTTCACCCATAATGCATCATCTCAGTTGGAGTTTCATATCTCATTAAACAAACAATTGGTTATTTTATGCCTTTCCCTATCTCACTTAATAACAAAAGTTGGTCGTTGTTCTTAGGCTCATCCAAGATCTCCAAAATACAGAAGTGGAGTGGTTGAATTTTTACAGAAATAATATCCAGATCAATGATAAATCTAACAATAAACTGAATATGAAGCCCTTTAATAAAGTTTCTGATTCTACAAAAGGCATATCAACTGGAATTTGCCTCTGTTTAGCCTTAAACAAATGGTCTTCCATAGCTTCAGCACAAATCTTCCATTGCATCCACACAGATCTTCCATAGCATCAGCACTGAGTGTTAGAGATTGGGTTCTTGAGTTACCTAAGGATGTTTTAGCCCTAGCAAAAATTTACATTTTAATCTGAGCATTGAACTTCAGGAAGAATGAGCTCAGCCATTGGTATAGACAAGGAAGAACTACTTAAATGTTACTGGAGTTAGACATTTATATTTGTAGAGTGCAGAGTTGATCTGTAATATGCAAGACAGTATGTGCAGGCAAACACATATAAATGAAGATCCTGCATTTCTGTTGCTTGTTGAGCTCTTTCCAAGAGAAAGTATTTTTCATTGAACTCATTGTAGATGTTTTTGTTTCTCCCATTTGAAGGCTGGGGATGTGTAATAGTGGCTAAAGAAGGCTCAAAGAAATCCAAGCCCTGAATATGCAAACATGATGTATTTATTCAAGGTGAAAGGGAATTTGGTTGTGTGCTTTGTTCTTCTTTTAACAAAAAACTTTTCTTTCTGCAAAAGGTTTATCCCCTTCCCTGTGTGGGAAGCTAGAAGTCACAGCATTGTAAGTGTTTTGTTAAGGCTGAATGAATAATGCTGGAACATCCCCACAGTGCAAGATAAGGAGGACTGAGTAAATATTGCATAATTATCAGGATGGGAGTGGTAAACAGGCAGAAAAGGGGAAATCCAGAGGCACACATGGAAAAGGTGCCTCTGGATTTCCCCATACCCTTGCCTTGACCAGGCAGCTGATGGGAGAGGAATGATCATCTCTGCTGGCCCTGAGAATGGGCTTTGCCATCAGAGGTATAAAAGGTGGAGAAACTCTCTCCACCTTGATATCCAAACCGTTTTTAATCACATTTTCTGAGTTGCCCTGGTATTTCTGCCAGGTCTGGAAAGACCTTTGAGATGAAGTGTTCCATGGCACTGCAAAGCATGGATAGCAAATTACATTTTATGAGGATAACTAATACTTCTCCCTTAAAATTTAGCATGGGAAGACCTCTGTAAATGTGTTCAGAGACAGACAAGGACCTTTGGGTTGGAGTGTGAAAGAATTGTGGCCTTGTAAATTAACCATAAGTGCTAGAGAAGATGTGCTTTAATAGAAGTTATTAATTCCTTGCCCTTGCAAAGCAGTGACATCACAGTATGCAAAAGTTCATGGTTTCATTTCATAACAAGGAAAAACAAGCTTGAAAAATAGCCAGATGACTTTTCTGTCCCTGTTCCTCTCCTTAATCAAAGATTCCTCATGGGGAGTTATTCACACATATTAAATATTCAGGTATTTTGATGAAAAAGCACAAAACTCTCACACCTTGTTTTTCTTAGCTCAGTACAATTATCTGAGTATCAGTTGTGCAAGCAGACAGCTGCTGTCTGAATTCAGATGCACTGCTTGGCTTTTGGAGTGTACACCCATAATTTTGCCTTCTAGGTTTAGGAGTAATTTCAACTGTATCATGTTCTTGTAGCTGACTTTAAATTTCCCCAGTTAGGCTACTTTTATCATGTACCTTAGATTTCTGTATTGGGAAAAATCAGCCAAATGAGTTCAACTGTTGGAAAAAAACACTTTTTTTTTCCTTCCTTTTATGAAACGAAGAAAATTTCCATTTTAAAGCTGGGAATTCAGGTTTAATGGAAGGGTACATCACTAGAACAGACTGAATTTTGAAATGACTTTATTGGACTCCTTAGCTTTTAAATTTCCCAGATTTTCTTGTAGCAACAAGATTTTTGCAGCTCATTAGGAAGGATGTTTTTTACTACAAATATACCCATAGCTGCTGTAGGCTTCAAAAATAAAGTGCCTTCCTCTGTAACTGATAAGAATTCTTTTTTCTTGTTTTTGGGTTTGTTTTTTTTTCCCAGCTGAAATAACTCAGTTGTTTTCAACTAAGATCTTAGCTTAAATACTGTTGTGCAGATTTTTTAAAATGCTGAACTACCAAATCCCGTTTTTGCATTTTTGAAACCAAATTGCAGTTTTTTCAATTCAAACAAAATAAAATAAAATGCAGCTTTCCAAACACCTCAATAACAAATAATTCCCCTTTCCCAATCTGCTTTGCTTCAGGTTCTTATTAAATGAAAATATTAGCATTCTCAACTTTTCATGCCTTTTTGGATATAGGGAATCTGTTTTTCAATAACTTTCCCACACACTGGCTGGAGAAAAGTACCTTGCCCAGTTAAGTTTATCTTTTCTGTCTCTTTGTGTTGGCCCACACCTGGGAAAATGGAAAATGAGGTCAAAGACAGTGTTGAACTAAAGGGTAATGGGAAATCCAGGGAGGCCTGGGAGGAAGATTGATGAGCTCCACAAGGAGATTTAGATGACAGGATAAAGCAGGGAGAGGCTTTGGAGCTGGCAGATAAAGGAGAAAACTTCAAGGAGCTGAATGCTCCTGGGAGCTTTTGGAAGAGGGATGGGACTGATGGAGCTGGGAGCAGCAGGGCAGGGAGGCAGCGATGCTGGAGGGGATGGAGAGAGCCCTGGGGGCCAGCAAGTGGAGCAGAAGCCTGGGAGAGAGATGGACAGGGAGCCTGGCAGAGGGGGAAGCATGTACAGGGTTGAGATTTAGGGCAGAGAAATGGGAGGAGAGACTGCAAATTTGATGGATTTTGATATAAATATACATTTATTTTTGATATTATTTGATATAAATATACAAATATAAATGTCTAACTCCAGTAACATTTAAGTAGTTCTTCTTGTCTATACCAGTGGCTGAGCTCATTCTTCCTGAAGTTCAATGCTCAGATTAAAATGTAAATTTTTGCTAGGGCTAAAACATCCTTAGGTAACTCAAGAAACCAATCTCTAACACTCAGTGCTGATGCTATGGAAGATCTGTGTGGATGCAATGGAAGATTTGTGTTGATGCTATGGAAGACCATTTGTTTAAGGCTAAACAGAGGCAAATTCCAGTTGATATGCCTTTTGTAGAATCAGAAACTTTAATAAAGGGCTTCATATTCAGTTTATTGTTAGATTTATCATTGATAAATTTCAAAAAATTCATGGATGTGGGCACTATCGTGGGAAGGATAGTAGCAGAAAATAAGGACTGGAAACAGCATGAGAATAGTGGGAAGGGAATGAAAGAACAAATATCAGGCAAGGAGGAAAATAAAGTTGAGTGCATTTAGGAAAGTCTTTTCTTCTAGAGCTTTGTTTTCTCAGCTGCCAGCAGGGATCAGTGAAATCTGGCAGAGTATCTTTCTCCTCCCTTCCTGCAGTGATCCACTGCAGGCCAGGCTGCCTTTGCTTCAGTTACTCTGCTCAGAAGGGCAAACTCGAGTTATCTGCACTGAATCAAAAGATTCCTGCCCTTCTGCTCCAAGCAAGTGTGTGTATCAGTTAGCTGGTGGAATTTTAACTACTACTTACATTAACCTATGAAGTTGTGCTCTGAAAAACAATACTGAAGTGCTACTAAGCTTCAAAACCAAACACTCAGAAGATGGGAGATGCCAGAACTAAAGATTTGGTGGGAAATTGGTAAAATGCTTAACTACAAATAGTTTGATCTGCTCCTGTCATCACATTAATCTTTCTATAAAACTTGGGTAACACTTGCAAAGAAATATTGTGAGTCTCCCTACACACACTCAGAGCTTTGGGGTCACTGGATGAAGGTGACTGAAAGCAGCAGTGACTGATTATGCTTGGAGAGGGATGAAAGTTTGAGATTTCTCATCTGTTTTCTTGAATATGGGAAATTTTAATGCATTTTCTTTCAGGAGACTTTCTGATTTCCTGCTACAGGCCCAGTTTATACCACAGTGCTGCTTCCTTAAACTGCTCTTCACTTTGATGTTTATTCCTTTTTAACACAAGTTAATAATTGCAGCCTCCCTGAGGCCCAGGAATGCAAAGTGGAATGGATTTGATCTGTCTCATCTAAAAATTGTAGAAGATTCCAGGAACTGTGTTTTTTCTAGTGCAGTGGGCATATTTATGTATTACTACTTGCAACTGATGGAAGAATAATGCTCTTAATTCTTCTAAAAATGCCTTTGTTTTACAGACAGTGAGGCCAGAGGGAGTTCGATATGTTAAAGACAGAGGCACTGAATGGATTCTACCAATGTTATGAAGAAAAGAGGTACCATGAGAATGTTTCTTTTTATCTTATTCTGCTGTATTTGTATACTCTCTACTCTGTTTTACATGGATTTTATAAAAATTTTCTTTATGTGGGCTTTTAACTTTTTGAAAAGCACTAGTGAACTGTCTCTGGCTGATGTATTTATACACTGCCCTGATGCTGTCCTTGCACAGGGATGTGTCTGCAGAGACTTGGGCAGAGTCCTTACCCAGACAAACCTCTTCCAGATTTACTGGCACTGAATAGTCCATCATGGTTATGTGCCAGACAAGATTATATTCCCTTATGCTGTTATTGTCCTTTCCCTGAGCTGTCCTGGGTGCACCAGAGCTTACTGAGGAGGCAGACACTGTAACTTATTCAAAAGAATTTCTTTAGTGATGAATTGCCAGAAAGGCTCCTGTGTGATGAAGGGTGAAAGCAGTGAAGTTCTGTTGGGCAGTTTAGTCTTCCAATTCTTCCTGGGGATGCAGGAATCAGTGCCAGGTAAATTTTGCTACAGAACTGGAGAGGGTTATCTTGCAAGAAAGTTGATTTTTATGCTGAAATAATGAGTAAAGGTCAAAGTGCCTATGGCACAGACCATGCAGAACAGTGTTTAAAATGTACCCCAGTACAGATGAGTTGTACTTCAGACTTAAGAGGACTTTATGAATAAGGCAAAGGACTTCAAATGGCATGAAACATGCATTTTACTTCCTGCAGGGGGTGAAAGCTCATGGCTTAACAGCCACAGAATGTGAGAATAGCTGCAGATCACCAATGTCTAGCACAAGAAAAAGAAGTGGTCCTGTTTGCTCAGCAGTTGTTTTCAGATGAGCAGGAAAGTAAATGAGTCAAGGCATCCCTGTTTCACTTGTACCCTTAAAAAGAGCCACGCTGTGCATCCCAAGTGCAAATGCATCTTTCTCAGAGCTCTTTATCAGCATAACAAGTTGATTTTGGCTCCTGTTCCTTATAAAAAGACTGAAGTGTAACAAAACTAATTTCAAAACTCCTAACCACCTCCACACATTTTTTTTTTCTGCTGTTGCAAATGAAATGGCTTGTGGGGGAAAAATGCCGTGGAAAGACTAAAATGGATCCTGCAGTCAGAAAGCCGTCTGTGGTGAGAAAATCCAAAAATATCCCAGGCAAGCACCAAGTACTGAGATGAGCTGAGCTCTGTGAATGTGGCTTTGCTTTTTGAAGGCCATGAGCCTCTGGTTTCCTCATGCTTCCCTTTGCCTTCTTTTCTGTCATGGTAGAGAGGCTGATGGTTAAAGGGTGCCTGCTAACCCTCTGTTGCTTACAGGGAGAGAATTGAGAGAGAGCTGCAAAGGACTTGGGTAGGGTTTCAATGCATGCATTATATAAAGACCAAAAGATCTGGAAGCTTTTTTTGTATAATAATTACCCAACTTTTTTTTTTTTTTTTTTTTTTTTTTTTTGCCAAAATGAGGCTGGAATTGTAGTGAAGACTGAAAATACTTGAGATCTCATTTGGAGCTAAATCCAGGAAAACTATGTCCTTGGCCTGTGAGCCTTTTTTCTTCCTGATTCAGAGGGCAAAAAAGAGGCAAGGATCTTTTCTGAACTTCAACACATAATATGGCTAAGTGTTGATAGAAATTCCAGGTCTCTCGTTGGTTTTTGTCTCCTGCTTTTCACATGTGCTTGCTGCAGATTTCATACCCACACCTGTCATGGAGAGCCACTTCACAGTGCAGCATTAAGCCAGAGAGTCCATCAGTGGTTACAAATTTTTACTGCTGGGAGAAAGCTACAGGTGCCAATTAGATTTCCTTTAGCAGGCATATTTCTTCTGCCAAATTCACTGAGTTTTAATTAGGAACAGGACCCCTTGTGCCTGGTGTAGTTCAGCACACAGTTCAGGCTTGTTTGCTTGCTCTTTTCCAGCAAAAGGGCAAACACAGCTCTTAGCTTTACAAAGGGAAAGGACAGGAGCTAGGCAGATGAAGGCATTGCTTCTTTACTTAGAGTGATAATACATTAAATCATTAAGTAGTTGAGCTATGCACAAGAAAAATCTGACACAGATTTAGTGAAGACAGATCACGACAAATCAATCTCATTTCTCTGTCAAGGTAATTTTGCCTATCAGGTAAGTGGGAACAAGTGGCTGTGATTACAGATCTCTATGAAAAAGCAGTCAAAGGGAAATTTTCAGTGACTCATTCTCAATTCTCAATTTTTGGAGGGAAGAAGGATGTCTTGGGAAGTGTCTGGCACATTATCCCAGATAAGTAGTAAGGCTGAAGAACTAAAGAGCACATGGATAAAATTTTTGAATGACACCACCCTGAGAAGAGTTGCAAGACTCTGGGGCTAAAACTACCTTTCAGAATTATTTCTGTGCCCTCAAGAAATGTTCCTAAATAAAAAAAAAAAAAAGTGAGATAGAATAAAAATCAAGGTACTGTAGGTAAAAGGAGAAACCAAGTCCTCAAATATAATTAAAGAAGCTGACTAAATAGTAAAGAAATGCTTCCTAATATCCAGTGCAAACCTCCCCTGGTGCAGCTTTGAACCATTCCCATGCATCCTTCCACTGGATACCAGGGAGAAGAGATCAGAGAATCACAGCATTGTTTGGGCTGGAAGGGACCTTCAGGATCATCTGGTTCCAATCCTGCTCTCATGGGCAGGGCCACCTTCCAGTAGACCAGGTTGCTCAGAGCTCCATCTCACCTGGCCTTGGACACTTCCAGGAGTGGGGCATCCACAGCCTCTCTGGGCAACCTGTGCCAGGGCCATTCTCTCCACATTCCCCTCCTCAGGAAGCTGGACAGAGCAGTGAGGTCACCCCTCAGCCTCCTTGTCCCTGAAATACACAAGCCCAAAGTCCTTAGGCACTGCTCCTGGGACACTCCTTCCTCCTGTCCCTCCAGCCCTTTCTGCAGCTTTGTTGGTCTCTTTTGGGTGTTTTTGAGTACCTTAACATCCTTCTTGAATTGTGCAACCCAGAACCACACTCTGCATTCGCAGTGAGAGTGCAGCAAGGCTCAGTACAGCAGGATAACCCCCTCTTCAGAGCAGCTGGTTGTGTATTGGTGTCTGACACACCCAGGGTGGGGTTTGCCTCCTCAGCTGCCAGAGCACACTGCTGTCAGGCAGATTGCAGTGCTGGGGAAGTGCACAAATCTAACTTTACATGAAAGTCTCAGTTGTTCATTTAAGTTCATCGGGAATGTGTAACTACCCTCAGAGTCTTCAGCAGAAAACAATCCAGAATTTGACTCTACAAAGAGCATCACTGATAACTCAGATGAGCATCATTCCTCTCAGTGAACCAGTACTGATGTTCTTTGGTAGTTAGGATGCTCTTGCTGCTAGTTGCCATCTGCCTCGAGCTCAAGATTTCATGCTTCAGAACTTCTGTCAGTAGCTGAGTTAGCTGAAATTGTCCAGCCAGACTTCAGTGCATGTCCATTTTTTTGCATATCCAGACAAGCATTTGCTTCTTAATCCATCTGTGCCAACAGCTGTTGTGTTTTACCTCAGAATCAATCCTGCTTAAATGAGCAGTAGAGCAATAGAGCAATTTATTTTGTATAGAAATTCCTCAAGTGTAGTTTGGAATATATTCTGGTGTCTTTCAGGGTTAAAGGCACACATTGGAAGCATCTCTATCATTAAAAAGAAGTTAAATGCATGGTTTGATGTAGATTTTAGTGGTGCATTTTCCAAGAGGCACTGCATAGAAATGCTAGGTGAATGACTGTCTTTATCTACAAAACCTTTTTTGTTTTGTTTCAGCACCATTGTGTGTGGGCCTTTATCACATGCAAGGGGAAGTTCTCACTTGCCCAGCAGAGGAGCAGCAGAGCTGCCCATCCACAAACACCCCCAGAGGAGGCACTTAGTGTTTCATAGCTCTAGGAATGCACTTTAGGGGGGCTGTTCTTCACCTAATGAAGGTTAGGAATATAATGAAATACTTGGAAAGAGGTATCTGTGCCAGTGAAATGGTTTGAGCTGTGTGGTTTGTTCTGGATTCTTTTGTAGGGGAAAATTCATCCCTTCTTCAGTCTACCTTAACTGTTACTGGTCTTTTGCAGATGCAGAGCTGCATCCATGACAAAGCCCCCACCAAAACAAGCTGTTGCCAGAGCCAAGTGACTTCAAGACACTTCCTAAGGCACAAGGATGGGCTGTGACTGTAAGCCACGAAAACCTGACTCCCTCTTCCAGAGGTGTTTCCTGGCCCTTACAACCACTGTCGATAGCCAGGGCCAATCTGGAGCTGTGCCAGGCTGTTTGTGTATGGTTGCTCTACTGAGAAGTTGTGTGTTTTGATTTGCACATCAGCTACTGCTGTTCAGTCATTTTCATGCAAGTTGTCTCTACCCTGTGCAATTCCAGTGAGATAATGCAGTTGTCAAGAAGGGCAGAATTTGGCACACCATGTTGACCAAGCTTTATTTAAGCTTTCCCCATGTGCCATCTCAGTGTGGTGTCTTCATGTCATGAACATGGTTGTCTTTAGCCAAATGTGACTGTTCAGTGCACAAACCAATGTGAATGTAGTACCTCAATAAAATCTGGCATTTGTGTTGTATTTTTCTTAATTAATCATTTCCGCTCACTTTTGTTTCCTCAGAAGATTCTTGTGAATCTTGAAATTATTTTGAAGAATTTTCTAACAAAAGGTGAAGTTAATAAAGAATAATTTTTTGTAGGGGAGTTAAGATTTAAGCTGTTTTCACTGGCATTGGTATACACTGAAATGAATTGAAATAAACATCCACAATTGTTTTGCAGATTCTTCATCAAAACATGTTGGAATATTTCTTGGGAAGCAAACTAAAATTTTCCAGTACTATTTCAGTTTGGAGCACTAATTTGTGAAGTGTTGAACTTCTTTCAGGTAATCAAAGAGCTCTAATTGCACATTTTACTTCTCCAGAAGTCTTAGGAGCAGCCAACACAATCTTAACTGTCATATTTGAGCTGTCAGTTCTTTCAAGCTTTCAGTCTTGAAATCATGAACATTAGTGATAATGATTTCTTTACAGCTTGTGAGGGTTTTTTAAGGTGAGTGATCAAAAGAATTTCAAAACTGTTTCACCATGCTGTTGATATGAAGGCAGTAGACATTATAACTTCCATTTGCAGATCAGGCCTAAAATATTTACCTAACATGTCAATTTTGTCTGTTGTTATACTTCAACTTGTTAAGACAGAATCCTTGTCTACTGTTTGGGAATGACATCTTTTTGTGTGATAGTGCTTGAAATTTAAACTCTGTAGCTGTCTGGTGCTGTGCATCAAAACCCCAAAGTGCTTCTGGTCTCATCTGCTCTTGTGTGAAATAATACAGCAGTGCCTCCCATTGAGGTAGAGAATGTGGTGTGTGTTCTTCCAATAGCTGTCTGTATATAATATCTCTTAAACTGCTGTTTGCCACTATGGACTGGGAGAAAATTGAAACCACATTGGATGCATAAAGAAAATGGTTTTATAACAACAGGACATAAACCTGATCTTCCAGCCCCATAACTTTCTTGATTGGGACTGTCAAAGAGCAGAAGGGAAAGGATTTATGAGTTTTGCCATCTGGTTTCCTTGGAGGATGCCAGCCATGAGATAAATGTTCTGGAAGCATATGCTTTATTTTGAACCACCAATAAAAGATTTATGGAAGATGAAAAAAAAAATAAAATTAAGTTATTTTAACTTCATACAAATTTGAGTCAGCACTTCTTTAATTTTTAAATTCTAAAGATACTTAAAAGTTACAAGATGGATATTTTGAATGTTGCAAGATCAAGATATCTTTGATTTCTGTCTCTTGGGCAATTTCAAAATCTTTGATTCCTCAAGTAACAAGGTTATTTTCCCCTCAGATACTGGACTATTTATTCATTTTGAGTCTCTTAAGGCACCAAAGTAACAGAATTAAAAGTAAAAAACAGAATGCAAAAAGAAGGTTCCAGTTCTTTGGTTATGCCCAATGTCTGTTTTTGTTTTCTGTCACTGTGCTTAGGAAAACCCATTCCTTTGCCCTTTTAGCTAGTTGTTTTGTAATTGAGGGTTTCTAAATGTCACCAAAAAGTACCTCCCACACAGGTTTGATTAGGGAATCAGCACACTGCCCAGAACAGCTTTCAAATGTAATGTGCAGTCACAACAAGGGCGACTCCCTGTGCTTAATAGGCATAATAAGCCTTAATGTACTTGTTAGACATAGCCCTAATTTTTGCCCTGGGAACATTTTAAGCTTAAATTGCCTAAATTACCACATAAAGCAAATTCAGGGCTGTTGTGCCATCAGCCATACGGAAGCTACTAAATCTCACAGGAGTTGCTGTGAGCATTTTTTATTGTTTTTTAAAGTTGAGGAGTTTTTCTAATCATAGGGCCAAAATAAAAGTTGGATGAAATCTCAGACTGTGGGATGTAGAAAGTGTGTTTGTGTCTGTGCACACACAGATCCCAACAAAGCAGCACGAGCAGCAGCCCCTGATGGATCTCCTGCTCCCAGCCAGGCTGGCTGATCCCCACTGGCAGTTCTGGGCCTGGCTGCCTCCTCCTTTGGAGTCACCCTGGCAGAAGTGGCAGCTCCCTGCAAAGTGATCTGCTTTTGTCACCCCTCCCATTCTCTGATAATGCAATATCAGTAACTGCCTGTTCACTCGTGTGACTTAATCTGACTTTGGGTCTAAGTAGAAAATACCTAATCAATACTGCCACACAATCAGTCAAGTATGTAATGATTTTCATAATTAATCACTTTTAATTAATTATTCACTTTTAAAGTAATTTCTGAAGGCTTTATCCTTTGCAATTCTTAAATTAGGGAAGAAAGACCAAAGAAAAGTCACAGTTTTACTGAATGAAAATAATGCCTGTTTTGATTATTTTCCTAACATGACAAATGCTAGAGATCCTCACAACTGTTACATCCTTCAAGTTTTGGAATAATTGAGGCAGGAAAAGCATAAAGATTCAGCTACTTCCTAGGAATAAAAATGAGAAGTTTTAAAGTTCTGTTCTGTTAGCCTGAAGCTCACAGGAATCCTGTCTTTTAAGGTGAAGTAAGGAATTTAAAAAATTGTCCAATAGATTTTGAAGTGATCTTGTTATTTTCATACTCATTTGTTTGGGACTTCAGGAATTTCAGAAAAAGTACATATTTTAATATTTTAATATTTTAATACTGAATAGTGGGGTAGAGATCCACTAATACTGTATTAAAAGCAGAGGATGAGAGGATTCTATAATGGATTGGCTTTTGAAGAATATGAGCCAGGTAAAGGACACCTGGTTCAAAAAAAAAGAGATTTCTGCTGCAGAGAGAAATTGAAAAAGTTGAAAACCTCATCTGAAGAACCATCTCTGCAAGTTCCCAACAACATTTATTTCTGGGTGCTGGTTTGTAGTGCTCAGCAGGATTATTGCACTTAGCATCCCTTTCCTGTCATTCTGCAGTTCCTGAGTGTGGTGCACAGGTAGAGATAAGTTATTCACACATGTGTGTGGAGTGTGTATAAAACACCTTTGTATGGGAAGAACCTACCCAGGCATTTCTGAAATCCCTAAGTCTGTGACCAATATACTGAAATTTAGATTTCACATGTATTATAAACCAGCTACTTGAAAACATCTTTTTAGTCCCATCCATTATTCCTATGCATTTTCCAACCCACATCCTTTAGAAAAAAACTGTTGAAGAGTCTTTCTTTATATACTGAGAGTACATTTTGATGGCAGCAGCAAAACAGAATGGTGAAATTGATCAGTGTAAGTTCAAAGAGATGCATATAAGCACCTTTTTTGCATCTCATGTTTCAGGATACTGAAGATGAAGTGTATCTTATGAAACCACAGCTTCCCTTTCCCCCAGTTTAAAAAGAAGCTGGTGGCAAAAGTGTATTAAGGACCATGATTATTTTCTTTCCTCCATCAGCAGTGTTGAACTTTTTGCCAGCTGGGTCACACAGTGTGACCTAAAAGTTTTGAGGGAGAATGGGTTGTTGGCTGTGGATGAACTTCTGCAGAGGGGCATGGACTTGATGGGGCAGCATCTTGTACCTCCTGAGCCCTCATCCAGGCAAAATCTGGATCTGTTGCAAAAGGGTGGGCAGAAGGAAGAGCCACGCTTTGTCTCCAGAAATAAAGGGAAGTGAGCAGCTGATTTATGAACATTTTGTGTTGTCAATCCTCATGTTTTCTATGATCATCTGGATTTCACAAATAAACCTTGCATTGACCTGGTCCTTTGCCACTATTGCTGCCTCTGTTCTTCCTCTTCTCTCACACAGCTTGGAGCAGGTGGAAACATTTTAGGTGTTGATGCAGGGTCGAGAGAGTGCTGAAGTGGCTCTGCAATGGCTTTATAGGACTGTACTCCAAAACAGAAAAGCCTTGTGGAAACCAAGCCTGAGGTCAGATCCATCCCTGCCCAAAGTTGTGACTTATTCTGGGAGAGTGAGATGTTCCTCTTGTTCCTGATGAATGGCTGTTTGTTTCTGCAAACAAATGTGAGGTTAAGTATGTTTCCCTTAATGAATGTACTGAGAAATTGAATCAGTATTTTTGAATCAACCACAGAAATTTCAGTAAATTGGATCTGCTTCTTTTACAGTGCTGAATCAAAATGTCAGACCAGCACAACTCAATTATAGGAGAGGAAATAAAACAACATGCTGAGTATCAGCAAGTTATTTCAAATTGCCAATGCCATAACTACCTGTGGGAAACAAGAACATACAAGGCAAAGATTCAGCTGTGGGAAAATTGGCTCAGAGCAACTTGTTTGCAAAGTTTCAAAACTCATCTGAGCTTTATAGACTGGCTACATCCTTCAGTTACTGGTTTTCCTAAAGAGATCTTTTAGCTGAAAAGAAGTGAGACAAAGTAATGGGAGAATCAGTATTTATGCATTTGGTTTTTTAAAAGGCAAAGGAAATTCTTGTCCTTTCAGTCCAGTGTTGGTTTTCATTCTTTTTTAAAATGATCCTAAAATCCTTTCTTCAGAGGGAAAAATAGTGCACCTGGGAAATTTTTCTTTTCACTTTTAGGAAGAGATGATTCCTTATTTTAATGATGTTGAGAGACATGGTGCAGTGACTTTAATGTCATGTGAGATTGTGTCTGTTTTCTACAGCATGAAAAGCCAGAAATTGCAGATGAAATATATGGATTTATTCATGATGAATACAACAAATTCAGAATCTCTCCACAATTAACAGGTAACTCAATAAATAGATTATGTATTCATGCAATACATGTGTTTTTAAAAAATAGTAAGAGCAGTTTGAGCTACAGTTGGGAAAGCAAGTGCTGAAGTTGTTGGCTCTAATGGCTAAATGTACAGATCAGCTCTGAGTAATATGTTTCTTTAAGGTATATTTTGTGAATATTTTGTATTTTTTATTTCCTCTGTTGCCATGGGAAGGCAGGAGCTGGGAAAGCAAAGGTCATGAGGACTGGATAAATCTTTTGGATAAAAAGATTGTGAGGTGGTGACTTCACAAGAGGTAACTTGTCCTGCAGGTCCTCAGCTCTGCCCTGAGGATGAATGTACTGAAGCTGAGCATGAACTGCTGGTACAGCTGGTACAACACCACTGTGGTAAAACTGTGGTTTCCTTCAGGCTTTGATGAGTTTTTGGGTTTGTGGTTTTGCCTCTTCCCCTTGGTGCTGATTAGCATGTTAATGGGTGGCTGTTGGCGTCAAGGTCCCTCTAATACCTCACAAGGTTCCACTCGAGGCAAATCACATTCCTTGCAGGTTATCAACAGGCAGCGTTTCATGTTTATCAGCTTGGCAACAGCAGCTAGTGTGAGGAGCCTGAGGAGTCCTCAGTGGTAGCATGTAATAAAGTCAAATAAAGTCATTTTCTAAGTTACGCAGAATATTGTAATATCTTAAATAATAATAAAAAAAAGGAGTTGTAAAGCACTGCACAGTCAATCTAGTGTTAGACAAGGGATGTGGAATAATACTTTAACTCACCAGCTAACAGTTAATTATGAGCCAGCCAAAAATAAAACCATCAGAAAACATGATGTCCTGTGCAGCTGCTTTTGGGAATAGCATAAGGAAGCATAAGATATCCCAGGACAGAGAAAAATGAAAGTGCAGAATTCTGTTTCAGTGATATAATGGAACTAAATTAAATCTGTAAGTTAGTCTTGGGGAATTCAAACACCCACAGAAGGAATTCACTGGCAGATCACTGGGCTGTATCTAAGCAGTACTCAGTATGCATTGCTTATCCCACATGGTAACATCCAGGGAAAGGGAAATAGACAGAAGCAACAAGCATGAACAGTAAAAGAAGTTTACCACAAAAGATGGAGTTAGAAAGGACTTTGAGAACAGAAGGCCTGTGGAAGTCATTCTGTCTGGTCATTTACACCACAGAAAAAATGATGGAAATTGTGTGGCTATGTCCTATCAAGAACACTGGCCAATAGATAGCCATGTCCAGCTTCATCATAACCTGCAAAAAATTCTGTGGCTCAGACTTATCTGGGCAAAATTGTCAGATGCAATGCCAGGGATAGACCATCTGTTTCCTTGTGCTGTTTGAAAAGCACACAAAGGAAGAGGAAAGGAAAGACCAGGTAAGACAAAGCCATTTTCCACCCAAGGCTTATTGCTCCAGAGGAGATGCAGGTGTGCTGCTGTAGCAAAGAATTCAGTGAGGTTGTGTCCGTGTTTCCTTCTGCAGCTGCCAGTCACCCTGTGACTCCCTGCAGTGGCAGCTCACCCAGGAGCATGGCACTGTCACATCCAGGCCTTCACACACTCCTGTACTTTCCAAATGTCTAACGTGGCAGCAGAGATGAGAGAGAAAGGTTTTTAGGAAAGTTATTTTTCAGCTTTCCAGATTTCAATTTCTTCCTGCCTCAGGAGGAAATGGTGTTTGTGTAGGTTTCAAGTCTCATGGAATGAGATGATTCAGGGAAAAGTATTTGAAGTTTTGGACTCTGGGTCATACCACCCCTAACATTTACACTTTTCCAATTTATTCTTCTCTTTCAGGTACACCATGTTCAGTTCAGTATCTAAAACTCTGGGGTCTGGCTGGAAAATATTAAACTAATCCCTGGTAACTTCCAGAATCTAAGATCATCTAGGTATTTATAAGGTATGTCTTGAAACAGGTCTGGAATATGAATATTTTAACAGATGTTTGTGTAACACATAGGCTTCCCAGTCTGATGCCTAGGAAGAGTAGGACCCCCCAGTACTAAAGGCACATAGCAGCCTTTAAAGAGTAAATCTTTAGGAGGCAGGAATGCTGCACATGCATAAGAAAGGAATAGAGGGAAACACCCAGAATCTCACATTTCTATGGAATTCAAGGAGCAGACTTCACATGTCATTAAGCACAAACTAACCCTGGCAATTAGATCTGTGGTTACCCATTATTTTGTGCTAATGAGAAGCATAATTTAAAAAAACAATAGCATTTCTTAAAGCAAAAATATCATCACAATCTTTGTTGCTTATTTTAGCATAAGGAAATTCAGTAGCTTCAATGTGCACTGACATTATTAGAGACAATTTAAATGTCATTTTATTTCTCTACAGAACGTAATTAACACATGTCTAATATACCAAGACTGTTGTTGGATCTTGTACTAATTCAGGTGAATGTAGACTTTTGTGACACTGGAGCTGCTTTGAGGGGAGGCAGTTGCTCTTCAGCTGCCAAGGCCCCATAGCTGCAGGTTCCACTTTTCCTCTGTGGATTCCTTTTCTGCTGCATCCTTGCAGATGATGTCTGTAAAGCTGGATCTCCCAGAAATGATCAATAACAGATCACCAGTGCTGGAGATTAGGCAGGGTGGTGTGGCAAGAGAGAGCTGCTCTTCCCTACACAGCAGCACCAATCTCCAGCCAGTCAAAGATTTGCTGTCAAGTGTGACAAGCAGAGAACTAAACCCTCAATAAATTTGTTCAGACATTTTTATTTTCTGTGTACTGGGGCTGAACAAAATACTTAAGGACTTTCAGGCAAGCATTGCATGCCCCAGCCAAAGTAATTTCCTCCACTTTCCATAGCATTTCAGCAGCAAAGAGTAATGAGAAATACTGGGCTACAGTGATTTTCAACTACATCAATTCAGTCTTCCAGAACTGAATGGTTTAGCTGGATGCTGGAATATCAGAGTAAAATTCTCTTCATCCATCAGTGTTCTGAGACCAGAACACTGGGCTTCTGCTTCCATCAGGAGCACCTGTAATATCCATCAAACATTTTTCAAGATTGTGTTTGAACTCCTCAGAAAGTACACACTTGTGTCACTTCTGGACAATGCTGTGTGAGTCAAGGGTGCTTTCATCAGGTCAGAGCTGAAAGCAGATTGTGCTTGCTGCTGCTCTCATATGCATGAAAATCTGAAATTGAGTCTTTGAGAGCCCATGGTGTGAATGGCTCCAACCAATACCAGAATCAGGCCTTGAATCTTAACTAGATATTGTGATCCTTCTAAAACAGAGTTATTTCAGGTACTTTTATAAAAAGGAATAGTATTTTTGTCACCAATGTTTGTCTACCACTGTTGAAGACCCAGTGTCCCATAATTTACAAGGAGTGTAGAGTTACAATAATTTTTCACTATTTCATTGTGTCATGTTTTCATTCAAAACTTCCTGTTCATTCAGGGACATCCTAAGCACCTACTTGAAACTTGAAAGCACCTAAGTGCTCCAAGTGAGCACGCAGAAGGAGAGGTCCGTGTGATATCCATGGTACAGGGGTGTTTCACTGCAGCTGACTTGGCTGGCATTAGCACTGAAATGCCCTCAGACATCTCAGTGGTGCTCACTTGTGCCCTTCCTCCCTCAAGACTTCTTCAAAAATTCTTTTCTGTGGGCAATGGGATGGTGGGAAATCAGGGGAGGACAAAGTTCCTCTAAGTAGCTTGAAAAATGGAATGTGAACACTTCTTTTGAAAGGTGCTTTGGTTGTTTTTCTGTGCCCAGACTCCCTCATTTCAAGCAGGAGTGAGTGGCTGTAGATGTGCTGCAGTGGTAACGTTTAGTAGTCAAGTACTGTCTGTTGCAAATTGCTTTGCTCCTGAACCCAGTTTTGGTTGCTAAGTGACAAAAACCTAATTGTCTCTCATGACTTTGACTAAGCCAAGCATTTAAAAGCAAGAAAGTGAAGTGATAAGGATGATGCAGCTCTCCTGCTGTCCATATAACAAGGCAGGTTTGGTACTAATCTGTTTTCCAGAGCAGACAAAGGTGTTTGTTTGCTGTTCTCCACTAACTTTATTATTCCCAATGGTATTATAGAGAATTACATTAATTGCTATGGTAATCATAACAAGAAGCAATTACTTTCAGCAAATAGCAATTATTTCACCTTACCAAATTTGTTTGTAGCCACACCTGCCCTTAATCCCAGATTTATAACAAACACTTTTTTCTAGAAATTAAAAAAGGAAAGATACTACATGCTCCTTGGTGGGGAGAGTGTGCAAATCTGCATGTTAGGGATCTTACCCATGGCCAAACCCCAAGGACAAAACCAGATATTTAAAATTCTCATTTCTTTTGTAAGCATCTCATGTAAGCAGGGGTGGTGTCTCATCTCGTCAGGGGTGGCTTAGGACTGCTTTTAGTTGTGACTGGTAAATGGTGTAGACAGGAATAAAAGAACACTTGGGAAAAAGAAGTAAAGTAAAAGCTGGGACCAGCTTGGTTTCAATTAAGATAATCCATAATGTTGCTCTTACTTTCCTATCTAAGGACTTTAAAGAAGGCACTGATGTGAATATAGATTTAGATGGTGTTAGAATAAAAAACATGACAGGGTATGTGTTTTCTATGTTAACATATGATTGTTACTGGGCAAACTGATGAAATACTGTGGCATTAACAGTACTAAAGTGTTATTGAATGCCTCACAAAGGCATTCAATTAAATATAAAGATCAAATTTCATAACTTCATAATGTGTATAATAGCTTTCCCCTGTGTTTCTTTTGTTTTTTAAGCAATGTCTCTTACCCAGAAGTACTTCATAAACTGTTTTGGCTTTTTTTAATCCTTTGTGTCTGACCTAGATTGAAAACTTTTGTTGATAAACAGCTCCAATGGTGTTTAGTATTTAAAGCAGAATTCCTCAACATCACTAATATCCATTAAACCCTTCAGAATGAGAACCCCCCAAACTACCAATTACCAAGGTGCTGTGCTGATCACATAAGTAAACTGAGAAACATTTACTTCTTATTTTTACTTGGAAAGATGGCATTTTCTGCTCTGTGCTCTCCAGTGCAAGGCCAGCCCTGGAAAATACCCAGAGGCACATTAGCAGAGGATTTTGTCTAGCCAGGATGAAGGTGGAGGATCAATAAGAATTGATGCCCTGTTTCCCACCTATCTGCCACATTTGGAAGTGTTCTCCAGACTCCAGAGCAGTACAATCCATAGCTGGGGCCTGGAGTCAGCCCAGCAGGCTAAGGAAAATGAGAGGAAGCTGGCAATAAGTTGGCTCACTAAAATTTTCCATAAACACATGGTGCCCCAGGTTTGGCTTGCCATGGTAAAAGTACATCCCAAATCCATAAGTTGTATTTCATCCTTCTAGCAACTCTTTTTTCTCTGGAGAAAGAGCTCCACAGTGTTAAATAATGGTGATGTTTTTCAGTGCTCCTCATTTCTAGTGTAGTGATTTATGGTCCTGGGCCTGATAGGCAGAATAAGTAGAATCCCTGGGGGTTTTCTGCATGAGAACATTTGCCAAGCCCTGAGCAGCACAACTCATAACAGTGCATTAAGACCATATTTGCTTTTAATCTCTGCTTCACTCAGTGTGCCAGCAATTTTGAGGAATAATTGACATTACCTTGAATCCAGTGGTGTGCCTACACGTGTTTTTATGAGCAGACATGATCTCAGTCTGCTTGCTAGGAAAATGCCATCTCCAAACAATGGTTAGCAAAGCCCTGAGTCTGGCCTGGTATCTGCATTTGCTCAGCCTCAGGATTGTGCTGTATGGCTCAGAACCAGCCTGAAACACAGGCTGGGAGAGCTCAGGAGAGAGCAGGAGAAGAGAAAAGAAAGGTGGACTGGTCTTAAGGAAGTTGAAGTGAGGTTTATAAAACTGACTGTAGCCTACTTGTCCATCAGACCATGGGGATTAAGCACCCTGCTGCATCTCTAGATACCTGGATGTAATTAAAAATCTTGCTTAGTATGAATTAATGTGATAGGAGTCAGAATTCTTCTTGCTAGGTACTTTCTTTAAATGAAATATAATCTAATTATGTGTACCAGTTATCAAGGAAACCGTATCATAACTCCCTCAGCACAATTCCAGAATGTAATCCCAATGGTTTAGTGTTTGGGATAGTGCAGTGCTGCAAGTTTGAACACCATGTGATTTTAAAGCAATGACCAAAGCATGTAAACTGTCATTGTACACATCTTGTCTTGCAATGCCCAGTTTTCAAATAACAGTTCAGTTTTCCAGCTTTATTTATGTGGCTCAGAAGGGCAAAGGACTAAACTAAAACAGTTTTTCCCAGAAAAGCCATTTCATTAAAACCTGACATTCAGCCACTAAAGAATTCTCCAGTGGCCAAATGAAAACTGAAGAGTGTTGAGGGATATGAATGTTGTGCTAAGCCATATCTGCCTTTGCCTTCCAAATTAGAAAGAATCAAAATTAGCTGAGAAAAAAATTGCTCCAGTCAAATCAAATTTTAAAAGATAAAAAATTATTAGAGTGAAGTAAATTCATGGCAAATGTGAAGGGCAGCTGGAAATGTGAATTAATCAGCAATACGGATATGGAGATCATGAAAACAAAATTGTTCAACAAAATTGTAGCAAAGTTGTTTTCTTCTTCTTCCCAGACAATTAACAAATTGCATTGTCTCTCTATTTTAACACTGATTAAAAAGCTGAAAGACCCATTCTGATGTGCCAGAGGATTACAAGAGAAGGCATCCAAGTGTAGAGCCTGGGCACCGCCACTGCCTTAGGCCCACTCACACAGGCAGCTGCTCTCCTGCTGCCTTCCTCAGTACACCAGGCCACTGGCTCTTGGTACATAAATTCTCCATGTTTGCTTGGAGTTTTGATGAACATTGTAGTCTTCATCACCAGGATGAAATAAAGAACTTGAAGCACAAATAATGGGTAAGGCACTCTATCTGGTATTCAGTGAGACAGGGACCAGGCTTCTTTATTCCTGAATTTACAAAAGCAGCTCTGATTAACAGGATGTTCATGGATCTGCCAGATTATGTACAGACCATGGGCAGTCCTTCTATGGAACTGGCCCAGCACCCTCCAAAGAAAAAGAGCTGTTGCAAGGTATGCTAAATATGGGACCATCTTTATTGCTGGGCATAAAATTCTTATCCAGAGACACAAGAAATCTTGTGATAGTGGATGGCTACATCCACTCAAACAAACATCTTACTCTGATCCTTTCAGATAATCTAAAATCTTACAGGAAGAAGAAAACAGATTGTTTCAGTAGCCAAACAGTATAAATTATAATAAATTATCCTTTGAACAAGCAACTGATCCTCAACGTGTATATGTACATTTTGGGAATATGGGTATTTTAAAAATGCTTCCTAAGTGTATATCAAGACTCCATCAAAGTGTTTTCATCTTTATTTTATGTAATGCAAATTTAATTCTCTTTTGCTACTCATATTCTCAGTTTAAGCAAATCAAAAAACAACTTAGACTTTTAAAAATTATAGCATGAAGAACAATAGACATCCTTCTTTTGGCACTATGGGAAAGCTGCAACAATTTCTTTAAAGAAAAGCCATAAATGCAATTAATCTAAATTTCCAGGGAGCAGATGCAGAGGCAGCTGACAAATCATTTGCTGTTATAAAATAAAGCATCCTTTTATGCAAATGAGCATCAGTGATACTGAGATAGGTAAGGACATACTAGGAAGCTTAGGAGCCAAGTTCACAATTCCAGTTTCTTTAGCATGATTTCTGTGATTTTTATGACTTTTAGTCATTTAATCCTGTCCATGCAGTAACTTCATTACACACTCCTGCTCCCAGTCTCTTCCAGGTCCCCTTGTCTTATCCCCTTCTCTTGGCATTAGGCTTGCAGCAGCCATGGCACTGGAGCACCATGTCCTCCCTCCCTCTCATCACAGCCCAGGGCCTTCTAGCACCACTCACCTTCTGTGCTCCTGTATGGTGGAATCATGCACTGTTCATGACTTTTAAAACAATTAAATATGAGCTAAGCTAGTTTTAAGTTTACATCAGCCATAACTCCCCACCCAATCCATTCCTCCCAACCCAAACCCTGCTGTACAAGCAAAATAGGTAGAACACAGCAAATATGTGTTAAAGGCAGTGCACAGGTGAGGGCTGTAACACAAGGCTTTCCATTCTGGATTCCTCTGAGAGTCCTGCAAGGCAACTGCAGTTAACAATTGCTGCTACAATTAGTCTCTCATTTTTAAAAGGGTTTTTCTCCTTCATTGGTATTTGGTAGCAATGGTGTTAATTGGTAGAGATCCCTTGCAATCTGCAGTTCTAGTTAAAGATTGCTATGGATTGTCACAGAGCAGAGCTTTAAGGAGTGGTTAGGAAATGCAAAGTGTGTAAAAAGCAGCATAATGATCTGCTTGAACAAAGAATATTTTGTTTTCTGACAGGCAGATTCTGCTCTGATTTTGATGAGAGCAAAGCTGTCCTGCTTCACTGAGTTTCTTTTACTAGCTCTTATCCATTGCAAATGGGCATTTTAATTTACAGCTGCATATTGCACTTGATCTTACACACCATTTGCAGTTTCCACTGCTTCTCATTGGAGATTATTCCTCTTGAAAGGAAAAGATCAAGCAAATTAGTGGACACCATTCACAATGAATCTTCCTCCTTTTCCTTCAGGATATTCCTGAATTACAAATGCTGACAACATGAAATTGTTCACTACTTTTAAAATAGCTGTCTGTATCAGGGTTAATTAGATTCCATCAGATAGCCTGATACTCCTAGAAAGAAAATCTTTGAGGTTGTCTTTGCAGAACCTTACTGCTCTGAAAGGCATGGCCACCTCAGCTCTGCAGGCCAGCATGGCCTGAGATGGCCATGAGAAGTCCTGAGATGGCCATGAGAAGTCCTGAGAGGGACAAATGAGAAGTCCTGAGAGGGACAAATGAGAAGTCCTGGTCATGTTGGGACTAATCCAAATTCCTGCATCAAAAACCTGTAGAAATGGAGATTGGCTACTCTAGTGGTTGCAAAGGTGGAGCCAGGTCCATGTGAGTTGTGCTTTGGAAAGCACATATGTAGTAAGAAGCAAAGGAAATAAATGACATCTGGAAAGAATCACTGAGGTTTCCAGGTTTTACAATGCAAAATCTACTTGCTGCTTCAGTTGGATTCCTGTTTGAGATGCAGCTGCTGTGGGAGTACGTGCAGCATATTTAATTTGAAAATATTCCCAGAACTTCTTTGCTGCAGACAGAACTTGCTCAAATGAGTAAAGAAACATATTTAATTCTTTAAATCTCAGAGGGTTGTTTTGTTTGCCACAGATGTCACCCACGGCAAACATTTTTAATTAATGGCTCTCTAGCACTCATGTTACCTTTCTCACTTGCCTGACTTTGAGGGCAACTAATTTCTGTGTTTATCTGTTCTACTTGGCATGTACATGATGTGCTAATGAAGAGAGAAAGAGAACAATAATGATGCTCAGCACTTATACAGCATTTATTTCATTTTACTGCATAAATATTAATTGTGAATCTTCACAAAAGCCTCAAGGAATAGATTAATACTATTATCTTGCTATTTAGGGAAATAGAAGCAAAGGTGAAGGACTATGAAAAGGAAACAGAAGTGCACAGATGTACTTGGCAAAGCCTTTTATAGCTTATGAAAGAGGTCTGTAGATGTTGTTTATAAATCTGATTACAGTTTATATTTAGGTGTTATGGGAATAGTAAATCTTGCCTTCCTCCCTCTTTCCCGGGAACCTGACAAACGAGGAGCAGAAACATCCTTAGAATTTAACCAACAGATGAGAAAGTTACACCATCAGGGAGGACTTTGCTTCCAAAACCTTTATTTCAACAGGCATTAAAGATAGTAGAGACTTGGAAACAGAGTGAATAAAAGCCACTTAGTTAGGCACTGCTTCCCTGCCAGGCTCCAGCAGAAATCCCCCTGCTCCTCCATGCCCTGCCCTGCTGCAGTGCTGTTTGGGCTGCTTTAGTGGCACTGCAGGTCCCCACACCACAGTTCTTGCATCATAAAATGGGCAAGAGAAAGGACACCTTGTTTTGGACAGATGATAAGCACTGTCTGTGCTATCATCCAGCTTATGAAAAACTCTCCAGGACTTCTTTAGTAAGATTGAATATATTTAGTTCCAAAGAGCAGAAATTAATCACTTCAGCAATTAAGGCACTTGATTCTATGATAGCATTACTATCCTTGAAGAAACACAATACTTGAATGTTTTTTATTGCTTGTATTCCTTGAAAGATGCATTTGCCCTTTCAAAACAGAGACATTATGTTCTCAAAATCCATTTCCAATTGAAAAGCCTCCCACTGCCTACATGCAGGTGTGGATGTTTTCTGATTGCTCCTAATCAAAGTTCAGGGTTGCTGCATTTTGTGTGTGAGGGATAAATGCACATTAATGAAATGGAGGAAGCAATATTAGTCCCAGAGATGAAAACTACAAATGGGTTTACTCTGCCTTCCATTGAATTTGCAGAAATGGACCAAACATTTATGTTAGATAGAAGATGTTCAATTAGATGCAATGTTTTTATGTACAGAGTATATAATAAAAATGTGTTTCTATCCTTTGGGATGACTCCTGTGCAAGTTGAGGTGTGAATGTCCCCATGTCAGTTTGTCTCCTCATTGTGGGAAGGGCAGCACTGCAGCATTTTATGGCTTAGCTTGTGAATAGCACTTGGGGCCAAACCTGCAGCACAGGATGGCCAGGACAGGAGGCAGGACAAACTTGGTGAGTCCTGGCATTACACAACAAGGCAGCACCCAGCTTGCAGCTCTCCAGATGCTTTGGCAGGTCACTTGTGTAGGGGTGAGCCTGGCATGCACAGGCTTAAACATTTCAGTGATTTATCAGAGCCAGAGCTAGAGAGACAGTAAAGAAAACAAAGCACATACTTTTTAGTTAGTTAGGCCTGGTTTAAACAAGTTTTTCAGGATTTTCTTGCAAAGTACCACAAGCTATAAGATAAGTTAACATTTCCAAAGCTGAAAGTGGTGCAGAGGGCCCTGCCCTCTACTTTGAACATCAATCCTTGCTTGTACTCCAGGTTCATTACAGTAACCTTCTGAGTACAGAAGATTTTCCTCCCCAGAGTGTTTTCTCTGAGATACCAGCAAATGTAAAAGTAGTACTTTGACATCATAGTTAGAGATGACTTTTTCAAACCTTCCTTGTGTTCCTTAGTTAACACATTTCTACTTTTCAGGACTGCCATAGGTACTTTACAGTTTGTGTACTGTGAGATGCAGTGGTTGTGCTGACACCTTTGTAGAGTTGTGCCTTCCAGCTCATTGTGAACTTGGCAGTGAGTCTCTGCTGGTGGCTTTGCTGCCTGTATTAGGTAATTTTGCTGCTTTTTCTCAGTTCATGTTCCTCACTCCACCTACTGTCTGGTACTCCTGCTGACACAGACATTTAATGTGCATAATGCAATCTGTGACCAGAGCCACTTGGAAAGTTCCTTGTTTTCAGTAACAAAATGTACCAGTGTTTCATGTAGCTGTGGTAGCAAATGTTGCAGTTAATTTCTTTTAGTGGATTTTGCCACTCTATGATGAGCAGCTGTTTGGGGCAGACTGCAGCTATGCAAAGGTGCACTCACTGGCCTAGTAGAGCCAGTGTGACTCCTGCCATGTCTGCTGTCTCCTTTGACAGAATTTTTGCTCTGACCAGCTTAATTCTTTCTACTTTTTTGCTTCCTGAAGGAAAGCACTGAAATTACTTTTGGCATCCCAATAAATTTTCATTTCAGAAATAAATTTCAGTAAATTAGACCACAAGTGATTACAAGACAGACAGGCTGCTAGTGACTCAGGATATTTCTTTTGATTTCTTTTTAATTATTATTTTATTTTAATAAAGACACCTGCACAAAGCACTGCACTTAAAATTGTTCATTTGACCCAAACAGTCCCCATTCAATCTCCTGGCAATCAAGGAAACACAAATCCCCTCAATGCAATTTTGTTTTCTGAAGTGAGCAAATGCAACGTGTACTATGTCAGTATGGGCAAATTGAACCTCACTGCATCTTCTGGTTACTCTGAACCATTCACAGGCAAAAACCTTTCTCCTCTTTGCAGACCTCCACATACTTTGGGAAAAGTGCCCTCCCAGCAGGGCCTGGTAGTTGGCTGTAAGTTTCCAGGAGTCAGTAAAAGCAGCTGGATTGGGCTGATCTCTTCTATGAACCCATCAGTTTTTGACAGAGAGGCTTAAATGTTAAAAAACTGTAGGATCCTAGCAAGTATGAAGAACATTGTTGTCTCATCCCTTTGCTTTTTAATGGAGATTGCTCCTTGTAATATGAACATATTGATTTCTCTTTTGAGTCAGTGATAAAACGTGTTTCTGCAGCTTTGCTTTTCATTAGGCTGCATGTGTAACTGGTGCCAATAAATCATGATCTTGAGCTAAATGGGAGCAGTGGTCTCTTACCCCTGGGGTTCCCACTGGGGCTGTTGGTCCCTACATCCACAGGGATCAGCCCATGGCCAGAGCTGCTCCCTAAAAGCACTGCTGTACTTGGAAGGCCTGTGCCAAGGGGTTTAGGAGCTACAGAGATCCTGGCAATCCTTCCTAGGATTGCTCCAGAATTTTGCTGGAGCTACCAAGCCAAGCCAGCACTTAGAATTTTAAATTGTGAGCTCCAAGACTTGAGGGATGCAGTGAATATTAATTCTGTTTTATATAGGACTGAAGCCTTTCTGGGGAAGGTGATAAGGCAGCCCTGACCTGATAAGGGCAGCTCAGAATTTTAATGCAAAAAGGAAATGGCAGACTGTGCAAATGGGATCTGGTGTTTTATTCCATGGAAATCTAAGAGAATTGTTCAGTGAAAGTGGTTTGAGGCCTTCTGCTAAATGTGTTGCTTGAAAGAAAATGAGCTGACTCACTGGGTCACACCAGGAACATTTTTACTGGGCTGGCTGGGTGGGTGAGTTCTGTTTTCACATGGTCTTCACTGGGTTTCCTCTGATTTCCTTTGAAATTGAAATTTTTGGCTGAAATTATGACCTGTGGACCAACCTTTGCAAAAGACTATGTATCTTTCTATATTGCATCTCATCAAGCACACCTTCAGAGCCACAATTACCAGATTAGGACTGGAAAATCATGTCAGGCTTCTTATTCAGATCAACAAGTTTGGTTTTTAGCTTTGCTTCTCAGGGAGGTGACAAAGCAGGGCTGTCTGTGCCAGCAATGGAAAGGCTGCCTTGGATCCTCTTTTCTGGGGAATTGGACCACAGCCATTGGAGAGTTTTCATTTTTCTGTAAAAGTATTTTAAATAAAATCAGGATTTAGTGCACATTATAGCATCTCTACTTGGACAGAAGCTGGGAGCAGCAGGTTTCCACTATTTGCTTTCCTCTAATTCCAGATACTATTCATCTGTCTGGGACTTCTGATACAATCTTGGTGTGAAAATAGCAGCATATCACATGGTGGGTAAATCTCTTTTCTTATCAGTAAATAAAGCATTTCATTTCTATCGTATTATTGCAATGACAGCACTAACAATAAAACCTGAAGAGCAGTTACACTTTGACACAGTTGAAAGATAAATCTGAAATGATCCTTATCCCTAGTACCAGAAGCTACTCTCATTTTTTCTGCCTCTCTACCTCATTGCAATGAGCTAGCTGCATTTTTACACTGACCCCCTGCTAGTTATCTTCTCTGTTGCTGAAGAATCAAATCTTCACTCCCAGAGTGCTGGAAGGGCTCTTGTTCTTCACCTGGTTGTGAACAACACCCTACTGCAATCAACTTGAACTAAATAAGTACTTGAGGGCCTAAGGAGGCCAAAGACTGCTGGGGCTCCTGCTTCTGTGCTGTTGGGTTGTTCTTGCTTGCTTCCATATTATTCTTTTACAACATTGTGTTTGTGGTGGTTGAGGAAATTATGCATTCTCTGCTGGAAAGTTTAGTAAACACAGGAAAAAATTGCATGCAGTGACTGAAGACTCTGGTAGAGGTTAAGCAGACAGGTCTCAGATATAATAAATACAGATAATTCTGGCTTAAGACAGAGAACCAGAGTATAGAACTGCAAGGCCCCTTTGGGGGCTCAATTTCAATTCAGGTCACACAGGGTCAGCAAGCCAACCTGCTAGATCACCTCCCCTCTGTTCCTGAGCTAGACAGGAACACTGCAAATTCCTGTACAACAGCAAAGCCCTGAGTGCAGCTCCTGCACCAGTGCTTCCCATGTTCCTTCTCCACAAGTTGCCTTCTCTGTCCTCTGAGCCTTTCTGGTGGGCAAAGCAGCAGTCCTGCTTACAAAGATGGGATTGATCTGCCTGTGCACCAGGCTCTGAATTCTCAGGTTTGGTCATATCTGTATCTGGTATGGCCACCACAGAAAATATGGGGGAAAAATAATAAAAGCAGTAGAGCCTTTCTGTATTTGTGACTTCTTTTTTTCTCCCAATCCCAAATTAGTGGTGTCCTTATTACTTTTGTGTTATAAGTCACCTCAAGTCCTTACCAGGTTCTCAGCTACCTAAAAAATAAATTCTATATTGCATCTCATCAAGCAAACCTTCAGAGGCACAATTACTGGATTAGAACTGGAAAACCATGTCAGGCTGCTTATTCAGACTCTTAACTCTTCATCCAGTCACATTTATTGCCTCATTTGCTCAACTTCTCTCTTGGTACAGAAAGTACAATCATTTCTGTTCATCTAGTGGACCTGTGTTCTTGCTTCCCTCTTCTGCCCCTTTCATCACATTGATCTCCAGTTTCCACAGAAACTGCAAGCCTTGCCTACCCTTGCAATCATGACCCCTTTGTTGCATTTCATGACTGCAGAAGAACATTAGTTTGCTCCAGGCATTTAAGTAGAGAAAAAGATGTATTTGATTCCCTCCACAGAAACATAATTTAAATGAGAACAACCTCAGACCACGGAGGGGCTACAGAGAGCAGGTTATTGTGCAAAGGTCACTGTGTGGAAGCTTTAATGAAATAGTTTCACAGAGCACATAATGGCAAATGAAGGCAAGACCTTGAGATCTCAAGAGGAGACAAGACCATTCTAATTCCTCTAATGCAGAAGCAACAATGTCCTTAAAATAGAAAGCCAGCAAGATTAAGAGATGCTGCTTACAGCTGCCAGGCATTAGCTGTGTCTGCAGTGACCTGCCCTGCTGGCAGGAGGCTGCCTGTGCACGGGGCACTGCTGCTGCCTGTGGCTGAAAGGAACGGAGCAGCTGAGGGTGCTCTGTGCTGCCTGCTGGGCAGGAGGGCAGAGAAACAAACCCCAGACCTCACACTCTGTTAGCACTTCTCTGACATGGCACTGGCCAGCAGGAATACAGAGATCACCTGGAGCAGTGCCTGGGAGGGCACAATCACCGAGCTTGCTTCAGTGCTATCATCTGGAGCTGTTGTCTACCAGAAACCTCTCCAGTTGTGTTCCCACTGCTCCTGCAGGAATGAAAGAAAAACAGAGCAATGTTTTCATCCTGTGCCCAAATGCCAACTATTAGGGGCCAGCACTGGTAGCCAAGGGAACAGTCCTCCCTCAGGAAAATAAGAAAAGCACAGCTGAGCAGCATGTAGAGAGGACAGAGCACAAAAGGCTCGTTCGATCCGGAGAACATTTGGATTTTGTTGTGGGGTTAGAGTTGTTTCTTTTTTTTTTTTTTTTTTAATAGAGATGTCTAGTTCTAGTCTTTCATCCATTCAGAGCACTCAGACTGCCTGCAATCCAAAGTGCTGGGGTACTCTTCAGCCTTTAATGGGTTCTCAAAAATCTTCAGACAGCTATTGCAATCCCATCAAGTAAATGCACAGCTGGGGCTGAGCGCAAAAACTCCCTCAGTCTCCAAAATTCAGATGTGTCTCTGTGTGTGTGTGTGTGTGTGTGTGTGCACCAAGCCACTGGCTCAACCTTGGCTACAGATGGGAAGTGAAGAAGCCAGTGAGGAAAGGCTCTATTTTTGTCCTGGCCCTCACCTCTTCTGCCCCACAGGGGGCTTAAGCCTGGACCTTATTTAATAAATGCCCATCAACACCCACTCTATGCCATAGAGTCATATTCCTGCCTGGAGTTTCACTCCATAGAGATTGCAGGGTTAATTAACAGGGGAGATCTTGGATTGTGGAAGATTTCTATTTCAGGTTGTCCAGACATCTTGCAGATACCTTGCAGGACTAATTTGATCTGATTTGGGATTCTATTCCAGAAAATACGTGATCTGAATATGCCATGATCTGGATCTGGCTCCTTCATTAAATTAGGATTGAGATAATTTCCTTTAGGAACAGGCATAGCTGGAATAAAGGATCACCTGTTTATCTCCAGAGCTAAACAAGGTAGTCCAGCATCTCTGAGTCCTCCCAGGCTCCCTGTTGCACACAGTATAACTGTAGCTCTTGGTGCACTCTGGAGACATCAGGAAAAAGCAGTTTGATATGCCCCTTTCCTGGCATCAAAAGATGCTTCACTGGCCAAATTAAATTACTTGTCCTTTTGGTTTACTGCCTGAGCAATGAGAAAAAATAGAATTCGCTTTGAATTAATTAATCACGTGCCCTCATTTTGTATAAGGACAAGTAGGTTCTGGCTAGAAATAGTTCCTCTCCTCTGCAATTTATTCCTGATCATTTCTGTTGTGAAGCTGCCCTGCTTTTCAGATTCTACTATTTTAAAAGGTCCTGTTTATCTTCACCAGCTCTGCTATGAGCTGTCCTCTTGGAGTGATTGGGCCAAGCTGAGTTACACTCCAGCAGCCCCCTAAAGCAATCACATAGGTCCCAGGTGGGGGCAGCTGGAGCTTGATGTGCTGCAGGAAGTGTGCAGAGTCCCTTTGGTTTTAGCTGTATTCATAGGCTGAGCAGGATTGCACATAGCAGGTTCTAACAAGAAACAGCATTTATGTTCGTCACTTATTAGTTCAAGCCTCCAAGCACAGACAGTACTCAATCAATTCCCATCCACACATTCATCTCATCTGTTTGCAGTGGCAGGACAAAAGCAGAGAAATAGCCCAAATCCCCAATTGCACAAGGACCTTCCTGAAAGAAAATTTTCAAGCATTAAGCTTCAGTGTAATTAGTTTTCAAGGGTACATCTGTTTCCAAGCCTCACAATATCTCTGGTTCAGCCAAGTGAACAGGAACTGAATCAAAAAGCTTTGTTCTTTCATACTTTACACATCAAAAGATGTTACCTTCCTTTCTGCCACCCTCTGTTTGTCCCCAGCAACATTGATGCATTTTGAGAACACCAAGCAAGGTGTGAGCAGCCTGGGCTTGCAGCCCCTCAGCAGTGTGAGCAGCAGGCTCCTGAGCAGCAGGTCCTGCCTTGCCTCTGGATGCCATTTTCCCAGGTTGGGTGCATGATGCAGGAATTGCACCCTGCCAAATGACCTTGCCTTTGGCTCTCTGGAGGGCAGAATTTCGACTGGAGCTTCAAAGATATAAAACTTTTCCACAATTTGGCTCAAAGCTCTCATTGACTGTTGCAATGTATCTGCCTGTGGGATGATAGCAGTTATTCTGGGTCAGTACTGAAAAATGCAGGGGGAAAATAGTCACTGAAATCAAGTGGGGGTTACTTATTTATTCAAATCATAGAACAAAACCATTTCTTGGAATTGTTCCCCAAAGATTACAATGGGGAAAATAGTATATATATATATATATATATATATATATATATATATTTCCAGGGTGTATAAATATTGCCTTAAGTTGCAACTTATAACTGTACAATATCTAAAGCAAAATCATCCTGTATTTGAAAGGGCTGAAAGCTTTAAATTCTTGCCTAAAAGGTACAGGTACTGCCAAGAAAATATTCTCTGACCCTAGGCTTTAGTTTTACGCACATATCAGGATGGCATTAGATTAGGAAAGAAAGGTGATAGAGAATTAGAACCAGTCACTAGAGATCAGCTATCTCCTGTCATTTATAGAGCTATATTAACTAGCTGTTGATTTGTGTTGCAGTTTAAACCATCAGTGGATCAGCATTGTCACTACAGTGTGATAGTGTGATCTGGAAATGTCCATACCCTGCTGTGGGAGCAATAAACAGAACAGTCAGCAAACATCACACTTGGGCTGCTGTACACAGAAAACAGAAATTATCAAGCCAGGTACACTGCAGAGATGTTTTGGTTAAGAGTTAAAGGGTGTGGGAAGTTTTCAGTGTTTGCTGTAACAAATTCTGTGCTGCTCCTGCAGAAACCTTCACTTGTATTGAATTTGTTCACATATTCTGTGGCTTTTGTAACCATGTCAGTCCCTGGCATCTTCTGATATCAACCCCTGAGTTCTGAGGAACATATAAAACTCACAAAAATCAGCAGAAAAAAATTTAGAATAAGCTCAGGATTTCAAAAATATCTAAAGTTTTTTACCTCAAATGGTACATAATCTCTCTGAGGGCCACTGTCTGTTCATGAATACCACAGCATGTGAGCTGCCAGTCTGAGGCAGGTTTGGGTCCCTGTGACAGCTGATGTCACTCTATCTCAGCCTCCCTGACAAGTAAGATATTTTGTATTGCCTTTGTGTCAGCTGCAGAACAAATAAGTAAAACAATGCTGTGGAGAAAACATTTCACTTTAAAAGGCACAGAAAATAACGTCTCTGAAGGGCTGATTGCAGTGTTGACAATGTCACAGCTTCTTATTTTCTCTTCAGCCATTATTGATAACACTTGTGCTGACGTGGCCATCACATATGTCTGCAATAATAGTCCATAAATATTATCAGAATAGCATCCAAAGGCCAGTTTCCCATCTTAGTGTTTCTTGGCTTGTAAAGAATTGATAAGTCCTTGCCCTGCCAAATATCATTTGGAGAATAATCAGTTTGGGCCCCTACTGACATTGTGTGTCCTGCAATGAGTCAGTAGCTGCTCAGTGGCTTGTCCTCCTGTCCTGAACTAAAGACAAAATCCAGGTTTCCTTCTCAGGAGTTTGCAGAAAAGGTTGTTGCAAAGCAACAAGGGTTTTCTGGGCAGGAAGCTCTATAGGAACATGGCGTGCTTCCAGTGGCAGGAGAGCTGGAAGGAAACCAACCCACTTCTTTTCAGTGGTTTTGGTGAAAATGAAATGTGCACAGCAGGTTATTATGTGTCAAAAGATGACTGTCAGAATAAGGACATGTTATGTCTAACACAAACTCAGGTTAGCCTCATCTTCAGGATATGAAATTACATCACAGCCAAGAAACAACATTTTTCTTTGGTGGCTTCATTGCCCCAGGTCTGTATGGAATGGCTCCCTGTGAGCTGGAAAGGACTCAGTGAAGTGCACTAGAATCCTGTGGGTGACAACTGCTGTATAAACATGTGGGGTTTTTTCATCTTCTTTCTTTCTTCTTTTTTATCAGTTGCTAAGAAAAACTCTCCAGGGTATGTTTAAAGCACTGTTTTCCAGTTTTGCATAGACAGAATGAGAACTCACAGAGAACTCCCACCACACTCGTGAATTTGAGCACATGAATGCATTGCAATTATGCTGTTCACAAATCTCCATCTGAAATCACCACTCCAAAGTGGCCTAAATTTTATAATTTCATAGCATACAAATGTCTGATTAGTTGATTAGGATAAAAAGATTACAATTTTTTTTTTTTTAATTTTACAGATCCATATTATGGTATTACAAACAAGACTGAAAAAAACCAAGTGTGTCTGTAAGAAGTATAAAACACATTTGGAACAAATATAACAATGGTAATTTGCAACTAATATTAAGGATCGAAGGCAATAACAACAAATAAGAAATATGTGATATAGTCTAAAATTAGTGTAATTACTGGTTATTGTGCTTGCTTCAAGTATGGATACAGTAAAATGAAAGAACTGGGAGGCTACAGATCTGGCAAATGAAATCAGGCATAAAAAAATTTGGCACAGATTTGATCCTTATAGTCTAAAGATTCTTGGGAAAATTTGTTTTTTGTGGATTCTGGGCCATATTGTTGATACAGAATCTTGAAAAGGAGAGCATGGTACCAGTGTTTGGTACTGAAATATGGGCAAGGCACTTTGGACAATGCTGAATCTTAGACTGTGGATCTCTGGATCAGGGGTGTCATTATGGGTGCACACAAATGGCACAATGTCAGGATCTGAACTGAACCCCTGGGTGTTACCCCAGCACAGATTACTGCAATAATGATACAACCAGATTTATTGCTTATTTCCTGACCTGTTTCTTACTGTGCCATGACTCCTTTTCCTTCCTCTCTCTTTTTCCTTCACCCCCCACAAAAAAGCCAACCCTGAGCAGAACTGTGTTGCTCTGAGGTTTAGTGGAGGAGATGTTGGAAAGCATAAGGGAAGGAGGAATTCTTCCCTCTCCACCTACCAAAGGTGAAGAAAAGCTACTTGAGAGTTCTTCTGTCTCACATGATAAAGTGAAAAATTGCCAACAGAGTGAATTTCTTCCTGTACTGAACAAAAAGTTTGTCCTATAACAAGGAACACTACTATTTTTGTTTCTTGGTGTGATGATGACACAAAATCTCCCAGACCATCCCTCTGGGTGGGTGTGTACAGCCACAAGAACTCCCTTCACACACACACGGCAGAGAGGAGTTGTTACCAATGGCTGAACAAAAGGTCAGCAAGCTGCAAAACTGCTTTTATTATTATGTAGCACATAAACAGAACAATTAGAACGATTCTCTTTTTCTACAAAATCATGTGGCTTCTTTACCCAGCAGCATCTTTTGTCCAGGATTAACCCAAATTATACTTAATGACACACGATGTGGTGTGAGTATTTAATCTCAGTTCAAAACCAGCCCTCCACTGGTGATCTTTTCACAACTGCAGGAAGCATCCTGCAGACAATGCTTTCATCATTTACAGCCATGTGTTCACATGTCTATTTAATTAATTAGGGTTGGCTCCTTCTGAAGTATATTGCTGCTTTATTAATGGTTGTATGCTTAGATCAATGCAAACGAATGAAAGGGAAAGCAGACAGTGGTTTAGGAGCTGTGAAGCTGAGATAAACTCCTGTATTTCTTAGAAAACCCACTGATCCTGGAGAGATCAACAGGTTCTTCCATATTTCCAACTATTCTGCTATGATCACATATCTATGACTCTTTCTTTATGACCTCAGAGGCTTTGAAGAAAGTTTTCCTCCAGGAGAACATAAAATTTAGCCTCATTTCAATCAGTTTAAAAAAAAAAGAGCGAGAAGATATTGGTTTTTTGGTATTACCTCCATAATATCAGAGCAAGATGGTTATAAGCCAAGATTTGCAGGAAAATTTTCACCTCTAAAGATTTTGATTATGTCTCCTGAACAGAATCTTGAGGCTGAGAATAGACTGCTATTAATGGAGTGTATACTCTGCTACAGACTGCATTAAGCACATATAATTTGAAATACACTGAAATGAGACTGGCTTTTTTTTTTTGATGCTTTGTCACTTTGGAGGGAAAAGTCATACAGGTGAGGGCATTAGCTATCTAAATGCATCTGTCATCAATATTTGTGCAAAAAAGATATAGGTGTGCCCAGAGCAGGCAGCAAACTGTTCAGAGACAGCCTGAAAATACAAGAGCCTTGCTTCATTTGGGTTTACCTTTTCAACTAGTGGTGCAAAATTGGATGACACTTCATGAAGGTATCTTACACACTTCACAGCTTTTATGAAGATGGTTTGCTTTATAGTACTTATGCTCTGCAAGTCTGTGAGTTCTTGAGTGCTATGGAAAAACCTCCCCACAACATGCACTTTATATATGGCTTTAATTATCCACAGTGAGTGTTACTCTGCTGAGGATGTTCTCTGGTGCCTGTTTGCTGTGTTGATTGGAAGTTCCTGGCAGGATCACTGACAGTCATTAGTCCTGCTGGAAGAAAACTGCTTTAGTGCTTGGGCTGAGGATCTGAACAAGGCACTCTGTGGCAGTGAGCATTACAGGGCTTAAAATACCACCCAATTCTCACTGCCTTGACCCACCTGTAATTGCCTACTCCAGGACACACAGATTCCAAACTGTTTTATTACTAGTGCTAACACTCCACAAAGACAGCATTTACTTACCTTTCCCAAGTGAAACCAATATCCAGAATCGTACCTAGCAAAAAATCAGGCAAAGAGTGTTCCTCTAAGAGCTTCACCTTTTTGAACTGCCAAAAAATAATAACTGTTAACAGAAAAATTACTCTGATTTTGCCACTGCTATTTGTTTTTTTCCAGGCTGCACCAGAGCCACATCAGTGTGCAGTTTTCATACACTGCCATCTGTTGTTACAGGGTGCCTGTGTCACTGCTGTGCTGTGCAGCTTGGGTTTCTGTTCCAGCAGCAAACATCCTTCCCAAGAACTCTGTTAAATTGGAAGAACTGCTTTAATTCATGCATGCAGCGAGATTCCAACAACTCTGCTGTCACTTGTGGCCACAGCCAAAGTAATGTTGCTTTTAATCCTACTTCACTTATTTCAATAGTGAAGTTTGTATCTTTATTTAATCCAGAGCCAGAGGATTCAGGTTCTGAGCAGTAAACCTACAGTAAAACATACATTCCACAAACGTCACATATATTTACAAACACCAAAATTACAAAGGATCCTGTCAGTGCATGAATACATTTACAGACACTGCCCTGCTTATTTAAACAGCTATTTCAGAATCTGTATGTTCAGCTACAGTTTGCATATATATGGGTTATGGATTTGAGTCCAGGATCTGATGAGTTAGCACCTTGTTCCCTAAATCTGAACTAGAGGAAATAGAACATAATGTTCCAGAAGCTAGCAGGAAGGTAAAACGATTTGTGTGTGATCAAATAAGGGGCAGTTGTGTGTTGGGAGAGCAGCCTGAAGCCCTCAGGCACATATGACAGGCAGATACACACTCACAAAGCAGTTGGCAACTGGAGGAATTAAGGGAGCTAGGAATTGGCCTAGACCTACAGAATTACAGATGAATATCCATAACTTAAAGTAGCTCACGCAAGGGTCCAGCTATCAAAGTTCTGAAAATGCTTGTGAGAGATGCAACAGTTCAGACTGCCCAAGATGAGATTACCTGCAATTGTGATTTTTGTATTTAGAACTGATCAGAGCACAAACCTGGATGTTGAAGTGTTGGACACAAAAGAAACCCTTTGTGCTTGAAACCATGCGGGAAAAGCTCCCAAAAGATCACAAGTTTTTCACTTCCTTAAAAAGAAGGAAAGGATCTAAGTAAAACACACTCAAGAACTTGTGTGTTCAAAACAGAAATGCACAGAACGCATAGAAATACAGCAGAGATAGTAATTTGTTGTATCCATATAAATATAATTTTATTTGCATATCCAAATACAGGATATTTATTTAAATGAAAACTGTACGCTCACAATTCAAATAACAAGTTCACTTGTCATTTAAAAACCAGTCTTAATAACTGCAACTGCCAGTTTTACTCCCCAAATGTTAGAGAACTTGCAGCTTCTTTCTGTTCTTTATGCAATTCTTTTGCCCTGTTTTTCAGATCCTCTGCCTTGGCATCATTCTTCTCAACGCCATCTCCCAGTTTGTACATGCGGCTGGCGTTGGCACAAGCCCACACGTGCCCCAGCTCACAGCCTTTCAGCGAGTACTTCAAGGCACTGCTCATGTCCTTGGGGACCCCAGGTGCTCCCTGCAGGTATATCACACTCAGGTTGAAGCAGCTGGGAGCAAAATTGCCATCACAGGCTTTTGTGTAATAGTCTCTAGCAGCAACAGGGTCAGGCCGGTCACTGTTGGCTCTCCCGTCCTGGGCCAGCAGCCCAGCGCTGTGACAGGCATTTGCTGACTTCTTCCCACCTTTCTCACATGACTTGATGAAAGATTTGTAGGCAGCTTTCAAATCTGGGCTGAGTCCACCTGTCAGTCAAGACATTACTGTGAGGACATGTTAAAACAGCTGGGAGCTTTCAGCTTTGCAGGATGCTTCCCACTGGGAATACAGCATCCATCACTATAGATACTACAGTCAACATTTAGGACTTCAGAAACACTGCTGTTGTCTCAGTGACAAACATTCTGCTAATGTCTTTGACTTAGAAAACTGTCCTCCACTCATCAGTAAGCACAACAGCACCAGTATCCAAAAAATAACCCTGACCCACAAAACACTCTTTCCATTACTACATCCATGGATTTAGTATCTTATGATAGGCAAATATTATTTTGCCAGTATACACCAAGATTGTTACTGGTTTTTAACTACAGTAATAATATTGTTCCTTACTAGTAGTACCTTCATTTGGAAGATCTCTTACTAATTTAACTGCTTTCCATTACTGTGCTAGCAAATACATTTTGAACAGACTTGATGACTATTGAGGTATGCATATTACTAGTCTGTGAGTTTCCTTCTTTCTTACTTTCTTTCTTCTGTCTGACAAGAAGAAATGTTGTGAACTAAATATGCAGCAACACTGAGCACTGGCTGTACATACCTGTTTAACAGTTGTAATTATAAAAAAAAATACATAGTTAACATAAAGCTGATTTTTTAGAAGGAAGCAATTTTAGGTTTTCCATCCTCCTCCAACTTTTATGAGGTGACCATGAAAAGGGCGGGACAGGTAGTTGCTCCTTCAAGGTCAGGAGGACAGGCAGATGTGAGGGTGGCCAGGAATCGGAGCAGGTTGCCCGGGGAGGCGGTGGAGTCACCTGCGGCCCGAGCCCCAGAGCCCCCGTGCGCACCTTTGCCCAGGGCCTGGTAGGCCCCCAGTTTGTAGCAGCTCTCGCTGTGCCCGTGCACCTCGCAGTTGTCGCGCAGCACCCGCGCCGCCGCCACGAAGTCCTTCCTCACGGCGTCCAGGTAATCGGCGAAGCGCTGGCAGCCTGCAAGGCACGGCACACGGGCTGAGCCTCCCGCCGGCCCCGCGGCGGCGGGCGGGAGCGGCGGTAGGACCTTACCGTCCGGGTCCTTCTCCTTGAAGCACTGGTAGCTGTACTCCACGTGCAGGTTCTCCAGGTACGCCCGCACCTCCTCCTCATCCGCGAAGTTGATGAAGCCGGCCATGGCCGCGGCGGGTCACGGCGCGATCGTTCCGGCGTGTCCGGTGAGCGCCGAGCGCTCGATTCGGCACCGCCCCCCGGGGCCGCCCCTTCCCCGACTGCCCGCTCCGCCCGCCCGCAGCCGCACCTGGCCCCGCCTCCGCCCGCCCTTCCCCGCCCCCGGAGCCGCCCCTTCCCCGCCCGCTGCGCCCGCCCGCCCGACCCCGTACCCGGCCCCGCCCCCGGAGCCGCCCCTTCCCCGCCCGCTGCGACCGCCCTCCCGACCCCGTACCCGGCCCCGCCTCCGCCCGCCCTTCCCCGCCCCCGGAGCCGCCCCTTCCCCGCCCGCTGCGACCGCCCGCCCGACCCCGTACCCGGCCCCACCTCCGCCCGCCCTTTCCCCGCCCCCGGAGCCGCCCCTTCCCCGCCCGCACGGCCCCGTACCCGGCCCCGCCTCCGCCCGCTCCGCCTGCCCGCCCCGTGGCCGCTCCTCCGGTCACTCCCCTCGTTTGTTCCCCAGCCGCTCTTCGCGCCCCTTCCCCTACAGCTCCTCTTATTACGCTTCCTCCTGTGCGCTCCCGAGGTCATCGGGAACTCTGACGGTTCAGCAGTTTTAAGCGATAACACACTGTTAGAACTTTACTTTCAGAATTTTGCGCCACCAGATGCGTATTCCCGAGGTCTGATTCAGCACAACCCAGAGACTGAGACATGACAGTACGTTAATTGCGCTCTGTATGGCCTAGGAGCAGGGCTGCTTTCCCTATTCCTCAGTCTGCCTCCTGCACACTTTTGTCCGGATTAACAGCTCGATAATTTCCAAATCCTTTTTAGAACAGAGGTGCTCCTGTGAGAGACTGCTCCCAGCCCCCACTCCTTTCTGTGGTACCACAAAAGCTCTCACGGGTACTTTTTGAAGTACTGGAACCAGTACTGAGCAGGCAGTGCTCGGGCACTGGAACACCCAGAAACGGGTAAGCACTCAACACATAACGAACCCTGGTTCCTCTGGGTGTGAGAATCCCCCTGCCATGGCAGGGACACCTTCCACTATCCCAGGTTGCTCAAAGCCCCATCCAACCTGGCCTTGGACACTTCCAGGGATGGGCACCCACAACATTATGGATTAATTTAACCCAAATGTGATAATAGAATACTTACAGAAAACATGGCACACTATCCAATTCCAGCAGTTCTGAGCACAAACTGATTTTTTTGTAAGTACAGTAGCACATTAGAAATCTGCATGATGAATTGCTTAAAATCAATCCAAGCTTGAGTTAAAATCAGTTTCAAAGAATATTTGCAAATGCTTTGTCCTAAATTATTCAAGTAAAATAACGCCAGCTTGTCGAGTTTTTGGGATAAATAAAGCTCAGTTAAATCCTGCACAGTCTCCCATAGGAAGAAGCCTTATCCTTTATTAAGGGCTAGAGCTAATTTTGACCAACCATCACCAGCTGGACTGGCAGCAAACCCTGCCAGGTGCATAGTTGAAACACCAGTTACACCTTCTAAAGTATTTCCTTAAAACTTTTTAGACTTAAAAATTTGGTTTGACGTTAAAACACATTTTCCATATGCAGCTAAAGTCTTGTTTTCAATACATATTGACCAAAACCCACTGCTGTGTCTGTGAGACTGCAGGAAGAAGATACACATTGCTTGGCCAGTGCTGTCTGCAGTCTGAGAATGTTTGTGTGAATCTCCATCCTGGATGGGGCCTTTAGAAGGTGAACTGCTTTTGTACCAGCAATACTGTTTCTCTGGAAATCCAGCTTTGAAAACATTTCAGTTTGCACAGGCTCAGTAGAAATTCCTTGAGTTTATTAGGTTAAGTCCTTGAAGAGTCTGCTCTTGCTGGGATTTTGTCTTTGCAGCTCCTGATGCCGATGTTGAGCCTGTGCCAACTCCACCATATGGCTGCTCCATACCAGGAGTGGATTCCTGGGTACAGGGAGGCAGGCTAAGAACAGGCACTGGGAGCAGGGGGTCAGGCTATCACTGAAAGTTTTCACTGCCTGAGCCCAGTTCCTATCATAAATTCGGAAAGCAAGACATCTGGTGATAGGTCAGAGTGAATCAGTGAATTTAAAAGCCATTGAAACAACAGTCAGGAAGCTTGCAAAGACATTACGAAGTGGAAGAAACGCATAATGGACTAAGAATAATAGTATGAGCTGCTTCCTTATCTAAGCTAATATCTGTGCCCATAATTATATAAGTTGTTTCTTCTAAGCAGATTAGGTTTTTAAGTGGTTAAATTCAGAACATGAAGATTTTTAATTCTGCGCTTGTCCTGAGCATGTAATTTATTTTCTCTACATCAGCAGTCTAATCTAAAGAATTGGAACTATAACTGACCTTTGTTATGCAGTCCTTAAACTGGTAAAACTGTGTTTCATAGTATTAACAGAATCTTTTGCCATCTTGTAAAGAAAGAAACATAAATAATTTTAGCAATTGTTCCTTAATATTTATTTATGTGTCTTGCTGGTTTGCAAACAACAGTTATTCAAAGCTTCTGAATGTAGAATCAAATCTTTCACATAAAATTCTATATTCTAATTAATTTTATTTGGATAGGGTATTTGTATCACTCTTCACTTTCTATCCTGAAACAAGAAATAACTGTATTCTCTTGACCAACAGTGCACTGTACCTATTCGTTGGGAGACAGGTTTTCTTCGCTACTTCTGTTATCTGAAGCCTGAAATTACTTTGTACGGAATGGTTTATGCTTACAGCAAAGCTCCCCTCCAAAGCAGGCGGCAGAACCTATTGTACTGGTGCAGGTTATTATTCATATTACCAGAATAAACCAGTTTGTGCAGGAAACGCTTAAACTGCAGAGGCCTGAGAGCACGAAGCGTGAAGCTGACGCCAGTTCATGGCTGTGGGGGTCCCGAGAGCCACAGAACTGCTGCTCACCTGCTCCAGCCGGGCACTCACCGGCGCCTCAGAGCTCTCGGGTCCCGGCTCCGCTACCGGAGCAACCATGCCGAAGAAAAGGTCCCACACACTCGTAGCAAGAGAGGCCGATGCGCTTTGCTGCGCAATAGCCCCTTCTCCCCGCACTTCGAGCCTAAAACGCGAGTGTTGAGGCTCCGCTCCCCGAGCACGGCACGAACCTGTGCTGGCGCAGCCCCTTTAAGGGAGGCGGGATCCCGGCCGGCTGAGGCAACATTCACTTCCAGGTCGGGGGGGTAAACACGGGGGAAGGGAGGGAGGGAAAGGAAAAAAGCGAAAAGAGAAGGAGCCCAGCGACGGGACCGGCTGGCTGGGCGCTCGCCGGCGGCACCCAGCGCCGCGATGGTGAGGGGGTGGCGGTGGTGGGCAGGGACGGGGGAAGGGGGGAGTCACGGAGGGAAGGGAGGCAGGGAGCTGTTCTCCTGCAGCTCCGGGTGCCGGACCCGGCGCAGGTAGCGGAGGTGACCCCGGGGAAGGGGCCGCCATGGCGGCGGCGCAAACCCGGCTGAGGGGCTCAGGCGGAGCCCCCTCCCCTCCCTCCCGCCGGTACTGCGGCTGGGCCGGGGCAGCCCCGCCGTTCGTTGTGTAACCGCGGCGCTGCCGCCCGTTATGTAAAAGGGCACCCGGGACCCGGCGGACGGCAGGGAGGGAGGCTCGATCCCGGCTCGGTGTTCCCTGGTGTCCCCGGTTCGCCGGGAGGGCGATGACGACCGGCCCAGACCCGCCGCCCTGAGCGGCCCCTCACGGCTCCGTGCGGGGCCGAGCACCCGCAGTCGCCGGGGCGGAGCGGGGCAGAGCCCCTCGGCCGGCCGGAGTGAGGGCACAGCCCGGCTCTGCACAGCCCGGTCGCCTGTGCCTCCTCCGGCTCCTGCCTCCACCAGACCCCCACAGCACCTTCGCACTGGGATTTGCTTTGTCCGGGCTCTGTCTGGAGGAAGCCGTGCCAAGGCTCGGTGCGTGGGCCTCGCTGAGCGCTCCCAGCACGGAGCTGCCAAAGGAGCAGCCTTTCCCTGCTCCAGACAGGCCGGAGCTGAACATATGGGAGCTGTTTGGATTGCTCCTCTGCTCCAGGCATGAGTGTGCAGATTTGCTTTTCAAGGACTAGCAGCAGCTTCCTGGGCAAGCTAGTCTCATCCCTTGTCATTAAAAGCTTAATTTCAGTCAATCCCCTGATAAAGTTATGTGTCATTGTTATTGAAGTAGGTACATTTTGTGCCTGCTCATTAATCAGTGAACTAGGGTAGAATTTCATTGCTTAACTATGTACTGATATCTAAATTTATGGCAAAACTACCAGTTCATGGCATTTCTACATAGTTTGTTGCTGTGCTTGCAGTGTGCTACTCTTAAATGGCTTTTTTTTTTTTCTGTCTATAGTTTATATATATTGTGCTGTATATATTTATAGGTAGCATTTGTATCTCTCACCTTTTGATCTTCTAGGCTAAGAGAAGCTGGGTTTATGTCCTATTCCCAATGTGCTTTTTGTCCCTGGAGTGTTCTAGTCGCTGTTACCTTTAGACTGAAATGGTGTGGGTATCTCTTAACATAAATAGCCCTGTGAGATCTCCTGAGTGTCTTGAAAGTGACTTAATCCTTCCTTTTTTTAATTTTTTTTTTTTTGTGCTTCTCCTGGCACCTTCTTTGGCTGCTTCACCCTGGTTTTTTTGTGGTTCAGCTCACCACTCTGGTTCCACTCTCTATCATTTCTAATTTATGAACTTGTCTCTGAAGTTCTTGATAATAATCTTAAAATATGTGGCCTTACTATGTAGTTCTAATGTGGCACTATTTAATTTTAGGCCTCTTGTGATCGCTGCTGACTTTGTATCAGTAGAAGCTTTAATCTCCATGTTCCCACTTCTTGTGCCAGAATAGTTAACGTTAAATTGGAGTTTTGAGCATAATCCTTCCTTGAGTCTGGCTAATAAATCACCTACTTCTGTTTAATTCCATTTAACTTAAGTTAAATAGGATAATCATAAAGCTTTCTTAGTAACATAAATCATGAAACTGTTTATTTTTCACTGCCTTTCCTCTAGCACTCAGAAGAATTTTGATGACTGTTGCTTGTGTTACTGTTTCTTAATTTTTTTAAGAATGTTCATTTTAAGAAAGTAAGTAAAGTTTTGGGGCTGTGGAGAGGTGGAAAACATGGTACATCCAACACCAAAACTGAGGCTCTAAATTACCTCTTTTTTCCTGTTAATGTCTTGAGAGAAATGACCACCACAAGTTGCAAAATCCTTAATCCTGTACCCATCTCATCCTTTGAGACTTCAGAGAGAGAAAAGCAGATGGGGCCTGGCTTACAGGGACTTTGCATGTTTGGGGTGTGTCATGCTGAATCTACAATTGGGTGTGAAACTTGGGGACACATCACAGGCATGGCTCTTTTAGAGATGAAATTGGTATTTGTCTTCCAGTGTTACATACTGATTTATTGAGGGGCAACAAGAACCAGCCAAAACAAAACACTGCTGATGGAAAAAAAATTTGATTTTTAATGAGTGTGGGAGACAGAGCCTGTAGGAACTGAATCTGCCAGGCTGGAGTTGGTAGGATCACAACCTCTGTGATGAGAAAAATTCCACTGCTGTGTGGGCCTTCTTTTCCCTTTGTAAAGTTAGATTGTAATGACTGACAGAAAACAGCAGTTATACCTCTTGCTTACTTTTCTTTAGATATTGTTATATAAGCAGGTACTTCCCTGGTGATGCTTCCCCAAATGAACAGGATTTTATTTTGATACTCACACTCAGCCATTATAAACTGGGTTTATAATGTTTGCCTTAAGGTTCTTTAGCTTATTCCCAGTGCTTTAATGTGTCCCCTTAAGTTCTTTTTGCTTTTTAACTGCACTTCTAAATATGTGTTGAGTATATTCTAATGATGTTTAAAGCTGATTCATGGAATTCTCAAAAGAAAAAGTGGAGGATAATGTTCTTTGGGAGAGCCTTTCCAACTGGCATGAGCTCGAAGCTGAGCTGGTAACATCAAGTTGAAGCAGGTTTTGCATTTCAGTTCACCTCTGTATTGGATTACTGTTAGAGGGCAGTAGCCAGGCAGTTTACCCCATCCCCCTGCACACTTTTGGTCTGCTTTGATTATATTGAGCACTTTAAAAGTTTTTTTTAAAAAATAATTAATTTAAATAAGCTTTTAAACGCCCATCTAAATGCAATTATTCTACTTTTTATGCTATTCCATAAGCTAGTCAGGTTTTAGATGTGTCACATTACTCTCATAATATATGTTTTAGTTAATGAAGGCACCCCAGCTTGCATCAGGTAATTCATAATTCTGTGGTTTGGGGAATTAATTTTTATATTTTTTTTCTGGCTACTCAATTAATTTGATATAATGAAAGAAACTGTGAGGTCGATTGAAGTATCAGATAATTAAGATGACTATGAAAAAGTAAAATAGCATAATGGGAGTTCTACTTAAAAACTGCTGGGTGATGTTTATTAAATAATAACAAAAAAATAAAAGTGCTCTGCTATGGTTGGCATCCATTTATAGTGTCTCATTGGACACAAAGTGAAGTGATCATAAAACAAATGGCAGATTTGTCTTCAACCTGACATTCAAAAGCAGAGCTAGAGAAATGAACCACTTAAATTCTGACCTTGTAAGAGCTTAAATACAACTTTAACTGGGCAATATTGTCTTGAAGTATAGAAGAGTGAGGAAAGGAATGCTCCAGCTCACAGGAAAGGTTTCCAGGCTGCATTTGAGTTGTTCTATTTCAGCAGCTGGCAGTGTAGGAAATTGTTTTTAGGATGCTTGTCAGAGGACTTTATTAGATACAGATAAAAACATTTTGCCCAGGTTACCTGAGGAGCCTTTGTCAGGGGTGTTTCCTCAGCCTTCTGGCAGCAAGTTGAAGAAATATTACAAAAAAATGTCCCCTATAATGGGAATGAGTGGAGTTAATAAAAACAGAACTGTTTTGTTTGCAAGTGTAATTGATCCCTGCTTGTGCTTTTTGTTCCTTGACTGTATGGAGATGCCCTGCTTGAACTTCCAGAGGGATTATGTAAAAATTAAACTTGCATTTCCAAAGGACAGATTGGCCACTCAGAGGTACTGGTTGAAAAAATAGTTTTCTGAGTCATATGCCAGTGGCCTATCTACAGGGCTAAAAATTCTCGTTGGAGTTTGTTCACTGGTACATCAAAGTGTTTCAGCTTTTCTGGCAGACAGGAGGGAACAGCTCCAGGAGGAATGAAGGGAGACAGTATTCTGGTTTTGTCATCCTTGAGCATCAAATTAGAAACACAAGATCTAGTGGAGATGTGGATGTCTTTGCTTCAGTGGGAATGGTTTTCATACACCTTTGAGTAAAGATTCTGATTTTTCTTTGATTCATCAGCTGTCATAGAAGTCTTGGGTATATATATTGATTTCTAGTTTAAAAGGAAATTTTCCCATCTCTCATAAAAAATGTATTATTTTAAAATAGTCAGGCATCATTGCACACTACAAAGAAACAAAAAGAAACATAAGATATTCACAATTCCAAATTCTGTCCTTCATTTTCTTATCCTTTTAAGATTGGAGGCAGCCAAAATTGCTGTTTCCTGGTATGGGAGCAGGTTACATCACGAAGTAACTCCTGTTCTTATAACAAAACAATGTAATAATAAAGTAAAAAATAATGAAACTTAAGCACTTAACAAAGCTGAGTCAAAGGAATAAAGGTTGCATGTCAAAAGCTGCAGAAAGAGCTTGCATTTGAATAATTTGGAGATTTTACTTCCCAAGCCTGTACTTAAATCTTCAGGAGCTATTAAACTGCAGTCTCTAATTGTTGTTAATACATGATTCATTACAGATAGACTCCATTCCATCTTTGCCCTAATGTGGTACCTCCCAGTTCTCAAATATGTGCACCTTATTTTAGAAGACTTTTCTCTGTAACCTTATTTATATTTCTCCTCTATAACCTTTTGCATATTTCAGTACTCCTGTGATCAGCATATTAGGCAAGCAAAGCAACAGAAGTTAAATGTGTTGAGGAAGAAAGGTGAAATTATCCAGAATTTTCTGTATAAAAGGGAAGCTACTATTTTCCTACAGATGAGATCTGCCAACAGTTGATGCTGTTATTTTCAATATTGTCTGGGGGAGTATGTACCAGTCACTCGCCTTCTTTTGTGTGGTGCTGGGGATGATTCACAGTGCTGAGAGTCATTCTTTATGTTGATTAATCTGTGTGCCTGAAAACAGTAGGTTATTATTAGACATGGAATAAAAAAACCCTTTGAGATTTTCGTGTATCAGTGTACATCCTCAAACTCTGAGGCAAAAGATCAGAGTGCCTGGAAAGAGGAAAAGGATCACTGTAATAGATGCTAGTTTATTGCTGCATGAGATTTGGAATTAAACTGGTTCTTTTGGGGTTTCATTTTTTGATGTGAAGCTGTAGCTGCCCTTTTCAGGATCAAAAATTGCTCCTATATATTCAATTTATCTGCAGTATCTGCATTTATTATGTAGGTTGGTAGCAGACTTCTAATATGCGTTGACTTAAATGAAAGATTAAAAGAAATATTTTAAGTCCAGATGTATAATTTGATTTTTAAATCTTCTTTCAGTCTGTCTTGATTGATTAATTCCCAGTAGACTTCATACATTAAAATGATTTTTCAGCAATTGCATTTCTTCCTTGGGAACACAAGTAGGGTTCAAAGCACAGCAGAGTGACTGGATGTGGCTCTGGGTTGACTGGGGAAGGAGGCTCCCATCAGTTTGGCCAGTTGTTCACTGTGTGACCTGACTTTGTGTGGCTCTGAGGGTGACATCTCCTCTTGTAGTATTTGCCAGACTAACAAAAAAGACATTCTAGAGTAATGGAAGGTTCATAGAAACAACGACTTGACTAAATCTCCTTTGTTTCTTTGTGTTTTGCATGTGACAGGAGGAAGCTTCTCCATATTCTTTACTTGATATCTGTTTGAATTTCCTGACTGCCAACCTAGAGAAGTTCTGCACAGAGAGGCAAGATGGGACATTTTGCTTGCAGGAGCCAGGAATGTTCCCTCAAGAGGTGGCTGATCGACTGCTGCAGACAATGGCATTTCATGGTAAAAACAATCATTTGTGGCTCAGTGGTGAACTTATGTCACTGGAATGTGACATTGCAGTTCTGCTATATTTTCTAGTAGAATCTGCTGCTGCAGCTGTTAAAACTGTGTTCTGTAATCCCTTAATAGAGAATTTTTGTTATTTTTGCTTTACACAGCTTCAGCTGGGCTTTGCATTGCCACATAGATCTAAATAGAAAGTTCTTAGTCTTGGTTTATGATTTTACTGTTCATTTATTTGAACATTTCTCAATCTTCTTTCAATCATTTCACAAAAAAAATATTCTACTACTTCTAGCAACTATACCTCTTGAAGAGCATTTAATTGGATTTTTTTACTGTGTGCCCCTGTGATTAAGTTAGAAAAAAACCTTGTGATTAATTGAAACAGTTTCTCATCTCTTTTAATACCTTTATTGACATGGAATTATTTGTTTCAAAGCCCTCAGTTTTAGAGTGGTATAAACAGCTTATGGTATTCCTGCATTTTGTGTACTGGCTTACTGGCTCTCTGTCAGCATTTTTCTGAGGATAGGGCTCCCATCTTGGTTGCTTGCTTTAAGCATGATAAAATTTGTATAATAAAATTTCTTATCTTGAAAAAGTAAAGGTATAAATTGTGCTAGAGTAGAGATAAGAGACCCGTTCCTTCAGATACTGTAGACTTTTGTTAAAAAAATGAGACATGACACTAGAAAAATTGCTGTAAACAGACCAAACACCCTGTCCTATAGATGCAGGTTGTAGTTGGGTCTTACTGGGCAAGTAATGACTTTCTCAAGTGGTTCTGGTCAGCAGTAACAGAAGGAGAGGTCCTAAAATAGACAAGCTCATTAAAAAAAGGGTAATCTATAATATACACTACTTTCTGATAAGGAATTATTTGGAGTAGTCCCAAGAAATCAGATTCAAGGAAACTGAATTGCCAGAAACTATCTACCAATGCTGGAAGTGGTGGAGACACTTCCAGACACCAAAATACCACAAACACAAAGAATGCAGGATGGAAAAAAGTGTGTGGCAGGTAAACTCAGTGTGGCTAAGGTAGGCCAGGGAGAGAGCTTTGGTCTTAAATGAAGAGATTAGCAAAAATTAACAAGTAATTAATTTAGTGATACTGTAACCAAACTGTAATTATATTTATTGCTTTTACTTTTTCTGCTCCATACCATTTGTTTTATTCCATATTTTTGCTTTCCCTGTAAAAGGGGAAAGTAGTCCCCAGACTGCTTGGTCAGAAGTGCCTGAAGCGTTTGCTCCTTAGAAAGGTCTGCAAATCTTTATATTGGCAATTTAAATTTAAATCATGGCAATTACTAGCCCATGATTTAAATCCAAACTGTTGTGGCAATGTTATTATTCAAATAAATTGCATTTTTATTTAATTTTCTTTGTTAAGTATGTGTGAAGATAGGAGATGAAGAGCTAGGAGTGTTGACATTTATAACCCTGTAGGAGCAAAACTAGGACATGTTCTTCCTCCTCCTTTTGTGTGGATGCCTGTGCAGCTGTACCCTTCACATGGCTTTTTGTAATCCTTCTGTTGATAAGACACCAGGATTTCATATTTGTATCTTCAATGCATTTTTGATAATTCAGGGAACTCAATGTATTGTTTCAGTTAGGATGTTGCCAGTGTCTTGCAAGAAAAAGCTACTTATGCATTCTTTCTAAAGAGTAAAAAGACACTAAACAAGATTGTTGCTTTTTCTTTTTTTTCATTGCTGTCTTTTTCTCCTTCCCACCCTTTCCTTGCCCTCTTCTTTCTATTCTTTGAATCACTTCTTAGGTTTCTTTCTCACATTCAGCTTGTTTCTGGGCAACACTCCTACCTTCTTCATATAGGACTTAATTAGCTTAATTTAGTATTGATCCTACTTATGAATTCAGTCAAATGCTAGATTATGTAGTTAAAGCAAGATGAGAACCAAACATTGATAGATGGTGCAATCTTGAGGTTAATGGAACTGTGGCCAGAGGAGAACTGCACTCAGAAATTTTGAAATTCTGCTTTTAGCACACTTCTAACCAGTTCAGTGAGAAAAATACAGCAAATGAGGGCAGCACTCTAATTGTTTATGAATCATACCCATATTTTATTTATTGTGTGTTCCATTTTCTGAACCAAGCAGGTAACGTGCATTTACTGCTTCTTATTTATCTGTCCTATTCTTAAAGCTGGAATTTTCCAAACATGACCTCATAATCTTCAAAGTGGAGTCGCAAACGTAAGATTTTGGGATCGGTGGTGTAACGATCCAAGGCAAACTACTTTGTACTTAATTTTCTCTGCCAACACTTTGTACCCTTTGGGTTTTTACTGTCCCTGTGGTGGTGTATACCACTGGAGCCAAGCACTGATGCTGTTTTCCCCCAGGGCTGCTGAACGATGGGACCGTGGGCATCTTCCGAGGCACCCAGATGCGCCTGAAGCGCGCCTGCATCCGCAAAGCCAAAATCTCCGCCGTGGCTTTCCGCAAAGCCTTCTGCCATCACAAGCTGGTGGAGCTGGATGCCACGGGGGTCAATGCAGACATAACAATCACAGACATTATCAGTGGACTGGGCAGCAATAAGTGGATCCAGCAGAATCTGCAGTGCCTGGTGCTGAACTCACTGACTCTTTCTCTGGAGGACCCCTACGAGAGGTGTTTCAGTCAGCTGTCCGGGCTCCGCGTGCTGAGCATCACCAACGTGCTCTTCTACAACGAGGACTTGGCAGATGTTGCTTCACTTCCCAGGTTGGAAAGTCTGGATATATCCAACACCTCCGTCACTGACATAACAGCACTCCTCACCTGCAAAGACAGGCTCAAGTCTTTGACCATGCACCACCTGAAATGCTTGAAAATGACCACAACCCAGATTCTGGATGTTATAAGAGAACTCAAATACCTGAATCACCTTGATATTTCGGATGACAAACAGTTCACGTCGGACATAGCTCTTCGTTTACTGGAACAGAAAGATATCTTGCCTAACCTTGTGTCTTTGGACATTTCTGGAAGAAAACATGTCACAGATAAAGCTGTACAGGCATTTGTTCTGCAGCGGCCCACCATGCAGTTTGTAGGACTGCTAGCTACTGATGCCGGCTACTCAGAGTTCTTAACAGGAGAAGGAAACCTGAAGGTTAAGTGGGGGAATTAATTTCACTGAAAAAATATAATGTGCAGGGGAAGTAGAGCTAATAGTTTGCAAATGTATGTGTGTGTAGGTTCATTTTTTTAAACTGTTAATTATAATTTATAATTTAAATTGTTAATTGTAATTTCACCTGGCTTTAGGTGAAATTCTTACTTAATTTTGACATAAACTGCTAAATTTACGTAATACTGTATATATACATATACTTGAAAGAGGCATCTGTTTTCTGTGCCTTTTCAGTGAACCTTAGATCTTGGTTTTCCATATCTAAGAAAGCTGAGCTTTGCCTTGTGTGAAGTCACTTAGTGGGATAATATTTCCTGGATTCCAGACAGTATCTGGCATAAGTCAGCAATGTGTGAGGGGTGGAGGTAGAATTTGCATAAGCTTTGAGCAGTTCATGATTAACACAGCAGATACAATAAAGCTGAATCACTCAGCTGCTGTTATGCTCCATCACCACTGCTATTTCCTCTTACAATATTTCTACCTATCTTGAAAGGTCTTCTGGTGATGAATACATCACCTAAGAGGCAATAGCTTAGGATGAAAGACTTCCTCTTCTTAAACAAATCCTCAATTACTTAGCCCCTTAGGATGAGATGATGTTTTCTGAAGTGCATTTATTTATCTTTTAGAGCCAGGCAACAAGACATCGTTCCCTGAGCAGGTCAGAATTAATTAAAACAAGTTGTTTTAGACATGTCAGTGGTATATCATCTTTGTCACTGAGTTTTCCTTTCTGCTGTGTCTTGAGGATGTTGGAAGCTAGAGAGGGAATGAGGAAGAGAGCCTAATGTGTGCATACTTTAGTCTGTCTCCTGTGCAAGTCTAGTTTTCCACTTCAGTTTTAAAATTCACAGCACTCTTGGTTTAGGCAAGTGGAGTAACACAACTACACAATTTTTGTATTTTTTCCTCCTGAAATTTGACAGTTGTTGAGGTCCAGGTCTCTTGAGTACTTAGTTACAGCTGATAGCAAAGTGTCTTAGTGTTGAAATGCACAGAAAAAGCAAGTTCCCCTTTGGTGTGATGATATCCAGCACCAGGAGGTTATACCTCATGTTTGGTATAAAATAATACAATGTAATCCTTGCTGTTCAGAATAATTGCTTCATAGAACTGTCTGCACCATGAAAAGGCAGGAGGGAAGAAGGTTCTAGTAATGTGAAAGTCACAATGGACTTGTGGCACTGTGGTTAGCAAAATGCAGTTTGCATTTTTTTTTTTTAAGGCATAATTGTCAAGAAGAGACTGTAGGCTATGATTGGTATTATTTCCTTTTTTTTTTGGTGACCTAAATTCATTAGTAACTCTACTGAAATATTCAACTGCTTAGTCTAGATACTGCTAAAGAGTAAACAAGACACAGAACTCAGGGAAACAGCAGAGCTAAAATATTACTGTCTTTACAGCAGCCCTGTGAAATTTGATTATGAACACTAGGCAGATATTATAGTTGAGAACATGAAATCAAGTGGAAATTTTTCATGTGGGGTATAATTGGCTGTACAACATGTCAGTAAACAGGGTTGCCCTGTTCTAATCAGAATATAAAACAAAATCCAAGATGCTATCAGTTCTCTCAAGGTTGTACTATATTCCTGATACCAGAAATTTAAAAAAAATATGCCTGCATACAATACAGGATGCACAGAATGTGACACTTTTTATATATAAAAAACCTTTTACTTTTTTTGTATGTGCCATGTTAAGTAGAACAATTTCTGCATGCTGCCCTAAGAATTACAAAAAACAGTGATTGCAGCAATGATTCATTAAATAGTAGGACTGAGGAACAAACCAGTTACACAATTTATAGTTATAAACAGAAAATATCATTAAATGGAAACTAGAGCAGGCTGGCAATCCTTTGCTTACTGAAAGACTTTGCCAAATCACTGCCTTTGAAACTGCAGCTTTGCATTTTTTGAGAGCAAAAGTTTGCAAGTAAAATGTTGACATCTTGAACTAAAGATTATTTCTGTGTTCACAGGTGTCAGGAGAAGCAAATGAAACTCAGATTTCAGAAGCACTGAAGCGGTACAGTGAACGAGCCTTCTTTGTGAGAGAAGCACTCTTTCATTTATTCAGCCTGACACATGTCATGGAAAAAACTAAGCCTGAAATTTTAAAGGTACAATAATGGTTTTGATGGTTCTTGTGTGTTCTTCCTGAACTCATCCCCAAAAGCCTGGTATAAATTAGTTTATAAGCTTTTACCTTTTTGGTTGTGTTTTTCAAGATTAAAATTGTAATGTTAAATTAAAAAAAAGAACTATTTAGACACAAGGGATGTAGAAGATGCTCTGTAGTGTTTATGTTAGGCAAAATTATTCTCTACTAACAGAAATTATCTAAATTTGGTAGCATGTAAATTATTTTTTTCACATAACTTGGAATATGATATGAAATATTCTTCAGATGCTGAATTCTGTCATTAGATCATATCTGTTTGGGTTCTAATCAAAGCTGTGTCTACTCTTATTCACCAGACAGAGTAGTGCCTTCTGCTGATGCTCATGAAACAGTAATAATAAGGAAAGAATTCAGTGACAGTTTCTCTGCTGTCACCCTCCAGTATGGTAGTGGGTGAATGAATGTGTTGGTGTTCTGTATGGGGCTGTAACCTGGAGCCCAGAACCTTCCTTAGAAATCCATGTCTAGGCATTGGCTTCCATGTCTAGAGCACCAGAGGTGGTTTAAATTTTACAGGGATCCTAAAAAGAGGCACCAATAGGACACATGGTTTTTATTTTTCTTATCCTCTTCAATGTTGAACAAGCGGCCTTAAATTTGGCATCAATGTCAAAAAGACTTTACCAGTCAGTTATCAACAAGAAAAATACTATTATTAGATGCTTATTTGGTGAGATCACAATCAACATACATAGCCAAAAACATCATGCAGGAAGAAGCTGCAAAGAATCTGTCCTGACCTAGCAGCTCAGGATGTGATTCCAAATGGCTCAGCACCAAACAACAAGGCACTACATCATTATCATTGCCCTGCAGAAACTCTGTCCTGCTTCATTCACCTCTGAAAGGGTTTGGTGATTTTATCCCAACCTGGCTCTTTCTAGGGATTTCTTGCAATCTGTGCAGCCTCTTCTTTGAGAGGTTGCTACAAGCTGTGCAGAAGGACTTGGAGCAGTAGAAGTTGCCAGCTTTGAATCGCTGAGCAGAAGGAAATGTTATTCCTTGAGAATTCCAATCCCACCAGATGGATTTCTCACTCAAGTACCAGGGAGGCAGAAATCGGGTGCTGTGAGTCATTGCTGTGGCCTGGAGCAGGAGGCAGATCGTTCTTGGGCTCTGTGTGCAAATGTGTGAGCAGCTAACGTGGGCCCCCCTTGTGCTGCAGCTGGTGGTGATGGGCATGAGGAACCACCCCCTGAACCTGCCCGTGCAGCTGGCGGCGAGCGCCTGCGTCTTCAACCTCACCAAGCAGGACCTGGCGGCCGGCATGCCCGTGCGCCTCCTGGCAGACGTCACCCACCTGCTCCTCAAGGCCATGGAGCACTTCCCCAATCATCAGCAGGTACAGGGCAAAACTCCTCTGCTTTCTGTGGCGTCCTCTGTCTTGTGGGTCTCAACAAAAGGTTTCTCCACATCCCAGGACCTCGGGGAAATGTGGTCATAGCGAGAAAGTTGTCGGCGATGGAGAGAGACGGGGAGACTGACTCGGTGTGACAGTGTTCACAGGGGCTTAGGGTCAGATCCTGTAAATCAAGATAATATATATCATAAAATAATAAATCAAGAAGGCTTGATTTATTATTTTATTATATATATTATATTAAAACTATACTAAATGAATAGAAGAAAGGATTTCATCAGAAGGCTAGCTAAGAATACAAAAAGAAGAATGATAACAAAGGTTTGTGTCTCGGACAGAGAGTCCGAGCCAGCTGACATTAATTGGCCATTAATTAGAAACAACTACACGAGACCAATCCCAGATGCACCTGTTGCATTCCACAGCAGCAGATAATCATTGTTTACATTTTGTTCCTGAGGCCTCTTGGCTTCTCAGGAGAAAAAATCCCAAGGAAAGGATTTTTCATAAAATGTGTCTGGAACAACTTGGTGATTAGAATCTGATTTTATTGTGGGATACAAGCACCTATATACTATTTTGGGAGACTAGTAATGTGTACTACAATGATTAGGTTGAAATCACATACACAAGCTTATGCATATAACAACATCTCTCGCTTGCATTGTTTAATAGGATTTTCTTTTTCTGGTAAACCTGTCTAATTAAATCTTCTTGCTATCTAGATCTAATTTTCAAAGTTACGTTTGCTTTTGCCAAGGCATTTTATCTATCAATTCTCTTATGCTAATAAGGTCCAAAGTACTCTCTGTCTTGTGCACCCCAATAGAAAGCCCTCCAAAATTTCTGTGTTTCTAATGAAGCAATTGTTTTTCATTTCTCACAGCTGCAAAAGAATTGCCTTCTTTCACTATGCAGTGACAGAATCCTTCAGGATGTCCCATTTAACAGGCAAGTTTTAGATGTCAGTTGAAATTAGATGTAGCATTGAGGAATATTTTTCTTCAGAAGCTTTGTTTCTGGCCCCAGTTTTGCTCAGTTTAAATCATACCAGTGTGCTGAATTTATCTGGCCTATATTGTTTTAGGCCTGTTGACCCATACATATACCATTGAGTGTAGGTCTGAAAAAATCCTTTTCTTTACATGAGTTTTTTAACTTCACCTGGATGGGTCTATCCTTAATTCCATGTAATAGAAGTCAAAATTTCTCTGGGGTTGCTTTTTGCAGACATTTTTCTACTCAGATGTTTTGTCCAAATACTTTGAAGTGTGATGATCTGCTGTTTCAGAAGATTGTGCCAAATTTTTCTTCCTTCTTTGGAATCACTTCCTGTGCACTCTGATACATAATTAGGAGTAAGAGACCCTAAGTCAACAGCTTAAAGCTGACAGAGGCTCATACAATACACCAAATTTCACTGTGTTTTTCTACTTTTTATGGTATGAACCATACTTCTGTTGTCTGTGTACATCTTTCTTTTACTAACACATGAGACTTATGAAAATTATGTTTTCTGAACTTCCAGGTTTGAAGCAGCCAAACTTGTTATGCAGTGGCTGTGCAATCATGAAGATCAAAACATGCAAAGGATGGCTGTAGCCATAATTTCCATTCTTGCTGCAAAGGTATGGAATTAAGCTTTGAGATGATAGGATAACATTTCTAAAGTCTAAAATAATGTTGATTTGCCTTTGTTTGTTTACAGCTTTCAACAGAGCAAACTGCTCAACTTGGTGCAGAACTCTTCATTGTTAGGGTAAGTGAGATGCTCTCCTGCCATCCCATCCTCTCCAGCTGCTGATACTAGCAGTATTCCTGAGGATGCAAAGTGAACATAAGGAGATAAAATTCTAAGAACATATTAACATGTGTTCATGTGAGAGTTATTTAGAAGATTAGACAAAGTGGAAAATCTGACACGATTAATGCAAAGTAAGATAGCAAGACATATCCTGGTTTGAAATTCATTGTTTAAGGTGAAAGATGCTCAAAATGAGAATGAAGTAAATACTGCTGTAAAGATTCTGAGTTCTTGGGTGGCTTTGTGCCATCTGTAATAGCCCTACACATGTAATTACTGTGGAAACAAAAGAATTCCTTTAGCAGAGCAGAGGTAAAAAGTTTAATAGCCAGTTTATTTTGTATAGTTTGACTCTGAACATGAATATCTTTACTCTGTGTATAAATGCCAGCTATGCATTGCCCACTTAGTGTAGAAAAAAGCAGAGGAGTTAATACATATATTGACATTTTGATGTTTTTTTTTCTCCCAGCAACTTCTACAAATAGTTAAGCAGAAAACAAATCAGAATCTTGTAGATACCACCCTCAAGTTCACACTGAGTGCACTTTGGAACCTCACAGATGAATCTCCCACAACGTGTCGGCACTTTATTGAAAACCAAGGGCTAGAACTTTTCATGAGAGTCTTAGAGGTGAGGAAGGGGGGCTTGGTGGTGGATTATCAGCACAGGTTTATAATTAAAGCTGTTTCAATAATAAGCATAAATGCTTACTTGTTTTTTATTTCCTTTATCCACAGTCTTTTCCATCTGAATCATCCATCCAACAGAAAGTTCTTGGACTTTTGGTGAGATAAAAAAGAAAAACAGCCTGAAATATATATTTTTAAAATTTTATTTTTAAGGGGTTTTTTTACCCTGTGTTAATCTGAAAAATTAGTTTTCCATATCCTAATATTTTTATGTTCTTCTTTAATCCTTGTAGTGTGTGTTATTTGCAATTGGCCTGTTTTTGAACTGTTTTGTGTTTCTTCAAAAGTTATATTGAAATTGATGGTTAGAGTAAATACAAAGACCTTTTCAGAAAGGAGACTGAGGCTTCATATGAGTCCAAATGCAAAAAGTAGGTTTGAAGTCAGTGGAATGCAGAATTTTGCACTGCTGAAATTTTTTTAAATTTGGCTTGAAAATGCTAAAGATAGCTTTTGATTTAGTGTAATCTAAATGTTAATGGCATAAAATCACTTAGGGGAAAACCTTTTTGTTTTGATGCAAATTCCTGCATACACTGGAAAAATTTCCAAAAGCAAAAGTAGTATTTTGGCATGTGGTGGTCACTTGGAGGTACAGAGATCTCATCTGTGTGCTTATCTGTGTCTGGTCACACAATATAATTCAAGTTTGTATTTATCTCCCTCACACCATCTTATTTCTGTTGACATTTTCTCCCTTTTTTTATTATTTATTTCCCCATTCTAGAATAACATAGCTGAAGTGAAAGAGCTGCATTCTGAGCTGATGTGGAAGGACTTCATAGACCACATCAGTAAACTGCTGCACAGTGTGGAGGTGGAGGTCAGCTACTTTGCAGCCGGGATCATTGCTCACCTGATCTCTCGAGGAGAGCAGGCCTGGACGCTGAGTCGCAGCCAGAGGACATCTCTGCTTGAGCAGCTGGTACAGAAATCATGGTGAATTTTATCACAGTCTTTTCTATCTTTTTGCAATGTTTGTATTTAACAGTCAGTGTTCTTGGTTCTGTATTTTACAGCATACTGCCATTTTGAATTGGCCAACCCCAGAATGTGAGATGGTGGCTTACAGGTAAATATTGTCTTACCTTGTGATCAAGAGCTTGGGGAAAAAAAAGCCACATACCACATATCTACTGTATCTGATATTTGCAGGTAGTTGTTTTAAGTGAGTTTTAGATGCAGCAGACCAGCCTCTTAATATTTATCAATGTCTCCTGTAGTTAACATGTGGCTAACATGTGTAGTTAACATGTGGAACAGACACATGACCTGTGAAGTAATAGTATCTAGTAATAAAGCAAGTAACTGTTTCTTTTTTTTTTTTTTTTAATAGGTCATTCAATCCATTTTTCCCACTACTTGGCTGTTTCATGACACCTGGTGTCCAGTTATGGGCAGTGTGGGCCATGCAGCACGTCTGCAGCAAAAATCGTATGTATTGAGAGAATATTACCTGTAAAATTCTTATTTTTTGGTATGTTGTTCACTAGCATGAAGTGGGAAAAATAAGAATTTCTGGGGTATTCACTCCTGGGGCTTGACTAAATGGGGGAGAAAAAGAGAGTAGTGAAAGTTCCTTACATCTCTTCTATTAACTGAAATTTTACTGTTAGATGCATAGTGTTAATTCCAAAATGTGGATTTGTTAAGATTTAACTACGTTTTTTGCTTGCACATGTGTTTTTATTCAAATAGAATATACAAATATTAATGCTGGGCAACGAATTCATTTTAAATTAAGAGCAGTGACTATGGCAGGTAGCAGTGTCTTACTATGGGAGCAGAAGCTATAGTTACTCCTCATCTCTAATTGCCTTTTTGCAGTAACTTGCTGTGGCATAAATGTCATTTTCTTAATCTCTCTTTCCCATCTGCAAAATGAGAAGTAGAATGATTTGAGAGCGTTTGATGTTATGCATAATTGTTGGGAAAAGAAAATAAATCCCCCAACCATACCTAAGTGTAGGAGGGGACAAACCTTCCTCACTTTTAACATTGGGCTTTTTTTGACAGAAATTTTTGTCATGAATATGTCTATATAAAGCAGATTTCTTCTAAAGTATTTGAAGTGTTTTCTGTGGCAGTTTTTAATCTCCTTGATGGCAGCATATCTAGGCTTGTTTATCCCTGTCCCATCAATCTTTATTTCTGCAGTGATAAGGCATCTATTCAGAACCCACCAATAACATCACATAATATGTAACTGCACACAGAATCCTGTTTTGCTGCCCTTCATAGAGCTCATTAAATATGCCACTGTCCAGAAATCTGTGAGATTTTTCATGATGAAGTCAGACTGTTCTGACAGAATTGTTTTACTGGTCAGATCTGGATAACAGATTTTAAATAAGGCCTTGTAATTTCTCTTTGTGCCTCAGTCCTGTTAACTTTGTGTTGTCCTATTTGTTCTATTTATTTTTGGTATTTTGTTTGCCCTCACATCTGAGCTTTTAACATGCAACTGAGGTTTGCATTGGCCTACTCCTGATTTGAGACCAAGACAGAATTCTTTTATTTCTGATGGTCGTTGATGCCAGAAGCTTCTGGACAAAGTTGCAGAGAAACCAAATGTTTGGTAGCAAATGTAATAACCTACCATAGGGGGAAAAGTGTTTAATTCTGAAATATGAGGATGTATTTGGGAGGAAAATCTTCAGCTTTTGGTGCTTGGTACCAAGAAAGCTTTTAGTAGTCCTAGAGAGGAGATGCTTTTTATTTGACCCCCTTTTATAGAAGATAGTGTAAAGTAGTCTAGAAGTAATTGATTTGAATTTTTTTATGTATCTTTTTCTTCTGCTGCTGTTTGTCTGTGTCACAGTCACCTCAGTGAGGTAACCTAACTGAAATATTTGTAGTGCCACAGTAAATGTGATCCCCAGTGAAATGCTCAACATCAGCATTAAAACAAGTCTGGTGTTGCAGCACTGAGATGAATGGTGAAATTGGGCCCATCTGAGGTAATGCCCTGTGGATTGCATTACAGTCATCCTGACCTTTCCATAACAACTTCTGCAGCTTGCACATTACAGCCACCCTCCAGCTCTTTTTATAGCTCTTCCCTGCTCTTAATAATGCTGCAGCTGATGGGGGTGTGATTTCAACTTAGTGAATTCCAGAATGGAAAAAACCCTGGAAAGGCATTTGTAGCAACTTGTAATTAATGAGAGGCCACCATCAATATATTTATCAAACTATTGGAAGGAGCTAGGTTGTATTTGCTCTCCAAGCCTGGAGGCCTCCACAAATGATGTGGTGTGTCTGATACCATTTTTTGGTAACTGTTCTGTACCAAGGTTTTTGGGAAAGGGGGTATTATTACCTGGATATTCATAGACACCATAGTGCTTTTGAGTCCCATTTCTTCTGGTTTGTTTATGTGCACTTTAAATGCCTGTAGAGGAGGTGGGGGGAAGAGAGAATACTGTGCACATTACAGGGCACTTTCCAGTCAGCTGAGACTGACTGGTAAGAGACCTGATTACAGCTGGAGTCCTGTCCAAATAACTCCGTTGTGCTGTCACTTGTTAAAGTACTCAAGCACTTCTGTGGACACTTCAGGGAGTGTCTTAAATACTGCCTGGAGACAAAAGTGGATTTCAGTCAGTGTTTACAGTATCTCCTACCTTTACCCTAGATAATTCTGGTTTTAATTCCCTTTTTATAATCCTATTACAGCCGCCAGATACTGCAGCATGTTAATTGAAGAAGGTGGTTTGCAGCATTTGTACAACATCAAGGAAAATGTCCACACTGATCCCCATGTCCAAAGGATTGCTGTTGCCATCCTGGATAGTTTAGAAAAGCACATTATGCGCCATGGGAGACCACCACCGTGTAGAAAACAGCAACAAACCAAACCAAACTGAAAGCTGCAGGTAGAGGAGTGTAAAGTATTGTCTGTGTAATAATCCTCTCTGATATGTGTGTAGTTGGAGTAATTTATAATCTATTGGTCACCATTAAAGTGATTTGCTGGTAACTGTGGTACCCAAACCATGTGTGGTAACCTTGCTGAAAGTCACCTTTAATGGCAACCTCGTGCACAACTTGTAAAGGGTCACAGCTTGAGCTGGTCATGCCTGCAGGGTTAGTGCTGCCTACCAGGAGATGGGACTTGTACAGATCCATATGCACAGCTGGAAAGAAGACTTCAAGGAGTATCTTGTTTTGTGACTTCTGAGAGAAAAGGCTGTTCCATCCTTGTGATTGCTATTCATAACACTGTTCACCAGTTTGGTGTTTGGATAAAACTGTGTGTGGTTGTGAGATCAACACTTACAGACTAAAACAAAAGTCCGTGCATGCAGGTAACAGACAGACTTGTAACTAAGGTGACCAAAATGTCCATTGTCCCTTCACCCTTCTAGGCACAAATGGGTCTTCAGCTTCCTTTTCCTTTTGCTTGCAAGCCATGTTCTTTTGTTTTTCTCACTGCTGGGATGATGCCTTTTTACAGTTCATTTCTCCAGAGTCCTCCCTACTCCTGTCGAGGTGGGGACCAGCATCACATTCAGGGAAAGGGGAAACCCATTGAAGTAAAGCAGTAGAAACAGAACTAAAGTAAGACAGTGCTAAAAGGATGTTTGAGAATTTAAATTTTATAACAAGAATGGGGTTTTGTTGTGTGACTACTTTTGGTTGTGTGTGATATCTTTTGTTTTTAGAATACTCATGGGGATAGGAGAAGGCTCATTAGAGCAAAATAACTGCCATGGCTTCATCATGGAGGGGGTTGCATGTATTCATAGAAGGCTGGGATATTTGGTCACCTTATTTATAAGAGACTAATGATTGCTTTCATTTTCTGTAACTATTCTGTGAGTATTGTGCAGTGAATTATATTTCCAAGCCATCACTATAAGTGCAAAGCATCACCCAATGTTCTGTGTAAGCCCTGTGTCAATTGCATTGTTTTGTGGAGTATGACGTTTTACATAAAGATGCTAATTGTAACAACTTCTTTCTTTCTTGGTTATCTTTGGGTTTCAAATCATGTGTTGAATGAAACATATTGCACAGTGTACAGATGCCTGGTACAATGCAAGTGGTGGAAGCAAACTGCATGTCCATTCAAATGCAGTTTAATTTCAGGTGTTGTTTTTGTTTATCTGCTTCGTTTCCATATTTCCATGGCAACTGATTTGATATTCAGAGACTCTTCTGTAAATATTGGATAATTGAATTGAAAAATAAAACTTATGTTTGGTAGCTTACCAGCAGAAATGGCTTCTTCATGATGACTGTATTTTACTATTTTTAAATCCTTTCCCTCCCAACTCCCATCCTTCACATAAAAACACCACCTCTAATCTTCAATAACCTAATTAAGATGTATTTCAGCAACCTCAAAAGGTACTGATCCAGTAATTTAATCAGTGTTGTGTAATTGTTTTTTGTACTAGAGTATAATTTTGGCTGGCATCATTTTAATCTGTGGATCTGGTTATATAAAGTTTTCTCAATTCCAACAGAAATTCAGCTGGCTGTAGCTTTGAATTATGAAAGTGGTTTAAAAATTTAAAACATCCTACAGGCTTTTACCCACCACCCTTCTAAGATGTCTGCTATGGAAGTTCCTTTATACATGAAATGGATCACAAAACTTGTCAAAATTGGTGTCAATAGAATGAATATAAATCGCTACAAGAGTTTAAAATAAAGATGACAACTCTCCTTACAGTGCTGTCTTTACCTAATAACAGGAGCATTTGCTGAAGCAACTTACCTGAAAAAAAAAATTACTCCTTCATGCAACACAAAATGCAAGGATGATGCTGGCATCAGGCCAGATGTTTGAGAGATGTGTCACTTCATGAAATTCTGCAACCAGCAAGCACAGAGATGCTAAATACCCATTTTCTTTTGCTCTCCCACACTTCAGGCAGTCAGTGAGCAGAATTCTTTCAAGCTGGAAACTCTGCATGCCTACAAGGTATAAGTGCACTGTATCTGTTTGTATATGCCACTTATAGCAAGGTCTCTTCACACTCCTGTGCGACTTCAGGAGTTTCTGCCAGGGTAGAATAATTCTGGAAGCAACTTTCAAACTTTGTGTTCCACCTGTAGCATTTGCCATCTTTTGTGGAGGCTGAAAGTCCTGACTCTGCTTTACCTTTGCAGATCTTTACATAGAAAATTTATATGTGTATAATTTGGTAAGGTTCCCACACACTTTTGGCACAAGTGAAACTGTGGTTTCCTTTGATACTATCGTGGCATGAAGTTCCAGTGTGGTAAGCCACATCTTATTCTGATAACCTGTAAAGCATTTCCTATACAGCATTTCCTAAAACCATGTTTGCTGATTAATTAATTTTTCCTTGAAGGCCCTAGTCTAGGAAAGTAAGAAGCTGTAGAGCTAAATTGTGTGGCATGTTTTAGTGCTGGAGAACCTCAAAGCAGGAGAAAATAATCTTAACTTCCAATCAGCTAACAGAGGAAAACAGGTGATGGAGAGCGACGACGTGCCCAGGGTGTCTGGCATAGACTGATGTGATGGCCTTATGTCCCCGTGCACATACAGAGCCTGGGTTTTCTCAAGCACTGGTTCCAAGGGCAGGTGAGCTTGGGTTCCTGGAGTGGCTCAGTGTTGCACTACTCACAGCAGAGCTGGGGTCAAGGGCCACTGCTCTGTGCTAGCACTGCTTCTGTCAAAGCGGTTGGAAGAGCACTGATACATCTTTATAAATTTAATTTCTCTCCAGTGTTAAGTTTTCCTGTTTAAATACACTATGTTTTCTGCCCCTTTTTTTTTTTTTTTTCTTATGGTGAGCCAAAACTTCTCCACATTCCTTACTGGACACCTGTGTGAGAGCCATGACCGCTGACTTCAGATGAACATGCTTTAAAGATCAGGAGTACAAAGTTAAATCTTTATTTGGAGATTTGTACAGAAAAACGATCCAGTGGAATAGTTAGAAATGCAGTCCAAGGCAAGGAGTTAAGTGCACAGAATGGTGTGATAAAACTAATCCTAAGCAGTCAGTGGATCTCCAGAAGCTCGAGGGGAAGCAGAAGGGGTTATTTGCCGGTGAACTGAGGCGGTCGCTTCTCCCTGAAGGCAGCCATCCCTTCCTGACGGTCTTTGGTGGGAATATTCTACATGAGAAAGGAAATTAAACAGAGGTATGTTTTCCATTTACCAGTCTGACGTGTTTTTAAGTCCTGACTAATTTGGCAGTAGTGGTATAAGACTAAGATTGCTTTTCTTTCAATGATACATAAAATTCCACGTTTTGCAATTAGGAAAAAAAGAGACAGGGTTGCTGTGTAAGTTTGTAGAGTAGCTCAGAAACAAAGCACCTAAGAAAAAACCCATAGATCTATATAGGAAAACAGTTTTCCCATAATCTTCATACTTCATCATCTTAAAACAAGCTGAGAGACACATTATATTGTAGTATTGTAAAACCCTGTATTGTTCCATTCTCCATGCTGAGAAAGGTGCATGCTCTCAAAACTTGCCACAGTGAACTTCAGGAGGAATTATTTTGAATTTATTAATTTATTAAACTAAAACCATTTGTAAAGCTCATTCTATAACTAACATACAGTTGTTCCTTTCAGGAATGAATTCTGAAGGCAGATTACCTGGGCATAACACATCCCCTCAATAGCCATCCCTGATGCAATGTCAACCTGGGAAGGAGAGGAAAGGTGTGAGGTTTGTCTGAAGCACAGCCCTCAAAGCTACTTCAGAGTTCTCAAATCAATCACAGCAGTCAGTCACTCTCAAACAGTAATAGTAAGTGATCTTCACTCCAAATTAGAAGTACAGTATTACTATCTGTAGAAAAAAAATCCTGCCATTTTACTTTTAGCTTTAAAGAAATCTTTTAAAACCTCTGAAATGTTTTTAAATGTCTGATAAAAATTTTGTAACTCATCTGTTCTAAACACTTTTACTGTAGTAATTTGTAAGAGTTGCTAGTCTTTTCATTCACTTCAGTATTTAAACAAAATAATTATTACCTCAATTCCTTTGTTTATTGCCAGTTTTCCCATTTTCACAGCAAATGGTGCCTTTATTAAAAACAAAAAACAAACCACAACAAATACTTTAAAATAATTAAATGCACATTAATTTATAACAGATTAATTGTTATATTATTATTTTGCTCCAAATGACATCTTAGTCTACAGAAATCTGCAGTAAGTTAATGAGTATTTTATAAAAATCAATTTGGTGTTGTCTGCAGTTCACAGATGAACACAGGGTGAGTTTCAATGTCCTGCAGGTCTGTGTGGCTGCAGCTGGGGGCTAAACCTGCCCTGTGGGTTAAGCAGCTGGATGTTAACACTTATTCCAACAGAAACTGCATTCACAAAAAGGAACAGACTTAAACAGACTTTAAGATCAGGAACCTAGACTTCAGTATTTCAGAGAAAGGAATTTCAGGTGTTGTTTGCTCTCTTAAGGGAGCACAAACGCTGCCTTTACATTGGTCCCATGAGCAATGCTCTTACCTGGGGCAGGATTTCTTTAGCCAGAGTTAAAGCTCTCTGGTAAGCTGCATCTCCCTCGCTGTTCTGTGGCACTGAGTGATTTACCAGCCCCATGGAGGCTGCCTGTTCTCCATCAACCTGTCTGCCAGTGAAAATGAGTTCCTTGGCAAGACCTATTCCAACACATCTGGGCAGGCGCTGGGTTCCACCTTAGGACAACAGGGAAAACACCATTTCCATTTCTGACAAATACCTCACTAGTATTTTGTCTCCTTATAAAAGCAGGAACCTTAAAAAATAAAGGGATCATGTGGTTTTTTAATAACTACAAGCTGAAGATATCAACATTTTGAGAGGCATCTGAAAGACTTCAGTATTTTGATAAAAAAGAAAAGGTATAAAGGGACTTTCCTACATTCAGAGTGAGTCTGAGACAGAACTCTTGATTCATAGATCTCTTTTGTGACTGTAAGACCTACTTCTAATTTACATTCAAAACACTTCAAGGGTTCACAAACACACTCTAATGGCAAAATATTTACAATACAGCTGAGAAAGTGAGATTTAATGAATATTAATGAAGGTTTAATGAAGGTTAAGATTTAACGAAGGTTACCTGCTCCAGGCAGAAGTCCTCGTGTGGTCTCAATAAGGCCCATTTTAGCTGATGAAGCTATTAAAAAAATAAATGTAGAGTTAGCTACATTCTTATTTGTATAACTACAAGTTTTCCAGATTGAACTGATCAAAAAAATTAGAAACTGTCAGTACTGAGCTGGAACTCCATTTCTCCAGGTAGGCAAAAAGTCTGAATATCACAGTACTTACTCCCTATCTATCTGAAGTCTGCTTACCCCAGTGCAGCAATTTTAGCTAGAAAAATGAACCTCACGCCCCTGCTAGATAAAATATAATGGATGGAGGCACAGAAACAGAAGAAATAAGTCTTCCAACCCAAACTGACTTAAGCTGGGAAAGTTAGATCTAGCCAGAGTATATCTGATCCAGTATTAAGTTACTATAACTATTCAATCTCACTAATAAAGTTTTCTAAAGGAATCCTAATCTTACCTAAAAATAGGTTTTACTTTTCAAGCACGGGAACTACTTTCCAAATAACTAAATGTCACCATTTCTGTACAACCTTCTCTTAAATTTCTCTCAAGCTTCTGGACTCCATTAACAATCTGCTGTCATGTGTGTAAGTTCTCTTTACAATGCAGCCATCAGTTCCCAGGGGGTTGCCACACCAACCTGCCACTCGGAGGTCACAGGCCAGGGCCAGCTCTAATCCGCCACCCAAGGCGTAGCCATCGATGGCAGCGATCGTGGGCACAGGCAGGGCAGCTGCAGAACAGAGCACAGATTGCACACTTGTGTTCCACAGGTTCTGTTTCACATGGCTCTGGAATTTAGATCTTTACGTTCTAAAGCTTTCAGTTCAGAATTGCTCAAGGACTCATTTTCTACTGCCACAAGTTTTCGGTCTGGAAACAGTAAAAATTATCTTCTTGCATTTCTGCCTTCTTTGTAAGAATGCAAAACATGCTTCTTCCATGCAAAGAAGCTTGCAAACAAAGTACTGCGATGCAAAACAGGATCAGTCCTCTCCTTGCAAATTTATGACATGAATATTCATCTGTTGCAGTTAAACAGCCAAAGAGAAGACACCATCCCTAGGCCCTGTCACAACGCTCGGTTTTTGTGGTGCTTTTGTTAGCCAAGGCTCCTGAAAACAGGAACAGTAAACACTGTTCAACTAGGTTACCTCATAGTTGAGGAGCTTGATGTACCTGGAGATTAGCTTCTTGATACTCTTTTAAATACTCAGGCAGCTGGATGCAAACTTCTGAGGTGAGCTGGTTCTCTGTTGTAACCACCCCTCTGACTGCTCCTGTCATTTTTTTAAAATTATTGTGTTTCTGATTGGTATTTTAGACAGATTTGACTTTGGTAGTTCTTTCTAGTGAAAGCACAATAATTCATAAATAGGGGAAGAAAACTACTTGCAGAAGCTCATATTCATTTTGCAAAGAAAAAGAAAAGGGAGGTGAGGGAGTTGTAGATACAACCCCCCCCCGACATTGCACAAATCCATTTAGCAAATCCATTCAGAGATTCAAATCAATGTTCTTAGGTCTGTGCCACATTTTGAGTGTTTCTGAACATGTACTGGAAGTGGGACAACCAACACAGCACTTGCCTCCCAAGGATTCCACAGAAGTGTGGAATAAATAAATGCTTTATTGGAGCAGGTATTTATCACATAGACGTGTATGTGCTTTGTTGTGCATAAGAAACACATCTTGTCCTTGGAGGGGCAGCAGGATTGTTGGAATTTAATTCTAATTGGATCTTTCTTTCAAGCATAAGCTGAAGCCATTTGGAAAGCTACTCCTAGGTAGATAACCTGCTGGTTATTCCCTTCTTCAGCATTTCTAAATGTTTCACTACAAACGGTCTAGGATAAATTTTCCAACTGATGTAATCCTTTACCTATTTCATCCATAAGATTTCTCAGTCTTCTAACAAACTCTCCAACTTCTGCATCATCCATCTTTGCACGTTCCTTTAAGTCTGCTCCTAAATAAAGGAGAAAAAGATTGGAATCCAGGAAAAGACATCTGAAATGTCCCTCTCAGAGGACAGACCATTTAAAAAGTCTGAGATACAGCATTCCAGTTAAGTAAAGCCCATGGAAGTTGGAGTGTGGACAACTGGACTGCAGCAGTAACTTGGGTGCCCCTCTGTGCCCTTTTGACAGATTTATTTTAATTTCTTTTAGCACTCATTTCCAAGTGCACGATCTGATTGGCACACAGCCCTAAGAGCCACCACATTTTTTGAGAATAGTTTGCAGAGCCTTTGCTACTGACCTGCACAGAACACTCCTTTCACCTGGCTCTTGAACAGCACCACCCGCACCTGCTCATCGAAGCGCAGCTGCTCCAGGGCACTGAACAGCTGCAGGGGAGGGAGTGCAGACAAGAGAACAGAAAATGTAAGCATGTGGATAGACACTGAAATGATAGCAAGTTCCTAATCTATGATAGAAATGTTTTGGGTTTTTTCCCTGCAGGTGCCAGAAAATTCATGGAAATCATGTCAGTGGAATCTGCAGGTTTTTCCACTACAAATTCAGAATGACACATTTCCCCATCTCTTTTTTCCTTCCACTCAGAGATGTTTGCTGTATCTAAAACTTCCCTTCCTGTCCAGGCATGAGCCAGACCTTCTATAGGATGTGTCATGCTTGAACATTTCACCTGCTAAGGTGTGACAGTGAGTTGTAATGCTTTTGTAATGCTTTTGTTGTAATGACACAAGTAAGGACATTCACTTGCATCTAGGTTAACTTCAATAAATTAACTTAAATTAGCTAACTTAAATAACCCAGATATCCCTGCCCACATCTGAGGCAGTAACTGTTACATTCTGTTTTTCTTAAGGTTCACCTGTCTTGTCCCAATGCCATTTCCCACTGCCCTTCATCATAAATAAGTTTTTAGATTTCCCACAACTATTCTCACTGCAGTTAGTTATTGATCATGGTTCCAAACACACTCACAGGCCAGGCCCATACTCACTTCATTTACAAATACTTTTCCCAGTGAATTTCTCGCGTGGGGTCGGTTCATTAGGATTTCAGCAATACCTTAGTAACAGGAGACAATTTCAGTTATACTTCATTTAGTTCTCTGGCACAGTAATTCAACTGGGAATAATATCTGCTTATGCTGCATCTTATCCTTCCTGAAAATGCATATAAAGTATGTTCTAAAACAATCAGTTATTTTAAAACTGGACGTGGCGCACCATGTCTACAAAACCCAGTTATGCAGAACAACTGTAAAATTCAGCAGGCCTGTAAAAGACTATGAGGAAGGAAACTTTTAGAAAATGATCAGGACATCCAAGAAGCATGTATCTTAGAATCACTGCAGAAAGGGGAAAAAAAACCCCAAACAGCAACCCAAAGCCCAAATGATCCATCTTAAGTTTCTCCTTTGCATGTTATTTAATTTCATTTTTATTGTACAGCCTTGCTGTGTTCCAGTACATTTCCTAATGAAGGAAACCATCCTCTTGGGATTGCTGTTTGCATGAGAACAGCACAGACAGGTCACACTCAGTTCATGTTCCAGAACCATTTTGAAAGTGAACTCCATTTAATTTCAACATTATAAGCTCATCAGCAGAAAGGACTCTACTCAAAGTTCCTAAGTCCAAGCAGACAAATAAAACCACAGCATCTCCTTAGCACATGTGATTTGTAAATTATTATCCAATGGCTTCTGTATGCTTTGGAGAGAAAAAAAAAATCTTCTGGTTTTTGTCTGGACTTCTGCTCAGTTCCCAAGCCTTAACATTGCAAGATGCTGTTGCTGTGCTGTAGGTGCACAGCTGTACCTTGCACCTGCCTTGCTTGGTCTTTCTGCCCTGCTGGAAGGTCTCTGTTTATTCCTCTGCCTATGGCAGTGGCCAGCTACTGAACCAGAGATGTGTGGCATTGGAACGGAGACACAAGTGAACTGGGGAACCAGCAAAGGAAATGTACAGCTGGTAACTACCTAATGTCTTTGTAACCAGCGAAATACCGAGAACTGTTTACAAACTCCTGCAACAGTTACACAGAAAGTAAATCCCTGGCAATCTGAACCAAACCTCAAACTACTTCGTGGCTCTCGTGGATAAATGTGCAGAGATATGTCAAGGTCCTGTCCTACCTTTATCACTCCACGTCAATGCTGTTAGAAAAATCTAAAGTATGCAAACCAGAACTTCTTGAGGTCGCATGCACACATAACTTTAGAGGGGGAAAAAGTATCTAACTATTCATTCTGCAGCAGCGTTCTTGAAAAAGAAGTGTCAAGGCATTGCTGAAAGCAGAACAATAAGGAGCGCCCCGGGCTCGGCGGGGCTGTCACCCCCGTGTGGGGGAACACACGGCCGCGCTCACGCCGGGCCGAGCTGTTTCCAGCGGGAACGGCAGAAGCGGAGCCGCGCCCCGAGTCCGGCACTCACCGCCGCCGGCCGCGTTCAGCAGCACCTCCGCGCCCCGCGGCGCCCCGGCCGCGCTCGCCCGGCCCCGCGCCCCGCGCAGCGCCGCGGGCACCGCCCGCCACAGCCGCAGCATGGCCATGGCCGCCGCCGGAACCGGCACGGGCCGGCCGGGCCCCGCCTCCGGGGGAGCGGCCCCGGCCGGGAGTCGGCAGCGCTGCCAGCCCGCTGTGGGGGAGCGGGGGAGGAGCCGTGAGGGGGGAAACAAGGGCGCCACCACAAACAGCACCGTCAGGAGCTTGGCTGGAGTTGGCACCTCCTGTGCGGGGCGCAGCCGCGTCTGTGGGAGGCAGGAGGTGATTTGCGTTCTGCCCGAGCCGTGGGGATCTCCAAGGAGGGGAAGTTGAGGGATGAAGGGTCAGATATTCAGGTCTCACTGTAAATAAATCTGTAGGTAACAAACAGCATTTCAGAAAAAGAGAAAGATCTCTTCAAGTATCCATCCTAAAGACATCTCTGTAGGAAAAGAGTTACAGGGCCACAGGATCAATTAGGTTGGAAAAGACCTCTGAGACCAAGTACTGTCTATGACTGATCACCACCTTGTACCCTAGACCATGGCACTGAGTGCCACGTCCAATCTTTCCTTAAACACCTCCAGAGACGGTGACTCCAGCACCCCCCTGAGCAACCCATTCCAATATTTTGGTACTCTTACTGTGAAGAAATTCTTCCTAATGTCCAACCTAAACCTCTTCTGGTGCGACTTTAGGCCATTTCTCTCATGCTGTCCCTTGTTCCCTGGGAGCAGAGCCTGACCCCGGGGTGAGGAGCTGTGGAGAGAGGGGAGGGCCCCCCGAGCCTCCTTTTCTCCAGCCTGAGCGCCCTCAGCTCCCTCAGCCGCTTCTCACAGGACTTGTACTCCAGACCCTTCACCATCTTTGCAGCCCCTCTCTGGAGAAGGAGCGAACTTCATTGCACCTCCGCTTTGGGAAAACGTCTGCTAATCGCTGGGATGGGAGAATTCAGGGGCATAAGCAGGGATGTTTGTAAGACTGGCCGTGGCTGTGCTTTGGGCAGGGACACCCGGCCGGTGCCGCAATGGGGGCGCTGCTCCTTTAAGGGGCGGGTCCATGGGACCCGGCCCCCGGGCGCTCCCTCCGCCCCCGCCCCGGTGTCGCTGAGGGCCCGCGGGACACGGCGACAGCAGCGGGAGAAGCAGGGATCGTCCCGCCACCATCGCCATCATGCAGCGCCGGGTGTTCGTAGTGGGCGTCGGCATGACCAAGGTACCGGCACCCGTCTGTGCGCGGGGGGACACGGCCCGCACCAGCCCGGCCTCGGCGGCGCCCCCCGGCTGTCCGCTGAGGGGGAAGTGCTGAGGGGGAGGCGCTGCGGGAGCCGCCCTTCCCTCACGGGAAGCCCCTCACGGGACGCGGTGGCTCCTCGGGAGCGCGCTGGCAGAGCCCGGTCCCGGCCCGGCGGCCGCGGCTTCGCGCAAAGTTCACCCTCGCTCGGGGTGTGGGGGAGGCCGGACCCCGGCCAAGGTGAACGTGGTGCTCCACAGAGCGGGTCGATACAGCAGCCCTGCAGCGGGCACCGTGTCCCTGTGTCCCCGTGTCTCCGCAGCCGCTGGCCCCGGGCCGTCCCGGGACAGGGCTCAGGGAGGGCAGGGTCTGTCCTGAGGCCTTTCTGTTCCTGGCCCTGGGGTTGTGAGCGCACGGTTCGTCCCGCTCAGTTCCTCCGCAGCTCCCGGGATCAGGCGGGGCCAGGTGGGCATGGGGCTTCTCTCCCAAGTAACAGGTGATGAATTGGCCTCAAGTTTCCACAAGGCATGATTAAGGTTAGAGTTAGGGTTAAGTAAAATTCCTTCACCGAAAGGGTTGTCAAACCCAGGAACAGGCAGCCTGGGTTTGGCAACTGTTTGACTTGATCTTTAAGGTCTTTTCCTACCTTCATGTTTTTATGATTTTCAAAGAGGAACAGTAAATGAACCATTTTGTCTTGATGGATGAATCTTAAGACAACTTTGACATTTGCCAGAGTAATCAGAAACTCCTCCTCCTGGCCACCTTTTAAATTATAGCTTTTTGTCTTGTTGCTGCACGGGTACCTCTCCAGCATGCGATATGATAGGGGAGGAATTGAAAGGTTAAAGGCAATTCTGTTAATTGTGTTTATTGAACTAGATCACAGAATGTAGTAATAGAAGTTATTGAGCTCACTTGTGATGTCCTCATGGAAGAGACAAATAAAACCTGTCAGACGCCATATTGCATCTTAAGTATTTTACAATGAAATCTTTTAGGACTGTATTCCTTCTATTTGATTAATATTAATGATGTGATGACTGCTAAAATTTGTTATATCTTCTCACAACAGCAGTCCACGTTTCCTGAGTGTTTAACTGTCAGTTCCCCAGTGCTCTGCAGGAAGTGGATCATCTCAGTTACCACTTGAGCATGACTTGAGGAATCATCAGGACTCTTCTCCTCCTGTTAGCCCAAGCAGTATCAATACAGACTTCTACAATGACCAGCTCACCAACTGTTTTTTCTTATGACCTTTGCTATGTAAATTTTCTGTCTAAATTAATGAAAGGAGGCTCTGCAGAAAGTACAGCCAAGCTCCAAATGATTGGAGCTAGGAACATAAGCAGAAGGAGGCAGCAAATTAATTTTTATATGCTCACAGGGGACATCAAATAATTTGTAGGATTATAAGTAGTTAACATGAGGATTTCTTTTAGCAGTGACACTTTTTGTTAGTGATATAAAAATGCAAACCACATGTACTTGTGATGGTCTCTAATGAGTTACACTGCAAAGAAAATAGAAATGCCACCTCTGCTCCAATGTTGAGGAGTAAGGTATGGTAAATTCTCTACAAAGAACAAACATTTTCTTGTTACAAATAGGATTATAAGGGAAAAAAAAGTGTAAGGGAAGTATGTATCAAAGCTTTAATGACTATTACGATGAATTGGTGAAGATTAGTTATTCTCTGTCCCACCCAGAGGCTTTGGACAGGGTTATTGTCCATCTCCATAGTCATGGATCTTCTTTAACAGTGACCAGAAATGGCTCTCAGCTCCCATAAAGTTCCACTGTTTTCTCCTTTTTGCCATTGCAGGGTCTGGCAGCAGCACTTGGGAATTGTAAAGGTTTTGTACATGCACTTTTGGGTCAATGAAATTACATTTTTTTTGCATTATTTAAAACTTATTTCTAAATTAAATCTGAAGCTTTTAAATATACCTATTTGAGCAAAATATGAGTTAAATCTCACTGTGATTTATTCTCAGCTTGTTTTCCTTCCTTTTCTCTTGCCAGTTTTCAAAGCCTAGTGAGAAGTGTGCTGATTATCCTGACATGGCTAAGGAAGCAGGTAATTTAGTAATAAAGCATTTTGTTTGATTGCTGATGCTTATTTTAGGTTTTACAGCCAATAGTTTTATTACACACATGAAGGAAAAGCTACTGTTTAATAAATAGCTACATCAAAAAAACAGATTTAAAACTCAGATCACTTTCAGCAAATCCATAGCTGACCTGTCTAGGTCAGCCCTTCCAGGCTGAAGTCAGCAGGATAGCTTAAAATTGGATTGTGCACTTAAATAATTGAATACTTACCTATATTACTGAAAACCCACTCTCATTGGGATGAACAACCTTGGGCATGAGCACAGACTTGATTGAATGAAATTTTCTGGTAAAGAAGTTTGTTCAGAACTCAAAATACTGTGAAATTCTCCTTATGAGAATGAAGTTGTCCTTATGAGGTACAAGCCCATGTTTGCACCATATAATAAGGAATCCCTACAACTCTCATTTGTGAATGCAGGACTCATACATACTACTCTAGGTTTGTTTGTTGTGGTTGTGAGAGCTGATTTTTTTTTTTTTTAATTTTACCTTAAATTTTAAACTTTTTTTCCAACTTTTAAATTGACTTTTTTGGGGTTTTTTTTTTAGGCCAGGCAGCTTTAACTGATGCTGGGATTCCTTATTCAGCAGTGAAGCAGGCGTGTGTGGGTTATGTTTATGGTGAGTATTGTTTGATTGGGATGTAACTTCTATGTGGATAAAGTATGAGAAATGGCATCAATAAGCTTTTCATTAAGGGGAAATCTATTTCTATTCCAAAAAGATTTTTCTATTTACTTTCCTTCTGGTTCTCTATTAACAACTGTGTGTGGCAACTGAAGTAGGGTCAGTCTGCTGTGGTACCTGTGCTGCTCTAGGTCTCCAAGCCACACCTCTGAGACCCTTCTGTCCAGTCCAGTTATGTCCCTTTGATTCCCAGCCTGTGAAACAGAAACAGGACAAACCTTTCTGGTTTTAAAACCTGAGCAGTTTCATCTTGTTTCTGAGGTTCTTCACTGTGGATACCTAGAGCTGTAGTCAAGGTGGCAGCTCAGAAGTTCAGGATTACAGTTTAATCGGTAGCATTGCACATCCTGGCAGCAAAAGCAAAACTTTTGTTAGTTTGTGCCTTATTTTAATGTTGTGTTTCCATTTGAAGGTGACTCAACCTCTGGGCAGAGGGCAATCTACCATGGTCTGGGTCTAACTGGCATTCCCATCATCAATGTTAACAACAACTGTGCTACTGGAGCCACTGCTTTGTTCATGGCCAGACAGCTTGTAGAAGGAGGTGGGTTGTTCTGCTCTGTGAGCTAGGAGATGCAGCAGGGTGGTGTGTGAGGATGTACATGTCTTTTCCTGGGTCATGTCCTGAGTATGAACCCAGTCAGCTCTGCCAGTTAAGTGTTTCTGCAGTCATTGTTTGGAGGAGTGCAGAACAAGTGGCATTAGAGTACTGCAGGCACTAAAAGAAGGATCTGCTAAAAAGTTTAGCTTTTTTCTTTTAGCTTGAAGTTAATTCAAGTGTTTAACTAACATGTTTTGGAAGGGAGGGGAGAGAGCAGGCTGACAGACCGTGCTTTGCACCATCTGATTGGTATTTCCTCCTGGTTTTGCAGTTCGTTTGTGGACTTTGATACTTTCTTGCACTGATGCTGATGTTTCTGTAATGACAGCCACAGTAACACTGTGTATGATTGTTTAGTATTTGTAACTGAGACATAAATGCTTGGTTGTCTATGAGAGTTGCTGTCAGGCAGTTAGAAATAAACCCCAATGCTGTCGTGATCTTTCATTCTTTGGTATCAATATCTTGTCCATCTTAATGTAATTCTTTCAAAAATGAAGGAGGAAGGAAGAGCAGCTGGCAGGTGTTTGTGTACACATCTTGTAATGGAATTGTTGTTAGTACCTAGTGTCTTTTATAATCACATTGTGCTTTAAATAGCCACATATTTTATTTTATTTTAAGGTTTGGCAGACTGTGTGCTGGCACTTGGCTTTGAGAGGATGGCAAAAGGATCTCTTGCTTCAGGTGTAAGTGTCTGAAACACTTGATATGTTTTTGTTTGTACATGAGATGCACTTCTTTCTTATTTTCTGAGATGTATTATCAATAACACCTCTTGCTTTACTGTGTTCCTGTAGATGATGACAAAAAAAAACCATTAGTTTGATCTAAATAATCTTTTAGTGAGTTCTGTGATTCTGATGGCAGCTATGACATATTATAAAAAATAAATTCTAAAACATTCCATGCAAAATCCATGTGTCATGTTTATTCTGTTTTGCCAAGATTATGTTAAAGGCTGGGTTAGTGGGGGAAAAGGAAAATACCAGATAAAATGCTGAAGCTTTGAGTAACTGAAGTGTCTTTCTCAACAACAGCAAATCAAAGAAAGATTCTGGCTCTTCTGCTCTGATGCTTACTCAGTTGACCTCTTAACACACTCTCCCAAAAGCTAAGGGCTTCTTGACTCTTATTTGTTTTTACTGGAGAAGTGTGTGTGGGTTTGTTTGTATTTTGCCTTAAGGCAAACAGTATTAGAGCCCATATGTCATTTAACTGCAGAACTGCCAAATTCAATAATATATTCAAGAGGTTTGGGTGAAAAATGTTAAATTTAGCAAGTGATAAAAATGAGAAAGAGTTATCTTTTAACATGTTTTACAATATTTCATCTAAGCTTAATTGAAAATACTTCTAGAGTATTAATTTTATAACTTAAAGCTATGTAAATGGTAGGATTTTAAGTGTAGTGCAAAATACCTAAAGTCCCCTGCTGAAAGTAGTGACTGTGATTAAAATCATGTCACAGTGATTCTTGCCATGAATCAGTGCAGTGGTTATAATGTCAAGCATTTTCTGCTTATTTACTTTTTTTTATAGCTGGGAAATTATCAATATTTCTGATCATGTCTCTGAAGTGCAGCATACTGCCCAGGGACTTGTTAAAATATTAGAAAAACCTATAATTTGTTTGAAATCTGTGACAGTTTTGTGATGATGTTGAGAAAAAAAAGAAATTATTATTTGCTTTGTATTTCTGTTTTCAGTTTTCAGACAGAACTAATCCTATGGACAAACATTTGGAAATTATGATAAATAAATATGGCCTAGAAAGTGCTCCAGTGGCACCTCAGATGTTTGCAAGCGCTGGCAAAGAACATATGGAGAAATATGGTCTGTTAAAATACATTTTTTCATTGTCTTCTCTTTATGAAGTGATTTAAAAATAATAGGATTTTGTTTTATGAAATGATAGCATTAAGGTTGCATAACTCCCTGCATTTGATCCCTGTGCCTTAGGGTAGGTAGATGGGCATGGGGCTGAACTGTGTGGCAAAAGCTGTTGGGTATTTGATTTAATACCTAGCACAAGGCTGCTGCCACTGCTGTTTGCTACCCCTGACCAGACAAGGAAATTGGCTTCAAGGTAACAGCTAGGCCTGTTGTGAATCTTTTATTTGCACTTTTAGGCTATTATATGAAAAAAATATAGACTTAGACTCTACAATTTCACTGCAGCTGTTTTGCACTGATAGGAAAATTATCATTTAAGTTTCAGTAGTAGAATAATACATCAAATAAATTGCACTTGTTTTCTGTGTTTTTATGTGAGACTTAAATATGCAAGTGGGTTGTTCTGTCAGCTAAAACTCAGCCATGTTTAGTAGTCTTTATCTAATTTTGAAACCTCAGCTGAGTTCTAAGGAAAGTCTTCATAACAATGTGTCTCTTGTAAAGATGCTTGTAAAGGTCAGATTCTTATGTGACACAATATTTAAACTGTTATGTCAGCACTGTTTGAGTAAACAAAGTATTTAAACACTGGTTTTTTTCCCCCTTTTCAGGGACAAATCCAGAATACTTTGCGAAAATTGCATGGAAGAACCACAGCCATTCAACCAACAACCCGTGAGTCACGTACTCTGCCTCTCTAGTCAACAACTCTGGTTCTTAAAAAAATTCATGCACAACAAAGTAGTATTTTTATAATATGTTCAGAATATTTTCAACATATGTTCATTAATATGGAACAAGAAAATAAATAAATTATTCTAGAAATAGATGAAAAACGAATTCTCTATCCAGTGCTTTATACTTTGTAAAAAGAGCTCTATAGCTGCCTAACAGTGTGATATTAGTGTGATATTAGTGTGTCTACTGCTTAGTCTGAGCTGGCACCTGTGTGTTTCCCTTAGGTATTCCCAGTTCCAGAGGGAGTGCACGTTAGATGAAGTTCTGCATTCTCGCAAAGTTTTTGATTACTTGACTGTCTTACAGTGTTGGTAAGGAGAGGACTTTGCATTGTGAAATAGGTCTTGATGTTAAGATGAATATGGTAGGACATCTTTTTAAATAAAGTCTGTTTGTGTGTTAATTATAATTTACAGATTGCTTTAAGTAAAACTTTTATAAATAAAACAAATGTGGAAAATCTGTCATGACCAAACACTAGGTACTTGTTCTCAGTGAAATACAGTGAGCTGAAAGAAGTTTTGTACTTTGGGGTTCTAGTGTAATTCTGTTCTTTTACTAATGTGCATCCATTGCTGTTAACTGTTAATTCTTCACTTCAACCTTTCCTAAGCACTCTTGGAGGGTGTATATGTGTTTATATATGTTTATAGCCAAGTATAAGCTTTGATTTGTCCTAAATTGAAAAACCTTAATGGCAGATTTCTATTTCGATGTAATGATTTTCAAATGTCTGGTTTAAATATTACTGAAAGTGTCCAGTAAACCCTGATGGAATTTATAGTTTCAGTGGTATCAGCCAAAGAAAGTGGGGTTTTGTTTGTTGGGTTTTTTTGTATGTATTAAAAGATAAATCTATGGAAGATCAACAGTCTAATGAAGATTGACACTACTGATTTAGAACAATAACATCATTATTTTTCTTTCAATCAGTCCAACATCAAATGGTGCTGCAGCTGCAGTTTTGGCTAATGAGGAGTTTGTGAAAAGGCATAAATTGCAGCCAAAAGCTGTGGAAATTCTAGCACAGGTGATGGCTACTGATTATCCAAGCACATTTGAAGGAAACAGCTGTATGAAGATGGTAGGTTTACAGTTCTGTATTCCCTGGTACTCATTGGGATGGTTTTTCTGAGGTTTTTTGTTTATAGTTTTGGGTTGGTGTTTTGTGGGGGTTTTTTTGGTTTGGTTTTGGGGTTTTTTTAAGTATCTGCAAGTCCTAGTGATGCTATAAACATTTTCATGTCAGTGAGCAAACATATTATGCTTTGTGGTGAATGTAAAATTGATTTCATTTGGACAGGTATGGAATAAGCAAGGAGTATGATTGTGGAATGATAATAAGTAACTTATAAATACGCTATCTAGTTTTTAACAAATTATTTACAGGCTATCTTTAAAATAACTTTAACAGCAAAAGAAAATTCCTTTATTTTTTGTCTTTATAATAGTAATGAAATTGAAAACAATCAGGTGGATCATAGAAAAAGGTAACAGTGGAGGATTTGTTTCAAGGCTCTTAGTCTGAGACATGCAAAAGAACGATTTGGTTTGTGATCAAGGTTAAGGAAATAGAGGATATTCCCCAGAAAGGTTTTGCACGCCAGCAATAAGCCTCAGAATATGTTATTTCTTTCTAGACAATTTTTATTGTATGAATATCCAACTCTGATGTGTGATTCATTAAAATAAATCAGAATACCATCTCCTTCTTTCACTGACAGGATCTATAGAATCACAGTTAAGTGTAAAAATCAAACTGTGAGCTATAGTTCTGTAATGATATTTCAATGTAGAATTTCTCCTTTTTTCAGGTTGGCTATGACATGACTAAAAATGCTGCACAAAAATGTTTTGAGAAAGCAGGGCTGAAACCTACAGATGTTGATGTGATTGAACTTCATGACTGCTTCTCAGTTAATGAGTTCATCACCTATGAAGCTCTGGGACTGTGTCCAGAAGGTAATAGCAGCAATGGAGATAATTGTTTATTAGAATGGAAAGCACCAAGGATACCCAAACTAAGAACTCCTGTGATCTCAGTCTTAGGCCCCTTTTTTGGAGCTGCATTCTATCATTTCCCTCCATCTGTGTATTTCCTTTTAAGAAGATAAATATAGGGCAGGAATTGCCTGTGGGGGGCCTTAGCCAGTCACTGATCTTTGAAATGTCTTAGCCTCAGATTTCTTGGCAAATTGTCAATGTGCATCTAAAGTCAACTGTGTAACAATGCTCAGATGAGTTTAATGTCAGTGAATTTGCAAGATCCAATGGCAGCAGAATTTAGCTCTGTGTATGTAAGTAAAATCATTAAAATTTTCTGCTGAAGAGGGTTTTTTATGACTTCAAATAAATCATGCATTGAACTGCTATTTCAGTTCATGATGTATTTAAATGGTAAACATATTCTTGTTTTGCATAGATTATCACCTGATATAATCTTTCTCAAATTTGTTTTTAACTAACTGTGAGGAAATACCATATTCTGGCACTAGGTGGTATATTAAGTCTGAGCTTTCTTACTGAAACAGACATTTATGGAACTCCAGGAAGATTTGTGTTTGCCTTTGAATATCTGCTCTCTGCTATCATTTTTGCTGTGTTTTTATGGTATCTGCAGCAAAAATGGTAAATGTTTGACATATTTAACAGGTACATTAAGCTCTTTAGGTTCATTCCTTTAATTGATGCAGAGTAATCCTGGTGGTACTTGTCTATTTGACTAATTAGCCTTGTGCATGGTTATTAGTGCTGTTCTCACAACCCTTTGTCAGTCTGGCCTTAATAGTATATGAAACTTATCTTGGAATGATAGACTAATTAGGCATAAAGATTAATGAAATGGCATAAACCACTGTGGATTTAGATGGGCAAACCTAACCTGGTATTCTCATTTAATGGCACCATGGAACCATGACAGATCTTTTTTACACTTCAGTATTAATAATGTAGGCTGGAGAAGTTGGTACAAGAATAAATGAGTAAGAGCCTAGTTAAAAGGGAGAATTGTCTGTAGTCTGGAAAGCTAAACAATTCTGAGCATTAGCCTTCTGAGTGGTTTTATTCACTATTTTAATGTGTGAATACAGCCCAAGGTACCATTAGTTTGCCTTTGTGGTGAGGGTTTGTGTTCAGCTTGGTGTTAATTTTCCAAGTCCTGGGAGGTCACAAATTACAACTTACAAAAAATGTAATTATCACTGCAGTTTCATGAACAAAATATAAATAGCTTCATTATACTGATTATATCATAGTGCTGTGTACATCCACAGAACAATTCAACTGCAAATTAAAAACAACTTTTGTACAAATGCTTCTCTTCCATGTTATGCTTTCTCCAATGGTATAGGCAAGTCTCATTAATGTAGTTTGGGCAATTTTTGCTCTTTGTGAAAGATGAGCTGTAACATTTCCTGGGGTTTGACTGACATGTAGCATGTCTGGTAAGTTACAGCAGAACTGAAAAATCACTTACAAATAAAGAAAGAACATTTTTCTTACATGAATTCTGTTTTATAGGAAGAGCATGTGACCTGATTGACAGAGGAGACAATACTTATGGAGGAAAATGGGTTATTAATCCCAGTGGTGGCTTGATTGCCAAGGGACACCCTCTTGGTGCCACAGGTATGCAAATCCTTCATTTAATCACCCCATTAGATAAGAGATACAGCTCTAGAGCAGGCAGGTGCTTCCCACCTGTGCTTGAAACGTGAGGGCCTCAAATCTTCTTCCCTCAAGTCTTCTTTCTGAATAATCCAAGTGTTGGAGCAGGGTAGCACAGCTTAGCCTTCCTAAATGATAGCTCAATAGTACAACTTCTGAGTAGTATTTGAGTAACTGTTCTAATATGATGTCATCCTTTAAAATTCTGGTTTTGGATATTTTTCCTGCCTCTGAATAGTTAGCTGTAGTAGAAGCCTATTTTGTTAAGTCTTGGATATCAAAATATTTATCTGATGTTTACAACAGAAGCTCCCTTGGTCACCATTTCTCAGCAACATAGATTTCCCCTTTTGTTTGTTTGATTTTTTTTCCTTTCTTTAAACTGCTGTTCTTGTTTCTAAATGAGTTGGCTCTTGGACAAAATGAGTTGGATTTGTAAAGATAATTCACCCTCCTTGGGTGAATTTGGAAATGAGAAGTTATCAGAAAACTGGAGAAGATGAAACCTTGTGAAACACCAAATCTTAATCTGAACAGTTGTAACAGTGAGATACAATATGATTTAAGTGGGGGGGCTGGAGGAAGTGTTAGGAAACTTTGGAGAAAAAGGGTTCCAGATAATGAGACTGTGGGGATCTGTAACAGGGTGGGAGTATTGCATTGCCAGTTTATGTTAAGTTTTGTCAGTTACACAGTGATAGAAGCAGAGGCACTTAGTGCCATTCTTGCTTCTCCAGTGCCATGGGATGGAGGAAGAGTCAGGAAAATACAGAAAATGACAAGTCTTAGCTTGTCAGCTTCATTTCCCTTGGAAACAGTCTTGAGGCCAGTTACATGCTTAGCAGGAGTCATGTAAATCCTCTGAAATATCCAAAGCATTGCAGGGCAGGCTGCACCACAGCACACACCCTCTCCTTGAGGCTGAGAGAATGTGAATCAAACCTGTTCATTCTCATCTAGGACTGGAATTTTTAAACTCCTTAACTTCTTCATAATGTTTCAGTTGGCAATATGTACAGTTCTGTGCATGAAATGCAGATTGCTTGTGTGCCTTGTCCAAAGACCTGTGCAATTGTCCAGGGGAAGGGACAGGAAGGGATGGGGGAAAGGAGAAAAGTGTGAGGAATGTACAGAGAAAGGCACATTCCTTGGAGTGTGGAACACTCCACACATGGAACTGGGGCAAGGTCTGAAGCACAAATCCTGTGAGGAATTCCTGAGGCAGTTGGGGGAGGCTCAACCTGGAGAAAAGGAGGCTCAGGGGGGACCTTTTCACTCTCCAACTCCATGGAAGAAGGGTTGTAACCAGAGGATGAAAGGATACAGCCTCAAGCTGTGCTAGGGGAGGTTAGGCTGGACATCCAGAGGAATTCTGACACAGAAAGGATGGTTAAACATTGGAATGGGCTGCCCTGGGAGGTGGTGGGGTGTTGAAGGAAGGACATGACAGGCTTGGTGCTTGGTCATGGGCTGGTCTCCATGGTCTCAGAGCTCTTTTCCTACTGAATAACTCCGTGATTCTCCTGGACCAGGCCTGGCTGCAGAGAGAGCTGCTGGCATAGACACCCAGGGTGGACACAGTCACAGTGTCAGGGTTGCTGTGCAAAGGGGCTCCCCTTCCTTTGGGTTTCCCAGGGGCATCCAGTTCTGTGAAAAACGCCAATCATTTGTTTTTAAAATGTTAAAAGTTTAATAGTAATAAAATGGTTATAAAAATAGTAATACAATTAGAATAATAATAATTTGGACAATTTGAATTAGGACAATATGAGACAAAAAGTTACGGACATCCGAGTACCTTTTTCTGGGCAGAACGAGCCCGAAAAAGGACCCCCGTTAACAGAGGATTAACCCCTAAAAGCAACAGCCTGTTGTATATTCATACACTTCATAGATGATGCATAAATTCCATTCAAGTACAGGATTCTGTCTGGTCAGTGTCAGCTTCTTCCTCTGAATGCTAACAACGCCTTCGAGGCAGGAAGAAGTTCGTTTCTTCTGATAGGAGGGCAATAAGTTCTTTCTCTCTGAAAGATTTAGGTGTCCTGTGGCTGCTATATCGCTGCAAGTCCTTTCTTTAAAAAAAGTATCCTACGTAGCATAGTTTCTATTTTAACATTTTTTATAACCTAAAACTATATTTAACACACTACTTAACAGAATTAATGCAGCATTACTTTCTAACACAAGGCATATAATATTAATTTGAATATTTCGAAAAGCCCATCATAAAATCCATGCATGTTTCCCAAGTTGCCTCGCTGGCAGTTTCCCAGACCCCGTTCCTGGCTGCGCGGCGGGCAGGCCGGGGCTGAGCTGGCTCTGCGCTCGATGTTTCAGGGCTGGCGCAGTGCGCGGAGCTGTGCTGGCAGCTGCGCGGGCTGGCGGGGCGGCGCCAGGTGCCGGGGGCGAAGGTCGCGCTGCAGCACAACCTGGGGCTCGGCGGCGCCGTGGTGGTGACGCTCTTCAGGATGGGCTTCCCCCGCGACAGCAGGTGAGCCGGGGCTGACACACGCCGGGGGCTCGCCCGGCACGGGGCGAAGCGCGGCTGCGCCGCCAGGCCTTCCGGAGCGCTGGGCTGGGGCTGCGCGGGGACGGAGCGCTGCCGGCCCAGCCTGCCTGTCCTGCTGCCTGCGCCCTCACAGCTTCGTTCTTTGGGAGTTACTGCCGCTGCTCACGGGGGAGATTGCCCTGTAAACGAAACACTCCTCTGTTCCTGCAGCACTGCACGTCTGTACTGAGGTTAAAATTCACACACTCCCGTGTCACATTGAGCACTGAGAGTTATTGAAAAGCTCACACCGGCTTGTAGAAATGGCTCATGTGGAGCCGTTCCTCAGTGAGGAAGAGCGATCTTCCGAGGAAAAAAACCACCAAGTAAAAACCATTCCAAGAATAAAACAGGACACATTAAAAGTAACTAATTGAAACTAGGTATCTGCCAAAACCAGCAAAACATAAATGGGAACTGAGAAACCACTGCTTTCATTGCTAAAATTGTTACTGATTCAGCTCCGTGAAGGATTGCTTCAGTCCGGTTTTATGTGATACTGTAATTCCTTAGAGTTCTGGGGTGTTACTGGCTACAGAATTTGCACTTGCAATTGTAGCCTATTTCAGAGTGGAAGAACATTGATAAGAAGCTGCTGCACTCTGCTGTTGCTCAGTGCTCGAATGGACAGGAATGGAGAGAAAACACTTAAAATCTGTATTCTGGTATTTCAGGGGAGACTTACAATACAGTTCCCTTTACATTTTCACTTTCAACTTTCCTTAGAAAGATTGACCTTCTTATTGTGGGTATTATGGCTTTTAAGGCTTGATCCCAGCGCTTTGTTTTCTCTGAAAACCTGTGAACAGCAGAATTTATCATACACTGGCCTTTTAGAAAGAAACTCCTCCTTCCCAGCTCATATTTCTGACATCTGTTTCAGCTAAACCTGTGCAGTTCCTGGGAGGTGACAATATAACCTGTGGAAGAGGTGATGAGAGAAGCCACTGAACTTTGAAGGGCTGCAGCAATGACTTTTTGTAGTGTTAAGAGTGATAATTCTGTCTCTTTTTTAATGCATATGAGGTTGTACCATGTGAGGAAAAAGATGTCTTCTGATGTCTTCTGATGGGGTAAATTTTGCAGACATGCTCATGTAACTTGCCAGTGGGTGTTGGTACAGTTTTACATCTAAAGGGAAATGACTGTTACAGGGAGTACACCTTTTCCCATTGCTTTAAGCTTTGTCTTTAAAAATACTGCCACTCTATGAAAAATGTTGCTATTTTTATATCATCTGCCTTGAGGTGCTGCTAGAAGTAATCCTTCCTGTCAGGGAGAGCTTTTCATGTACAGATAATATTTCTCCTGAAGAAACTTAAGTCTAATTTACTGTAGCTCATTTCACCTTCATTGGTGTTGAGGGTTTTTAAAATACTGTCTTAAGTACAACTCAACCCAGAGAAATCTTAGCAACACTCATTTCATCTTACCCTAGAGAAGCTTAAAGCCCTTTAGTTCTCCCAAAGGCTCTGTGTGGGAGATCCCTGACACAGGGAGTTGCACCAATGTGTGTCAGACTTTGGAATGGAGCAGGGTGGCTGATGTGCTCAGACACCCCTTATGTAACTGAGTGATGATGGGCATTGTGAAATTAAGGGAAAGGTGGTGAAACTCCATGTTTGTGGAGATCCTTCACACCACTTTCCTACACTACAGTCAGTCTGGTTCCAGATCAAGCCTGTGGCTTTAGTAATGGCTGGTGAGAACATGAATCAAGGCAGCAGGACTTGGTCAGTTTTGCATTAGTTTTTGAAACAGTTCTGCTTTTTGTTTGGTGGCTTTTTCTGAACCTTACAGTTTCCATCCTGTTAGTACAGCCTTGGTTTGTTAGCAAAACTGATGTGTCTCCTTAGACAAGACAGTGCCCACTCTGGCTACCCTGGCACACATGTGCAGGGCAGTGTCACTACCACCCCAGCAAGTTCCAGCAGCATTTCCTGAGCAACTCTGTCACTTCAGCAGATCAACCCTGGCCACAGTTCTGGGCTCTGCTGCCAAGAGATGCTAATAGCAGTGAACCTGTTCCTGCTGCTCCTTGAATTGCCATTTCTTTGGACTTTCTCTGTACTTTGGCTCTGTGTGCCCCTGCAGGAATCAAGAATTGGGTTCCATGTTGCTATCAGGCCATGCAGGGTGATTTCTCCAGAGTATCAGGAATAAGATTAATGATTCACTTCCATTGTAAATTTAATCTTCAGTTCATACACACAGAACACCCAGATATCTGCAGTGATTCTAATTCAGGCTATCAAGAGAGCAAGCTTCACTTTGATACCAGAATTGCTTTATACTGATGAAATGTTTCTTGCTGGTGGGAGGGTTATTTGATCATTTACAGATGTTGGAAATGTGATTTTAAGTGTTTAAATTAATGGGGTTTTTGTTTCAGCAACGGCCGTATTGCAGCTGTGCCTCTCAGTGCAGCTGTTGATGGATTTAAAGCACACCTGGTCTTCAAAGAGATTGAAAAGAAGCTCCAAGAGGTACCTGGCTACTTCTTTTAGCTACAACAGGATTTTAATTGATAACAGAATGTGTGTGAAACCTATTTGGGAATGTATTAGTATCCACCATTTCTTCAGGACTGCTCATTGAAACCAATGCTACAGATTTGGATTTTGTAATTGTTACAATTCTTTGTAAAAGAAACCTTTTACGCTGTGCCAGGATTTTAAATTACCTTTTTCCCTGATAGTTGCTACCTGCATAGGGATATTTCTGTGGAGGCAAGTTTAGATTGTAGGTGAGGAGCTTGCTAACTAACCAAAGAAGCTTTGTGTTTGGGGTTAGGTGCTTGCTCTTGAAGTGTGATTAGAAGAACAAATTGTATTTTGTCAAACTTATGTCAGGACAAGGCTATTAGGACTATTCTTCTTAGTTTAATAGATTTCAATATAGATAGTCATAGTTTGAGGTTTTTTTGGTTGTTTAGGTTTTTTTTGATGGTTGTTTAAATGAGGCATAGTGGGAGGAATGTATATTTTTATATTATTAGAAATGGTGAAGGTTTTTAAATTACTTTTGTTAAATTATGAATAACTGAAAATTATGTTGAAGTAAATGACTTTCTCATTCTGTGGTCGTTACAGGAAGGAGAGCAATTTGTTAAGAAAATTGGTGGAATCTTTGCCTTCAAAGTAAAAGATGGTCCTGGTGGGAAAGAAGCAACTTGGATAGTAGATGTGAAAAATGGTAAAGGCTCTGTGGCAGTTAATTCAGGTCAGTGCTCTTTTATTATGCTGTTGTAGAACACACATAAAACTAATGAATACAGAACTCATATTCTGTCCAGGCTGTAGTGACCTTGAGCAAAAGTGATGTAGAGCTACCTTAATTTTAAACTTTCTTCTAATTCATGGTGTTTCAGACCAAGAACTAAACAGCTTCTACTCTGAATCTGTCTAGAGATAATAGTGTATTTTCTTAGAGGCTACAGACAGATCTGTGATATGATTTCACAGGAATCAGAATGGAAAAAAAAAAGTGAAAATCAAACCTCAGGGATTTTGTTGCTCTCACCTCTTAAAATTTGGGCCAAAAATGTAATTTGTAGCTGTTTCTTCAGTTGCTTTGCTGGAGACACTGGTAAGCAATAACCTGGTCTGCCTTGTCAAGTTACTTCTCCTCTGCAGGTAGTTAAACAACAAAACTTGATTGGTTTCAGTGCTGTACCAGCTGACACAAACTTCTGGTTCCATTTTGAAATAAGAAACAGACTGGGTGGTGTTGGGGAGCCCCATAAAAATATTAAGAACACAAGATTTGTACCCTTGCCATGAAAATGTCTTGTCATAAATCTGAAGTCACACACCCGAGTAATGAAAATGAAAAAAAAGCCAAAACAAAGAATACAAGGGCCAGTCCTCAAAATCTGATATATCCATGAACCTGCATGGGGAACAATTTATCAAAGATTTCAGTCTAATAATAAGATGAGTGTAGGAAAAGATGTGTGCAAGTTTTAGTCCTTTGGTTTGCACATCAGTATTTATATCAGAGTTTATTAAAACAATTTTCCAGATTACTTTAGTAAGAAGATCCTAGAAACTTCTGTACTTGAATGAATTCAAACGAGTGCTTTCAGAATGCACATGTTGTTCCCATGGAAGGAGAGGGCAGGAAATGCCTGAAATGTCAGTAATGAATATCTTGAGAGTGTCACAGGGAAAAACTCATATATTGCAAGCTTCTTCATACTAGCAAATACAAGCTTGATAAAGCTGAAAAATGATTATCAGTGCTTGCAATGAGCATTCTGTCAGGATACAGGTAGAATTTTTTTTTATTTTCAAGGAATGAATTTGCTTAGCTTTTCAGGAAGGCCCATCTTTCTTCACTGTTGGGTTGCTCTGTGCTGCAAGGTGGCCCAGCTGCCTCTTGCTGCTGTTGTTTTAATGGCTTTTGCTTGTACATGCTTCAGGTATCATTTGCTGGCCTGTGGTCTGAAGGGATGCTCCACTCCTCTAAGTGTTTCATTTCTGAGTTTGAATCTTCATTCTCCTCCTGTCTTGCAGATAAGAAGGCAGATTGTACAATCACCATGGCTGACACTGACCTGCTGGCACTCATGACTGGCAAAATGAACCCTCAGACAGTAAGTACAGCCAAGATTACCTCATCAGGGGACTGGTTGGTTTGTTTTGAAAGTGTTTAAGTTGAAATAATTTCAATGTTTTCATCCAAAACTGCCATGGCTGATCTGAAAAATGACAATTCTTGGTGTGTTCTGAACAAATCACCCCAAGTGAGATTGATCAAGAAGCACAGGGATGTGTGTCAGATATCCTGCAGGGATGTGTCCTGTGTTATATCCCAATATCAGATATATATATCCCAATATCAGTGCTTGGTTTGCAGAGAAGAGGGGCAATCCAGTTTTTTCAAAATGCCATGAGAAAGAAGGAATGTGGGCCTCTCTTTAGAGGGCTTTACCCCCATAGCTGACATTAGTGTAAGGACTCATCTTGATGTTGAAAAGCAGAAATTGATGTGAGCATCCACTGAATGCCTGTCATTTTTTCTTGTTGGGTGGCGAGTTTGGGGGATTTTTGTTTGGTTGGTTTGTTTAATTTGGTTTTTTTTATTCCTCTGTGCACCAAAAGCAGTTATAGTGTACAAGTATACCAGATGTTGAAGTTAATTTCAAGTTGCTGTTCTGTGCTTCCAAATTTGAAGTGCTCTGGGTAACTGTTTCAAGATTTTGGTCTGGTAATCATGGGGTAAATTTTGCAAACTGAAATGTGTCTAGGAGAAGTTTTAAGATAAAACACATTGTGGAAACGTTGTAATATACACGTAGAAAATTCAGAAGCAGCTCCAGATTTACATCTACATTTTGGATATTTTGGTGCATGCAGTTTATCTCCTTACAAGGTCTGGAGGAAAAAATCCAAATTTTCTGCATGTCTGCTTTACAAACAGACATTTGTAAAATTGAATTGATCAGGAACAAAGTCAGTTGAGGAGGACTGAGCTAAGAAATCAGTTGTGGCACCTACTGTCACTGTGGCTTTATTGCTTGCCATGAATTCATGAGCTTGTCTGCTGTGAGCAGCCACCACCCAGCCATGGGCTGTTCTGCCTGCTCCAGGTACAGACCCATGGCTGTGATAATCTGAGAAACAAGCAAGTTTATTCTCTTTAGCTATCAAAAATAAATTAAGAATACAACTTCCTGAGCTTGCTGTTCTGCAGTCAGACAATGCATTTATTGCTGGATGTGAGGTGCCAGAACTGTTGGAAATGCCAAACTCCTCATCCATAATAAGCCATAACTGTCTGGAGGGGTGCATTTGGGATAATATGCTTTATTGCATTTCACAGAATTTCTCTTTCTTTTCAGGCATTCTTTCAAGGCAAATTGAAGATTTCTGGGAACATGGGCATGGCAATGAAACTTCAGAATCTACAGCTTCAGCCAGGCAAAGCTAAACTTTGAGCTCAGTAGAGTAAATAGTCAGTACTTGATATTCTTGACAAAAAAGTAGATTTAAACTAGACATTATCAATAATATGGCACAGGCTGGGTTTGATTGGACCTCTCTCACCTAAATTCTGTGGTTAGAGACCTTAAATCTCTTAACAATTTCCATCAGTTTCTCTGTGGCTGAGCTTGAGGCACTAACACTTAAAATGGTACATGGTGGGGCTTTGTGACAGCTTTTGTTCTAATCAATATGGACAATTTGTAAAAATTAGAGCTGAATTAGGCTGCTTATGTTGTTGAGATTAGTTGGGAAGGAAGAGAGGAAAGTTATAAATAGTTTGGCATATCAATGAAATGAGTTGCATTTTATAAAGGTTCTAATAGCAGATCATACAAATGCTTTCAGACTTCCATTCTCTCCAATTTGCTGCTGCTTACATTAAAATGATCTTGTAAAGGGGATCTCTAACATTTTTTTAGGATAGGAATTTGCTATAAAATACTTTTCTTATTACTACTTTGGAATTAAAAAAGAAACAAAATATCCAGAAGTAAGCAGGAACTAGAATGCTGCTTTGAGGTTCACAGGATTTGATAATACTTCACCTTGAAAACAGATTAGACTTGCCAGGAGAGCAGAGAGAGAAGATAACCAATATGTTACCTGTTTTCTCCTGGTAAAAACTGGTGTTGATCATGATGAAATTCTTGTCAGTTATGTAAAAGCTTTAAGTTCTGTTTTGGGAAAATGTATTCTGGTTGGAAGTTTAATAGAAAATTAAATATACTTTTCCTGTTCTTCTGTGTGTCTCTTGCTCAGATTTATAAACGTGGATTTCATGTTAATGTACTGAACTGGGTATTTTATTCAGGTTGTCATAAAGGACACCTGCAGGCATCCACTTTTTCCTCCTCAGGCACTAAAACTTCATCCACAAACTTCATCTCATTCCAGGAGACACATCTCACATCCTCACATACTTGGGCTATGGCTGAGGAACTTACACTGAAACTTTCACTTCCCTGGCTTAACAAAAGTAATAATAAAAAAGAGCAAATTCAGGCCAATCATTCTGCCTCCTGTTGGGAATGGTGACAGATTGCTGAGCAGTTAGAATGGCTCTACTACATCAGACCAAAAATGCTTCAGGCCCTCTGGATTTTCTCCCTGTTGGTACATTGGAAGAGGAAGATGGCCAATCATCTGTTCACTCAGAGTACTTTCCTAACTGCCACTGATTGTGGCTTTTTTTTTCCCAGCTCACCAATTTGAGCCAGAAGTGAAAATGTCTGGATTGTCTTTCATGAGTTTGTCCAGTCCCTTTTGGAATCCTTGGACAGCTTTATTAGCATGGATCATGAGTTTCTGTACCTACACATCATATAGAATTAAACTCACTCCTTTTCTATCCTATACATTGCAGTTTTATACCTCTTGGGTTTTGGGGGCTTTTTTGAGGGGCTTTGTGGTTTACTGGAAGAACAGTGAGCAGCTTCTGAGCACTCCTGGTGTTTATATTTTTGTCCTGTCACCTTCAGGCTTCTCAGCTTACAGAGAGGTCATTCTGTTTAACTGTGTCACATGGAGAGACCCTTGTAACCTTCTGTCCATCCAGGTATCCTTCCTGTGTGCAGCATTCCAATTGTCCTGTTAAAAGGTTTCAAGATACAAGAGTATTTTCTGCCTTTATTTTTCTTTCCCCAGTTGCTTTTCTGACCACTCCTTGTTTTGAGGTGGTGTTTTCTTACATCTCTTAAAACTTGGGGCTCATTCCTTTCATACTAACTCAGTGCTTATTTCTGCACTGGGAAATGGAAATATTTTAAATTATTGTTCTATATGCATCAGTTCATTTGTACTGAATTTCATCTGTCTTTTACTGCCCAGGAACTCAGTCTTCAGGCCTGGTTTTTAATATCAGGATGAATCAATATTTGTGACCCTACTGTTCATCATCTTTTCCAAGGCATTAGTTTTCTGTTAATTAGGACAAATATGGCATTGCTCCACTGTAAACTTTTTAAAGTACAATCTGGTCACACGAACAGTTTCCTCCTGTGCATTGTTTATTGACTTATCTAAGGATTGGAATAGAGAGGAGTCATATCTCTCAAATGAAAGCAGTGTTTAACTCCCTGTAAAATAACACTTGCTATTGTACTCACTGCTTTTTCCTAAGTTCTTGCCATTTGGCTTGTGGGTTAAAACAAAAGGGACTTACAGGATTGCAGCAGTAATTCTGTCCAGAAAGCAATTTGTTCCTCCTCTTGAATTACTGATACTACCAGAAGAACTCTGAGGAGATGTCTGTTATGCAAGCTAAAAACAAAAAAATTCTTTTTCAAGAATTTTGAGCACACACACAACATACTTCTGGCCACTGTTGGCCAAATTCATTTTGAAATGTAAACAAGATAACATAGATAATAGTAGTCCATCCCAATAATAGTTCAAATAAGATTGCTCAGCTGCAGAATGAGAAAAGTTTTTTAAGGGGGGAAAGTTGCACACAAATATGAAGGGGGAAAAAAGTGACAAAATAACGTTGGAGTTTGTTTGCTACCAAGAGGAATAATGTCCAAGGCTAAAGCTCTGATTTCTCCCCCAGAGAAATCTGGGTTTGCACAGGCCTGGGGCTTTCAGGCTTGAGCATCTGCACTGTGACATCGTTAAAACAGAGAAATCCCAGATTAAACCTTCCATTCCCACCAGCAGTAGGTAGAGGGAGCAGTGCAAAGGTTAGCACAGCCTGCAGCTGAGAGCACTGCTCAGGCTGCTGTTTCTCCTGCAGGACTTAAGGAGATGGAGTAAAGGACAAAGTCGTGTATTCACCCCATTTTCCTGCTAATGTCTTCTTTTGACATCTGTCCTTCTTCACTTTCAGCACCTTCTTTGTGTTATAACTTGCTGAGTAATTTTTTATATAATACTTCCTCTGATTTTTCTGGGAGTGAGGGGGAAGGTGTCTTTTTCTAGAAATCCCAAATCCTCTATGAACATTCTGCAGTCTTAGAATATGACAACTTGGAATAAATAAATGTCAAAGTGGATAGAAATAGTTTACTTTCATGAGGAAAAGCTCAGTGATACAAAGCAGCTTTTGACATTATGAAGTTCTGTTACTCATTTTTTGCATAACTCAAAGCATTACCTAAGTCTGTACTATTTTAGAAATCTTGCTACAAAGATTTTCATTCTCACTCCCTAATGCTCTGTTGACCAAACAGTATTAAGTTCTTCTTCTGCAGCTAAAATCCCCTGTAGCTTTAGGTCAGGCTTTTAAAAGAAGTTTATGTTACTGCAATTGTGTTATGTTAACTGGATTCCTTGGGGGCAGAATTAGAAAGGAAGGTAGAGGTACCAAAAGCTGGCCAGTCACAACATAGCAGTGCTTTAATTTTGGTTTCAGAGGCCTTGTGTAAAGGAAAAAAATAATTTGGAATCTTGTAGGCAGAGGGTTTGGTGTTCTCAGACTCCCAGGTCACATGAGGGGCAATCTCAGCTTTAGACATTGAAATACTTGGCAGGGTTGCTCTTCCTTCAGGGACTCTGGTGAGCACCCCTTGCCAGCTCTTGGTTTGGGTTTTTTTCCCAGCTATAATAAGTGTGACAGCCAAGGATGTTTTCAGGTTGGAAGGTATACCTTACCCTTATTTTCTTTTGCAAAGTACATATAATTCTTGCTTATTGGAATTTTCACTGTAATGGAAAAAGCAGGAGAAGCATGACATGATTTGTCAGAGTTGGAGCCACTGAGCTGAGTTGATACCTGACTCAGCAGATCTGGCTTGCAAAAATTTGAGTGAATGCTTTGGTTTTGGAGCACAGATTTTATTTTTAAACTTTTACTTGAGTTTTGTCTTTTCAGCCCTGCTGCTTTGCCTAACAAGAACTAGGTTCAGAGCAGAAGAATACCCTTACTTTTGAAAATGTGGTGGCATTGTGGAGGCTCTGCCTGTGTACAGCACATCCTGGTGCAGTGTGGGATCCCTCTGGAAAGCAGCAGAGCCAGGAGGCTGTGAACAGCTGGGCACAGGTTGTGGCAGCTGGGTCAAAGAGCTGGATTTTTGGGCAATAGATCATTTCAGGATGCAGGAGGATGGGATAAAGGGCCTTGACTACATCTTCCTTCTTAGGATAGAAAGAACTGCAGAAAGTCACAAGGTTTTGTCCATTTCCCATATGTCCAATTCATCTGAGGTCAGATTCAACTCTTACCTCCTTGGAACAGGAAATCCATGGCTTCCTGCTCTGCAGAGCACCCAGGGCTCTGCCTGTCAGCTCTCGTTAGGCAGAAAAGGCTAAGAATGCAATTAGCCTGGTGGATAAAAGGCAGGGAAAAGTCTCTTAACTATGAAAAATCAACACTTGAGGAAGCAAACCACATGTGGAGAACAAATGCTGGAAAAAGCCCCAACTGTTTGGAACAAATGCCTTTATTACTTAAATAAACAGCAGTGTAATTTGTTGGAGTGACAGTGTGAGCTGTTCTGTGCCCTGTATCTCTAAGAAGAATTTGTTGCTAACTTGAAAGCAGATGGCTTTGTATGGCCCTGGGTGGGTTTTCTGGGAAATGTTAGTTATATGCTGTGATACAGGAACAGAAACATCCTAATAATGCTGCAGCAGGCTAAAAGGAACATGGATAATATAAAACAAGTTCAAAATATGCTGTGTCTGTATCCCATATTTCAGGTAGATTAAAAGCAGTCATGGATTTTTAATTTTTTTTTTTTAACTGTATGTGTCCTCTGGGAGAACAGACATCTCAGAGTTCATTTGGATCAAGACACAGATGCCAATAAGCTCATGGTTAGGCAATGTTGTGAATTCTTAGGTTTGAAAAATACTTCCTGCTTTGGAGACAAAGCCCCCTTTTATTCCTTGTGGTTTGATTATTCATTTTTTGAAGCAAAATGACTGCAAGTTACTTAGAAGAATTTTAATGATTTTTTTTTCTCTCCTTTCATATAAAGGCACAATACCAGTATATAGCAGTGAGCACTTCAGGAATGTCAGTATTTCTGTAGAATCTTAATCAAATAAATAAAGGTGAGAGTAAAGAACATTTTGTTACCTTTTAAGATACAACTAAAACCTCCAGAATGCCTGGTGGCTCACTCCAGGCAGATCACAAGTGAGCTGATGCCTGGAGAACCACTGTTCTTGGAGCTCATGCTTCAGTAGATCTGCTTGTACCTTTTGTTCTATGCCATGTTTTGTTATTTGAGTTTATCATATCACAACTGTGATTGCTGTGTTTGTTATTTGAGTTTATCACATCACAGCTAAGTTTAGCCTGTTTAGGACAGTGACAGTAGCTGAGCAGGCCTCACATGGAATATATGCATAGTGCAGCTTGACCCTGGACAATGCTAAAGTCTGCAAGAGTTTCTTTGAAATCTGAGAGCTCAAGGTTGCCAAGCCTGTCCTTGACCAGCACAGGGGCTTTTTACTGCTGGGCAGTGCAGGAGGTTGTGTCCTGCACAGGCTGCTCTGTGCCAGGCCCATGGCAAAGCACTCCTGTGGCACACTGCCTGTCACAGCAGCTGTTTGCCCAAGGACCTGGTTCTCTGCCATCTGTGTGGTCTGAAGAAATAATCATACCAAAGTTTAAACTGATTCTTTAACTTCAGTTTTCAAACCTGGAAATGTTTCTTCACACAGGCTGCAGCCACCACTCAGGAACATGCAAGAGCACAAAGACTCAAGTTTGACTGGAAATGTCTCCCTCAGCTCGTTCTGTGCTGTGAGTGTTGCAGGGAAATTCTTTGTTCTGAAAGCTCCAGAAAGCTGCAGTGAACAAAACCAGTGGCTGCTGAGTCCATGTACCATGGCAGGACATAGCCTTTGGCTGGGTGGTGTGTCAGAACAGTTCTAGACAGATTTGACTCCAGCTCTGGTTTTCCTGAGAATTTGTGTGGATGATGGAAATGCAGCACTGGGCCTGGAGAAGGGAGATTGTGAGTCTGAGGTGTGTTGATGTAGGAGAGTAAGATGTGGAAGAAGTGAAAACTTGGAGGGAAAAAAAGCCTGTACAGATAATTTGTAGCACAGTGTAAGGGTGCATTACCTTTGCACATGGGATATCTGGTGTCTGACTCCTGTGTGCCTCTGTTTCCCCACTAAAGGAGGCACAATGCCCCTCTTTTTATAATGCCCTTTACTTCCTCTAGATGCTACCTGACAACAAATTACTATACTTCTACAGCAAAAACACAGATAAAAATGCACTTTGGGGGAAGGTTGAATGCTGGTCACTTCCTCTCCCTTGTGGGCTGCTCTGGCCTCCATAGTGAGTGAGGTAATCCCCCTACTGCTCCTCCCTGAAAAAAATGTGCACATTTTGTTTTATGGACTCAGGGTATTGTAATACAGAAAGGGGAGCAGGCAAATGTGTCCTGGATCTCTGAGTCACCAGGAAAAAGCAGCCAGCTTTGTTTTGTTTTTATTTTGGTTTCAATAAAAACACACTTCCCACTCTAACTTTTCAAACTTCCACGTGGCACACAGGGGGATCAGTTCCAGTTGATATAAGCCTGGATGAAGAGAGGGAGGAAATAACTTAATTGCTTTAGACTTCAGTTCAGCTGGAGTGGAGAGGAAAGAATCAGGGTCCCTTCTTTGGAATTCAGCAAGAAGGTCGTGTTGTTGGTGGGGACAGATCTTCTGCAGTTCTGTGGAGGTACTGTATGGAGCACTGCAGGGCACTCACAGAACAGGTGGCTTTATATTTAATATAGTAACTGCTGTCAGGGGAAAAAAGCTGTGTTGCTTTCTTGGGAATGTTGCTGCACTTTGAGCATACTGTTAGCAAATATATCTTCCTGTTCTTTCACCAAGAATGGGAAAATAAGAAATGTGAGGCTTCTGGGCTGAGTGTCTGTGTCTCTCTGTGTGTGTAAGTGGTGGGAAGTTCTGATGTTACTGCTGTAATGCAGGGCATAGAAGATAAAGAAGAGATTGAGTGGATGGAGTGTCACAGCACACTGGGGACTTTGCCTGTTAGACATTTGTAGTTTCAGCCTATTGATCCCTGGTCCCCAAAGATCAGTTAGTGTGTTGAAAAGGAGGGAGAGTTAAAGGGGAAGGAGATAAAATGCAGGAAAAACTGCTGATCTGTCTGTTCCTAGCTAATTTGAACCAGACCCCCAGAGAATGGGAGGACATTCCCACCTGGAATTCAGATTTGGGTTGAATGCAGCTAAACTCAAAGATGCAGTAACAGTGCAGCTCCAGTGTCCTGCAGTGAAATGCAGAAGCACACACGCTGTCTCTGCCTCTCTTCTGCCAATTCCTGCATGCTGGCTCTTGGCTTCACTCACAGATCTTACAAACTGTGTTGACAAAAGTAATGGGAGCTTGTTTATTTCCCAAGTCTTTATATTCAGGCCATAGCTGCTTCCTCTTTCCTACTCACATTTTCCTATATGGTGACTTTGGAAAATTCCTCTCTGATTTCGCTGGGAAGTGCAGGAAGCTCTCACTGGTAGAGGGTTGCCTGTTACTCTCTCCAGTTCTGCTGCTCACATCTGGAAAGGATCTGGCTTGGAAAGGGGAGACTCACTCTGAGCTCAGTGCATGTTACTGACATGGCATGAGCTGAGAGAGCCTGTGGGGGCAAGAGAAATGTTCTTCTCCATTCATCTCATTTCTGACAGCAAAGGTGAGTTTTTCTATTTTTTTTAAAGCTGGCTTGTCAGACAACCTGCAGCAGCAGCCTCCCTTTCAGCTGCAGCTTTTAGCAAGGATACTCAGTGTAACAAATTCAGTTAACCTGTTGATTTTGAAGGAGAATCTTCTCCTTCAGTGAATGTTTCTCCCTCTGTGTGTGTGTGTGTCCTGTGGAAATGTGTGTGGGGAATAATAGGTAACAGAGATGGGATATTTTGAAAGTGATTCTGTTGTTTATTGGGAGCACTGTAATCCCTGAGAAGCATTCAGTAACTCCTGAAACTTCAGTTTACCTCTTGAGGCTGTGCTTTTGTAGCAGTCCCATGCTGTGAGACACTGAAGTGCAGGTATCACTTGTGTCTGGACTCAGAAAGATGCAGCCACAGAAAGCCCTGAGCTGGTTTCAGTGTCACTTCAGTCTTTGGGTGGCAGGACCTGCTCCAAAGCCCACCTACAGCAAGGGAAGGGGACTGACTCTTTCTGGTGGGTTTTGAGCTACTCCTTTAGAAGCTTTCTTAACAAGGCTTTGAATCGGGCCCATGGGAATGAGTTGAAGTGGAGTGAGTTACTTCAGCCTTTCTTTGAACTAAAAGAAAATCACCATCATGCCTGGTTTTACTGCCTGCACTCCAGATGTATACAGATGTTCCTTATCCAAAGTGTCTCCCTGTGTTAGAGCAGCAGTCCCTCCAAAGGCATTGTAGCAGACACTTGCATATTGATAAGGGGGTGAGATTGCCCCAAAACCTTAGTGTGCAATAGATAGAATCTTTCATGTTAATTTTCTAACATCTTTTGAGCAACAGATGTAGAAAAGCAGCATTTTGCAAAGGTAGAGAGCCCAAGAAAAACCACAGTGTAACTGTGCTATGGGAACAGTGTTGACACTGTTACAGCAGAGCTGATTGAGACCTGTATATGCAAGGTTTTCTGCCTATAGTTTCTTTGGCAAGTATCTGTAAGGGTGAGCTGTTATGTAGGAAAAATACTTTCTTACAGATCTGAAATACTTTCTGAGATTATTTTCTATGAGATTTCTGAAATATTTTCTGAGATTAGGTCACCAAATACTAAGGATTTTACTAATCTACTGTTGGCATACTCATATGGGCAGTTTTGGTCTCAGTGTTAATATCTGCCATACAAGGAAAGTTCTATAAAAGAGATGAATTTCATTATATTCAGCTGTTACAGATATGGAAGCTGTAAAGTAGTGGAATAGGAGAAAGAGAGATCAATCACACAATGATAAATGCTTAAAATCACCCACCCAGCATGTTTGTAGCAAATACAGGACTAAAGCAAAACCAGTATCCATGTTTTGGGATGCTCTGCCCTGTAGTCCCTCTTGCTCCCATTTCTTTAAGTACAAGTCAGTGTTTAAAAAAATTACTTAAGACTTTAATGGCTGTGACTGGGAGCAGCATGTCTCCAATGCTTCCCAAGCTCCCAAGCTCTCTGTGAGAGCTCCTTTGCAAAGCTGCAAAGACTTGTGAATGGATGTAAATGGAGACACAGTTCTGACAGCTGCCAGCCTGGTTCTGTGGAGTTCTTGTTTCTGATGCAAAGAAGGAATCTGGGTTAGCAGAGGTGAAGAGAGTATTTATTTATTTGATAAGGTCATGAATCCATCATGCCTTTTCGCCTTAAAAGATCAGCCTAAGTCTTTCTCATTGCTGTCAAATCCTTCTGTGAAAAAATAGCTGAGAGGATAAATGACAAGCCATAACCAGCTCTGACTGCAAACCTTTATGTATGAAATCTGAGAAGGGCAGCAAGTGGGACCGAGGAGGCTGGGTTAGGGCCAGCTGGCTGCTCCAGCAGATACTCAACTTCTGTTTGGATTATTTTAACCTGCTGCCAGAAAGATAAAAGCTGAACATTAGCCAAGTGTCTTAGGTTCAGATCAACACTGTCCAAAATCCATAGGAAGCCCGTTCTGTTTTCAGTAGCTGCAAGGTTTTGTTATTGTTCGATGCACGTGTAGCAGCCCCTCTGAGAGTCACTCCTGACCAGCTTTTATGTTTAAATAACAAGAAGAGTTTCTTCCTATGGAAAATTGTGAGGAACAGTACGACAGACAACCACACTGAAGTAACATTGCATAATCTCTTCCCTGCATCTGGGGGAATCATCTGGCGTTTCTCAATATGAAAAAAGTAATAAATATCTCGGGGAGTCGGGGCCGGTGCGGGGGATGCTGTCGGGCCGCCGGCTGTCCCGGGACCCACTGGTTGGGCAGCGCAGTCCCCAAAGCGCCTTGAGGGGCCGCGAAAGCGCCCAGGGAGAGCGGGAAGGCGGCGGCGGGGCTGGCCCGGCCGGGCCGGGGTGGCGGGGCTCGGCCGGGCCGGGGTGGCGGGGCTGACCCGCTGTCCGGCCCGCAGGGGCGATGCCCGCCGGCGGCCGGGCGCTGCTGGCGCTGCTGGGGCTGCCGGCGCTGCTGGCCCTGGGCTGCGCCGCCGACAGCGACTTCGCCGAGGGCGGCCCGGAGCGGCGGCGGCCCGGGCCCGGCCCCGCCTGCCCCCGCGACTGCGGCTGCACCCAGGAGGGCGTCGTGGACTGCGGCGGCATCGACCTCAAGGAGTTCCCGCTGCTGCTGCCCGAGCTGACCAACCACCTCTCCCTGCAGGTAAGGGCGCGATCCATCGCCCCTCCCGTGCCCTCATTCCGGCCCTGAACCCCGGCTCCTTCCCTCAGCCCCTCCTCGGCTCCCGGCGGGAGCAGCAGGTGCGGCAGGCCCGGCTCCTGGTTATCGGCATGCTCTCCCCTCACATCCAGGGAGGGGAAAAAGAACTCCACATTCTCTCATTTTGTCCAAACCAACAATTTCTTGTTTCTCCTTTGGCCAACCCAAATTTCTGGTGGAGTCCTTCCATTTTGAGGTGTTTTTGAAGAAAACAGACTAAATGACGGAGAATTCTTTGGGCAGCACAGTGTGTTAGTTCAGACGCAGTGAGCCAGTCCAGAGCAGGGCCAGCCCATGTCCCCCACTGTCCCCCTCTCCCTGCAGCACATGGACTCAGCAAGGAGCAGGTGTGACATGGCCAGTGCCACCCATCATGCCAAGTGTCATTCCTACAGCAAGTGGTCCTGCTCCAGACACCTCATGTCTTGTCATGAAAAGGTCATATAAGATGTGAGATTCCAGTTTCAGGAAGAAGAATCAGGATGTTCTAGACTGCTCTGCTCTTGGTTACTTGATTCCTGAGACCAGCATTTGGGCAGGTGTCCTTTCCCTGCCAGTGTTCTGACACCTGAAGGGCCAGAGCATGGCAGCCTTGTGGCTGTGCCTCCTTGGAGCAATGGCAGTGCTTGAGGTTTTCAATGCCTGGCCCTTCACCAACTGCTTTTGGTTTATTGCTCCCATCTGTCAATTCTGTCCAATGGATGAAATGCAGATTTTGTATAGAGCTTTTCAGTTAGAAAAACTGTAATGTAAGCTGGCATCTTCCTCAGCAGATCTGTCCCAGGCGTGTGTTAGCCATGCCTCCTGCCTCTGCTACCAAAAGAAAAGAAGCTTTTTGGAGCTGCAGCTGTCACTTTCTGTGCACTGGCCTGGCTTCAGGATAGTGGATCCTTGACTGGTCCCCTGGATGCTAAAGCTAGAATCACTCATTAATGGTTGGAATGTTAATCAGCATGTTAATGAAAATCTGATGGCAGTCACCTCTGACAGCACAATCAGTGCAAGGGAGCCTGGTTAGATGCTCCCTGCCCGTGACCAGTGGTTTTTAAAACAACCAATGAATAACAGAAGCCATAAGCTTGGAAATCCACCCTGCTAACCTTGTAACAAATGCTTTGCTACAGCTACAAGGTTTGGCTGTGGCAGATGGACTGTGGGCCTTGCCGGGCATAATCACACTCTTTGTGTGCTGCTGGTGCATAAACTGGATATTCCTGGAGATGAGCAGAAGTCAGGCTTTCAAATGCTCCTAGGTTTGGATGTTTTTGGTTTGAGATCTGAGTTTGGCTCATTATGAGAGAAGTCTTGACAGGGATTTGACATGGTGGGTTCACTTCCAGATTTTATTGAAGTTCACAGTCTGGGTTTACTGGGTTCCTTTTTGGATTACTTTGTTGATGATTAATACTCTCCATTTTCTTAGAATAACCAAATAGAAGAAATCTTTCCAGAAGAGCTTGCTCGTCTTTATAGACTGGAAACTCTCAATTTGCAAAACAACAGGCTAACTTCAAAAGGTGAGCCACGGGGTGGACAGAGCCTGTGCTCCAGAGCAGCAGCTTATGCAATGAGGCCAGTGACAGCTGATAAGGAAAGCCAGGGTGATGGATTGCTTGGTTGGAGTGGTTTGCTGTGAGCCTCACTCCTCTGGCCATCTCACAGAGCATGGAGACACTTTATCATCTGAAGCACAATACTCAGTGTGGAGGAATGCAGCCCTGCTGAAGCAGTGGAGGAGACCTGGCAGCAGCTCGTGTACTGTGGCGTGAGATCTCCTCATCCAGGAAACTCCCTCTGCTCCCACAGGCACTTCATGCAATGCACTTGAGAACCAGAAACGTCCACATGCTGAATGATTTCCTCCTGAATGACCTTGTTTAGTTCAGTCTAGTCAAGCTGGGCAGTTTGGTCCAGTTTTGTGCTTGTCAAATTTGGTATGAATTTATATGTATATTGCAAATAAGGACATTTCTCAAACCATTTTGATTTTTGTAGACAGGTTTTGCTTATTCAGTCTCATTCTTATTAGAGAAACTTAACAACGGGTTTGGTGAGGAAAGTAAAAGAAACAGAGGAATTGAAGTAAACAGTAAGAGAGGAGGATATGGGATACAAAAGATGTAATTATTATTAATTGATGTGTCACCCACTTGATCTGAATGCTCTTTTTATCTTTACTGAAATGACAGAGAACAAAATTTATTGAGAATGTGGGCATATTATACATGGGCCCCAAGGCACAGCAATCTCACATAGCACAGGGAAAGCTGTGCTTATTATATCCAGCCTTTGACACTATTACCTTTGGGCCTTCATGTTTTCTTTCACAAGCTTCAGTGCAGCCCTGAGTTTCCAACGTGTTTGGACATGGAAAATAGCTTTGCCTTTGACATGTGCCAGGTGAAAGTGTTTCTTGCAGGCTTTCCATTGTGACAGCAGTTGTGCTTGTGTCATCAGCTGGATGTGGAATGACTCAGTTGAAAATTAATATTTTTTGGGGGAGCATAAGCCCTGAGTTGGACCAGCTCTCTGAGCTGGTTACTGTTTGGATACCTGAATTGTGGAGGAGCACAGCAAGAGAAAGGTTGTGACATGCAGGTTATTTTAGCAATATAGTAACTCATCAGGTTGATCTGATCACTAAGCAACCTCAGATTATATCCTTGCAAGAAAAAAGACTTGCAGAGAATCTTATGCAAATTACAGGAGAAGGTTCTCAGACAGCGTGGTTGCTGCAAGCACAGACAATCAGCCATAGAGCAGATCTGCACAGCTCTGTACCTGACACCTGCCAGTGGCCTTGGCCACAATCCTTGTGTGATCAGGATTTTAAATAGTCCTCCATTGCTCTTAACAAGTGTGTATTGTTTGATTTGGTTTGTGGGTTTGTTTTTTCTTTTCCCAATTAAAAGAGATACCAATAGACTTGAATCACATTGTTTCAGTGACTATAAAAAGTGTTTCAATCTCACATGGAAGATACTGAGAGGGAAAGCTGCCCTGTGGTATTTTCACTCAAGAAGGTGCTGATGTCACTGATTAGTTATTCCTGTTTTTAAGGGTTGCCAGAGGAAGCATTTGAGCATCTGGAGAACCTGAATTACCTGTACCTGGCAAACAATAAGGTAGGAGACTCTGAAGTTTTTTAGAGCTCTTTTCTAATTGGGTTCTGAAAATTAAATGACCAAATTGTCAATTCTTTTAAAATGTATATACTACCTAAGTAAAACTGTGCTAAAGTGATATTCTAATGCAGGTTCACCTAAGGTCAAAACAGTATTTTAAGTTTAGAGGCTACACATGCAGGTATATTTTGAATACTTGTTTACTTGTGCACCTGTTGAAAAGATTCCCTTGTGTAGGGAGGTGCAGAAAGCCCCTGCATGCATAAATTACCACTGACTTCAGCAGGCTTTGGGTCAGCTGCATGCAGATTTGGTTCCTGCCTGTGTGTGGGTAATTATATGAAATGTTGCCTTACCAGATGAGGCTGGTTGAAAAAATTGTGAACAAACACATCCTACTGCCTGTGTTTGAAGCATGAAGATCTGTAAAAAGCTGTGCCTTTTTCCCTGACTCCCATTCTTATTCGGTTGGATATGGGGACAATAACCCCCCACACAGTGAAACTGTGCCAGTCATTAATTTGTTCTTTTAGCTGCAGTGATAGGAGCTGAATTTCTTCTTTTGATGGAGAAGATCCCAGGTACTTTCCTGTTGTCACCCAGGTTGGATGTATTGACAGAAGCACATCTTTCCTGCCAAAATTAGGAAATGAAATAGCTTCTCATATACCCTTGCATCTGGCTGGTTCCTGTTATGGCTTCTTTTATCCCCAGTGGTTGTCCACAAATATTTGCTACAGAAGAAATTAGGATCCACAGAAAAATATAAGTTAAAACATCAGGCAGAGCTTCTTTGTCTACAGAAATCCTGCCCTTCCATCCCACCCTCTCTCTCTCTCTCTCTGCATGTCTCTATATATATTTTATTATCCTCTTAAAATCTGGGACCATTTGATGTTCTGATTAAATACATGTGGCCACATTCAGGTTTCAGTCAGGCCAAGACACATCCAGAATCACTCCATACATTTCTGTATGGAGTGATTGAGAATAGAACCCATTCCTTAGTACAGTAACATTGTGTTCTTGTCTCTCTTTCAAGCACCATTTCCATGTAACAATCTTGGCAGTTAATAACTCCATAAAAAGGAACAAGCCAGACTGTGACTAATATTCCAGAACCTAGCACTCTGATTTTCCCTGTGTAACAAAACAAAGTGTTTGGTTTTTCTGGCTTTGCTGCAGAGAGAAAAGAATCCCAAAAGAAATTGCAAACATCAGCGAATGTCACAAGTAGTTACAGTGAGAAGTTGTGGACCCGCAAAAATAACACATTTCCTTATAAATCACAAGCCAGGACAAACCAGATTGGCTTCAGACTGCATCTCCTCTGCAGCAGGAAACACTGGGGATCAAGTTACTGTGGTGTCTGGAGGAGAGCAGGGATTTGCTGGTAGTTTGCTTCTTGTTTTATGGATTATCTTAATGCTGCTTTATCTTCCATTGTGATCCCATCAGATGTGGCTAAATCATCTTTCATTAAACTGGCACAGTTAGTCAGAGAAAAGAAATGTAAGAGACTAAAAACCTTTTGTGGCCTGTGGTAACAAGTACTTCAAGTAAAGAGTGGATGCTGTAGTTTCCTTTTTAATTTTTCACCCCACTCTTGTGTTTTGTCTCTCTCAAATAGAGTGCACAGTAAACCTTGTTAATGAGAGAAATTGTTCCACCAAACGATAGACCAGATTCTGAGCTGTCATTATTGACTATAAGCAGGTGATTTTGGTGACAGAAGGTTTACATTTCCCCATATCCTCAAAGTGATATGGGATTCACCTCAATCCAGCACTTCTGGTTTTATCAAAGCTTCATCCAAGCAAGAAAAATCCGAGCAATTCAAATCTGGTAATGACTTTTGTATTTACCTTCTGAATTCATTAGTTAACAGGGGAGAAACACTCTGTCATATGGAAAGAAGGTGAAGCAGGAAAGTTGAAAGAAAATTGCAGTAGGAGAAATGGCAGAATGCTTCTTGATTGGCAATAAATCAGACAAAGCTATTCAAGTCAACTTTATTTTTGCTCACACTTAGAACAATCTGGCATGAATCCTTCAAGAAGGTAATCAGTGAAAATCAGTCTCATGACCAAGTGCTGAAATGCCAAAGCAAAATCCTGAGCAAGTGAAAACTCTTTTTGGATTAAACATCTTTTTCTCTTTCCTCTTTCTTGTGGTTCTTATGTCTCTCATTTCACATGTCTGAGCCATGCCCTTTGCTTTGTACAAAAGTTATGACCTAATTGACTGGAGAAAAGCTTTAATGTACCACTGTGTATGAAAATGATTAAGTCTTGTTTCCTGTGTCTGAATTGTCAGTGTCACATCATGGCAGAGACTTATTTCTTTCTGAGGCACTGTCAGACCTTCTCAGTCAGAGATGAGTGCTTTTATCCAGCACCCTGCAATCATATCTCCCAGAGCAGGAGGTGAGATTACCACCAAAGCCAAGGGCAACTGCAGGAATATGCAGAATGGCTCATTCCAGTGCTCACAAACCATCTGGAAATGCTGATAGGAGTGTGATTTGTGGGAAAGATCTTTTTGTGTGTTTGTGACACACAAATGTTTAAGACAGGCTGAGGATGGAAGTTTTGGAACAGCTGAAAATGAAAACCAGTAAATAATGTATTCTTTTTTTAAAAGACTGTTTTATGAGTCCAGTAAATTGGAAGTTCATGGATGGAGTTCATCAATGCACTCTTGACATACCAGTAGAGAGGGGTGTAGGCAGCCTTTAGATAAATACATAGTTCAAGGCTTGGGTTAGGCAGTTCTCCAATAAAGTGTCTCTTCTTTCACACAGTGTTCATATCTTAGATATTTTTGGTTTTACACTATTATTCGTAACCCACTGCAGTTTTGTGGTAATAAAAGTTTGAAAAATATGGTTTCTCATTATGTGAGCCTTGCTGTGCTTTGTAGGCTAAAAAGACAAGGTTCTGTTTCACACACCAGAGCTGTGAGGAAGATTACAGATTCCATGAACTTCAGGCTAGAAGGCAGATGCCTTCCATTCCTCAGTCTCCCATCCTGATCTCAAAGAATTCAGTATCTGCCTTTGGAGTGCACACAGAACAGAGTGGTCTCCTTAGTACTGCAGTGAGCACCTGTAACCAGGGTGGCTGCACCTGCTGACTGCAGTTCATTGTCCTCTCTGCTCAAGGATCATCTGGTACAGCATTGTGTTAAACAATTGTTTCCCAAGGGCTTTATCTTGATACAAAAATCTTCTGGGTGTATGCTGGCCAGAAAACTGCCCTCCATCCAGCCTGGATTGTAAGCTGTATTCTTGGTTTGTGGGTGAATGACTTTGCTATTAACAGCCCCTCAGTGAACCTGGCTATTGTATTACCTGGGTGCTCTCTAAAACTGAGCTTTTTTTGATCATTGCTTTTTACCCCACCCATTTTTATCAGATGCAAGTGTTTCTAGGGTTAGCTTTTAAAATCACTGGTAAAAGCAGCAACAAGAACAACACATTCAGTCCTATACCTGTTGTCAGTTATCAAGTTTTGAGGACAGGGCCTTTCTGTACTTCCTGATGCATCACTTGTTTATTGAGCAAGGTATCACTGTACCCTTTGCTTTGAAGTGCCATTCAGTATTCCATCATTTGGCTCAGAAGTGTCCTTGTTCTTTGGGAGCCTGAATGCCCCCTGCAGAGATCATCATAAATGGCTGCAGTGGAGCAGAGGTGTGAAGTGGCACCTCCCCTCCACAATACACTTTGGTAAGAGAATGAGCACTAGGACACTGTGAGGGGGGTTGGAGTTCTTTTGGCACAGCAGACTGAGGAATTAGGAACAATAATAAGCAAAGTGTTTGCTCTCTGAATAACAATTTCTTGATTTCTTCCACCAAAAAGAGACAGGACCCTTCCAACCAAAACAAACATTTTCATATCTTAGAGCAAAAGTCTGTCTCCTTCCTGGAGAGATTAGTGAGTGAGGACAATTTGTTTTTGTTCATGAAATCTGCATTCAGTTTAATTTATCTTTGCCTGTTTAGGAAAGATAAATTTGAAAGTGTTTTGCTGCTGCTCTAATACTTGGTTAAAACATTTGCTACATTTCATTGGAACTCCCCTGTATATTTCTTTTACAGCTAACAGTGGCTCCAAAATTCCTACCAAATACCTTGATCAGTGCAGATTTTGCAGCCAATTATCTCACTAAGATATATGGGCTCACATTTGGACAGAAACCAAACTTGAGGTAAGGGACTGGGAAATAAAACAATACTGGTGTTCTGCCACTGCTCGGATGCAGTTGGTGGGTGATAAGAAAATATCTGGCTAAACTATATTATTGCCTACTTGTGTTTTTGGAAAGAAGCTGTTTGTTATTCTCAGCATGAAAGATCAAACAAACACATTCCAAGGGCTTTTGCTAGCTGCCAGACACTTCTGCAAATATCAAATGAAGTTGTCCCCTTTTTATTTGTGTATTTGAGTTGAAAAGAACAATTAAGTTTCTCAAAATGGAGATTAGCTGTCTAAAAACCTCTAGTTTTATTATAGTCTGTTCATTTTTAAAAGTAAAATCAGGTGGAGAGGGCAGCACTCAGTGCAGTATAACTCAGTTCTATTCCAGGTAAGCACTTGAGCACATTCAGAAGGGGTTCATCCTCCAGATCTGCTGCCAGAGGTCTCTGCTAGGCTCAGGCTGTGATTTTCTCATCTGGACTGACAGCAGCACATCCATGTCAAACCCAGAGGCACCCAGGCCACCTCCTGTGAGGTGTGGGCTTTGCTGCAGGGGTTTTGAGTAATCTGCAGCATCCACACACTGCACCATGCAGATCCTGCAAAGACTCCCAGACTGCTGGGAGCAATTTGTGCAGCCAGGTTTGGAAGCAGTTAATTACAGCTGGCCCAGCTGAGCCCCTACAGCCCAGTCTTGTGATGAACTGAAGAACTTTCCATTCCCACTGAATTCATTGAGAGCTGGAGCTGCTCTGCACTTCCTGGGCCTTTAGTCTCTCAGGCTCTTGGAGGCTGAAAGGGCTGAGTCACTCACAGATTTCTGGCAATACCTCATGATGAAAGAAGCTAGATTTATCCATGTTTTCTTCCTTAATCTCAGGTGGAGATGCTGCTGTCTTTTGATTCCATATTAAAATTATTGACTCTTCTGAAATGATTTTCACACTCTTCAATACGAACACAAATTTTAATCAAAACAGGAGCTAATTGATTTCCAAGGTTACTCATAGAAAATCCCAACACAGTTGTTTCAGTTGTTTTTTTGCCCCCAGCAGAGTTCATGATTTCAGACTGATTATTTGGAGAGTAAGTTTTTCAGAAAGGCAAATATTTGTGAGTTAAAAGTACAGCTGACCATGCAGGGTAAACAATACTTCCAGTGTAGCTCTGAACTCCCTGGAGTGTGTGATCACACAATTGTATTTCCATCCTGAGCCTTTCCTTCCTTCCAGAAGGATGTTGCCAAGTTCTCTGCTACTGGTAGAGAATCCAAGAACAAGTTAAAAAAGCTCACTTGACACTTTTGCAGTTTTAACCTCTCTCTACAAATTTAGCTGCCTGCTGCATCTGGGGATAAACACAGGAAAAGGAAGAGGTAATCAAAGTCACTAAAAGCCTATAATTTCTTCAGTTAAAAAGAAGTAAAATTAATTAATTTAGCAGTGAAATAATAATAAACCAGTGAAAAGGAGGAATAACTTCATAGAGGTACATTGCTTTGTACAGAACTGAAACCTGTGTAAGGATGAATCAGTTTCTGAAAATCTGTTTGGAGAAACTATTTGGTGAGTATTAAAGGCTGAAAGTAAGAAGGGCAAAGGAAAAGTAAGAAACTCTGTCTCTCGATCCCAATGGCTCATTAAAAACCAAAGCATAGAAAAGAGAAAAGTCTGCCAGACTGAGTCAATCTCTTGTCTTTCTGTCAGTATCCTATCCTGAGTTGTAGGAGTAGGAGAGAAACTGTTTCCTGGGGTGATTCCAGGCTTCAAGGGAGCAGAAAGAATGGAGGGTTAAGAGATGATCCTTTTATGAGACCTCCAGGCTGATTTTGTAAGCCCAAGCAGTCCAGATTCTGAATAGAAGTTAAAGGTGGGGCCCTATCTGTTAAAAAGAGATGAATTCTGACCCTCTGAGTGAGGCCCCCACACTGACATTGTGTGTTTCTAAGTACTGCAAAGTCCCAGGCTTGCACTCAGTTTCTTGTAAAGAAGTTAAGGCCACTTGTGAAATTTGTCTTCATGTGCAGGTTTGGATTTTGAATAGACATAACTTTCAGAGAATATTGGGGCTGACCATTTGGTTTTGCATCTGTATCCCTTGCTAAATTAAAAGGCACATTTTAAAACCAAATCTAATTATCTCAAGGAAAGAAGCAAGACTGAAATTAAGTTTTAAACTAAGCTTTCTCTCAGTAAACAAAAGCTCCAGATCTCCCTATCTGTTGACTTCATCTTTTGCTTCCTTCCAACAGATCTGTGTATCTTCATAACAACAAACTTTCAGATGCTGGCTTACCTGATAACATGTTCAATGGCTCTAATAATGTGGAGATACTCATCATGTCCAGCAATTTCTTGAAGTATGTTCCAAAGAATCTCCCTCCAGCACTATATAAATTACACTTACAGGTAATGGCAACAACGTTTCATAATCCTTTAGGATTGTGACAAAGGACTGTGTTTGTGTGGGTTTCACCCACACAGCCAAGATATCCCAGTGCCTCTGGAAACATCCCCAGGCCCACTTTAAGCCTTGCCTGCTGTATTCTCATCAGTAGCTGTCCCCATCTCCTTCCTTTTTTGCCCATAAGCAATAGTGTGTTTTTGTAAATCACCAGAATGCTCACAGGGGGCAGAAATGCCTTTCTGTGTTTGCAGGGGGATGTACTCAAATCCCTGTGTGGTTGCATTGTTGGTGTCCTCCCTGCATAAAACAGTATTAATACATATTAGAACAGGAAGTGCATCATTCCATGGCCATGTCTCCATGACCTCCCAGGTAAGTTTGCCACTAATGCCACTTGTCCTGGCAGCTGCTTGCCCACTCTGTACTGGCTTTGCTCACACTCATTTCACACAGAGCACTGCTTCCCAGCACCAGTGGCTGCTGCTTGCTACTGAGCTGGCAATGCAGTTTGGATCAGGCATTCTCTATCACTGCAACTCCTCCAGCCATAGTGCAATAGCAGAGCTGTGCTGTTAACTACTCTCCAGCATTTTTGATTCCATGTCATCTGATTCTGATAAAAACACTTCATCATGTCTGAGCTGGAGATCTGAGCCTCAGCAATGGGAGAGCCACAGCAGTGGGGAGTCCTGGGTCTGCTTGCTCTGAGTGTTGACAGCTCCTTGGACGTGCAGAGACTGGAGCCTGTTATCAGCCCTGCACTGAGGCAGCTCTGTGCTGCCTCCCAGCTCTCTTTTCCCTTGAAGGTTTCACCAGAAGCCCTGTTAAAATCTTCTAGAGAACAGGCTTCTCCAGCTTGAAGAAAAGTAAATGCAACCAGTCCAGTCCTTTAAATTGCTGGAATTTCTCTCCAAAGTATTTGTCCCCTGCCTTTTTTCAACACTTACAGATAATCATTATCTCCCAAAGGGGTCTCACACTGTGAGGATTACGCTTTGAACTTGTCTCCTTCCCTGCTGTCCCCAGCTGTGTTAAAGACAGAGGAGATGAGCAGAGAAATGAGTGTTTTATTTTTTTATTTGCAAGTGCGCCATCTGTCAGTAGTAACATTTACCTTGATATTTTGACTGGGAAAAACCAGGACAATAAGAAATGAGAGGCAGCCAAATGTGGACCAGAAATATCTGACAGGTGTACTTTAGATGTGGTTTTTTCTTTTATTATTTATTGAGACACTCAGCCAAATTTGTCTGGGTTGGTTTCTACTTTATGTAAGTTGACAAATTAATCTGGTCCATTATAAAGCTCCTTAAATATTTCATGTCTAGCCCTTGTGAAGTTTAATTGCCTGTGCTAGTTGAACAGAACCCAAATGTTATGTTGATTGATGCCAAATACTGTGCTTTGTGCTTCTGGTGATCTAGAGCAACAAGCTGGAGAAGATTCCCAAAGGAGCCTTCAGCGAGCTTGCCGGGCTGCGGGAGCTGTATCTGCAGAACAACTACTTGTCTAACGAGGGGATGGACAACGAAACCTTCTGGTGAGACTGAGATGGGCACTGTGTACCTCTGTGTCTGTCTGCCCCCTCTGGGACAGTCGTGCATCTACTGAACAAAGGACACAGTAGAAAGTAAAGTTATTCAAAGCTGGGTGATGTTATACATTTCACTGCTTAGATGCAGATGCTGCCATTCAAGAGCAAAGGTCTGGGTGAGTGGTTGCAGAATTGTTTTATACAAAAGACAGAACACTGAACATCAGACTGCACCACAGACCCAGTCACACCAGGTACTAAGTCCCTTCTGGGAGCAGCCACCTAGAACAACACTGAAAGCTACTCTCTGCTCTTCCAAAACAGTCAAAAGTCAGGTTACCTGGGACTTTCCAGTTTCTAGGGCACTTCACTGGGCATTAAAGCCAGACCTTCATCTTCACTGGAGCCACTTGTGTGTTTCTGTGAAGGTGGCTTGGAAGCAGCCCCACACACAGAGCTGTGAATTCCCCATGCCCAGCTGTACCCAGTGCAGGTGGTTGCTGGAGCAGGCAGGGATGCAGTGGGGCTGCTCAAGAGCCAGATGGCTGCAAAAGCTTTCCTACCAACTGGTGCAACAGAAATAGCCTTTGGCTGTCCTAGATTTAGCCTGGGACTTAGCACTTCAGAAATTTAACAATTTTTTTTCTCTGCTTGCACCGAATGCTGTTTTTGTTCTACCTGAAAATCCAGACCCCACAATCGGTCCTGCCCATAATTTAGTTCTGTAAACACTCCTGATCTCCAGACACAAAAATAAAACAAACTGCGCTTTCCTTTTCCATTTTCCATTCCCAGAAACCTCTCTTAGTAGTTTACTATATCTATGTTCAGTCCACCTCCAGGTCATGTTGGATGTGTAATTTCTGGTAATATATTCCCATTCTGGGGAAACCTTACAAATGGCAGCAGTGAAGCATTTTACCTAAAGATGATATTTGTTTATTCAGAGCATGCTTGGATAGCAATGTAGTAACCAGTAAGTAATGTCTGTAACACATTAGTCTTCCTGTTTCCTGAAAACTCTCTGGTCAGCTGCAATGGGTTATGTTGTGTCAAGTAGATTAAAACTCTAATTTGAGCTGAGAAACTGACTTGAAATACAAGGGAATACAGGGTTCCTCAGTCCTGGCTGTGGAACAACCATTGATCCATATCCAGTTGGTATAAGTGGCTGGTCTGAGGATTTAATTTAGCTTCAACTGAGACCATGGAATCCAGATTCAGTAGCTTACACAAAGCAGCTCTAGCCCTGACTCACTTCCATAATACTGGAGGGTCATGAGAAGTTCACTACCTTAGCCTAGGACACTAAGTTAGCATTTCTGCTTTTCATAAAAGTAACATTTCATCAGCTAGAAAACAGACCTGCCTTTCACTTTCAGCAAATACTTTGAGACAGAAATTACTCATGCTCAGGCTTTGTTTCTGTGAAACTGAGAACTAAACTCTGTGTTCTGGTGGTGGTCCCATAGCACCTTCCTTGTGGTGTTTGTTCACTGAAGTTGCTCATACCTCATTATTTGGGACTGCAAAAGTGATCCCAGGCCTCAGCTCAGTGGCAGTTTGGGTGTCAGTGGACTCTGGCATGTTCTTTTGCTGGTGTGGCTGGGGAGCAGTGGCAGTGCCAAGCCCTAATTCCTTATGGCAATATGGGAGCTCCCTGTTTTGGTGTCCACATCACTCATATCACAAGTCAGAAAAGGGCAGTCAGTAGTGGGAGCTGTCCTGGGCAAAAAGGCTCTAAAGCAAAATCTTTGAGCAAGTTGGTTATTGTTTCACCTTGCAGAATCAAAATGTTTTCTTTCCTGCTTTCCCAAGGAAATTGTCTAGTCTTGAATATCTGGATTTGTCCAGCAATAACCTCTCTCAAATCCCAAGTGGTTTACCTCGAAACATCGTCCTCCTCCACCTGGAGAAGAATGCAATTAAGGTGATTGACAGAGATGTCTTGACCCAAATTAAGAACCTGGAATACCTTCTGCTCCACAATAACAAATTAAAAGCCCGAGGAATTCACCCCTCAGCCTTCCATGGCTTAAAGAAGCTGCACACTGTCCACCTGTACAACAACATGCTGGAAAGGATCCCCAGCGGGCTGCCCCGGCGAGTGAAGACACTGATGATCCTTCATAACCAGATCTCAGAGATCAACAGGAATGACTTTGCCACCACTTACTTCCTTGAAGAGCTGAACCTGAGCTACAACAAGCTCACGAGTCCCCAGATCCATCGCGAGGCCTTCCGTAAACTGCGGCAGCTGAAGTCCCTGGATCTTTCTGGAAACAATCTCCACACGGTGCCTTTTGGCTTCCCAAAGAACCTGCAGGTTCTGAAGCTGAAGGAGAACGAGATAAGCATCATCCCAAAAGGGACTTTGTCTGGGATGACAAAACTGAGGGAGCTGTATTTGAGCAACAATAAACTGAAAGTAAATTCAATTTATTCAAGAGCATGGAGAGAACTCAGCAGTCTTCAGGTAGAAACAGCACCTTCTCTAATTGTTTTAATGATGTTGATATCCTCATCTGTCTGCCTAAATCAAATTATGCAGCATGAATACTAAATGTGCTTGGTCCTCGTGCTTTGGGGTTGCATTGTAGGTGCTACACACTCTGTTTCTAGAGTAGAAATGATGTGCTGTTGTGCCAGAGGTGGGTACCTTCCACTGCTGGCAGTCCAGCTTTGTGTCTGAATCCTGACAGTGTCCTATATTTGCAGAAAAACATCAGTGAATGTTGTCATTAAAACTGAAATTAGGCCTTTCAAATAGCTTGTCTCCCAAAAGATTTAAAATCAGCTCCGAATAGAGACAGCAGGAGGAAGGAATGCATAAACAAAAACACTCTTAATTCTCAAAGCCCCCACATCAGCTTATAGTCAGACAAGCCAAGCTGTAGGATTTAGCAGCTCAGCTGGCTAAGGCACCTGGGGAGCAGCTCGGAGTCTGGATTCAATCAGCAGTCTTCTCATTTGCTTAATTGTTGGAGAAAGTTAAACACAAACCATAAGGCAGGCAGGAACAATCACATTTGTGCTGAGCAAAATGACCTTTCAGAATTGTTATGCCGGCTGAAGGATTTGTCTGCATTTCCTTTTAGGCAAGGGCCCCTTTCCTGCAGTGAAAGGTATTGCCTGTGTCATACAGCAGCCACGGAGGGGCATATGGTCAGGTCACTGCACAGCAAAGTGTGCACATCTCAGAGCAGATCAGGGATAAGGACATGCAGCATATGTCACACTGGCCCCCAGAGTGTTTTCAGACAATCCTGACGTTAATCTATGGGAACATTTCCCTTTCTGTTGTGTCTGGGAATAACCAATAGCTTGTTCCTCAGTTAATGTCAATCAGCAGTGCAGCAACAGTGTCTGCAGAGCTCTTTGCATCAGCTGCAGATTTGGTCCCTGCCTTTAATAATCCCTTTTGCATTTGTTTGGTGCCACACTGATACATGTGTGAGCAAATATATTTAATATGCAAAGCAGCCTGGAAGGAAAATGCCATTGAAAATTACAGATGACTGGGATTGCTTTTCTGCAGTACCTTAATAAAATGTAGGTTGTTTTATTTTCAAACAAAAATGGGTCATGATCCCTGCTGGGTAGCTGGAGTTGCTGGTTGGAATGATGAGCTTTCCTTCTCAAAGGTCCAGATTCACCATTAAGTGGAACTTTTGTTCTACTCTCTCTTCCTTGCAGTCCATGTAAAGCCAGAGGTGTTGCTGACTCAACCATTGGTCATCCCCACAGCAAACCCCCCTCCCATTAAACAGGGTTCAGATAATAGCACAGACTTAAAGTTCTGCTGCACTAATAGGGCATTTATGGCTGTTGATTTTCTGTGGAACAGCATTAATTCTCGTTGGTTGCTTCCAGCTGAATCTTTTTTATCATTAAGTGCTTAACTGTGCAGTTGGTTTCTGAGTTGTTGCACTGGAGTGAATTTGGCAAATAACCATCCACAACGATCCTGCTCATGCATATACTTAGTAAATACTTCAGTCCACACTGTTTCCATGGAAATCACTGGAGACTCTGCAACTGCAAAGCAAGACATTTACATAATGGACTTGGCAGTGCTGGGTTAACAGTTGGAGTCAATGATCTTAAAGCTTTTTTCCAACCTAAACAATTCAATGGTTCTATGATAATTGTTTTCCAGACTGGCATTATGTGAGGAATAAAAACACTGGAATGAGGACAGTTGTAGCAGAAGTGTGGCTTTGAGTAGTGGGTAAATAGTGTCAGGTTGGTGCTATGAAAATACTACAGTGCAGAATAACAAAACATTTCTATTGATCCATTCTCTTGCAAAAAATTAATCTGAGAAGCAATAATGACCTTTAGTCCTGCTGTATTCATACATTCTCCATGTTAGAATATTTCCAGATGGTTTTATGTGTAACTGTACCTATCACCATCCTCAGCCAGCAAAGTGTTTGCAGTAGCAGATGCCAAGGAATTCTCCTGCATATCTGAAACCCAGCCTGTTTTTAATTTACTTAAACAGGCATGGGCTAATGCCTGGGGACAGAGATAAAGAAATGCTGGAACTCTGAAACAAACCAGCATGACATATCATGTGAAATCAGGATGCTCAATAGGAGTGTGAGAGACGAGAATTGTCTTGGCCACACTTACCTTGCTGCAAATTAGAGGCAGATTAAATGATTTTGTTCTATAATAAATATAACTTCAAAATTAAATCTCTTTCTGGTGTGTTTCTAATATTTAAATTCAGTTATTTGACCCCTTGTTGTCTCTTCCTTGCAGTCACTAGACATGGCTGGCAACCAGCTGACATCTATTCCATTAGGCCTGCCAGAGTCTCTGGAATATCTGTATCTCCAGAACAACAAGATCACAACGGTTTCAGAGAATGCTTTTGAATCCACACCCCAAATAAAGGGGATTTACCTCAGGTAAGGTCAAGCTTCCACTTCAACACACAAGACTTTTTCCTTCTTCATCTACTTTATAATTGCTTATTTTTTAGAAAGTATTTAAAATCCTTGTTTTCTGAACAAGCATGTTTGGTTTATACTAATATTTGACAAAACTATATTTATCTGCTCAGAAACAACATGGATACACATAATAAACTCTTTTTAGAGAGCTTGTCTTTTCTATGCTTATTAGAATGGACTGGGCATGCCAGTAATTCTGGGCAATTAATGTTTAACATGATGTCATATTCCAATATTCAGCTGTGAGCCAAAAGTTTACAGTCCCCTTGTAGAAGTGCAGCTTTGCCTGTGTCTGTTGGCCCTGGATTTTGACAAAATCCCCCTCCAGTGAGGTGTGTGTGAGTAATCCTGGAGTTGTGTGCATTCCCTGGATAGCTTTGTGAGAAACAAGTGACAAGTTACAACTGTGACAGTTACCTAACCCAGTTTAGGGGCTTTGCTGGGTTCTTTCCCACTCTGTCAGCTGGATGAGGACTTTGTTTTTGTAGATGACACATACTGACCTTTCTTTACATGTAATGTAAACTCACAGAAACAACTGACTGAAGCAGAGATTTATAGCACACTAAGGGAATCTGTCCCTGTAATATATTCAGTTCTAATCTGGTGAAATATCATTGAAAATATTATTTAGAAGTAATTTATTAATTCCTTAATATATGATTAAGCTGATCCAATGATTGTGTTCAAAAAGTCTAGGCTGCAGAAGGCTAAATATGGTCTTATTTTGACTATATGCAGCTAAACTCCCCTGTAGTTCTGAAAAGTTCTGGAGCATACCTTTATGGATGAACGATTCCATACCAAGCAAATAAAATTACAAAGTCTGGTGTAAATTAGAGCAGTCTGTCTATTCAGCTGCTCACATTTATGAGATTTTAGTGAATGCTTGGATGTGAACCAGAAACCACATGCCACATTCTATATTTCTATATAAAGAAAAAAGGAATTTGCAAAACAGTTTTGCTAACATATTCAGGAGGCAACTCCACCCAAGCTCAGTCGTATTTTTAATGGGAGGCCATTAATCACTGCAGTGTTGTGAAACAATAATATACATTTGGAATATTACACAGAATGCAATTCTAGGCATGTTCAAATATAACAGAGCAGTATATGTGACAGGTTCATAAACTGCAGATTAGTTTATTTGTATTCCTGGAAATGCAAATAACAGCTGAAAAATGACTGCTTTGTGTTTAAAGGGTTACTTTGTTTTGAGTTTAGTGGGTGAAGAATTAAACTGTCAAGGAATAACACAGAAATTTATGAAAAATCAGTTATAGTTTAAAATATGGGCTGTGAAGCAGATGCTTTTCCTCTCTGGGAAGGAGAAAGGAGAAAAGCAAGAGAAAGAATTTGTGGGGGAGGAATTCCAATATTATGACTTTTTTTCTTTCCCTATCCAGAGGAGTCAGCACTTCTAGAGTGCTGTTGTGAGTCAGTGTAAACTTAGAGTAACTACTCAGTATAGAATAGCTGCAGAATGGTTTCCTCTTGGTCCCCTAATTTCTGTGTTGTATATAAAAACAGGTTTATTTTAACAAGGGTGCTTTTTTGTTTGCTTAAGGTTTAATAAGATTGCAGTTGGAGCACTGAAAGAAAGTACCTTCCAAAACCTGAAGCATTTACAGGTACTGGATATTGAAGGGAACCTCGAATTCAGCAACAGTTCAAAGAATAAGGACGACTCAGAAGAGGAAATGGAAGAAGAGGAAGAGGAAGAGGAAGAAGAACTGAGATAAAATGTGAACTCACACAATCCCATCCTGTGGGAGGTAACAGCTGTAGTTGAGTTAAATTAAGGCCCCATTTTTCAGACTCTTGTGTAAATAATTCCAGTTTACACACATGATTGAAGCATAACAAGTGAGAGTGTCTGAACCCTGAACTTAAAGACTTCCACTAAAGCATGACTGGGAATCACAAATCAAAAAGGGAAAATACAATATTTTGTAAAATGAAACAGTATATATCTGTTTTATCAATCTTAATGGACCGTTCTTATTGGCTTTTGTTTATAGCCACAGCAGACACAGTAGTTAAAGATGCAGGTCCTTGTTCACTAATTCTGATAACAAAAGATGCAAAGGTATTTCATCATACCTTTAAGCAATTACTTCAAAAGGAAAACAAAGAACAAACTGTGAAGCTTGCTGATGCAGAAGACATGAGATGAAAATAGATGACAAATTCAAGTAAGATTAGACCCATTGGTGTCTGTTAAATGTGTCATTAGATTGCAAACTCTGTCTCAAGCAATATTTAAATCACTGACCACTCAGAGGAGAAAAATAATGCTATACTTAGTGTATATCTTATGGAAAGAATAGCATCTCTACTTGAATTTCTTTTCAACTGCAGGAAAAAAAGATACAGGGACAAAGATATTTGAAAAATGTCCTTTCTTTTCATAAGAATAGTGATCTATTTACTGCATCTCTTATGCATCTTATGTTCAAAGATGATGAGGTTCAGGATTGCTTGTTGCTTTTGGAGACCTAAGAGTGGGGAAAAAATAGTTTTGTCCCTAATCAACATTTTGTCACTGAGAATGACACAAGGAATTGCTAGGAATAGTGCTAATAAGCTTAAAAGATGATGGGGCTTGAAAAGGACAGAAGGTACTCAGGAAGTCAAACATTGGCCCTGCTGGCTGAGTTATATGAAAACTTTGTTAAACAAGAAATAATTTATATCTACAGACTTAGGGTACATTCAAAATCAATGCCTCTCTGGTTTAGTTTTGGGGCACGTGTGACATGTCAACAGGTACTATGTTTGTCTTATTCTGAATTCTGTATTCCATTATGTAACTTATTTTTTTTTCTGTTTTGCAGGAAAACATATGGAAAAATACATATATGTCTATGTGTATACATCTATATAGATACCCAGAGAACACTTAGCAAAACGTGCAATGAATTATGCAGAAACTGTCGTGGCACTGGGCCAGGCTCATGGAAGACAGTGTGTTTCAGTGCCTTATTCAGGGAGAGACCCTGAATGCCTTTCCAAAGCTTCCAAATCATCTTATACAAGACCCAGGATCATAAGGGATTGCTCTGGAACTCACAAAAGCTGGCTTTTGTTTCTTCTGTTTCTCTTCCCTCACTGTTTCCATCTGTAATAACAATATGGGACTGTTTCGAACACAGGCCTTCAAATGCCATTTTTGTCACTGCATTTTAAGTGAACCATGTTTATGCCTCTTTTCTTTTCCTCTACCCAAAAGAAGCTGTTCTTGGCCAAGGCAGATGAATATCTGCAGTAGTTTCAAGTGCAGAGCAGTGTATGAGGCATTTTGGTCATCAAGCAGCAGTAATAATTCTGGATGCAATTATTTCTCTGTTATAACAATGTGTATATTTGGATGAGAAAAACAAAATAAGGCTGGATCCCGTAATATTTTATCTCTACTGCCAAAACCTGCAGTATATTCCTGTTTTAGAAAGGTTTTAAGATAAAACAATGCTCTTGTGAATATATATATAAATACATATATAAAATGTCTGCCTCCCAGAGCTTTGGTAAAGTTTCTGTCTTGCTGTTGTTTGCCCATGGGGCAGTTGGGTGAATGTCTCTGAAGGTGTGATCAGAGGATGGAGTGACAGGATGGAGTTTAATGGATGAGGTAGAATTTTCCACAGTGTATCTCATTCCCACCCAGAGGCAGGAGTGACACAAATGGTGGAAAAGAGATTAGAGAGTGTGGGCTGTCTTAGGAGAAAACCATTAAGTATCAAAAGAAATTTGTTTAGTTCAGGTCTGGAGACAGTGCTTGCTGTCATACTCCTTAAAGCTTCTCCTATTTTATGATGTTGAGTGTTCTCAGCTCCTGTTGGAATCAGAAAATAAAGAAACCAAGGAAAAGAAGAACTTGTACCTACAGAGGTACAAGTTTCTCAGTTGGTTATAATGTCCTTCATCTGAGGATGTCCTTAATCTGCTTGACAAAATGGTCTTTTCTTTTGAGGATTTCTGATTGAACACATGTTGTTTTGCATACTGCATTCCAGGATTGACTTGGAAACACAGTTGGCTTAATTTTTTACCAGCTGTTTTCCTGCTGGAGATCTAGTTCCACACTCTCCCTTTTGTTTCCCACAGCTCATGACAGTAATTTCAAGCTGTTGTTCCCTACCTTAGACAATTCAACACACTCATTAATCATAGAAGGAAAGATTGCTTCCTGAAAAAGTAAAAGCTTGGCCCCAGAAATTGCAAAACCCACACATTTTTGAATATCAGCTATACAGCTGAGCAATAAAATATCCTTCCAAGTGACTGCTGGGATAGATTTCTATGTAAAATGTCTACAGAAAGTAGCTCAAGTCAATTAGCCATCTCCAGCAAACTTCCAGTGGAAGTTCTGCCAGTTTTCTGGGAAAAAGACCAATTTATAAACTCCTGAACAAGCTGAGAATATGCAGATTTGTATAGTTTTATGGAGAACTGCTCTATTGTCTTCAAACTTCTGCCCCTTGGATTAAGATTCTATGAAAAGTCAGACGCCTCAGACTTCTTTGAATCCTTTGAGAGTGTGTCTGATGCAGTGAGTGCAGGAGTGAAGGTTCATTTTAGCACCTGTAGAATCAGGCCCAAAATGTCAGGATGACACACGCACTGTTCAGCTTTTTGAGCAAGCCTTTGCCAGAGGAGACTCGCCTACAGTTTAAGGTGCATATAGTATAAAGGTCAAGTTAGGAAACACTTATCCAAGTTTGTTTCAAGTAGTTGCACACTGAATCTGTCCTTTAAATAGGGCACTGTTTTCCAGCAGCAACCCACCCCCAAAAACCACCACCACTCTTACCCAGTAAAAGCCTCAAATGCTCCAAGATTCTTTGATTGCTCTGTAAGAGATTGGTGAGGAAGAACCACAGACCTTATTCCTCACTTACCTGGTATGATCAGCACCTATGACATTGGACATAATGCTGTCAGCCCAAAATGGTAGTTTATTTCTTTCTCTTAAAGGAGGAAGAAATGCCATAGGGGATACTGAGGAATCATCAGAAGGCCATGGGACTAAGTCTACGTATTTTTTGACTGTGGCTGGTACCCATCACCCAAAAGTCCAATCCAGACTTTGTATGGCAGGACCCAGGAACAGGCTCTAATTTTATTATTTCCTTTAGTGAAAATGGGAGTTGGGAAGTCGGCCTTTTTGTAGGCCACAAAGAGGCAACACAGACATTGCTTTCATGTGACTTCCTTCCTGTAATTTGCTTGGATTTAGGAAAGAGAAGGATAGAAGGGTTCTAAGGCTGACATAGATGGATGAATAGTGAAAACTTGAAGTCTAAAACATTCAGTTGGCAATTTTATCCCTAAATATGCATTTGTGCATGCTTGCTATTCCTGTGTGGTCTGTATGCAGACTGAGGTCTGGGTTTATTTGCCATTTTTCTTTTAAAAGCCTTATTTCCTCATTACAGAAAATACTGCACAAAATGGGGGGAGATGGGATTTTTCCGAGCTATGATTTTTCACAGCAACAGGAGTACAAATGCAGCTTGAGAGCTATAAAGAATTAATCAGATGCCAAAAATAGCTGATGGATAATGAGCTTTTATTTCAGGCGGTGGGCACACAGCCCATCTGTGTGTGCCGTGTGGATGGGGCGCTCTGCAGCCGTGCTCCCCAAACCCTGGATTCCTCCAGGATCCTCACCCCATGTCCATCCCCTCACGAGGGCACCCAGCGCCGGCTCCTGCCCCACACCGCCCCTCCAGATACCCCATGGCTTCTTCCTGCCCCACACCGCCCTTCCAGATACCCCATGGCTTCTTCCTCGGGCATTTCTGAGGGAAAAGGCCCGCGAGTGCTGCATCTTCCCCAGGGGTTTCCCCTCCCCACATGGAGTTACCCCCTTTGCCTCCCCGGCGTGCTGTGAGGGGCCGGATGGGGAGCCCGTTCCCCGCTGCTCCCCACACTCAAACAGCTGCAGGTCCCCCCCTGACCCAAAGCGCCACGGAGCTGCCACAGCGGAGCGGGCGCCATCCTGCCGGCTGTGAGGGGAGGCGCGGCCCCTCTGTGGGGAGGGAGGGAGGCGGCACAAGGCCGAGTCTTTCCCGATGCAAGATGGTACCCTGTGATTCCCTCTGCAAGGAGCACCATGATCCCGATGTGCCAGCCTCAGCTGGCAGGAGGGGTGAGCTCCAGGGGGCCCTTGTGGGGTGGAGGGAGGGAGGATGGGGATGACGGAGACAGGGCCTCTGTGGGGTGATGAGGAGCGTCCTGCCCTGCCTCGAGCGCCTCACACGCTGTGCTGTCGTGTCTGGGGTCTGAGTGTTCTGCTAAAGAAAAAGAAGTGCTTCACGGAGTATATAGATACTCTTCTGAGGAAAAAATATTTTAAAACTATTTTTTTTTTTTTTTTTTTTTTTAGTAAAGATGGGACAAGACTATTTTACAAGAGCATGCAGTGACAGGACAAAGTGGAACATCTTCTAATTGAAACAGAGTAGGTTTATACTAGGTATTAGGGAAAAATTCTTTTATTGTGAGGGTGGTGAGGCCCTGGCACAAGTTGCTCAGAGGAGCAGTGGCTGCCCCATCCTTGGAGGTGTCCAAGGTGAGTTGGATGGCGCTTGGTCTAGTGGAACGTGTCCCTGCCCATGGCAGGGGATTTGAACTAGTTGATCTTCAAGGTCCTCTTACAATCCAAAGATTCTGTGATTCTATGAAAAAAAGAAAAACTCTCAAAGAAAAACTGGATGAAATTTGAAGGGGGTGTGGTGGGGGTAGACCGAGGCTGCCAGTGCCTCCCTTGGGGGAGCAGTGACAGCTCCTGAGGAACTGACTGCAGATCTGGCAGTGGGACAGGGTCCCTGGCAGCGGGACAGTGTCTCCGGCAGTGGGACAGGGTCCCTGGCAGTGGGACAGGGTCCCTGGCAGTGGGACATTGTCCCCAGCAGCAGGACAGGGTCCCCGTGGGGCTGCTCCCCAGGGCTGGCAGCTGCTCCCCTCGCCAGGGGCTCTGGGCCAGGCAGCCCTGCCGGGGCAAAGAGCTGCTGCATCTGCTCCGCAGAAGAATCTCTGCTTTTGGGACTTGGAGATTATTTATCTTAGCTCTCATAAATCCTTCAGGACTACGTTAAAAGGGCAGTTGGGGAAAGGATCCTCCAGCTCCTGCAGGTGCTGAAGAGCTGGGCTGGCAGGGCTGCTCCTGAGTCATCTATGGCCAAACGCCCTCCTCCTCTCCTGCTGCTGTGCAAGGCAGACACAACTTTTCCTGAGCAGGCGTTCGGTGCCTGCAGGAGTGAGGCTGGGGCCCTGCATTAGCAATGTGGATGAGAATGGGAAGTATCCTCCTTCCTGGGACCCCACTGCCATTTCTTCTGCTCCCCAGTGGTCCATGCAGAGCAGGGAGGTGGGAGGGGTCTGATCAAAACTTCATGATTGTTCTCTCTTGAAAGTGTTTCCTGGTGGTAAATAAGAGTTTAATTTATGATGCCTCTTCTCACCATGTTGACTGAGCCCACTAACATTTTTGCAAATTTTGCTTGAAAAAACCTAAGCAAATTTATTCTTATTTAACAAGAATAAAGACATATTTTACAAATAGAATTTTCGATGGGAAGCAATCTCTTGGGAAGCTTCTATGATATAGTCCAATATCCTGTTAATTGATTTCATTCTACAGTGTAATGTTGGTGAGTCTTGATTCCTGGGTTTGGTTATAGGTATCCTAAAAACTTAAACATATATAGAGTCTTACATAATATAAGCTTAGTTGCTTTTTCTTATATTTCCTTCTTTAATGGATTCATCTATGGAGGTCATTGTAATTGGTTTATTATTCTAATACAAGAACAGTGAGTAAATTCCCTAAAGAACTCCATTGCCTTTAGTAAGGAAAATATTGGTGTGCCCTGTAGCTGTGATTCATGCTGCTATTGTGAAGTCAGCCAGCTGTGAGATATATGTGCAGGCAATGGATGATAAATGTGTTCTAATAATCCAGTATACAAAGTATTTCCATAAAAATTCTTCAGTAGTATCCAAGGACATTAAAAAGTCCATCAAGAAAGTCCTTCTTTAAATGGTTTTGAATCAGACAAAGAGTGTTTTAATGCACAGTTGTACAGGCTACTCAAATTTTCCCCATGATAGTTCCAGAATCTGTTTTTATCATATGATTATGATACTGCTGAGAACGTTGCTTCTGATAAAAAATTGTATTGATTTTCAGTATTTTCAACTCCAGTTGCATACAAGAAATTAATGACACTCATTTTGTTACTTGGGATATAATTGTGTGTTTGTTGACAGTCATCACAGGAATTAGCTTCAGAAAGATCTTAAGATCCATCTTTTAGGCAGGATTAAAATTCACTTTGATTACTTACATAACACTCTAGATGTCTCCCCTTCTTTCTGGTGGACCTCTGGTTTGGGTCTGTGTATTGCAAGTGCAGCAGTGGGATAAACTGCAGGCACTCCCCTGATGTGCTGAAGAGCTGAGTTCTGTACCCTGGGGTGCCCCCACCACCCACAGCTGGAGGGATTTGACACTGCAGGTCTCACTTTGGTGGTTCCTGCTCTGTGCAAAGCAGCTAGGAGGAACCAGAGGGAATCTCCCAATGCCAAACCAGCCAGAAACAACCAAAGTGAATCTTCCAGGTTGTTCCCACCTGTGGGATGAACAAAATGGGATGCACATCACCTCTTAATACCTATTGTGAAATTTGCTGTGGAGAGCTCGTGCAGAAGGTGAGGTGTGGAGCTGTACATCAGTCCTGTGCTCAGCACCAGTGTGGAGACCACAGCTGAGGAGGAGCTGTGGAAATTCTCTCAGTTGCAGAGCTTTTAAACTTCCTTTCAGAACTTCCTGCTTGAGCTAGATCCAGCCACAGTGCTGGACTGACACCCTTCTGTCCATCCTGATTCCTCCCTCCCCACGTATGTGGTTAGGAAGGACTAATGTCAGAAAAATTATTTTTTTTATTGATAAAAGTGGATCATTTATTCTAAAACAAAGATTATACTGATTAACTTTCAATATAGACTACTCAAATCTCTGCATTTTGTTTTCAGGAAAACTTATTAAAGAAATATGAAATTATTTAAATGGAAAAGAAGAAGGGTTGAAAATGCTCAGCTTGACTTAGTTCTGTATACTTTCCACATGTTTTTAATAGCCTAGTGGTAAAACCCAATACAACCACTAGAAGCAATGAAATCATAATGAAACATCTCAAGGTCAGTCTCATTTTTCTTTTGGTTTTGCCATTTAGCCCATGCAGTTTTTGTAGCAGATGTAATATGAGATATCTGTGAACATAAAACACTTCTTGTTTTGCTTCCCCTGCTTTTTCCATCTTATTAAAATACTTTTTGGTGCGAGGGGGTGGTGAGTGGTGGGCTGGAGATATCAGATCCTTTTTAGGAAAGTTCAAAAGCAAGGATTAACTACGGTGAGTTTCATGTGGTGGGTCAAAGCCTGGCTTTCAGCTGCTGTGCTGTGCAGAAACACAGAAGCACACATTTAATCCCTAAATGAAATGCAGATATCTCTTTGTGATGAAAGAGGGCTGATTTTAAAGCAACAGATGTAGAACTCTTTGTACCTTGCAGAACAAAACCTCCAGAGATGGAAACTGAAAAGCACATCTGTGACCTACCTGAGCACATCCCAGTGGAATTCCCAGTGGAATGGGAAATCTAGAGTTTTATAATGATTGAGTTGCAAACTCTTCAGGAGCAGCATTTGCTGGCTCTTGTGCTGGATGGAGTGCTCTGTGCTGGTTAGGAAGGAAGGACAGCTGTGAAGGGGTCACAGGTGCCTGTGGGTACCAGCAGAGCTGCCTTCAGTGGCCACGTGGGGACAGGAGCTTTGTGAGGAGAAGGGATGCTTTGCTCCCTCCCTACCATCTCCAGCTCTTGGTACCATCTCATCGTGGAGCCAGCAGGGAAAGAAGGTTTGATTCTATTGCAGAAGTGGTTGAACATTTTCCCTCTTCACCCAGCACACTCCCCATCGTGTCTTTCTGAAGCCTTCTGTCCTCGTTCCCCACAGTACCACTCTCTCAGTAACAGACTGCTACGATTTTACTTTGACAGCCTGCAAAATTTCTAAAATTCCCTGTGACACAAATCTGCCAGAAATCTCTGCTGTGCCAAATCTATTCCCATATATCATCTTCTAGGCAGCAGAGGTGCAACTGTTGCTGCTTTATAAATGATGGCATCCGAGGTTCTGTCACTTAAAATGGAAGCCTGGCAACTGCTGTGACTATTGTGAGTAGTGCTTCCAGAGAGACAGAAGTGGCTAATCCAAGGTAATCATGAGTCCCCTTTACTGTGTTATGTAACTGTCTCAGTCTTCAGCTCATTTATCCTTACCATGTTGATTTAGAAAGGACCTTTTCTCTGTTTACAGAGGGGAAGCAAACCCTGCATTCTTGGCAGTCTGAGTGAATAACGAACCTGACCTTAAGTAGTGACCACCCTTCCTGTTCTATTGATCTAATCCATTTGGGGTTTTGTGGGACAAACCCTCTTACAAATTCCAGGAATATCAATCAGCATGCTCCAGAGTAGTTAGTAAGGAATGTAATTTTGAGTGTCTCTCAGTTGTAGGTGAAATCACAGGCTAAACTGAGAAGTTTAATTCATGTTTCATTTTCAGCTCAGCCCTTAGCAAATGGGTTCATTAAATTTGCCTATTCTGGGGACTCTTTTCCAAATGCAGCAAAGCCAGATACTTATTGCTGCAAAAAGCTGTTCTCTTCCTCTGCAAGGTAGGCAACAGTAGCATCCCTGCAGAAAAACCTTCATTACTTTCTCTCCTCCCTGTATTGAGTCCTCAGGTGTGGGGCTGTGGTGTCAGTCAGCTTGCTGCCTGCAGGGGAAAGCCAGCGAGTGCTCATTGCCTCTGTGGCTGCACTGACAGAGCTGCTCTTGCTGGAAAAACACACCTGGCTGCTCAGCAGAGGCACAGCCAGGGGGTGCTCAGCGCTGGGCAAGATCAAAGGCAGCCTGAGCCTTCCACGCTCACTCATCTCCCAGGTTACACATTTTGCTCCACACATCAACCACCCTCTGCTAATAGTTACCTCATTTTTATGGAAAGCACAGAAAGGACTGAGGTCATTTCCAATACTAATCATCTGGCTTGAAGATGAAGCTTTCTGTCTGCTTTGAAAGTATTATAAATCAGTTTACTGTTGTTAAAAAGGGACTAAAATTGATGTTTATTGTAGAATTGAAAGCAAGGCTTCGTCAAATGGGGATGTTACAGAGTTCCTGTCTTTTCTATAGAAAATAGAATAGAATTTCTATAGAATAGCTAGAATAGCAGGGTGGGCAACTCAAATTTAATGTTTTGACTATTTAGATAATCTTATTTGTATGTTAGGATTCATAATCAGGTGGCACAAATAAACTTAGGTGCAATTAAATAATTTAAGTGGAATCAATTAAGACTAGCAGAGCATATGAGTAACTGTATTAGTTCCATAAACTTCTGTATTTGGGTTGGCAGCCAAAAGCTGTTGGGAATTAGTGGGATGTCTAAGTGCTCTGGTTGTATCTCTTTCTCTCAGTTCTAATTGTTGCATAAGGATTTATTACAGCAATTCAACACTGCAGAACTTCCTTGGCATTGGCAAAGTCCCCAAGAACCTGTTTTAATTTGTCTTTAATGATGTTTTGTGCCACAACAATCTGCAGTGGCTTCTTTCCTCTCAGTAGTATCATCAGAGCAAAGGAATTGCAAATTAACAAGCATAAAACCACTGCCTCTGATAAATATGTGCTGATTTGGGTTGTTTCCCAAATTCTTTCTTCTATAGCTGTATGCAGTGCACCACCCTTCTTAATTATCCTCTTTCCCTCTTCAAGACTCTTCCCCAGTGTGCCTTTAGAAGACTTTAATTGGTCACATTCCCTTTCTGTTTAGCAGGGGGAGGCAACTTCAAAATAGGATTGAATGTTGCCAGTTAAGAAATATGTTCTTTCCACATATGCTTGAAATTATACCATGCAAACTGTTGTAATAAATGATTGACTGGTCGATTGATTGATTTTTTTAATACAAATTTCTTGAGACTGTAAAGGTCACATGTTTGTTTTCATGCTCTGAAAGTAGGAGAAACATATTTACCAACACAAAGCTTGCACTCTAACTTGATAATCAACAGCTTTGTTATTTTTGTTGGAAGGAAGTGTGATTATAACTGGAAAATCTGAACAGACCCATGCATACAAATATCTTATGGAACCTACTGCTAGTCTAATTGCACTGTGCATCAAGCTGCTTGACAACACACACCACGAGACACAGAAAATAGCTAAATGGAGGAAAACTAACCATAGAAATGATCAGAAATTATCCTAACAGCAGTGTTCACCTCTCCCAGCTAACAGTGTGTCTTGTGTTCAGTACAGAATGACTGCAGCAGCAGTCAGGTGCTCCAGGGAAGGACACAGTACACCAAGCAGCACATATTTACCAGGACCAAGCTCCAAAGTGCCTTGGGCCTCCAGTTGGAGCATTTCATACCACAAATGGAAAAGGCCAGGTGAGAAACAGGACCATTGCTGTCCTCCCACCTGAATGGGAGGCACAGACTGCTGTAAACCCCAAGTTTTAAAAATTCAAACACCAAAATGTTAAAAACATAATGCATTTCCAATTTGCAAAGCAGAACTGGATACTCTTTGAATAGGGTTTGCCTGCAGAAAGCTGATTTTAAACCAGCCTGTTGATTCCATAAAAATAGGCATTCACACATGAGACTCCCATATTACCAACATGTGAGAGCATAATGGGCAAAAGTTTTGAAAACCCTTAATGGGTTTTCTTTGTTGTGCAGGACTTGAGCAGCACAGCTGACTGCTTGTCTTTGGTGTTTTATCTCATTTGAAGCTCTCCTTCTAGGAGTTGACTTAGACCTTTTGAGCCATGACTGCACCAAGTAAGCTGTCTCAGGCAAGGAGCAAAAGGATTTGCACTTGTAGTTAGCCAGAGGCTGTGGGTGGCTGGGCTGGAGGGTGGTGGTAAGGTTGGGAGCTCTCTCTGCATGGCACAGTGTCATGGTGTGTGGGCAGACTGCAAAACCACTTCATCCAGAACTGCTTGTTCCAAATCTTGGATCCACTTGGCCTCTCTCTTCGTAATTTTTATCTATGCAAGGTGCTTAGGTGCTTGCAAACTGATAGATGACTGGCAGGATCACATCATCACTTCATGTAGCTGTAATTGACTGGGCCAAGTTGAAACTTTGGGTTGTGTTTTCTTTGTGGGTGCAGTTGGCACACGGAGACCCTGCCCAGTCCACATGCCCTTACCCTGCTTCATCCTGGCTGCTTGATCTTGTCCCTGCATCACCCCTTCACTTGTGTTGATACAACTGTCTGTTAGGACTGTGCTAAAAACATATGTGAACTGGTTTGAATTAAAAATGATTCTCATCTGGTTCTTTGTCTGGCCTCGTAAATAACTGGGTCTGTGCAGCTGGGAGAGGAGGGGAGGCAGTGCAGGCAGGAATGGACAGCTGGGGAGGGATGAGGGGGACCTCCAGGAGCTGCCAGTGCTGCTGAGGTGAAAAGTGTCAGATGTTGTGTTTGCCAGTCAGTGCCTCAGCCCATTCACAGGGGCACAGACCAGCCTCAGCTCTCCCCAGTCACTCGTTCTTGTGACACTCTGCAGAACAGGTCCTTTACTGGGCTTGTTCTGGAGCAAACTGCTCTGAGTCATTTCAGTTCTTCCCTATTCTTTGTGTTCTGAGTTTGTTGTTTTCACTCTAGGGTCAAATTGAGAAAACAGTTACCAACTGTATATATTTTCAAAATAATACGTAATTTCTGAGGAACTACAGACAAGGACGACCTATGTGTGTTCTTTCTGGCTTTACTGCTTGGTAATTAAACTATCTATATGTACTACAGTGCTCTGAGGCAACTATTCAGTGCATTGATATAAGAAATAGTCTGAACAGGAGCCCTTAGAGAAGAGGTGAATGTGTACATCCCAGGAAAACCACCAATCATGAATGAATGATACACTGAATCTGCAATGAACTAGTGCATGAAACACTTCTGCTACTGGTTAATGCAGAAATTGTCCTTTTTGACTGGGTTTGAAATTTCCTTTTTGACTGCAGATGAGAAGAGCACATTAGAATACCAGGCACATGGTCTCTCAAGCTGCTATGCCACAAGTAGCAAAATATAATATGCCAAGTGTATTGGTATGAGCTGGTATGTAATCTCTGGATCAAATCCCAACTTTTCAAAAGGTCTCCTCACTTCCACTCTCTATTTTAGCAGAGACATAGGAAGAAGACACATAGGAAGTAGAAGTGCACAGACAGCCTGTTTTTAAATGGCAGGTTTATTAAAAATGTTCTCTATCACAAACATTGGAAACATATGCGGCAGATTTTACTGTAAGTGAAAGATTCAGCAGACAGTGGAAAGGGAGCAACTGTCGACTGAATAATGAGAAATAATGGGACAGTTTCCACAGCAAACTCCTCCCAAACCCCATTTTAACTCAGCATCCTCGGGTCCCAGTTAGTGTCCAGTCTGCCCTTTGGATGCAGCACAGTTCATGAGCTTGAGCTTTGAGTTTATACATATTTACAGTAGAACAACCTACAGGTTACAGGAGAGGAACATTAGCACCAGTGCTTGTGGATTACAGCTCACATCGCCTCTGCCACTGCAAGTGCATGGAACTGACTTTACTGAAGAGTTAGGTTAAAAAAAGGTTAATAAATCTGGCACTTGGAAGGCAAACAGTGCTCTGCAGTGACCTAGGAAATCTTTGTGTTAGGTGTCACACCTGACTGCCTGTCTCTGAAGGCTGCCCATCACAGTTATCTTAATGCCCTTTCTTGCACAAATGCACACTTCACTTCCCCTGTGCTTGCTCTGTTATTTAGGAATAGATGTAACCCCTTGAGATCAGGAAATCAGTGTGATTTTCTTACTGCTGTTCTAAAACTAAGCACAAACTCTATATTTAGCAAATATTAGACAAAATTAGTATCTTTAGCAATTTTGGTGAAACATTTTCACATAGCAAAAATTCTACAGTGTCGGTAATTACTGAGATTCACAAAAAAAGGCTTTGGTTAGAAAATCAAAAAGGGTCAAATAAAAAAAAGCTTAAAAAAAAGGAAGCCAAAGGAGTGTCAAATACCATACTGAAGTCAGTGAGTGCAGAATAAAACAGTAGCAGTCCATTAGTTAATTTTTCAGTAGTAAAATCTTCCACCTAAAGAAGCCCATGTCTCTTGCAAGCTGTGTGCCTGTCTTGACGTTCACAGCTGGTCTCCTAGCGCCAGTACAAGCAGGGTGGCGATAAATCCACGCTTTCCTGTTCAAGGCAAAGAGTCCTTCTTCCAGCTGTGAGGTAGAGATTGGGTATCAGGTCACTGGGGTGTGAGACACCTCTGAGTGTAGCAGTCACACATTTGTTTCTAGTTCATTTATTTCAATAGTGCAGTGGTCTTTACTGTTGGATTTCTTAGTGTGATTCTCCACTGGAGTTTCTTCTTGCTCCACTTGTATGGGTATATGGTGCTGCAACCCTTTCACTGTTTCTGGTCCACGAGATTCATTCATGGTCTTCACACAGCCATTTCTCTGGTAAGCCACAATCTGATGGATGTTAATAGGCTTAGTTTCACAGATCAATGGCACCTATGTGAAAAGCATTAAGATCTGGAATACTGCCACTGATTGCTGTATACAACAGGAATGGAATTTTTATTTGGAAAGCCTGTGGGCTGCTTTGCATTCACCAGGATTATCTAGAGCCCCCATGGACTTCCAGAAGCTGTTTCTCATATACTCTAAACCATCTTTGCACCATCTGCATGAAGCAAAGGAGTCTGTGTAAAAATGCAAATTCTGTCACAACTCTTAATTGAACTTACACTCGTAACAGCTGCTTGCCATTGGTAAAATGATACAAGTAGGATAAATAGAGACCAGAATTCCAGGGCTCACTTCAAAAGGTAAAGACACCCAATGGCCAGTGTGCTGAGCTCTGGGCAGTGCTTGCTCTTGGGTGCAATTAAATAGACCAACAAATCATTTGTTGTTGCCTTATGCCTTTCTTCTAACCCAATAAAATAACACCTGTCTCTTCAGTTTGCTCTGTTTTGAAAGAAATAAAGGGGATTTTATTAACTGATTCATAATTTAAATATTGAAGTGTTCTTTAAATCAAGCCAGATTCTGATGGGGAAAGTAAGACGTAAATACTGGCAAAGAAAGGAGGTGGGCTTGCAGCTGAGAAAATATGGCCTTTGGGTATATATTACTAACTGCACAAATTATGCAGCCAAAATGTATGGCAGACTAGCAGTATATTTTAATACCATTACAGAGCATGATTCAAAGAAAAATCTCATCACAGATGACTAAATAATCCCTCAGGAGGGATTTCATATTACTGCAACATCTCTTCTTAAGTTCTGACTGAGTTCTAAATCCAGCAGTGAACTGTCAGGAGGCCTGTGTTATGCAGGAGCTCAGCCTACACTTCTGCCTTTGTAATGGATGACCTCCCTTGCCCATAGGCTGTGTTTTAGGGGGCTTGTAGGTAGCTGCATGTGTAGCCCCTGTAGTCAGGTCTAATCTTGTCATCACTAATTACTGCAGGTGCTAATTACCTCAGAGGACCCTGCCTGTCTTTCTTCATACTACTTGAAAGAGCAGGATTTTTAAATGAATGTTGCAGGAAGGCATGAGAATGGGATTGACTTCAAAATGGTAACATGAGAGAAATAACGATAGAAACAAAACGTTGCTATTTGTGTGGAATACTACAGGTGATGCACAGAAATGAAACTTGTCTTGTGAAGATCAGTCCCGGTGAAGAAATGTTCCTGCATTACTATTCTGTCTTTGTTGAAGAAAGGTAATGAGAGTCTGCCATGAGCTGAAATGGTTGGAGATTAGCACCTCCAAATCTGGTGGGCTCATGGAATTAGGAATCTCCTTTGTCAAGGATTGAAGGAAGGACATGAAGAGTTCCTGTTACAAGGAGAGACTGAGTTATGCATGCCAAAGAGGAAGGAGAAAATGCATAGGACTTGAAGGAGGCAGGGGCAGAATACAGAGGTATGTGTGCTGTATGAAATAAGATACAGAGGAGGAAAAAACAAAGCTCTAAGGAAGGACTTGTATTAAATGTAGAAAGCATGAAGATGTCTGAGAATGAAGTCTAGAATGGAGTCATGTGCTTGTGCTAGTTTGGAAACAAAATGATTGCAAGGGTGGCTTCAGGTTATGCTGGCTCAGGGGCTCACAGTGCCCAGGGTAGTTGCTTTTGAGGTGAGCTGATTGATTACACATATCCACACTCATGGATACCTTTACCTCTCCCTCCACACAGGTACTGGGGGACATCTGTCACCCTGCTCTGTTGCTGGTCACACCTCTAGCAGCACAAATTACTGGCCAGGCAGGACCTGGGTGCTGGGTGTGGGGCTCACAGCCCCAGCATCTCATGCATTTGCAGGACAGCTCAGCTGCTTCTGCTGCTCCCATCCCCAGTGTGCCAGACACAGCTGCCTCGCAGGCTCTGAACTCCAGTGGCTTTTCACATGACCTCATGGAAAAAGATCCCTCCACCCCATGTGCTAAGCTGCCCAATTCTGTCCTCTCTCTGAAACATCCTTTATAAATGGAGGAACCAGATGTGGGAGTGGGAGCTCACAGGTTCTGTGCCACAGCACAGCCCACCCTGGCTCACAGCGTGGTTACCTCGTCACCATCCTTGATGAACTCCTTCCGGCAGATGTGGGCCATGATCCCCGCAGCCAGCGCGTCCCCCAGGACATTGATCATTGTTCTAAACCTGTCTCTGCAAAATGAAACAGGAATGGTGAGCTGTTGGCTCTTTGGGTAAATTCCTGTGCCTCCATCAGCTGTAATTATGCCTGAAGGCCAGTTTTGCTGGGTTTATGAGCTAAAATATTCAGAAATGTGAGGAAGGTTGGTATCAGGCATCCTGTAGTTATTGAACAGGTAATTTGGGTTCTCCAGCCTTTTCTGAGCTTGGTGTGCTGTGCTGCCACACACTTGATTATGTAAATGAGCTAAGTGGAGCAGCTGTGTCCCCCGAGAGATGCAAACTGATTCAGCCCTGGAAAGGTGGAACTGCACATCACACCTGTGTTTCTGTCCCAGTTTATGTGTTAAGGTCCAGCAACACTGGCCTGATTTGGAGACTGGTGCTGCAAATGTCTGAATTCAATAAAAGCAGAGATCAGCCACACAACCAGTCCCTTTTATTAGTGATCATGGTACCAATCTTAGCAACCAAAGTGCTACTTAAGAAGATTATTGTATTGGTAGAATGGGCAGGATACAATCAAAATAATTCAGAAGATTGCTATATAGCTACACTCACAAACCAAGCAGCCACTGACCATATTTAAGTAATGTTTATTCCTGTAAAACCTGTGGTGACTTTGGCTTTTATGCAGCCTATGCAGTAGTTCTTAAAGACTCTTCATTTTCAGTTACCTTTTCCAATTTAAATTTGTATGCTTGACAGTATTTTGTGTATATATAGTTGAACTGTTTTTCATTTATTCACTTATGGGATTTCTTCCCTGTTTACACCTTTTACACACTGTCTAAAAAATAAATCTATTAAAATACAGATTGTAAATAGACAAAAGCAACTGGCTGTTAAAGACAAGTGTTACACTTGAATCATCCTGGAACCCATTAGTTAAAATTGATGAGATTTCAGATAGATGATATTGCTTCTAAGTCTGAAATACGTCACGTCTTTTCCAAGAAAAATATATACATCTGTCATATTAGTAACTTAATTTATAAATGTAGGTTATAAAATGGAGGTTCAGGAATCTCCAGATGTTTGGCTTATTAAAGTCAGTGACGGTCCAATATCAACACTGCCCAGATTTCTGATCCTGTATCTTAATATAGAAAAGAATTGAAACTCTGTGCTGATTTTTTTCCAGATATTTGAAGCAGGTACTCAGTGCATATAAATGTTTATGCATTTGCCTGCTTAATTATCATGAAAATTCCTGCATGAAAGCTTATTTGTGTGTGGAGTTACCAAATTGTGCATACAACTGTGAGTAACTTCAGCAGTAATCTTCCACAGCCTAAACCTAGACTCAGTTGTTGCCTCCAGGACCCAGTCCTACACTTGTTTGCTCAATCCATTTATTTTAATTCCTGCTGTTCTGATTTTGGGCTTTGCCTTGAAGAAAATTTCCACAAGAACATGTTAAACAGGGAAAAAAAAAAACAGTTACAACACATACTGATGAAAGTTCCTGTTACACATTGACTTCTTTCCTTCTTGATTATCAAATAATAATAATGGAAAGATATTCAGTGTTGTGAATTTTGAATTGTGCAAGAAGTCAGCTGTGGTAGAGAAGAAGCTGTATGAGCAGAGCTCAAGAGTTTGAGCTCCCTTTTGAGCTCTAATTAGCATCTTTTCAAGGCAGGATTTTCCCAAGGAAACAGTGCTCTACACTGGAACTCTTAAGCAGAGGGACTGCCTGGCGCAGTTGTGTTCCCCATTCTGAGAGTACGGAGAGGTCTGCACTGTGCACGAGGAGAACCAGACACACCCCATTGGCATTTCTCCCCTGAGAGGCCACCCTGCTGCTGGTGGCATTTCCCTCAGTGCAAACATGTGGGTCACTGGTATTTGAGCTGTAATTGATATTATTAGAGATGTAAAACTTTTACCTTGTTTGATAAATGAGCTAGGAAGCATTTTGGTTTTCTCCCTTATGTCTCTAAGCACTAGCTAAAGGTATGAAGGTCACATACACATTATGGCTACCTAGGAGAGTTGTAATACCTGCAGTGCATTGTAATGGGTATTTCAGTCTCGTGAGATCATCTAACCAGCCTTCTTTAAGCATTCTTCATACTCCAGTACTTCCAAAACTAATACTGAAAATATTCATCGTGTCAACCATGTTGACACTTTGCATCTGCAGGCTCTTGAAACCACCAAGTGCCGAAATACAGAAATATGCTTTTTGTTTGAAAGGTCATCTGCAAAAGACAGAAAATTGGGTCTATTCCTTACTCACTTTTTAATACCATCTGGAGCTATAGCCTGAAAAGTCTTTTCTCTGTTGTTTTGAAAAGTTGTGTAAGACAAAAAGAAGAATAATTCCCATGTATACTGGAAGGCTTACTGGAAAAACAATGAAATGTTGATGTTGCAAGAGCTGGGCAAAAACTGAGCAATATAGAGGGAAAAGGCTTTTGTAATACAATCTTAAAATATTCATACAATACAAGATTCATGACTTCTATTAATGCTAATAATAATAATATTCTATTACACTGGGCAGAATATATTTTTTCTCACAATTCTTCATAAAAAAAAAGTGGCTAAAAGTTGAATAAAATAGGATATGTAACAGAATGGACTTGTAACACAAATTACCCAGGACCCTGATGTAATGAAACTCCCTATATTAAAGGAGATATATTTTATATAGCTTAAATAAAAATAATTTAGATGTTTCTTTGTGTATGCATGTGCTAGTTACACTCCATATGAATTTTTAGAGTGACTCTTCTCATGGGTGACACAAATCCCTTTCATCCTGACTGTGTTAAGTTTCAGCCCCTGGCTGTGCTGTAAATGCCCCCTGACTGGGGATGCAGCAAAGTGCCCTCTCTACAGAGTGGCTGCACTTGCAAAACTGGAGGCTGCAAGCAGGTGCTGCCTATTTAGCACTGAAATCAGAGAGCCCAGAATTGCATCAGGACTCTGTGAGAGGCAGACATCCCTGGGCCAGCACTCAGGGGGCTGTGCTGGGGCTGCAGCAGCAGGAACCTCCACAGCCCTCACCATCCCCGTGCTGCATGGCTCTTGTCATGGGTGCAGGGGTGCCAGGGGTACCTGCTGGCTTTAGCAGTGGCTCAGGCCCCTTGCAGAGTGCTTCACTACTCTGAGGTGATGGCCTTGGAATGCCAGTGGGCTGATAGGTAGAGTGCAGGCAAACCATGTTTCCTGGGAATGTTGGCCCCTTAATCCTTGCCCAAGGAAAGGTGCCAGAGTTGCCCCTTAAGCACATTTGTCTGGCTCAGCCTTCAAACTTGTCTTGAAGATTATCCTCCAGCCTGGCTATGTGCAGCCACCTCCACTGCCTGACTATCCTAGATAAAAGCAGTTCTTAAGTTCTTTTGGAATCTGAGTTGAGGTAGGTACTTTGTTCTACTTCTTTATCCTCCCTCCCTGTGAAGGTGAAGATTGATCAATGTCCTCTTCTGGACACTCTTATCTATGTAAAAAGCTGCTATGGTGATCTTTTCAGCTCTGGTTTTAGTCTAAATGGCCTCCATTTCTTCAGGCTTTCTGTGCAAGACATATTTCCAAGACTCATCTAGACTCCCTCATTTGTCTATCTTTTTCAATATAATGTCCACATCGGCAGAGTTTGTTTAATCTAAGGCTACAATAATACCATTTTAAATTACAGAATCACTTCCTTTGCCTCTTATATATATATATATGTATGTATACACACACATTTATATTATATAAAAATTATATATATATAATTTATATATACAAATGTGTATACATAGATAAAAAAATTGTGTTACTTACAGTGCCCAGTCGACGGCAATAATCAATGTGATGTCATCTGTGGGGAGCCCCACTGAGGTGAGAACAATGACCATTGTCACCAGGCCAGCTTGTGGGATGCCTGCAGCCCCTATGCTGGCAGCTGTTGCTGTGATGCTTGAACAAGGAAAGAAGGGAATAAGCTTTACTTTGTGGAAGAAAGCACACATGTTTCTAAACCATGCTCTTACACAAGGCACTGCATGGAAGTGCAGAATCCAGGTGAGGCAGCAAGGACAGGCCAAAGTGTCTGCCCAGGGCTAAATTCTCACCCTCAGCCTTTGCAGCCTTGGCACTGCTGGGGCAGTTCTGTTCTCTGCCAGTATCAAAGGTGCAGAGCAGAGGGGCCAGCCAGGCTGTGGGCTGAGTTCTGCCAGCTTCTCCTGGGTGATGACAGCACCCGGAGCTGTGTGCCAGGAGCCTGCCAGCCCCACCCGTGGCTGTTGTCCTTGGCAGCCCAGCTCCCTGCAGACACCTCTGGGTCACCACGGGCAAATCCTCGGCTGGCCCTGCCTGGGGCCTTTCTGTCAATCCGACCCAAGGCTTGGGCCAAGGGTAAAGAGGCTGGGCCAGGATGAAGCCCTTGCCCAGCTCATGGCTTTGCATACTTGGATCTAAATATGAAGCAAGCCTGCATGTGACTGTACACATTCCGTTTCTGCAAAGTATTTTTACTTGACCTTCATACCATTTTTTCAGCTAGGCAAGTAGAAATGAGTGGGAGACCAGGGCAGGAGTAGACCTGGCAGGTTTAACTTTTTTTTCATAATGTTATTTTTAAGAGAGGGATTTAATTCCTTTTTCCAGGAGCAAAAGTGACTGGATGTATTCGTTTCCACCAAACTAGTGACTTCCAAGAGCTAGGCCATCCAGCAGAGAGACAAAGAACAAATGTTGACAGTTGTAAAAGGATGACAGAAAGCATTTACACTGATAATCCTCTGCATTCATCAGTCAAGAATGTCAGAGCTTTTGGCAAGCAGTTAAGGCTTATTAACCTACTATGGAAAATGAGAATAAGTGTATTCACCCATATGGAAACTGAAACACAGGGATATCTAGTCCCTGGCTTACAGCTGTACAGTGTACCAGTACAGCAGCAGCAGTATTTCTACCTAGAGCCCTTTTTTTTTTAAATTAAAAAAAATATATTAGCACGTGGATGTGATAGGGAAGGGGCAAGACGTAAAATTAAATTTTACAAAAGTTAACTTGTGTAGTATCTTAATAACATTGTAATAGAGGATAGATAGGAAGGGACAGAAGTTCAGTAGCTGAGTAAGAAATAACTATAATCAACATTAAAAGACTTTCCAGTTAGTGCTGTGAAATGGCTGTCTCATCAGGACTGCTTCTGCCTCTTCCATCAGGCCACAAAGTCTCAGGACTTATTTGGGAGTAAACCCAGGAATATTTAACTAAGATTTTACAAGCAAGCTCATCTGCTATTCCATTCCATCTTCACTTAAATGTAGATGTTTCTTTTTGTAAGATGATCAGTTGATGGAAATCTTCACTTTCTTTCTCTGCTATGTCAATGTTTGCATTGATAGAAACTGTTAACTTGGATTTTACAAACTATGAGCAAAGTAGACTGATATTTTTCCCTCTGGCAAAAATATCCTGGCATTCAGAATTATTTAAATTTTAAATCTCCAGGTCCTAAAGTATCAAGATCTATCAAGTATAAAGTATCTGTAGGTTTGGCCTACAGAATACTGTTAGAATTTGGATTACATCATTGATGGTCCTGAGTCCACCATGATTTCCTGTTAAACTTCCTCATTTGTGCATCTTTTTATTTTTCTTCTCTTCTTGGATTTTCCCCAATCTTTACTTGTATTTTCAGTCTACTGTTTTACTTCTGTCTGGTCCTTATGTACTAGCACTTAATGTGGGGGATAAAAGAGATAAAGGGAAGTTCTGCTAAGAAAAGTTAGAGCTTACATTCTTTTTATTTACTATCATCCTTCTTCATTTTTAAAATTACTGTTCTTTACTTCAAAGTGTGTGTAATATCTGTTCATGCTCTGCCGTGTTTTAGCATCACATGCTAAAAAAAAAAATCTCAAAATTCCAAATCACAAAAGATTTAAATTTTAGCACAGGCTCATTCCAACAGTTTTCAAAAAGAGTGTAAGCCTGAAGCAAGAGCTCATATGGGCACAATTTATTTCTTCTTTTTGTAGTCCAACCAGGTCTTGCCAGAAGCCCATTAGCAAACCTCAGCTGTCATCTGGGGCTGGTTTTAGGACTCTCCTCTTCTTGTCATGAAGGTTTTCAGGCCCAGCAGTGTAAATGGGGCAGTGGTGAGGTCAGTGGGTGGGTAGTTAAGCAGATCTCAAATATATTGCACAAAGCTCTGACTATGAGGAATGTTTTTATAATCATTTGTTCCCTGCTGGAAACCTGCAGGTTTCAGCCCCTGAGGAATTCTTTGGCAGTCACTGGAGTTATTCTGGCAGTAATTGTTCAGCTGGATCTTCCAGTCTTTTGGATCCATTACAGACCTTTCAGGGATGGAGTACACAGCTATAACACTCTACCCACTGAGAGCATGGTTGTTTATGAAGTCCTCTGCTTTAACAAGCAGCAGAGAAGACAATTTAAAAACATCTTAGTGAAAACCTGCCCTGATGGTAGCATCTGTCCTCCTTCCCTCTTCCCCTGATCCTGCAAGAGTTTCCCAGCACACGCTATTCTCTGTTACTTGATATAAGACTTCCAGTTTTGCAACTTTTTAACCTTTTCCTTTCACTTGAAGACACAAATCAGACTTTAAATTGAAAACAGTTGTGAAGTTAAAAATAGTGTTGTAAACACCAGTAATAATAAAATGTTCCAGTGCTAGAAGTGATCAGTGGGTTGCCTAAAAGCAAAAATTAGACATTTATTCTCGAACAGAAGCACATTTCCTGGTTGAACAGGACTGCTACAATTCCTCTGTGAGCAGTCCCTGATCTCTGTGTTACTTGGAAACAGCCCTTCCATGAGGGATGCATCTGTGCTAACAGCAGAGATGAGTTTTGTTCTTGCTACAAACAAGAGCAGTGCCTCAGACTCAATAAAATGATGGCCCTGATGGGTCCCTTCAATTCAGCTGATTCCATGATTCTGTGCAGACGGGCAAACCCCAGCATGTGGGATTTGGGTTTGTACCTTATGGTGATGATCTGCCCAAAGTCCAGCTCGTAGTTGTTGACCTGGGCGATGAAGATGGCGGCCACGGCCTCGTAGAGCGCCGTGCCGTCCATGTTGATGGTGGCGCCCACGGGCAGCACGAAGCGCGCGATCCTCCTGTCCACGTGGTTGTTCTCCAGCAAGCACTTGAAGGTGATAGGCAGAGTGGCTGAGCTGCAAACAGCACAGAGGAACACTCTGGGTTATTTTTGTTTCTGGGGAATTGTAGCAAACCTTGGCCTGGCAGGGGAAGTTTCACACAACCGTCCCAGCTTCTCGCTCCTTGCTCTGCCCAGGACTCCCTTGTGGAGTTAGCGCTAATTTTGCTTCCCTAAGTTAGAAATATTTTTCTCTCTTTCCCTGTTTCAGAAGCAAATGGACAGAATCCCCACAGAGGCAGCGTTGTACACGCAAATGCAAAGAAAGGGAGCAACATCCTGTGCAGCTTATTACTAAAATCTCTGAAAACTCTTTTACACTCATGGTTTCTAAAAATGTTTCCTTCCAGGCCTACCTCACGTGTCAACAATTTTTTATTTCTGCAAGGGTTAGACAAAGATCTTATCAACAGCAGGCTGAAAATAAAAGTTGCAGACAAAATGTCTGTGTTTAAGAATATAAAATCTCATTTTCTCCCTGGGGCAGATCTGCCCCCATCCTTTGTCTGATCATATAACAACCACATAACTGCAGGTCAGATAATAATGTGTACACATGCAAATAAGATGTGTGTGGAATAGAATGGAATGGTATAAGAACATTTGACAGGTATTCATTTTAAATTGAGCTTGGTACCCTAAAAAATATTTCTGATTTTTGTTTTCATTAATTGAAAACAAAAATCAGAAATATTTTTTTTGTAATGGGTATTTCAGTCTTGTGAGATCATCTAACCAGCCTTCTTTAAGCATTCTTCATACTCCAGTACTTCCAAAACTAATACTGAAAATATTCATCGTGTCAACATGGTTGACACATTGAGACAATTAACAAAACACTATGGTCATATATTTTCTCATTTTTAATAAAAGGCACACATTTTTTAATACTAATACATTGAAATACATTCATTTGTATATTTTATCAGCCTTTTGATAACATTCTGCATTTTACCATGTGGTGTCTCATTCACTGATGTCATGAGTAATCAGACTGCATTCAAGTGAGTGAGGGGGTATTTTTTATGGCACATCAGTTTGTATGGAAAATAAACAACACCACTGAAAACATATGCAAATCACAAAATATTTTCCTTGTTATTTTACCAACTTTAATACACTGCTCACTAGCTGAGCTGCTGACTATTTAAATAGACGTAATATAGCAAACATCTACAAAATTATTCCAAAGTTACCTCTTAAAAAAGATGATAATAGGGGAAATACAGTATGGAGACACTGTGATCTTCAGTGTCCTGTTGTCTACCCCTGGTTTGGCAGTTCAGGTTGCTCTGTCACTGTGTGTAGTGACCCTCACACCACAGTGGCTCTAATACCTGAATCTTATAATGACCATTGGCTGTTCTCAATTGAAGATAACACATTACATCTGCAGATTCTTTCTCAGTTGTTGCAAATGTCCTATAAAAGCACAGAAGGATTCCAGAAACTCTGAAATCACAACCCTAAGTTTGCAGGAATGCCTAAGCAAAATGTTTCCATGAGTAGGAGTTGTCATTTCATATTTGTGCAAGCTGTTTGAGGAAAGTAACCTTGTTTGGAAAGGAAAAGTAACTTCCTGCTATGGAAACACAAAAGAGAAAAGACAAGCCTATGTTTTCAGTATGATAGCTCTGTTTGCTATAACTTTATGAAGTCTAACTGCTGAATTATGTACTACAAACTGGCAGTCACTGCCTGAAAATCCACACCAAATCTTTCTCTAAGTATGTAAATATGCTGGAAAGGCAAGAAAGCAATGGAAATCTGATTACCTCCTGTAATTGGGGCATAGTAAACTTTTTAATTCAGGCAGTCCTAGTGTTTAATCAATATTTACTTTGAAAAACAAATACAGCAAAGCATAACCCCATAATCCCCAAGCTGCTCATGAGATGACATTTCTCTCTTGAGCGTGCCTGTCATTTTTCACACGGTCATTTGTGAATTACTGAGATCCTCTGCCTCTTGTTTACCATAAAATGTTCATAAAAGAGGAGGCTGTGGCTCACAAACAGTGTAGAACTGAAGGCCCTGGGAGAGCTGCAGACTCAGTAGCATTTCTAGATGTTCTGACTAGAGGCTTCACCAAGAAAAAATTACTTATCTCATTGCCTCTCTTTTCTGCAGCTACTCAGTTTTGGAGAGTGACTTGTTTTTAAAGACAGTCTTCCCTCAGACATTTGGCTTTTCTGTAAGAAAACCCTCTCTAATTTCTTTGGGTGGAAATGAGGACAAAAAAGGAATCTTACACATCCTTGCCACCTTGCCCAGGCTCTGACATACCAGAATATTAAACCTGAGTGTCTGCCTGTTCTGAGGGCAGAGAGCTGAGCTGTCAAATGTGCAAATTTTAGCTGATTAACATGTTACAATTTGGTTGATATGTGTAAAATACTGTGCAAAACAACTCATAATACCAATGGCACAACCAGGAAAATCTGTATCTATTTCCATTGTTGTAAGCAGATTTTATTCCACTGTTTTTGCAAGAATTCAACTTTTAAACTTCTTCACTATCTCACAGTTAGATGTCTTTCATTTGAATTTTATGCTGCCTGAAGTAACATTTCTAAGGCACATAAAAACACATTGGATTTGTTGTTTTTTAAATAGTACAATAATAAAGAAAATGGTCAGAATGTAAATGCAATGATGATGAAAAACATGCAAGATATTGAAAGAAAACAAATTTCCAGATTCTTGTGCTTTCTTAGACAGGCAACTACTACAGTGTCTCACTCAAATTTATGAAACTGCATCTTAGAGTCAGTAGGATGTGTGTCCTACCTACTCCTGTTGAAAGACTTTCCAGAACTCTCTGCTCAGATGAGAAATTTAATTTATGATCTAGGGGTAGTCTTCTCAATTTACACTAAATTTGCTTTTATGTGCTTTCTATATTTCCCCTTGCACAATCAGCTGTTGCAACACATGGTGTTAAAAATCAGCTTTGTCCTCTCTCAGCCTGGATTGACCCAATCAGTCTGTGGAACCTCTCACTTAGCAGATTGCTGCTTTCCATCTCTGGTTACCCTTTCAGCACCTGTTTCATAAAAATGAACTTTTCCTGAATACAGCTGACAAAAGTTGTGTGGAACATCCTAGAAGAGGTTGTCCAATGATGTTCCATTTTTACTCATACTGTATCATTTGGCACACACCAGAAAATTATGTCTTATTTAAGGCTTTGGCTTCTGGTAGCTCTCAGGAAGCAAAGGGAAAAAAAAGGTCCTACTGTAGTTTTGGAGTAATATTAATATATAATTTCAATATTATAAAAGACATTATCAAATAATTTGTCTAGTTTGTCTTTCTGGTTAAACTCAGTGAGGTTTGTTTTCTTGAAAGCTACTTTTATCTAGTGTTAAACAGTGGAGCAGTAACATTAAAGCCTGACATTTAATATTTATTAAGAGAAAAAAAATACTCTAAAGCACTGATCTTAATCTGTTAAGTCTTTTAAAAACTGACCCAGAGCTTTCAGCTGAGAAATATCTTCTGCCAGCATTAACTCTAACAATTAAAAATACATTTTCAGAGTCTTATCTCAATTTTGGGATAAAATGCTGCAGCTGCAGAGGCTGAGCATAAGCTAATGGTGGCCCAGGCCAAGCTCTTACTAGTGAGAGCCACAGAGACAGCAGTCAGTGTGGAAGAACAGCTGTTCAGCCTGCTCTGTTTATCTTATCATTCAAATGCATTTTGATATTTGCTCCAAAAAATCAGCAAACTGATCTCATCTCCCCTTTCTAAATCTGCCTTTAATTTACACTGTGCAATAGCCAAGATCTTAGTGTTTCATAAGCAGCAAAACCCTTGAAAAACTCATGGTTTATAATTTGTCTTCAGAGAAGATGAAAATTGCTTCTTTTGATGGGATGTACCACTGAAAAGATGCTGCTTTAATTCATTAATGATATGGAAAGATGACCTAGAAAAACAAAATTCCCTCTTGCCATTGGAAGAGGAAAGCTAAAATCAAGATGAATTTTGCCTGCTGGCCAAATTCTGCTTTTTCAGTGTGGTAAGAGGTGACAAGATGAGGGGCAGTGAGAGGGGAAGAAAGCAGAGTCAGAAATCCCCAAAAGTGCCAGAGCAGGGTGGGCAGGGGCAGCACGTGCTGTGCAGCTCACAGTGGTGCAGGAAAGAGGAGCTGGGCACGTTCATCTGTGTCCTAAAGGAAGCACCAAAGGACAAAGATCTGCTTTTCTGCCCCTGCCTCTGCACTGGTATTGGTGCAAACCAAAATATTGCTGTGGTTGGGGTTTCTGGAGAGGCATAAGGGGACTGAGAATGGGTGCAGAACCTTTCACTGGAGGGGAACGAGCAGAAATAATGTTGAGATGCAGTAAAATCCTTGCCAGCAGATGGCTGCTAGGGGCTTTCAGGTTCTCCTGTGTTACATTCTTGGGCTTTGTAAATGGTATTGTTTTTGCTTCTTCTAGTTTGATCTTTAGTTTCAAAACAAGCTTTCCCCAGGTGCAGAGAATCTGCAATGAGTATCAGCACACTGACTCGTGGTTTTCTTTCTATCTTTAGATGTAGACCTGAACCAACACAGAAACATCTCCAAGAAACACATCAGTATTCTTAAAATCAACTCCTTGTTCTCCTCCAGGATGATCTGAAAATCCAATACCCACATGACAAGTGTTATATAATGCCCCTGTGGCAAGCCTTATTTAACCAAATACAGATGTGCTGACTGTCAGGAGAGGCAGCTCTCCTGTCCAGCCCCAGTTATTTGTGCATGTTCTTTTGGCAGCAGCTCAGTTATGTGCAGTATCCATTCCTTTCAGTGTAATGAAGGTGAAAAGTTCAGCTATCTCTAGAAAAGACACTGTGACTGGAGCAGGAAAACATGGGAAACCATGTTGGGCCTGTGTTGGGTTTGCAAAATATACACATTCTTAAAGAGGGACAAACAGCTAAATCCAAAAATGTCCAAGGCCCAAATCCATATGTTCAGAGCCTTCCCTCAGGACTCACCTTAAATTTGGTGGTACTTCAGCTTCTGCCAATAAAGGTACTAAATCTGGAATGAGTCCTGCTGGTGGTTCTGGTGCAGACTGAGCTGCCAGCTGGTGCCAGAGCTCTGTTCCAATACACCCTCTCTGGGCCTGGAAGTAATTATTCTTGCACAGCTGAAGGGAGAGGGCTGTCTCAAAGCACTTGGAATTTCCAGAGGCAGGGTCTTGTCTGGGAGTCAGAGCCCAGCAGAGTCAAAGCACAGGTTTAAGAGAAATCTGAATTCCCTGAGTGTTCCCACTGTCAGGGGGCACTCTCACATCAGCTTGTAATGGGTAAGGAAATGGGGCTGAAAAAAACCTCAAGTAAGAATTGGTTTCCCTTACAGAGGCTCAGCAGAGACTGAAACCTCTCTCTCATCAGTTTTCAGATCAGTAAAGGACTCCTAACTTGGTGATAAAACCAAAATGCAATGCTGATGCATAATATGGAACATCTAGAAAAGTAATGATTTTGAAATGGTGGAATACCTGCATCTGTACTAGTAAAAATCTTGTTTGTTTGTTTTCTAAAAGGAGAAATGCTCAGATTTTTCATAAAAGCTGTCTCCTTCTAGAAAAAGAAAAAAGGAGAATGAAAGGAATGGCACAATTTAAAAATCTGAATTGTCAGCAATAGAGTTTTCAGAAAGAGAATTCCTAGAGAAGCAGGGAAGGTAGTCAAGTGTGTCAAATGTGAGCCTGATGAGCCTTCTCCAACATTAACATCTAATGTTCTAATAAAAAAGCTTTCCTTAATTATTTAGGTGTAGTTAGAGTTTAAGCACCACCCACCATGTAATTTTTCTTGATTGTGTGTTTCTCAGCATGCTGCTCTTTATAGGTCATTTTGGAGCAAACTATTATATATAAATACACCTTGTAAAATGTCACAGTGGAAATCCAGTACCTTCTGTACTGAAATAATAATTCCCTCTTCCCTTTTCCTTTAATCTTCTACATTCCTTCAGCCACAGATGCCATGAAACTGTGTTGTCATATTGGCTACACAGAAATGTTATTTTAATTGTCATTTCTGTATCTGCTCCATGCAAGGCAATTCCAGCCCTTTCAAGTCCATGTCATGCACAGTTTTATCCATGTTGGGAGTCATTTTCATAGCCTGTTCACAAGCTGGTTTCCATTTTCACTGTACCTTTGTTCAGCTATGGTTAAAACTCATTGTACATCTTCTCTAAAGAGGGTGCAAAAGATGTTATTCCTTGAGGAGAACAGTTAAATACTTTCCCAGTGCTGGACAATAGCTTGCAACCACAGTCTTTTGTTAATGTACCAAGAGACAAAGGCTAACATGAGTGGAAAGGATAAAAGGATAAAATGTTTCCACATGACTGAAACAGGAGGTTCCCCACTAATACCAAAAATGAAGTCTGAACAAACTGCATGTCCCTCATATACATTAACTTTGTAGAAGCACAATATTTTTTATATGGAAAAAGAACTTATTTCCTTTCTAGTCCTCTATGAAAAAAAAAAGGTTTTATCCAATATTTTTTAAACCAAAGGAAAACAATGTGACAAATATTGTCCAGTGGCTCCCACATAACTTCCAAATGTTGAGACACACATTTTTAAAATTTATACCAGTGAATTGGACAGAGACCATTGTTCAGCTACAGATATATCTGCTCCACTACAGCAAGAGTGTGCTCTTCCAAGAGTAGTAATGATCTAGCAAGTATTTTATTGGATCTGTCAAGAAACTCTGTAATACCTGGAGGATGTGGCCAGAGCAATGAGCAAGGCTTGAAGGATCCCTCTGATGAAGACAATGGGATTCTTCTTGGTGATGAAGAAATACATCATGGGCAGGATGAAGAGCCCGTGCACCACCAGGCCGCACACCACCGTGATGGCATAGAAACCCAGCTTCTTCCCAATGGCCGAGGGGTCATCCATTTCTAAGATCTTGCCAGCTATTAGGAACACAATTCCAAATGGAAAATACCTGAGCAAAAAGAAAGACATTATCAGGAGACAGCTCCCTTCATCACACAGTAGGAGCTGCAGCTCCTCCCAGTGGCAGTGCAGAACCTGCCCTGGCCGGGTTTGGCTGTTCTGTCTCCACACCACAGCAGGGTGCCCAGAGCACTGGGCTGGGCAGTTTTGTCTGTGGGGTCCCCCTCAGCACAGCTGAGCTTATGGCACTGGCAAGGAACGACTTTAAAATGTTTTGGTTCCCAAGGCAGCTCTGACTTCATAGCTGCAGGCAGGTAAATGACTGGGAAGAGGGGGAATGAATCCTGAGCTCCTCTCATGTGTTTGTGCTCATGTAGCTGTTCATGGATTTTCATTGGAAGCTCTTAAGTAAACGTTTATGTTGCCTTTGGAAGACAGAGGAGAAACACCAACATGCATTAGACATGCTCTTGGACTGCCTGGGGGTTTGATTTGGGGAGGATAAATAGGCAGAAGAATTGTTGGTTTCTGAATCCACTCTGGACAGGTGCTTTATAAAATTTGTTGTGCTTCTGTGTGCAGCTGTGGACAAAGCCATGGATGCCAAAAAGCTTTAAATTAAAAATAAATCTGGGAGCATCCAGCCATCTTCCACTTGCAGCTGTGTCATCTCCAGGGACTTGACACTACTTCCTCATTTTTCCAGAAATAAACTACCTCCTTTGACACATCCACCCAAGCAATCATTCCCTGACCCAGGTCAGTCAGATTGGACCACGTAGCTGGAAAGAGAGGCTGAGTGCTGAGTGCTGGTTCCCTGTCCCTCATCAAGCTGAGCCACACTGGGGGACATCCTGAAGTGGGGAGAAGGTGCTGAGCTGATAGCTCTTGTTGTTGGCAGCCACCTGCTGTTCCTCTGCTCTTTGGGGCAGGTCTGGCTGGGTCTGCAGCAGTGCTGGGAGGGATGGAAGAACCAGCTAGAGTATCCCATCCTGCTTCTCCCTTGTGTGGCCCAGGTGGCTGTGATCCCCCTTGGCATGGCCAGGGATTGGCAGTGCCCTTGGGGCATGCAGCACACCCCACCCAGCTGTACCATGTTCTGTCATTGGGAGTAACATAGAGGGTGTCCTGCCAAAAGGATGGTACAGACCAGGGACAGACATCTGTGCATCCTCAAATGCTGAGGCCCTGCAAAACTAAGGGTTATTAATCCTCATTTATTTCCCTGGAAATAAATGTATGAGATTTCTGTGCATTTTCTTCTGTTGAAATGTTCTTACTCTTTTTAAAAAATACTGATTTTCTTAGCAAAACAGTTACTTACCAAACAGCAACTGCCACTATCTTCATGACAGATTCATTCAAACACTGGCAAAAGCTGACCAGAGGGACGCCGCTGTTCCCCATTCTTCCCAACATTATCCCTGCAATCAGAGCATTTGGGTTCAGTTTCTCAGGTGTCTTCACACACAGCCCCAGTGCTTTCCCTCCCTGCTGAAACTCTAAGCCCCCTGGTAGCAAGGCTGTGTCCTGAGCCATCAGTCAGAGAGCCTTGTGTTGAATTTGCCTGCTCTGAGTGATCCGTGGAACACAAACTGAGAAATATTTTCTAGTGAAGAAATCTGTCTCTGCCTACAGCCAGGCAGCACCAATGGGGACTTAGGAGGCAAAGCCAGGTTTTGAGGTTTGCTCTGGTAATGGGGAGTTAGTAATGGAGCCTCTGTCATATTTTTAGTAGTTTTCGGTCTACATGATAATAATTAACCTTTATAGTCAGTCAGGCTTTGCAGTTTTGGGGGAGGTAAGGAAATGAAGATTCATGGAGAGAAAGGCCAAATGGGTGTGAAGACTAAGCAGTAAAGCAGAAAGCAAATAAACCCCATGTATGTGCCCCCATTGCTTGGAAAGCAGCTGAATACAGCTCTGGGATGTGTCATCTAACCATATATTCTCCAGACAGTGTTAGTTTCCATTAATGCATATAAATAGAGAACATTTTCCTATAGCTAATTATCCTCCCTGAAAGGATTAGAAGTGATTGAGTCAATTGCTCAAGGAAGCACTTCAAAAAGTGGCTGCACCAAGGGAGTTTGCCTTTGAGGGGAGCTGCCTGGGGAGGCAGGGGCTGGCAGTGTGTGCTGCTGCTTGTCTGCATGTGCAGTGTCCTTGCTTTGAGCAGGAGCCCGGCTCTGTCCCTTGGAGCCCACAGCTCCCAGCCACGTCTCAGGCAGCGCCGCTTCCAGGGCCATCCCCTGCTGAGGCAGGCAGGGAGGCTTTCAGCTGCCTTATCCAGGGATTTCACAGGAGCAGTGCTCTCAAGATGGGAGTTTGTAAGCCTGTTAGATCATCTAAGCCATAACTTTTAGGTCAGAAGACAACGCTCTTTCATTAAGCTGTTTCAGTGCTTCCATTTTGGACGGTGGGAGGGTGGTGCAGTAGGCTGAAGACAGCCTTGACACATCCTTTGTTCAAAACAAAAGCCTGAAGTAGTCCTTGGTGATGATAATTGTGGAGGGTTTGGTGTCTCAGGTTTGTTGGTGGCTGGTACAGCCAGAGGTGATCCAGCAGCCATGCTGTGGGTGACAATCCTGGTGCTGTTTTGTGTCCATCAGCCAGGAAGGAGCCAGGTCTCAGCTCCCGCCCTCTGAGCCCCGGCCAGCAAGACTGAGGGGCTCGGTGCAAGTCGTACATTCAGTTCTGGGCAGACAATGAATGATCTTCTGTTCTCAGAAGCAGAAAATTGCCCTTGGTCCTAATAAGTAGATGTAATTAATTCATTCATATCCAGTAGGTTTTGACTGGAATAGTGTTTGTGGTGGTGTTGTACTTTGGAAATGGACTATAAAATACTATGAACTGGGAGACAGCCAGTTTCCAGCAGGGTTGTACAGGGAATACCACCCACTGGAGAGGCTAAAAAAACAGAGACAAATCCACTAATTCCAGGTTTGAATCTTGACCCCTCGTGCTGCTATGAACCATAATATAATAAATACAGTCAAAGATGTTTTATGGAACTACCTTTGCCAACCAGATTAACTTCCAAGAATAAATTTACATAAGGAAAATTTGATCAGCATTTTCTTATAAAAGTCATCAGAACTTTATGGTTAACTAGGAAATGTTTGTTTAAACTTCTTCTTTCAAGTGCACAAACATAATATAACACACATGGCACCAATGAGTTCCTCCAGCAAGTTAAACTAAATAAATAAGCCAGACAGGAGCTCTTACTCTTACAAGCTGAGCTAGTAGGTGTTACAGAACTATCTTCATTGCAGGATACCAAAAATAAAATCAAAAGGTTTCAATCAAAAAAGGAATATCTACAGATTTAAAACTCATAAAACAATATGGGTTGCCATAGTGGTAGAGGGGCCATGAGTCTGATCTGGTGGTAGTTCCTACCTCCTCTGAGCACACTGTTCAAGATTGTCTTACAGTCAGCAAAACATGGGTCATAAATAAAAGCTCAAAATAGTTGAGGAAAAAAAAAGATTGTAAGTGAATGTGCAGAAAACCCAACTCCCTGGAACAAAAGTCATCATGGTTTTTGAAAATTTGTCTTTGAAAGGGTGGGGGGACAGCTCTGTAACAGTCTTGCCTTTTCCCCAAAAAGTTTAGACAGAAACAGCTAAAAAACCTGAGTCAAGAAACCAAGCAACGCAACCCCAATCCTTTTGTCTTGAATGGACACTTGGATTATTACAAACCAAACACATCTGAAACCTACCCATGGTGGCAGAGAATATCACAATCCCCAGCACATTCATGCCATCACTGGCCCCTGGCTCTGATTTGTAGATCACTTCAGGAGGGGGGGTGATATCCAAGGCAAAGTTCTGCACGTTGGAGCCGTTCTCGTCCTGCACTCCGTAGATGATGATGCGGCGAGTGCTGCTCTCGGCCGCCGCCTTGCTGGGTTTAACGATGGGAATGCTCCTGGTGCGGTACTGAAAGGAAACAGAGAGGTTTTATTGCAATATCCAACAATATTTTATTACAATATTCCAACAGGAATGAATAGTTTAATGAGACCTCCTAAGTGCTCTGTTTCAACAATGCTGCATGTTGAAGGGACTGGCACGAAAAGGAGACTGAACACTCCTATCCTTCTCTGATAAAATCTATAAAAACTGTTGAATTTTTGGGAAAGCATAACACAACCTGAGTTTCCTATAATCAGACCCTGCTGCAGCAAACACTTTGCCTCCTGACAGAGCAACTTTCCTGTAAGACATATTTAGGAATGACTTCCTAGAGCTTCTGAGTGCCCTTCTCTTTGTGAGGCTTCCATTAAATTTCCCCCAGGTGAAATAAATACAGCCATGCCTCTTGTTCCCTCAGAACTTTTAGATGAGCTTTTCTTGCCAAATTCCAACCTGAGTAATTAGATTCTTCCACAATACATTATTTTGTTGCTTTAATTGAACATAGTATTCTATTCTTCCTTTGTGTGGTGTCGCAGGATGCTCTTAAATAAATTCCAGCTCTCCTCTGGTGGATGTGGAACTGGCATAGGAGTGCATATCTATTCTCTGGTCACACTAGAGAGCATTTATCCCTCTTTTGCCTTCAGATACCATGGCTACTGAAGCTAATAGAATGGGACTCATTAATTCCTAAATGCTGAAGGTACTAACAGTGTCTGCAGTCCTATGTCATGTCTATATCTGGGTTGTCTTTTACAAAGGTACATGTTTCACATAATGCTGGCTATGCCTTTCATCAGTAAAAGGAATATAATAACCACTTACCTGCTTAAATGTGGCCTCAACAAGATTGGCTGGAAACATGTTCCTAAAAATGAACAAATAGAAGAATAATTTCTGTAGAACTGAAGCCAACTTCTTTTTACTGTGTGTTGGGTCTGCCATGATAAATCAGTTCTTTGCCCTCCTGGAGAGCAGGGGCTGGGCAGGTGCAGAGGATGCCACTCTGTCCCTCTGTGCCATGCAGCTGTGCCTGGCTGAGCACAGCCCAACAGAGAGACAGCTCCTCAGAGCTGAGGATTTGGGACTTGCCTCCAAACACATGGGGGGAGACCCAGGAGCTCTGGCTGCAGATTCTGGCTCTGCCACAGTCTCCATGTTGTAACTGGGGTGACAGAATTGCTATGATTCCCTTCCCCTTCCCTTTCTGCTGACTGGGGGCATGAATATTCTTTTATTCCATATTTTGCCTTCCCTACTTAGATAATGAGCTGTTCAGGACAGTCAGGGATGTATTGCTGAGACCCCTGGGTGCTGTAATCTACTGTGGCACTTCTAAGGACTCCTCTGCTAATTGATAAACTCTAGTACCCCAATGTATTTTCATCACTAAAATTGCAAGTGATGTAGACTTTGCAGTGGTTTGGTCAAGAACAGTTTGCTTTTCAAAAAGAGGATCTCATTCCTGATTAAAAGAGTTGAGATTAGAGCTGTACACTGCTAAATTTTATTTAGATACAGTTCTGAGGCTTCAGAATAAGAACCTGAATGAGGTCAGCAGCTTCATCTTTGCTCACAGCTGAGCTCCAGAGGAAGGCAGTGACCCCACACTGAGACTGCAGGGAGACCAATCGATTTCTAATTCCAAAAGGAACTCTTTTTGTCACCTTTTTTGACTTTCTGTGTATCTCATTCTGTAACATTTCACACAATTCTATATGGAGCTAATTTATAATTTCAGTTTGAGCTGGAAAGACAGAAAGACATTCAATCCCTATTTGAAATGGAGAGCACACCCTCTGCAGGCTTCAAAGAGGAATCATAGTATAATTGGGAAAAAACAGCTAAAAAGTCATACATTTCCATGCAGCATTTGGGAACCAAGATTTGTGTGATATTCTAATAGGATCATTTTCAGAACTAATTTATTTCCAACCCTAAGCTTCTGAACCTTGGGGCAGAAGACAGTGACAGGCTGTGACCCAATTATCTTCTTTCATATACCTGTATTTATGCAAGGAGAAACTCCTGAGTTCTCCAACAAAATGACTTTTAATTCCAAGTCCTGCTTAAACCCCAAGTCAGGTTAACCCTCAAATATATGTGAAAAGCCTGTTCTCAGTTTTGAAGAGAATCACTGTGTGCATGGACAGCTGAATGCATGCTGAACCAGGGACATTTTCCAGAGCTGCAGCAGCAGCAGCACATACTTGTTAATGGAGTCAGTGTGCAGCACTGGCTCAGAAAACACAAATTTTTTTCTATTTTAAGTAATCATAACATGATATTATGGTCACACTTAAAAGTATGAGGTAGATTCTGCATCAGTAGCATCAATCACTGAGAGCAACTGCTACAAAGGGTAATTGATTATCATTTTTAGGGAGAACTGTGGGAGAAAAATTTTAATTAAGTGATAGTAGTGCTGCCTAATGATTGAAAGAGAAGACTGAACATGAGAGGAACTTGTTGGCCTGCTGCTTGAGAGCAGATGAGTCTCATAAAGGCTTTGGATTGTCTCTGCAGACTGTCCATGGAGCTGCTGATTGTCTGGTTCAAATGTCAAATGCTTTGTAGCCAAAGCAAGACACAGACAGGAGGCAGCTGTGCATCCTTTCCCTGTCAGGTGCAGGCACAGCCTTCTGCCTGAGCCCTGGGGCTTGGCTGGCACAGGGAACAACTGGGGAGCAGCTGGTGGAGCTGGGCCTGGCAAGATGGAGAGGATGTTACAGGAGGGGAGCACTGGAGAGTAAAGGTGGTTACTGCTTCATGGTGCCTCAGAAGGGAATGCTGCTTCCAGATTGTTAAAGGCTTCATTAATATCAACTTGTCTTTGTTTTCTGGGCTGAAAGGTGTTACAGGGGTGCTCAGTGTGGTGGTTGTGCTCTGACCTGCTGTGTGAATGTGAAATATTCTGAAAGCAGAGATGCACACAGGGATTCCAGCACAGCTCTGAAAATGCACCTCACGTACGAGCTGTGGCTTTGCACAGAAACATGAATTTAATTGCTGATGATTTCCACTTTCTCCCTCATAGTCCTAATTAGTAGAATTAAGAACAATTAAGACTGCTCGAGAAAGGAAATATCATATGGTTAGTAGCTAGATTAAATGTTAGACAAATTTGTAGAGGATTAAAGCATTTTATTTCTTTATCATTCTTTATCCTACAGGAATTACAACTACCCTCTTAATACTAGATGCTGGAATTCTCCCAGTATTTTTTAATAAATTATGCACTGTGATCCAGTCTTTGAGACTAGCCTTACCAAAGTTACACAATTTATCTGGTGAAAGGATGACCTGAATGTGTTTGCCAGGGCCTCGGCTTATTTTCATTTTAAGCTGGTTTACTTGGATTGAGAAAATCCAGTATTAGCCAAAATTAAGTTTTGTTAATCAAAAACATTTAAGAGAGCAATTGGTGAATGAGAAGTGTAATGGACTAAAACCAAAAAATGAGAAGAAGGAATTGAACTGCCACCTAGAGATGGAAGGTAATGGGGAGGTTTCTTGGCTCTGTCAGGCCTCTTCAGAAACACTTCCTGCTTGAGGGGCATGTTTTGCTGCACATTGATACTGCCAGCCATGAGCTGGATGTTTAGCAAGGATCACCTGGGAATGGCTCAGAACAAGAGACTGAAGGCAGAGTGTTATGGAGGATTTGACATTTTAGTGTGGAATGGATGGGGAGGCTGGCTGGATCCTCACAAGGTCCTTGGGACAGCCCTCCTGTGGGATCCTGCCCACCAACCTGAGTCAGGGGGATGCTGCAGAGTGGGAGCTGCAGGCTGGCTCAGGATGCACACACGGGCACTTAGCCAGCATCCAGCCCAGTGAATGGCAGTGCTGGGCCTGTCCAGCTCTGCCCACTCTGTTCCAGCACCCAGCCTGCTGCCAGACTGGCCTCTGCAGACCTCTGTGAGCTCTGGATGAGATCCAGATGTACCCACATGGATCAGGTCCCCAGGTCACAAAGGGAGGCTGTGTCTCTACTCAGGCACTGTGTTTATCACTGATGTACCCTGAATTAAAGACACTGCCAGCCCTTGGGAAGGAGTGATTCAAACTGAGCTCATCATTGCTGTCAACACCTATAAATACTCTTGTGTTTGTTCAGTTAAGAAAGCCAAGCAGATCAAATACTTCTGAAGTTGCAGCATTGCTTGCAGAGTGCTTACAAGGCACAGGTCACAAAATAACAGTGATCTGGGATTCATTTCTCTAGCACAAGCAACATTGTCTAACCTCAGTGGCTCAGCTCAGCATTCCTAGCAGAAATAATTTCACATAAGAGTAGGGAATTAAACCTACTGCATAACAGTGACTGAGTCTGGTTTAAAACATAAATAAATTTGGGTCTGAGACAAGGATATTGTTGTAAAACAGAAACTGAAGACATAGGCTTTCTGGTTACATAAAAATTAACAGCTAAATACTGCCTGCCCTGAGGAATAACATTTCCCAGAGCATCTTCTGCCTCAGGAACTCTGCCAGATAGAGCAGGAGTATTCAGCTGAGGCTAAAAGGATGAATGAGCATGAAACTTCAATATCAGCTCAGTGACCCTTCTGCAGAGCTGAGCTGCTGAGCCCAGCTGGCACAGCAGGCCTGGCCTGCATTTGCTGTGACAGCAGCACATAGGCACAAGTGAGCACTAATCACCATCTCTGCCTGCAGCTGCTGTGCTGCACAGGCTGCTGCGTCCTAGGAGCAAATTTTGGAGCCCTTCCCTAACTCTGCATGGGATGAGAGGATTCAGATGAATTAGGAATGTGTATGTACATGTAATATGAGACAGCTATGGCAGCATATGTTCTGCACTTTGGTAGTCGTGGATTTTGAGGAAATCCTAAAGACTTGTATCAAGTGCAGGCAGCACCTGGTCTGAGCAGCAGGTCTGAGGGCCCCATTAGAGACAGGATGAATCAGCATCTTGCCAAAAGTGGAAGGTTCTTTTCCCTTCTCCATTGTCTCCCAGCAACTGACTATGAATTAACAGAGTTGATTGGTTTTGCTCCCCTAATTTCAGCTGCTCTGGGAATCTGAATTGTGTTAGGAAGCCATTCTTCAGCACTGCCCCCAGGATGTGGGAGCTCTCCTGTCTCTTTAGAGGGTGGTTGGCTCAGAACCACAGCAGTGGCACAAAGGGCAGCACAGTTAAACTGTGTCACTGTCACTCTGTCAACTGAACTGTCCAGAGAGCATGAGCCTGCAGCCACTGGGACAGCTCCTTCACATCTCCTGGATAACTTCTGTTAGGAATGACAGGCCAGATTCTGGTTCCAGTAATGCTGCTGAATGTCTGAAACACTCACTCTGAGTGCTGACCACGGTGTCATTAACTCAGGGCATTCAGCTTTTGCAGATCCTTTCAGTCAGAAATGAGGCCAGTGGCTGCAGCACAGGACTGCCACAGGTATGGCAGATGTTTCCTTGACTCAGAGCACCCCTTCCCTCTGGCACTCTGTGCTCTGCAGCCCCAGTCTGGTTTTGCTCTCAGACTTGGATGTTATCAGCCCCTAATCCCTGCCACACCAGACAGTCTGGCTGCATCTCCCACGCTGTGGAATTAAAGCCACCAGGCTGGGCTTTTCCTGCATATGTGTCCTCATAATATTCATTGGCCTATATTTGCACTAGGCAGAAAGCAGCTTTGGATGATCTGCTCTCAAATTTGAGCAAGTGTAGCTGAGCTTGCAAGAACATTGTTTTAAGGCTGGAAATTTGACAGTATTCTAATATTTATGTGTTTGAAACCTTATGCTGTCACTATTTACAGCAAGGGTACAGAGAGCAAAACTGGAGCCTGAATGGCTTGACCTGAGAACTGTAAAGTTTCTACATTTTTTCAGGAACAAACATCACTGTAGCTCCTATTTACTATAGGCTGAGGTGATTCTCAGTGACATTACCTTAATCTCAAGAATTTGTTGACTTTTTATGTCCTCTGCATGAATTCATCATCAGCTATGTGACTCCTCACTACTGTTACACATGAGCCACAGGTCCTGTTCTTAGTCACACATCTGATACCTTCCTGTGGGTGTCAGGGGCTCCAGCAGGGTCTGCACTGCAGGAAGTAAGGGCAACATTTAACCCAGAAATACAAAAACCCCAACCTATAGCAGGGGCCATGTGAGAAACCATCTTGCACATCAGTAGTCATCTCTGGTGCCTCATCTAATTTCTCAGTATCAGTCATACTGCCTCCTGCTAAAAGGACCAAAGAAGGCTTTTGCAGAATTAATGAGGCACTAAAATCCTCATTATTGAGATAAAAAGTATTTAGAGAATGCAAAAATCACTAATTGGGTTTAAGTTACTTTGTCTTGCTTTGTTGTTTTCTTTCAAAGATCAGGGCAGAACTCATATTGTGGAATCATTTTGTCAAATGTGGAATTTTTATCTGTCCTGAGGGCTGCATGGCATTTCAGTTCCAGGAAGGGATCTGAACTTTCTTACCCTGCTTCCTCTGAAAGAAAAAGTCCTGACAAAGCCCCAGCAGGGCTGTGACTCTCTGAAAGTGGGAGCACAGGTACATCACAGCTTTAGGCATCTCAGAAAGGCTGAATTGTACCAAAGGTAACACAACAGGCCCAGTGTATTTGCACTGTGGTTCCAGCAAGGCAAGTTATTCCATAAAAGTGTGTGTTGGCACTGGAAGAGGTCCAGACCAATTGTCAGGAGGATGGACAACAAACTCCCCTGCAAGGTCAGAGCTTTCCTGGTGCACTTTTAATTCCTGGTCCCTGTGCACCTCACCCTCTGTGATAAAGCCTCCTGACCAGAGAGCAGAATTTGCTTCCCAGCCCATCTCCTCAGGGTGGTTTTCATCATGGAATTATCTTTATTCCATCTTGGATCCATTTTGTGCCAAGTAGAGACCACACAGTTGAAGGGCTGAGAATTCTTTTTAAATACTTAAGGCTGGGGCTCCCCTGGAGATCAAACTCTTAGAAAATAACCAGAAGCAAAGACCTGGTCCCAGGGCAGAACATTTCTGGCATGAGGCTGCTTTTGTGAGGTGAAAACAACCTGGCATTCTGCAAAGAGTAAAAAGTGGTGCTTTGCCATAGGACACAGATAAATATTTCTATAGTAGTACACAGTAGCTTTTGGCAAAAGATGCATTAATGTACAGCATACTTATTTTCAAAAGTTCTGTCATAGTTTAAAGCTGGATCATTTAATGCACTCTGAAATATATTTCTGTGTCTACATGCAATTCAGTTTTCAGTTGTAAACTTTTAAAGGTGTGACTCCTGATTCTGCACAGCCTGGACTTCTTCCACACTACAATAGACCCTGAGTTTTTCCTGCCCTATTTTCAAGAAACACAATTTCAATAATATAGAATATAGCCCTGAGCTTGAAAAAAGGGAAGTGATTTTAAGGAGTGCTCATGATTCCCATGAAAACATAAATCCTCTACAGTGTTTATATCCTCTTCTAACTCTTACTGGTATAAAAATAAAGCCTCTCTTGGTTAAGCCAAATTGATTTTCTGGGTACCTGCTATTAAATTGGATGCAATCCTGAATTTTCAGTGGTAAAATGCTTTGATTTCTCCCTCCAGTAAACTTCAGAAATGTACAAATTTATTTTTTGTGGGTCAAGATGTGATTTGATCCTGTCTGCCCTCACTGAATTGGTTTATTTGGGGCTCTTGAGCTGAATAAGTTTATGATGCCACTCTGTCTTGTTGGACTTGAGAAAAACCAATGATGTGCATGAACCCTGCACCTGCTGGTGCCCAGATCTGCAGTCAGCCTGATATGAAACAGGAGGGGAAACCCAGTTTGGCTGGGACTTTGCTTGTTTGATTTATTTCATTAGCCAAATTTTATTTCCCCTGGTGGGAAATGCAGGTGGCATGATTTCAGTTGCAGCAGAATCTCCCCTTCTAAATCAAAGGTAACAGATGTGGAAATATTAACTGCTAATGTCAACAGTGTCCTCCTGGCTCACAGAGTGAGTTTTGCAAATGTTTGTCCCAAATTATAGGCATTTTCTCTTCTCCTAGTCAGGTCATTATGCTACAAAAGTAAACCTAATATTTTAAATGGAACACTATTCCTGTAAGTATGTTCCTTTGTGTCCTTTTGAATAAAAAACACAAAAGCTGAATTACTTTAAAAAACTGTATCTTGCCTTTCTTAATTCCTTAACTCATAAAAGGCTATTAAAATTTCCCTCTTATTTTTGCAGACAAAGTATAAAGTTAATTTCAGTAATTCCCACAGGAAGAAGAAGGCAGAGATGTTTGTTGATTCACTGCTATTGAGATTCCCCAAAGCCACAATCCTACAGGAACCCTACCAGCTCTTGTATGAGCCAGGAATATTTCTTGTGGCCCAGCAGAATTTTCTGAACAATCCTCAGTGAAGTACTTTCTTTTCCATGTGTTTTGGTTCTCTAGCTCTAGGAAAGGAAAATGGCCCTTGCCTACTTCACAGAAGAATTGCACATCATGACAATAAATCTGTAAAAACTCACAAAGCACCAGGTGCTTAAAGACAACATGATCCTTAGCCTGAGCTTGAATGGAAGAAAATGTACTTTCATAGGCCTTGCAGTGCTTGCAGCAGAAACCTTGAATAAAATGAGGGCAGATTTGTACATCTGTCTCAATGGAGCAATAGAGTGGTGGTTAAAGAGAGAAACATCTTGAGAGCAGCATCTCCTGCCCAGCTTCAGAGCCACAGCTGCCCCTGAGCTTGTCCTTGGCCCAGACCCAACAGGGAGGGGGAGATTCCTGCCCAGGAGCCCCCTGGTGACATGGGTGACATGGGTGACATGGGTGACATGGGTGACATGGGTGACATGGGCATCTTCCACGGGCAGCAGAACATTCCTGTCCCCAGTCCCTGGGGTTCTCTTTAGAAGGGAAATCGTTCAAGTACAGCTGTTTAGAGTGGCAAAAAAAATAAAAAGTTTGAACCGTGGATGCAATTTTTGAGGCATGAAATTCAGGGTGTTGATAATATTGTGTATTTCCTGGCTGATGGGAGGTTTAGAGCAATTTCAGAATTACTATCTCTTCACCAAATCGTTGTTTGGAGTTTTTGTTTGTTTGTTTGTTTGTTTTTAAATATTTTTCCTACATAATGGACAAATACACAGGAGAAACATCATCTACAAAATAATTCAAAATAATAATAATAATAATAATAATAATAATAATAATAATAATAATAATAATAATAATGTGGTTATTGATGAGTGTTGCAAGTGTTTAGGATAACCACAAGGGTCTGCACTAGTTTTTGGTTTCATTTCTTGCTGACTCAGTATGTTCCTTAATTTCTAATTAAAACCACTGCTAAAAGCAAAAATCTCACAAAAAATTCTAGACATTCAATTTCTAGCAACATCTTTCCTGTCAAAAGTTCTAGACAATGTCATATGTAACACCAAAAGAAATAATAATGTTTTTTATCATTTCAAAGTGGCTTCAAATCTGAAATCAATGAGGGTGAACACATGTATCCCCATGCCAAGATTCATGCTTTTAAAATTAACCCCACAATAATGTCACATATATCATCTCTTCACTTGAACATTTAGCATTCTTCATTTGCAGAATACCAGATGTTTCCTGTGTAAACTTCTGGGCACATATGCAATTGATAAATGGAGAGGAAATTAATGAATTGAGAAGATAAGCCAATCTGGGCTGAAAAAGATGGTTTCCAGCTGTGAATGGAAGTGATTTATCATTGAGCTAAAGGATCAGCTTTTCTAGCTCAAACCAGCAGATACATCATTACATTTAATCCAGACTTCCACACAGATATTTGAGTCTTGCAACTGACTGCAGCAGAGCCAGAATTTCAGCCATAGTGTTTGCCTAGGCTGAAAGCCCATTCCCCACAGTTCTGTTGTTTTTATTTATTCATTTACTTAGGAAGTGTGGTTATTTCTGTAGCAGAGGAATAAAAACCATCAGTTTGTGCTCTCAGGACAGAAAGATTACAGCTGTGGCTGATGCTGAGCACAGCAAAAAAGACTGAGCTGGGGTCTCTCTTTTTAACCTTTGGTAATGAGAGGGGCTTGTTGACCTTGTCATTGTTAACACCTGCCCAAACCAGTGAAGAATTTAAGGTTTTGCAGACTAGAAGCACGTGGCTGCTTGGAAACCTGAATACATGAACTGTGCACACATGCTATTATGATTTGCTTGGGTAAATGTTTGTAGAAAAGTGAAATCTTAGAAGATACTTGCAAATGTTTTTTGACCTGCAGCGAGGCTCAGAGGAATAAAGTGTTCCCAAACCTCACCACAGCAGCCCTGGTGTACAGGGAGTAGCCAGGCAGAGGTGAAGAGATGAGTTTGTAACTCAGGTCTTGGTCTTTTCTTGCAAACACAATAGTATAGTAAATTCTGATTTTGAAAACCCAGATTACTTTCCATCTGACTCATCTCCATGACAAGCTTACTCTGAGCCTCTAAAGGCACCTGGGCTGGTGTGAGAAAGGGAATGAGGACCTGTGGTAGGGGAGACCCTTCCCAGGCAGAGCTGTAAGGTCCATTTGGATGTACCTTTGCACCCTGTGTCCCACTGTGCTTTCCATGGCTCTGACTGAGGCCTTGGAACCAGCTCAGCACACTGGGGATGGTCCCCTGGCCCTGCCACTATGGAGACAGTCATTAAAGTCATGTTTTTCTTAGATTCTCTTTTATTTCTTATGCTACTCTGTCATAGTAAGAAATTCAAAGCTCCTGTATCTTGCTCTTGGTGTAGGAATTACAGTCCTTTGTGCAGCAGAAACAGAATAATGTGACTTTACCCCATGTCACAAACAGATGGAATTCCACTGCACATCCATCCCTCGTGGCAAAGTCACTGGAGAGATACAGATGGTACCCAGTGCAGATAAAGGTGGTGGTTTTGTGAGAAGCTACAAAAGAGATTGTTCTCTGCTGCTGCTCCATGGCTGAAATAATTTGGCCCATTCTCACAAAGACATTGATAAAATACACGTGGCCTGGGTAAATGCAACTTGGAGGAGAAAAAGAGTCTTTTGTGAGCTTCTCTTCCCAGTTCCTTCTGATTTGAAGTCCGAATAAGTCTTAATTAAAGTACTTTGTGTGCTGTCAGGGTCAGGAATTTGGGTTTTTGAAAGGCAAACTGTGAACCATTTTTAGTTTCAGTAAGTTGAACTCCAAAGAGAATTCTCTGTGGTACAGATACACACTTGGCCTGAAAGCCCTTGACCAATGTAGTATGAGATCAGCAACTTGAGGAAGTACCAAACAAAGGCAAAACTTGGTCTTTCTGCATGAGCAGAATAAATCTGAGGCACAGAATATGTTCAGTCAACAAACTAATCCCACTAGCACCTGAAATATTGGGACAAAAAGGGATTTCAGGCAAGGCCATCAAATTCCAGCAGTGCCCTAATGCTGCTCTAAAAGGACAAGTGTGTCTTTTGCCAAACAAAATAAAATGAATAAGGAAAAGCCCCAAAGCAGAATAAAAAATACCCAACAGTGATCTTTCTAATTGTGTCCTTTATCTGCAAATTGGCATGAACAGCTGTAACTATGCTTCTAAAAATTATTTTCTGAAAAATGTGTGTTTCACTCCTTTATTTAAGGTTTTTCCTGTTGCAACTGTCGACTCTTATTTAAATGAACATTAAATTTTAATATGTCCTTGACCCTAATCATGGATTTGATTGAGGTGCACAGGCTGTATGGGGTCCTGTGGGGTGTAAAGGACCTGCTCCATTGCTCTTGGTTGGTGGCCATTAATTTAAATTTTACAAGAAACAGCCAGTATAAACATCTCGTAACTCGAAAATTATCTCCTGTAACTTACTTTTTTCTCAGTCTCAACAAAATATTTATCCTTAGATTCAGAACTGAGGCTCAGGCCCCAGTTCCTCCTGCAGCTCTGTACAAAGTGCTGCCTCAGAAAGCAGAAAGAAAGGAATGGATGTCGTTACCGGATTAAGTCCAGCAGTGCATCTGCAGAGCTCATGATGGGCTTTCCACCCTCCTCAGTGCTCTCCTTCTGGGCTGCTCCCCCAGGGTGGATAATGGACACCATGATAATCCCCACAACCACAGCCACAAAGGTTGTCCACAGGTAGTAAGTGACAGTTATGATTCCCAGGCGACTGGAAGTCTTGGCATCCAGGGCTGCCAGCCCAGACATCAAGCTGTGGGAGGAAAGCACAGCACAAATGGTATTTAAATGAACGTTACTTTGCATTATGTTAATGCAGCTGAAAGCCTAATTTCTGAATGATTCCATCCTGCCTGCTTCTCTGACAGCTGGTTCTGCATGCCAGTGTTTCAGTAAGCCTGCCAGTAGCACTGCAGCTGTGGTCTCTGTGTCTGAAGGGGCATTTTCCAAGTGCCCAGGTCCTGCTTACTGGAAGGAGCCTGCAAGCTCAGGCTGCACATGTGGGGACTGAATCCTACTGACTCTTCCCTGAGATTCCAGGGACAGTTTTACACAAGTTACACATGGGATGGCTCAGTTCACAGGAGCAGTGGCAATAGTTATTAAAACTCTGTCTGTCATACTCTACACAGAATTTTATAGAATAATAGAATAATTCAGGTTTGAATGGACCTCTGAAGAAAGCCTAATCAAACCCACTCAGCCCTTCCTGTGTGAAGTGGGGACACAATTTTAAAATAAAAAACATTAAGGGGCAGTTTGTCATATAGTCCATTCTTTAGCAAAAAGAATAACTTTTTTTCTTTCTAAAGAAATCCAATATATTTTTGCTTTGCCAGGGGGTACATTGGGAGTAAACTGTAATTCAGTCTAAATGGGAACAGTGGATGGGATTCATAGAAAACACCTCCATGGGAAGTGTGGCTGCCCAGCTGGGAGCAAAGAACATGCTATGATCACTTCAGCCTCTCCATAGAATCAGAGAATAACAGTCACACAGTCACAGAACATGCTGAGGTGGGAGGGACCCATCAGGATCTTTCCTCTTCAGCTCCCTGCCCAGCAGTGCCAGAGCATCACCAGTGTCCCCCTTGCTTGTGCACTTTGCCTGTGCCCAGCCACACAATTCCCCACCATGAATGCAGCTCCCACTGGCCTCTTGTACAGGCAGATGAGGCAGGGCTCTCTTTGGCCCCTGAGGTGTCTTTAGGCTGCTCTGACACAGACCCTGGTACAGTTCCCAAGTGATCTGAGTCTGGGGTTGGATTTTCCACTGACAGCAGTGTGGTTTGGGGCTTTAAATTGAGATTTCCCTTTGGATAATTCTCTGTGAACTCTCCAAAGCATACATCTCAGGAAAAGTACAGGTGAAATAAAATACCACATTTATTATTTGGTGTGTCCAGCTTTCTCATCAAAACAGACCTGTTTATCAGGCCTGTTCTCATAAATGTTTACTAAGCTGCACCTCCTTGAATGAGATCTCCTTGATCTCACACTGCTGAGAGAGGCTGTCTAGAGCCAATGCTAAAGTGCAGCTTAACCTTTAGAGTAGATTTAATGAAATCAAATGGGTGGATTTAGTGTTCAGGTTGCAGCTATCCACTAGATTAATTAAGAAAATGTATTGCTTTTCTGCATTGCCAATCTCTCATCTAGCATGGGTTTTGTTAACACTGTAGGAGCAAGGGTGCACTGGAGTTTGGATGATTTAGAAAAGTGACATCTCAGCAACTTTCACTCTTGTAACCATTGTTCTTTGCTTTTATTTATCATTGGATTTGATAAAAATCCCAGCTTTCTGTGAGTCTGCAAAGCCCTGTGTACAAACACAGCACTGCATATTGAAAATACAGTAGTAGGAATGCTACTTTATTCCTTGACATTTCCCTTGGATGAATCCAAGCAGAAGAGTAAATATTCTAAAACATTTTTAATAAAACCATTCCATAAAATATATTTATCTAAAATTAATGTGACAATTTTCTGTTAAAAAACCTCTGTGTTACTTAATTTTTAGGACTGAGCCCTTCTCTCAGGCTGAGGTTCCACAGGCCATGGAGCCAGTTTGACAGCTCATTGCTGCAGAGTAGATACCTAGAGTACAGCACTGTTCACCTCCACATTCCCAGGGGGAAAAAGAAAATAAAAATGAGAATCAGGTTGATTTTTAACCATTTGGATGTTTTTCATGGTAACAATTTTCAGGGTTCTTTGTAGATACATTGTGCAGGTGACATCAGAGGTGTGAAGGGCTGAGTGTTGAGCAGCAGAGCTGTCACTTGCAGGCAGAGCAGTTCCTGGGAGAGGGCACTGCCAGGGGACAGAGAATTCACTCTCCTTCCCTCCCTAGTGCTGTCCTGGAGCCACTGTCACTGTGGGGGGCCACTGTCACTGTGGGGAGCTGCTGTCACTGTGGGGAACAGCTGTCACTGTGGGGAGCCACTGTCACTGTGGGGAGCTGCTGTCACTGTGCGGGGCCACTGTCACTGTGGGGAGCTGCTGTCACTGTGGGAGCCACTGTCACTGTGGGGGGCCACTGTCACTGTGGGGAGCTGCTGTCACTGTGCGGGGCCACTGTCACTGTGGGGAGCTGCTGTCACTGTGGGGAGCTGCTGTCACTGTGGGGAGCCACTGTCATTGTGGGGAGCCACTGTCACTGTGGGGAGCTGCTGTCACTGTGGGGAGCTGCTGTCACTGTGGGAGCTGCTGTCACTGTGGGGGGCCACTGTCACTGTGGGGAGCCACTGTCACTGTAGGGAGCCACTGTCACTGTGGGGAGCCATTGTCACTGTGGGGAGCTGCTGTCACTGTGGGGGGCCACTGTCACTGTGGGGAACTGCTGTCACTGTAGGGAGCCACTGTCACTGTGAGGGGCCACTGTCACTGTGGGAGCTGCTGTCACTGTGGGGGGCCACTGTCACTGTGGGGAGCCACTGTCACTGTGGGGGGCCACTGTCACTGTGGGAGCTGCTGTCACTGTGGGGGGCCACTGTCACTGTGGGGAGCCACTGTCACTGTGGGGGGCCACTGTCACTGTGGGAGTCACTGTCACTGTGGGGAGCTGCTGTCACTGTGGGGAGCCACTGTCACTGTGGGGGGCCACTGTCACTGTGGGGAGCCACCACTGTTCCTCTTGTCCTTGATGCCTCTGGGCTGTGTTGGTTCTACAGAACAACAAAGAGATGAACTCTGTCTTGATTGCTCACCTGAGAAGCATTTCCAGAAGTACTTAGGACAAAAATCCTAATTAAATATGCCCAGTGGTTCAGGTGAGTTTAGGGTTGTTACCTCAGCCTCAAGATGCAGAGCCTTAGGATTTGGGAGGATGTTCAGCTGGAATCTGATCTTACCTTGGCTCCTAGGTGGCAAATCCTGAGGGGGCTAATAATGAGATTGCTCTGTCTTGGGGATATTCATTAACAAGATCATCATCTGTAATGAGATTATCCTGTCACCAGATAAAGTCATGCTCAGTTGATGCTGTGATGAGAAAGTCATCAAAAGTAATTAACTATGGAGGTGCAGTGGGGCAGCTGGGATGTGACAGAAGCATGAACAGAGGTGTGGGCCCTGACAAAACCCTGTGTTCTCCATGGCCTGCAGTGCTCAGGAAGGGACCAGTGGAACCAGTTCTCCAAAGGCTGGGGAGTAACAGTGGTCATTTTAGGCAATAGCTCAGAATCATTTCAGAAAGAAGTGCCTGGAACTAGAATAAGACAGTAATCACTCATTCACTATTTTTTGTTTGACTTCATGTGTTTGATATCAGAAGGAATAGGACAAAAGACACAAAGATTAAGAGACATAGAGGTTATCACAGTTATTGTACAGAGCAAGTAACACACTGGCACATCACAGCAGTTCATTGCTGTGGAGCTCTAGAGTTCTGACATTCACACAATGTACCAAAGGATGACAAGAACAAGCACTTTTCTTACTTCCTAGGGAGCAGGGGGGCAGGAGGAATAAGCTTCCTGCTAACTTAAACTAAGATCACTGGAGTGATCTTGTATCATGCTCGGGTCCTCCCTCAAAGTCTAATTTTTATCAGACACTCTTGGCTACATAAAAATTTCTGAAGAGTTTCTCAAGATTCTTCCAAACCACAACAAAGCTATTCTCATGGCTTCCACTTCTAGACTCATGAAACACCCTGGAATGGAGAACAATGTACCTTGAATTCTTGTCAAAACTCAGGATCTGGTTGGCCTTGGAAGAACAGGGCAGATATTTGATTCATGGGATGAAATCATTTGAGAAGCTGTTTGTAGTTAAGTAGCTTCCACATGTATGATTCGTGTGTAGCTTCTTCCATAGTGTGTTTTAATGATTGCCAAATGGACAAAACAGGATTAAGACAATAAAAAACAATCTGGAGCTTTTCTAAATAATTATTGTACATCTCACTCCTTTAATCAGTTGGGGAAAAAAATCCACAAAATTGTAATTTAATGTTCAGACACCATTACTTAGCTTGTATGGAAAAAAAATCTGTTGAGCCTAAAGGGAAGGGGAAGACATCTTCAATTCTAGGAATTATATATGACTAGTTAATAAGGTAAAGTCAGTTTCTACATTGTTTAAAGTATTTGTAATTGTACAAACCAAAGAACCAAGTGCTAAGTTTCATGTCTGCTTTTAGGGAAATCCGTGTAAAACCCCCAAGACTAAAATAGAACTTTTGATGTAAAGAAGAAGGGAATTCTTTCCAATATCTTGGAAATCTAATTAGTCCCATGCAAACAAGTAGCTAAACCCTTTTGAGCACCTCTAGGCTTGTTCTGGCTGTCACAGATAAGCATCAGGTATTTTATTTACAAACAAAACCAGAACTTTCTATCTTCTCTGCAATTCTCTAGGTTTTTCTCTTGCTGTCTGATGAAAGCATATTTTTTTGTCCTGTCTCAAGATCAAACTCTATATCCCCAAAAAGGGAAAATACAAGAAGCTGCTGCTAAGACCCCATTCTGCATGTTTATTTTGTCTTCCTCTCCACCAGAAGCCATCTGGATGTTGCTTTGAAATAGATGGATTATGGATAAAGTTATCAGAAGGGATTAGTGTGATTAGAAAGACATTAATCCTGTCAAGAAGTAATGGTCAAGTATTAACCACCAGCAGTTGTTCCTAGAATGATGTTTGTTTTCATTCATCCCGGTCCCTCCCTCCCATTCTCATTTTGTAATTGCATGCTGTGGAAAAGACCTTCCTGAGCAAGTTCTGCCAGTGAGGCTGGGAAGTGCCTCCAGCAGCTCCATTAGAGATGATTATGTTGCATTGGGCACCGTGAAGGGAAGTGCTGCCCTCACTAATGCTGCTGGATCGTGCAGCCGGGCTGGCGCTCACCTTTTGTCAAGGTCAGAGCCTCCGAGTCTCAACATGAAAATAATGTGCATTTAATCATCCCCAAATGCTTCACCAGTGGAACCCCCTAATGCAGGAGGGCACAATCTCCATTTTATAGGCTCAGAAACAGAGAAATGAAGGCACTTTTAAATGAAGACAAACCACTTACAGTGAAAAGCAAATCTGCCTGAAGTGATCTCTGTATTGCAGTGAACCATCACACTTTTCCTTATCTGTGCCCAGCTATCTGTGCTTTCAGAAGAAGCTACTTCACTTCCATGGAGGCACCCTTTTCAGAGGGATGTTTGCAACAGAGCAAATACAACTCTTCATTGATGAAAGAAAGAGATAAGAAACTTTCTCTGGCTCTTTTTGTAGTTTAATGCTTGATTTGCTCTTAGTCTCTAGTGTAGTTAAAATTATTCAGCAGTGAGAAAGTGGGATCAGAATGACTTTTTCTTTTCAGGATATCCTGTTGCTTTCTTCTAATATAAAACCACCTACAGAACATGACACTGCAGTGGCAGTGGTGGAAGATCACAGCCCAGCCCTGTCTGCTTCACCCTGCCCCAGGCTCTGCCCTTCCTGGCACAGATGTGTCACAGGAGTTTTGCACACTGCTGGTGTGCTGCAGCCTTCTGCTGATCTGGGCACAGCCAAGGGACTGTCTCAGTCACTGTGGCCAGTGCAGTGACCCCCAATGTCTTGTATTATTAAAAATTTCATAGTGTTACAACCTGATTTTCAAAGGAGTTGACAAGTCTGGAACCCTCTTGAAGGGGCTACTAAGGTTCATCTCCTGTGCAAATCCAGTAATAGAAAACAGCTTTTTAAAAGTTTAGACATCTTGATATAAATGAAATTGTGTCTAAGCTCAAAAAAAACCCCACTGCAGAAAGTGGTAACTGTACTACAGACAGGACTGCTGCAGCAGTTTCTGCATAGTTGGATGATCAGCTGTAGATGGTGCTTGAAATGTGCATTCACTTTTCAGAGCCCCAGTTTGTAGCTATGTTACTAAACACAGTGGAAGCCAGAGGTGTCAGGCATGATGGAAAATCTGGCTCTTGATCTTCAAGCAACAAAAACATGTCAGAGGATCAATACACTGTTTGCAGTGATTATGTTTAATTTTACAGCTAGGCTGCTAGGAAAGAAACCAGTCTACATTTCTAATACATCATAACATGCATAATTTTGAGATTTGGTTTCTATTGCTTTATGAAATAGTAAGATTTTTATTTTTTACCCAAAATGTTGATATCTCCTTTATAATCTAACACTTGTAACTCCTAATGACAAATTGACATACACAGCAAAAATCCTGCCAGGAATTCACATGACGCATTTTATTTTCTATTTCTTGTGCAATAGGAAATCTGCTTTTATGGACTAATATAAACAAAGCAGGACTTTGTACAGCTGACAGTGAAGGCTGATGTCCAGTGGCTGTTCTGTCACCTGCATCTGTGAGGTTTCTGTGATACATCTGTGAGTTCTGGAAGGGATGAACAGCAGCCTTTGCTCACTGACTGACAAAGGGCATTGCAGTGTAGCTCATGCAGAATTCAGGTTGGCTTGTTGATTTCAGCTGTTCTGATTTTAAAAAAAGTGTTTCCTAAATTCAAAGGTCAGGATGCAATCAAACCCAAATTATCAATTAAATATGGATGTGCAGCTTCACATGGTGGAAGGAGCCAAGAATCATATTAATTAATACTTGATTTTTTTTCTTCTGTCTGTTCTTTCAAGCATTTTTGGATTAAGCAAAAAGCAACAGGATTTGAAACACAAATTTGGATTATAAACAAATGTCAGATTTATTCAACTGTTTTTTGTCTAAGAAAACAGAGGGAATCCAGCCAGCCCCTCAAGCTCCACATGTCATTCCCATTCCTTTGTGAGACACTAAGTGTTTTAGAGCTCTCAGAGGACTACAGAAAAATTCTGTCAGGTCGCAAACAGTTCATGCCCCATTTGTAATCACTTCAGTGCTTCCCACACCCATTCACTCTGTCACCACAGATTCCTCTTGCACGTCACCAGATCCCTACTGACACTCCCTAAATAATTTCTACTGGGTTGGTCCAATTTTGTCATTATGATGTGTAATTGTAACATGTCATTTTTCACTGAAACAGTCTGGACCTCTGGGTTGCACAAACAAAAGAAAACGCTAGAAAACGGTATGGGATCTGAGCATTAGACTTAACATTTCTAAACATAGTTAATAGCATTGAAAATGTTCCAGATGATGATGTGGAGACACTGCTGAAGATGTCTCAGGCATGGTGGAGGAATTAAAACTTTCCTCTACAAGCTGAAGCCATCTCAAATGATGACTTTTGGGGTAATCTGACAGCAGTTCTGCAATATAATAGCAATATGGAGAATTTAAAATAGTATAATGGTGTCAAGTGAGATGCTTTCTGACTGCCTCTTCTTACCCTTGGGTAATCCTTATCTTTCAGTTTCATCCAAGTAGTTTTGCTTTTAATTCTACAAGTAAATATAGTTATTCCCTCTAGTCATCTCCTTAAAACTTACTTCTCTACACTGACTTCCTCCACAATAAAGACTTAAGATGATATACCCTAGGAAAGAGCTAACAAACATCTTGTTCTCATTGGGGTGAAATGTACTTTTATTGTTATTCACATGGCAGTGATACAGGTGACAGGTACTGCAGAAATGGGGCTCTCAGCACTTTATGTTGTCATTCAGGTCCCCACAGGTTTCCCCACACACCCCACAGAAGGTTTACCCTGCCCTCCTGGGGAAGGGCTGTTCCCCAGTGCCAGCAGAGGTGAAACACAGGGAAAAGTCCACAGGCCAATAATGTGAAGAAAACAAGCCCTGTGCTCCCAAAGCAATTTCATTCTATGGAAAATACTTCTGCCTTGCTACTTCATGGAACGTTTTTCTGAGCAGGCTCTGCAGAGCCCCAGAGGCAGCACTTTGCAGCTGCTCCTCAGCACCTCACTAGATGATACAGTACATCAATTTGGTTGCACTCGATTATAGAACCATAGAATTTTTGAGTTTGGAAAATGCCTCTAAGATCTTTAACCCCAACTGTTCCTTCCCCCAGCACTGCCCAGTCCCTCAAACCATGTCCCCAGGTGCCACATCTACTTTTCTTATACATACACCCCAGTCTGGCAGCAGCACAAGGATAAGAACAGAACAGCTGGTATTAAGGGGAATAGTTTAACACATACATAGCAGAAAAGACCAAGCCCAGACTGACTAGAACCTTCTGTTATCCACCCTTTTCCTTTTGGTCTTCAGGTAAATTATGAGTCAAGGCATGGAAAATACCTCTTAGTACCAGGGGTGTATTAGAAGAAACAGTACTGCACAATTTGTCATTCATGTAAAACCAGTGTTATTGAGTTGATTAATTTTGGCTATACTCTTTATTTAAATATAACCACAACCAGAAAAAAAATTCATAGCATTCTAGACATCTGTTTTCCTTCTGAATGGATATTATACTGATTTTATCAGACAGTGGTTTATATTCACAGTAAAAGGTTTAAATTGCCAATTGCAGTACAGGTCTTGGAGAATTTGGATCAAACTTTTCATCCCTAACAAATGGTGATCTTAAGTAGAAAAACAGATGAACAATGTCCAATGTGAGGTTTATTGCCAGTTTCATCTACAGCTGAGAGCAAACAAGCAGTGCCCAGCACAGCCTGCCCAGGCCAGTGGTCAGTTTGGTACAGCCCCAGACAGCCAAATCATGTCAGAATTCCTTTAAAACACAATGAGCAGTACTTGTCATTGGTGAGATGTGCAAATGCCAGCGTGTTCCCCAGTCAGAGAGCTGGGGAGAAATATGGGGAAAAGGGTACTAAAAAGAGAAGTTTCTAATTAAATACTGGGCTTTAAGAGCATGAGTAAGAATCACCAACCCAGGAATGTGAGCAGAAGGATGAAGGATTACCAGAACTGATGGCATTATGGACAGGAATCCCTTTAAAGAAAGACAGTACTATATTTAGAATATTGTATTTAATTAATCAAGAAAACCACAATAGTAACTAATATTTATTACTTCACCCAAATGGGCCTTCAAATAAATATGAAATTTTATTAGCATACACTGGTTTGTACCAGGCACAACATACTCAGAGGAACAAGCTCTGTAATTTAAATAATACAGGTCATATTAGTTCTTTTCTTTTGACTATAAAGGGAATAATATTTCTTTAACAGGATCTGAATCAGGAAAGAATCAAATCTCTGCTACTCAATATTTCTTAAACATCTAGAAGATGGTTGGTGGTAAATAAATACAAAATGTAATAATCTTCCTAAGTTGAAAAAACTAAACTGTTTTTTCCAAAGGGAATATAACCAGGCTGTTACAACAGCTAAGCAGTTTTTAAGTCTGACCTGACAATTCTTTTCCCACTCTCACTGCTGACTGCTAATCAGACTCTTGGAAAATTTGGCCCTGTATCTTTTTCCAGATAAAAGCTTAATCATATAAACAAGGAGGTGCTGGGATAAAGGATGCAACTTTCTATTACATGTATAGGTAGACATACAGGACAATTTGAACTCGGTGTGTTCAGCTGGTGCCAATCTGTGTAACTCTGGCTTTAGCCTGCTGTTCTGAACAACCCAGGCTTGTGCAGCCAAACACTGTGTGAGGGCCCTTCCTAATCAATACCATGTTCATTCAGAGAGGGTCATGTTCCTGAAAGGGCTCTGAAACCTCACATGTACAGGAGAGAAAGAATGTGTGGGCTTCTGGAATTAACTTGAAAAAGATCCAGGGCTGCAAGCCCTGCCTCTTCTCCAGCGTCCCCCCAGCACACCCGTTCTGCAGCTGTCCCAGGTACCCGCGGGGGCCCTGCCCGCCGGCAGCGCTGCGGGGCTGCGAGCCAGGGCTGCTCCTCCCTGCGGGCACCTCTGCCCTGGGAACAGAGCGGGAGAGCTGCACTTCTGTGCCGTGCAAAATGCCAGTGTGAGTTCCTGCCGACTGCGAGGAGTCCGTGCCAAACACCAGCATTAGAAACGCCTCAACAGTGGTGAATTATTCAATATTATTCCAATAATACAGTATTATTCTTCAAAACTTTGCAGTTGTGACAGATCGGGTTTTAGTACCAGCCTCCACAAAAAGCTTAAGTCAAAGCAGTCATGCTTACTGAAAATCAATTTCTGACCCATTGGGAACTGATCGGTACAAAGCTGGTAACGTGTGGGGCAGGGAATGGGCACAGAAATGCTCTGAAGGAAGGTGACAGTGTGTGAGTTGTGGCACAGTGCCTGCCAGCACCCCTGGCCTCTGCTGGAGCTGCCACAGACAGGAGCAGGTCAGAGGGTTTACATTGTCTTTAGCAAATGTGAGAAGATGTTAAAGGGAAAGTTGTCTTTGCTCCTTTACCAGTCTTTTGTATCATGCAGAGATATAAAAGACAAAAACATTGACATCAGATTTGATTACTTCAAGCATTTAAGAAGTCGAGAAACTCAAGTGGTGCACAGGTATCTCTGCCAATCAGCTTGTCCTGGGAAAGGTGAAGGAATCCCATATGTATGTGTGTCTGTGGAAGTCTATAACTAACCACGGGGAAAGAAAGTGGAAGGTTTATTGTTTTCTGGATAGGGAATGGTACCGGCAATCCCCGGGGTACGGGAGCCCGGGCAGTGGCACCGGCAATCCCCGGGCAGTGGCACCGGCAATCCCCGCGGTGCGGGAGCCCGGCCAGTGGCACCGGCAATCCCCGGGCAGTGACAGCGGCAATCCCCGGGCAGTGACATCGGCAATCCCCGGGGTACGGGAGCCCGGGCAGTGGCACCGGCAATCCCCGGGCAGTGGCACCGGCAATCCCGGTGCGGGCGCTCGGTGTCCCGGCAGAGCCGCCCGGTGGCCGCCGGGCGCATTGCTGGGTATCCCGAGCCTCCGGCCGCGCCGGGAATGCCGGAGGGGCAAGGAAGGGCGTGGAACAAACCTGGGCAGCGGGGTCTGCCTGCGGGGTTTGATAAACTGAACTCTCAGGGCAGGATGCACAGGGAGCTGTGCGCCTGCCTGCTGGAAAACCTGAGATCTGTTGAAAGCGGAAATGTTTTGCGTAAAAGGAGGAAAATACAGTGTTTGCATTGCCCCTCTGTCCCAAAGAGAATCCCCTGTCCCAGAGAGAATCAGGGAGCTTCAGAGCTTCTGCAGCTGATCTTTCAGGCTTGCTGAGGACATCTCCCTGTCGAGCTGCAGTAAGAGCTTGAACAGTGTCTAAATGGGAAACTACAAATTCAGATTTGGCTCCTGTTCTCTCCGAGCTCTCTTAGTATTTGCATTCTCAGGTCTAACAGCAGTATCCCATGTTTACACATAAAGTAAGCAGTGTACATCTAATAACTACAGGCTCTAAAATTCTGTCTTGTAAGGTTCTGTTACTGATTATCCCTTGGGTAGACACAAACTGTCAACTATTTGTAATTTTCTTTATCTTTCCAACAGAAGTGTTGTGTGGGTACCTGTTCTCACAGCTGAGAAAAGCAAATTCTACACTCAGGGGATACTTACAGGTATGAGCAGGGCTAAATCTCAGGCAGAGGATGGGTGCAGTAAATATATACTTATTTCAGAGTTGTTCTGATGCTATGAAGTTTTTTAATGTAATCAGATAACTGAAATAATTCCAATCCCCACCCTTAATGAAGGTCCATGCCTCACCAAAAACAAAAGCTTGTGCAGGGCTCAGACTGACAGGCTAGTGGGTGATGGTTGCTTTTCCAAGATTTTTCTATCTATGGGAAAAGAAAGAAGTAAGACCACAGCTGACAGGAGACATCAGAAATAGGTACAGGAGCTCTGAGATAGAGCAGTTCCAGGAGCAGCAACAAAGTTCAGGAAATCAAGAAACTGTACTTTGAAGAAATGGTCTCCTGTTGTTTGACAGATTTCCTCTGCATCCATAGAACTTTTAAAATAAACATCATCAGAGATACCTGACTGTATCATAACTTCCTCATTTCTAAGGAATACAATCTGCAAGGTTCTGTTTTAACTCTCTAACAATCAAGAGGTCAAGAGGTGGAATACAAATTTTCAGACATTTCTGTTTAAGGCTGGATTTCTGGTAGTGGAAAACTAGATTTTCTAGTCTATTTTCCATCTTCTGACCTATCCAGTTGTCACTTTTTACTTCTCTTACAACCCTTCAAAATAAGCTCTGGACTTGGAAACAGGATAGTTTGCACTAAGTCTCTCTTTTAATCTTCCTTTCTCACCTCTCATTTTCTTTACAAGTAATTTCTTCACTTATGTGTTCAAAGAAAAACTTGCATTAATTTCAACCAGGAGAGCAATATTTAGAGTTCTTTTTATGGTGCTGTGCTCCTGGCTTTTGTAAACAATAATAGAGAGTAATTTAAAAGATAATTTCAATGCCAGTACTCTGGCAGGACAGGCTGAAGGTATTCCAAATCCACAAAGAAATGTAGTTTAAATGTGCATGCAGATTGATAAAAATACAGTACTGGTTTACTGATTTTATGAAATACATGTGTGGAAAACACTGTGCTTGTTATTAAAAACCCCAAAAGACAACCAGCCAAAAATGCCCAAACTGTACAAGAACGTTGTTATATCTGGAGTGTTTTTTCCTGCAAACCTTGCCATTTCAGTTTGTGCTGGCAGGCACTGCTAGTTTGTTATACAGGGAGATGGACTCACACTTGCAAGGAGAATGGAACCTCTTTGAAGGTTTGTGAAGTTTCTCTCTTTCCACCTCAGAGGACAGAGTGCAGCTGCTGTGACAGGGAGGCTCAGAGCTGTCACATCTCCAGACAGCCCAGACCCATCCCAGGCTGTGCCAGAGCAGCTCTTCCTAACATCTCTGGATACATGAGGGGATCTAAAGAACTGCACATTTTATGGAAGGACACATAAATCTGCTCCAACCCTTTTCTGTCCTCCTTACTGTGTCACTTCCTCATGTAAGACTCTTATTTTCTTCGGAAAACTTTCATTTCACCTCTCCAAAAAAAATCTCCTTACATGTTTTGTTTTGGTGTTCTCTAGATGCATGGCCAGGACCAGGTGTGGGTCTATGGTTATAAAACAGTTTCATGCATAAAGCACCATGACTCAGCTTTGTTCTGTGAAAAACCATGAGAAGGCAGATGTCAGGATAAATGATTTTAAAATAAAATTAGTGCTGTTAATCCTGTTCATTTTCAACAACTGTCAGTGATCTGAAGACTAGAAACTTGCTTTTTTCTCACAGTGGAAGATGAGGTCTTGATGTATGAATTGTGTTCCAGAACTGGAACCAAGTATTGCAGTAATTTTTCCTCAGCTCTGGTAAAGTTAGCTTTGTTACTTTCCATCTCTTTAATAACCTCCCAGCCTTGGGCACATGAGGGAGTTTTTGGCCATCCAGCTGGTGGGTTTTTGGGACTGCAGTTAGTGGGAAGGCAGTCAAACTGAGGGAAAAGCCTGCCCTAAGTTACACCTTCCCACTGCAAAGGCAGCTGCCATGCACCAGTCAGTTCCAGCACTGAGATCATTAATTCTGCTACTGATAAAGTCCCACCACTAAAGGCTCTATCTTTAACAATGAAGAAATCACTTTCACTCCCAGCCAAAGCCAGCTGTATATTGTTAGTTCACTGGAGACACAGGGTTTTTTCAATATTTATCATACTATAAACACATACAGCACACCTCAGAGTACTGCTGGACACTATGAATTAACTGTGCTTTTTCACTGTATTTGTACAGTGTATTATTTCAATTGTTTAGATTTAAGGCAGGCTTCTTGATAAAGTGAATTATTTATTCCATATACTTAACTTCTAAGTAGCTTGAAGGAAAAGGTCTTCCATTACAAGGGAAAAAATAACAAATTTAAAACCCCCCATCTCATTAATTGTAAAGCAAACAATACCTATATGAGGTAGAAATGATGTATGGCAGAAATGATCCTATCAACTAAAATACATGTTCATGGTTCAACTGTGAATATGAATGTGCAGCAGCTCTGATGCCTCTGGCACCATCACCCAGTTCAGTCACAACTAAACCATTGTGATGACAAATCTCAATTAGAAAACTTGAAAAGTTATTGGAATAATAATTGTCTTCACTTACCTTGAGACAACCAGAGGGAGAATCAGCATTTTCAGCATCCTCATCAGTAACTCACCAGGAAACTGGAAGTAACTAATTTCCTGGAAATACATGGAGAGATGCTTATTGTTTTGAGCTAAAGACTGACTGTCTTCACAAGTGCTGCTAGAGCTGTGGATCAGATAACATTGCTAAAATGTTGGTGCAAAGACAAGGTGGCAAAGACAGCAGGCTTTAAAAGGGAATTTTAAAATTAATTAGATTACATAATGTGTTCTTATTCAATGAACACACGGCATTGCTTGTTCCTTTACAAAGGAAGACAAAAATGAAATGTGCCATCTCTTGGAGACTACTGTTAACCAGTTGCCCTGAATAATCTCTCCATTCTGCATTTTGTCTGTTTTCCAAGATGTGTTTGAAGCTGTGGCTTGGACACAAACGATGTTCAGACAGACACTGGTTTGCAGTAGCTGAGGCCAGAATTGGTTTAATTTAGTTGCATTTACTAAATGCCTTATTTTTTTAACTGAGATTTCTATTTTGTGCTCACACAGTGCATTTATTAATGCATGTTGTTGTCTAGTCTGTCTGACTGATACAGCAGAAATGAGCACCAGCAAAGGGCTTAGTTGAACTATGCAGGGGGAGAATTCCCCAAGTGACTTCAGTAACATGTTCTGCTAATGATGGGAAATCTCAAATTTATTAATATGAAACACCATTAGTGTAATATAAACATCTGCACCCCTGTGCATCTGATGCTGAAAAATATTCCCAGTGTTTTCTTTAGCTGTATATGTTCCAGAACAGTATAAAATGCAATATATTGCACTACCAGTTTCTGCAGGCCTATATGAAATGCTACATTTCATCTAGCTTAAATGCCCACTATTATTATCCATACCTGCCACATTCTACTGTGCTCCTGCTGTGCTTCCCAGGACTCTGAGAGACCAGAACCCTTTGCTAACCTATTGTTTGAGAATGTGTGAAAAGACCCAAAGAATGGCGTAGACTGACAAACAGATGAAATGAAACAATTTTAACAAACACATACAGGTGACTTTTACCTTCCAGTGCCCACCCTGAAGTTCCCCAAGGTACACATGTCTTTTGTTATGTAAGTCTGGCACTTCCTCTGCAGGGACTTGCTGGGAGCTGCTCTTACCTGCTGGGAGAGGCGCCTGGTCCTCAGGAAGAATCCCAGGAGGCAGCCGATGGTGACGGACAGCACGGAGAGGATGAGCAGCCCGTTCCTTTTACAAACATCCTTGATCCGAGCGAGGATTGCATCCAGGGCCACCGCCATGCTGTCCTGCCTGCTCTTTGGAGAGGAATCAGCATCCCATGGGGAGAGAATTCACTCACTCCTCTTGTTGGGGTGCACGGATCTGGCTCTGGATAGATCAGATCAAAGCACTTCCAGTTCTGCTTAGCTGACCCGCAAGGTCACCCCTCTGCCAATAGCCACCAAGCAAGCAGCTGGCATTATTGTTCCAAATTAATACCAACAATCCTATTATCAACTACATCATTAAGAGCCTGGAAGAAGATTAGGGGGCTCTGGAAAATTAGAACAGAATGCAGTAGTATTTCTAAAACAAGACCAGTTCAAAACAAAGTGACACTCCTGGGGGAAAGGTGATGCATTCCTCAGTCTCCCTGGTTTGGGGTCTGGACGCCCAAACCCAGAAAGGCAACCCTGCAAGCCAGCATTCAGACAGGGAACAGATTTCCCAAAGGGCAGAGCAGGTGACGTTTTGAACAGGACTATCACAGCAGGGCAAGCTAGGTGAAACTGGACTTCATTAATTAAAGCAGGCTTGGGTTTTTTTGTTTTCATTGCCAAAAAAAGGCTGAATGAGCAGCATGAGAGACACGCATCAAACAGGAAATAGCCTCAGACTGGAACATGCAAGGACACCTTCTGTCACTGGGCATTTATTATCTTGGAAGTGAAATGATTTCACTTTTCTTCCAACCACTATGTTGATTAGAGTAGGGCCAATTTACTTTCAGAGGATTATCAGACTAAGCCACAGGGATTGCTTTCCTTTCCTTTGCTGTGTCCGCATTCAATCCCAATGCTGATTTTTATGCTAGTGAGTGTCTGATAAAAATACACCATCATAACCATTCACATGCCATGCTTTCTTGTGAAAGCATTTCTGTAGTTTTTGGTATATTCTGAGATTATTCAATGTTTTTATGGAAAATTTTCCCCACAGTACAACTAGGTTGTGTGTTTATAATATTACATTTTATACCACGATCAAGTATTTGTTGCTGCATGCTCATATATGAGTGAAAAAAACCTCAGGAGAGATTAAACTGTTCTTTTGGGGGGCAGGATCTCAATCCTGTGTAGTCGGTAGGACATATGGATACACACACACAGAAAAAAAAAAGCGGAGTGAGAGAAAATAAAAGAAGAGATACGTGGAGTCCGTATGTTGAACATAGAAAGAAGTGGATTGCAGAAAAACAAGAGGATTGCAGAAAATTTTATGAATGAATCAGAACGTTTTATTAGTGTATATGTAAGAGGACTGATGCTGAACCGCCCCAACACCCTGGTAACTTTGCTACCCTAGCGGCACGTATCCGATTGACTTTTGGAATGGAATAACAGAAAACCGCTTCGCTTTTCCCGTTCGTTCCCGGGGCTCCGGGCGCGGTGGGCGGGAACAGCCCCGGGGAGAGCGGCCGGGAGGGCCCCGGGAGGAGCCGTGGGCGGGGCTCCGGGCGCGGCGGGCGGGGCTCCGGGCGCGGTGGGCGGGGCTCCGGGCGCGGCGGGCGGGGCTCCGGGCGCGGCGGGCAGGGCCGGGGCTCGGCGCGAGCTTGACGCCATCATGGCGGCGCGGCAGCTGCTGAGGGCGGCTCCGGGGCGGCGCGGCTACAGCGGCGCGGGCGCCGCCGAGTTCCTGCACCGCAGCATCGTGCCCACCATGCACTACCAGAAGAGCCTGCCCAGGTACGGCGGGGCCGCCGGTCCGGGGGGACGCGGGCAGGGCGCGGCGGCGGCGATCCCGGGTGTCCGCTGTGAGGAGAGGGCAGAGGGAACGTCCGCCCCGGGCGCCGCGGTGCGCGGCTCGCTCGGTGCGCGCTGTCCGCAGAGGAGCCGGTTCGGCTTTCCAGGTGTCAGTGTAAGCGGGTTCGGCTTTCCAGGTGTCAGTGTAAGCCTGCTACTGAAACAGCCCCTCGGCGCCCAAACCCCGTGAGTGTAACGGGATTGTGCTATAGAAAACAAAACTCAGGCTCAGAGAAAGTTGACAAAGATGCCGAATGGAAAATTTGTGAGAAAGAGATGTCCAGCACCCAGCTGTGAGGGGGAGCTCCAAAAGGGCTGGCAACCGAACTGTTCCTTCTACAGAGCTGCCTCTCCTAGCAGCGGTTCCTGACACTCTATTTCCTATAAGAGATTACCTCCCATCACTGCAGTATCTTTGTAAAAAGACAGTCAGCTTGGTTTTATGCCTTATTTCCCAAGAGCATTATGGTGTGCTGACTCGTGTCCATCTGGTTCCTTGCTTCTCTTATTCCACAAGAAACTTATGAGGCACTTAAGTATTAGCCAAATTTAGGTATAATAGTATATACAGTATAGTGTGTGTATGTATATCTGTATGTATAGTATATATAATAGTATAAAGAAGGATATGGAAGAAAGGAGGCAAAGAGAGATGACTGTGTGAGAAAAACAGGCTTCATTCATAGCCTTGCTCATCAAGTGTACATCTCTGTGTTCCACTTCCTGCAGACTGCCAGTTCCCAAGCTAGAAGATTCTATTAAGAGATACCTGAATGCCCAGAAACCACTTTTAAATGATGAGCAGTTCAGGTATGGACAAACATACATTGTAGTGTCATGTTCTGCTTCAAACCAAGTGTTAACATAGGAAATGTGACTTGTGACAGCATTTTGACTCTTTTCTTGATTGTTGTAGGAAAACTGAAGAACTTGCTCATGCCTTTGAAAAGGGGGTTGGAAGAGAGCTGCATGAGCAACTGGTTGCTCAAGACAATCAGAACAAGCATACAAGTTACATCACAGGTTCGTTGGCCTCCTGGGTGTAGGACAAGTCTGTAGGTCATCATACTTCATAATTGCTCATGATGCCATAAGTATTATGGGCTGAAACTTTAAGTAGCCCAGAAATTTGGAATAACCTGCTGTGAACACCCTCTGTGTTTGAGCAACTTCAGAGGCTGGTAGAAAGAAGAACGCTCATTATCTAATGTCATCTGTTCTACTGGAATTCTGGGTAGATAGATACTGCAACAATGGTATTTTTTCATGAGTTTATAAGGTTTAGGTTAAAGAGGAGCTTATCTAGCACTACCCTTAAGGGAACTGAAGCAATCATTTCCAAATAATTCCATATTATTTAGCAAGAAAAGTAAACTTTGAGGGAGGGGTCACAATGTATAACTAAGTTTGGGAGGCAGAAGTGATCAGTAGTTGGGACTTAAAAGCCCTTAAAACTACAAAACTATGTTCTTTTAAAGAGCCAAAGAAAAGGAGTGACAGAAATAGGAAAAAGAGAATAAATAGAAACAAATCAGGAGAGGGAGAGCATGTGTATAGATTATTCTTACTTTTGATTATTATTATTCTTACTTTTGATTATTCTGTTTTATTATTGCTTCCAAGTACAAGTGTCTGCTAGTGAAAGTACTGGATAGCAGCAGAGATGGAAATAGTCAAATACCTATGGAAGTAGAAGTTTCCATGTTGCCCTGTGAATGCACTTCTATCCTTGCTGTCTGTTCAGTCTGCCTGTTAAGGTGTTAGCTGCCACACAGTCTATAGAGAATACCAGATTATTTCACAAAAACTGCTCTTTGGTTTGTTGTATTTTACTTTCCATTTACTTTGAACAACATCTTGGGTTTTAAGTGATGGCTTTATGTTGTTCATCAGTGCTAGCCAGTATGCTGCTTTTTGTCTATGAATGGTGGAGTGTCTGTATTGCTTTTTGTTCAGTTGTTTTTCTTCTTTATGCCTCATAGAAGACCTGTTCCACTTGAAATTGGTTTCTGAAAGAATGTAGAGTTGTCTCCACCCTGGACTTTGAAGTCTGGGGATAAAAGGCTACGTGTTAATGACAGATGTGGTTTTAAAACTGTAGATGAGTGTTACTTACCTGTGAGAACTTGTAATTAAAGTTGTAACTTAGCCCCTGGAACAACTCATTGCCCTTCTTACAGTCCAGGTAGAAGGTTCAGCCTTCCAACCTCAACAAGATGCACTCAGTGACAGAGAGTTGCAGAAATTAATAGTGTAAGAGTAGGTAAAGGCATGAAGCACTCCAAATGTGAGGTGTGCACCAAAATAGAGCTGGAGAGCTGCACTCTGTGTCCTGGGAGTTAAGGTTTATCATTGAGCCATAAAGAAAACAGGGAGTTGGCCCTTGTTGCTCGTGACATGGACACCCTTGACATGGATTATTCCAAACCCAGTATTTTTATGATTAGCCAACACTATCCTTCTTCATAAGGGGGGTTTGGAGAAGCCTTGGGTGAATTATTTCATATGTTTGTCTTGTTTAAAGGCATTTTAATGTGTGTGATTCACGATCACTGTTGGACTACTTGACCCTCTTGTCTGACTCAGGAAGCTGCTTTTATGTTCTGACCTCTTTCTCAACTCTCAATTTTCAGGTCCCTGGTTTGACATGTACCTAAAAGCACGTGAGCCTATTCTTTTGAATTTTAATCCATTTATGTCTTTTAATCCTGATCCAAAACCAGAATACAACGATCAGCTCATACGAGCTACAAACATGACTGTTTCTGCCATACGTTTTATGAAGACCTTCAGGGCTGGTTACCTTGAACCAGAGGTTTTTCACCTCAATCCAGAAAAAAGTGACACTGAGCTCTTTAAAAAAATTATCCGATTTGTGCCTTCTTCAATTTCTTGGTTTGGTGCCTACATGGTCAATGCTTACCCCCTAGATATGTCTCAGTACTTCAGGCTTTTCAATTCTACACGGATTCCTAAGCTCAACAAAGATGAGCTTTATACAGATGAAAAGGCAAAACACTTATTAGTGTTGAGAAATGGAAATTTTTATGTGTTTGATGTTATTGATAGAGATGGAAACATGCTGAAACCCTCAGAAATACAAGCACACCTGAAATACATCCTTAGTGACAGCAGTCCGGCCCCGGCCTTCCCTCTTGGCTACCTCACCAGTGAAAACCGAGATACATGGGCATCACTGCGGAAGAATCTACTGGACAATGGCAATGCAGAAGCTCTTCAAAAAGTAGACTCTGCCATGTTTTGTTTAAGTTTAGATGATTTTCCCATTAAAGACTTAGTGCACTTGTCCCACACTATGTTGCACGGAGATGGTGCAAACCGCTGGTATGACAAATCCTTTAGTCTTATCATAACTAAGGATGGCACTGCAGGAATTAATTTTGAGCATTCCTGGGGAGATGGTGTGGCTGTGCTCAGGTTCCAGAATGAGGTTTTTAAAGATAGCACCACGACACCAGCCATCAGCCCCCAGTCCCAGCCTGCTTCAGTTGACTCTTCCAGAGCAGTGCAGAAACTTGACTTTAAGCTGAACGATGCCTTAAAAGCAGGGATTACCAAAGCCAAACAGACATTTGATGCCACTGTAGAATCACTGTCTCTTAACATGATTCAGTTCCAAGAAGGGGGCAAGGAGCTTCTAAAGCAGAAGAAGGTGAGCCCGGATGCTGTGGCTCAGCTGGCCTTCCAGATGGCTTTCCTTCGCCTGTACGACCAGACCGTGGCCACCTACGAGTCCTGCAGCACCGCAGCTTTCAAGCACGGCCGTACAGAAACCATCCGGCCTGCCTCTGTGCACACAAAGAAATGCTCTGAAGCCTTTGTCAAGGGACTCTCCAAACACAGCACCGAGGAGCTGCAGAATCTGGTAATGGAGTGCTCCAAGTACCACGGCCGTTTGACAAAGGAGGCTGCTATGGGTAAGTGGGAGTGCATCAAACACTCCTCCTTTTGCACTAAAATGTCTGTAAGGTTGCTGTAAGTATTTACAACTCAGTATTTTAATACTGATGGATGTCTAATGTAAACTTAAAAACGGTAGCAGAAGGCTCATTCTCACTCATTTCTTGATAGAGAGGAGTGCCTCTGTGCTTCCCACAGCACCTTTTATGTGTTGGGAATTTTTTATACCTTAGTTTTTTCCTTTGAGCAGTTGGACTATTTGAAGATTTACTTAGTGCATGTTGAACAAGAACTTTGGCTTAAGTCTGAGGAGCTACTGTCTTATCTCTACAGGGGATAAAGGCTTTAACAATTTCCTAATCAAACTCATCTTTTGGCCATGCTACTCCTGGCATTTTTTTAAATGCTTTCTTTTGAAATGCCCTTCCCCAAAACCATTAAAATTGACAGCAATAAAACTGACTGTTGTGTATTACCCCATAGAGGCAAAAATTTGCCTTGTTTTGTTGGTGCAAGATGCTCTTCCTCTACAGATTAGTAATTTTAGGGAAGGCTTTTTCTGCATTAAACAACTTGGCTATGTTCAGGTAAATAGTTAATCAAAGAATGTGATGTATTATTAAAATTGTCTGTTAACACTCACTTTTGTGTGCTCTCCTGCTCCTGTTGAGCCTTGCAGTAAAACAAGCATGCCCCGTTCTCCTAGGACATGGGCATGAAAAGTCTGAAAAATATTTTCTATCAGTACAAAAATAAACTCCAGTTTTACAGACCTCCTCTTTTGTGGCTGAGGTGAGTGTACTTCCCACAGAAGTCAGGCACCTCTCTGACAGCTGTTTTTCCTTTGTGCAGGCCAGGGCTTCGACCGGCACCTGTTCAGCCTGCGCTACCTGGCCGTGTCCAAGGGGCTGCCGCTGCCGCCCTTCTACCAGGACCAGGCCTACGCCCGCCTCAACCACAACATCATTTCCACCAGCACCTTGGTGAGCCCGGCTGTGCAGCTGGGAGGCTTTGGCCCCGTGGTGGCTGATGGCTTTGGAGTAGGGTATCAGGTACAAGATGACTGGATAGGTTGTAATGTTTCCTCTTACCCGGCCAGGAATGGTAAAGAATACCTTCAGTGTATACACAAGTCACTGGAAGATATCTTTAATGTTTTGAAGGGCAAGAAAATTGGTAGTTAGACATAAAGACACTGGAACACTTTACAGTTGCAGAACAAAATGCAGATTATGTCTGATTGACATACTAATCAATGTTCAGCATGGGTGAGACTGCCCAGCCTAACTGGCTTCATGTATCATCACTGAACTTGAATACTGTGAAATTCAGTAGGAAGTGTCTATCCATTTCAAAGAAATCAATTACAGACCTTGAATGCATTTCAGGAAATACAGACATTAACTATGTCAAATTAAGTAATGGATCCATGTGTTCTTAAAACAGATAATCTAAAATAAGCATTTTTATTGAGTTAATGAACTTGGAATACCTGTGTTCCATGAATGTTTGGGCAGACTACAGTACTGTGATACCGCTCTTGAACTGTTTGGTTTTAAAAAAATACTTGCAATAATTTTAAACATGGAAGAGTGGTTCCATTTGCACTCTTGCAGTAAGCTTGCTTACTAACTTATCTCTTTAAACTTGAATTTATATCAGAACTGATTGTGCCTCAACTGCTTGAAGCCTTTTCACTATAAGAGCTTTTAGAGACACAGAAAATTAAGTGAGAGGCTTTAAGAAACTTGCAGTCACCAACTGGGTTGTTAAACTGACTGGAAAAGACTGTGTTTTAATAAAGCTGTCTATTAATAACCACAAAGTTCTTTTATTGCCATATCTAAATCATACAGCATGGACAAACCCTTTTTCAATAGCTCATGTTTCTTACAAAGGTTGGAAAGAAAACTGCTGCAAGCATTCTGCACTCTGGTATGTAGATCTTGAATTCCTGCCTTTTACCCCCTTGATTTCCACTGTTTTTCTTCTGGGAAGCCAGGTCTTTCTGTGGAGCTGAATTGCACAGTGGTGGTGGCTTCTGTCATCTGTGTAAATGCAGCTCATGTCCCACTGCCACGGACAACCAGATGTGCCAGCAGAGCAGGAAAGTCTGAGCACATTGGTTGGATGTGACAGATCAGGTTCAGAGGCTCAGAAACTGCTTCCCTGTGCTCTTCCTGTGGGTATCTCAGTTTCCAGGTTCTCCCAGGGTCCTTTTAATTTAGCACAGTAAGTGTAGGCAATACCCTGTCCTGGAAGTATGAAATAAAAGTGCTAGCAGGGGAAAGCCTTTCATATGTAAGCCTGAAGGCTTTGCTCTTGTCATGTGCTGTTCTAGTTTTCAGCTGAAAATCAGTATTTTAAAACTTACTCTAAAACTCAGCATAATTGTTTTTGTTCATTTAAACAAAGAAAGGAAGGTGATAATTTGGGAAGATGCAGAAAATAATGTATCAGGAAACAATAATCAGACCAAAAGTATGAATAAAATTCACTAAAGATTGGCTGGGCTTTTCTTTTTTCCTTTTTGGGTTTGTTTGGTGGGGTTTTTTTGTTTTGTTTTGAAACATGAGACCAGCTGGCAGGATTGTGAATGCACTCGCCAAGGAGTACAAAGTCTGTCTTCACCTAAAAATGAGGTTTACTTAATGACATACTTGGAAAGGTAACTTGCTTTTCAGAGGATGTAACTGTGTAAATGTCAGCAGCAGTCAGGCTTAGGAAGTGTTCTCAGGAAACTCCACTCAGTCTTTACCTTAAGTGGCAGAAAGCTGCTTGAGGTGTAGCTGTTCCCTTAACACAGTGCCTTCACTGGTGCTTGCAGCCATTTCCTCACGATAGGAGTGCTGAGTGGGAAGACTTTATTTGCTTATGTTAGACAATCAAATGTAGCAACTTCCTGGTGACCAACTACTAAAACCTTTAAGGCTGTAAGTTGTGTAAGCAGTTACTCAATGCATTAGCTAAGCTGCAGCCCACCACAACCATGTAATTCCCAAACCCCATGGCATGAAGGCCATGGCACAGTTCAGTCAATGTGCACTATTTTCAGTTTGTACTGAGGCCATCTCCAAGTGCTCCATGGGAAATATTTTATTAGGGCATGCTGGGGATGGAAGGTACAACTCAGCAATGTCAGTCAAAGGCTGAACTCAGTCTTGGAGATCATTTCCAACCTAAATGATTCTGTGAACTTGGGTTTCCATTTCTGAAGTGCAGCCATGTAAAAAGTAACTCCAAGGAAGCTGCATATCTGATGTTTACAGCTCCTCCATCAATAACCATGTTATAATTTGTCACATGAACTTCAGCATTTTACAAATTTATGGGTAACTTCATAGATTCCAACAGATTCCTTTGTTTTTTCATCATAGTCATTCCAATCCTGTAGGAAATAGGATTTCAGTGTTAGTCACAAAGGACAGAATGCACAGACTGGAATTCAAACTGGAACTAAACGTTACTCAAAGTTTGTAAGAAGTTAAATTTTAACAGGTGAGAGTAGCAAGATCAGTAACCTGAAATTAAATGAGCTTCAGTCTCAGTGTTTTTATATATATATTTTGCTGGGGTTTATTTTCTTATGTAGTCCCCAGCCTGTAGTGGACAAGCAGCAGCCATGGCAGGTGAAAGGATTATCTATCATTTACAATACCCTAGGCAGGGGGGTAAGCAGACAAGCAGATCCCTGCCAAGTAGGATACCAGGGAACAGATGTGACCTTGAGATTCCTGCTCACACCCAAGAAGATTTGCAAGGTGCCATTATCCTGAGCTATGAAGGACAGTGTCTGTATTACTTTTCAGCCTCTCAGTGCACAGGACAATGGGCAGGGATCTTCCCAGACAGCCATTTAGTATTCCAGGTTCTTGGCTTCTGGAATTCCTGAGTGACTTAAATCTTTGTCAGCTGCTAAGTTAACAAATCCATACTTCTAAAAGGACACTGTTAGTAATGCTAGTTGTTCATATTTGATTCAGTTTCTCTCTCCTTCTGTGGCCTTCCTGTGGCTATAGGAAGAGTAAAACCAGTTTAGGGTGTGTATTTTAGAGTAGTGATGTGGGGAGGGCAAGCTAGGTGAGTAGTTTTGCTAGTGAAACTAAGACAACATACCTTTTCTAACAAGTTGATGTCATTGAAAGGTGTGCCAGATTCTGCACCTTCAGCAGCAAACCCTGCCTGCAAACACATTTGCAGAAGGTTTTTAAATTACATTGTACTGACAAAATAATAAACATGAACATTGAAATATCCAAAGAAAGTAGCTCAGCACAAAAATGTATTGTATTTCAATACAGAAAGAATTGGCAAAAAGAATGGGCAAGGTCTTTCCTAGTTAAGGGTCACTGTAAGGTTGGGACCCTGCTTGTGCATTGGGAAAATTCAATCCAAGGAACCAGAGTAAAATGAGGGAACACTGCTCCTCTATTTTTCCCAGCAATAAAAGTATTTCCAACAATTCTAGAGAATGTCAAAGCTTCGTTCCTAAGTTTATGTAGCAGCATCCAATTACTGTTAATAGCTTTGTGTTCAGAGTCCACACAGGCATAATAGCTTCATAGTACATTGCAGGGAAGTAATTGAAAATGTGGAAGAAAGTGAATAGTTCTGGGTTGTATACTGGAATCCAAGACACTGCAGAGAAGGAGCAGCTTGTATTGGATTTAGGCACACAAGTGACAGGCAAGCTTTATGTGTAAGGAGGATCAGCTGGCTGAGTGAACAGATTAGTATCCCAAACAAGCATTTCACAGGGGACAGTTCTTCACTGCCCCAGTGCTGCTGTTTTTAAAGAGTGGAGAAAGGACAGCTCTAGGGAGGTGCTCTGGTTTATCTTCCATAGGAACAGCTCTCTCACTTTAGGGTTCTTAGTTACCAAGCTGTACAGTAAGATTTACTAATTTTAAAAGTACATTTAAAAAATCCCAGCCACTTCTGTAGCATGCAAGAAGGTTTCTTACACTGTCAATTTTAACTACAGAATTTTATTAACAAGTGGCTGAAAATCAAAGGTAGCTTCTTCCTGGTTTTCTGCAAGGGATCTAAAATTAAGGTTTGTATCAGAGAAACAAAGGATACTTTCTCCTCTCTAACACTGAAATGTTTTGTGGTGGTAGTTGGGTTTGTTGGGTTTTTTTTGATAACTACTATAATTTAAATAAGACATGCAAGCATTAAGGCACTTTAAATATGGGTACCAAAAAATACAGAGAAAATACAGTGATTATATGGCCAAATGCCATGTTTAGTGCTAATCAAAAGTGAGATCTAGGGTTGTGCAGAAGCCAGGCTGGCTTGGATCATGCCAAATACAAAACAGTTGACAAAATTGTTCAGAACTGCAGAATTCACTGAAGTGACAAGAAACTCTCATTTACTGATTTAGGCATCCAAAAATTCACTGGAATACCTCTTCAGGGGTTCGAGTGCACCAAACTCAGAATATGAGATTAAAACTTTTGTTACAGCTGTGAAGCCTTTGTTCTGTAAATAAAATTGACAGCTAGGATGCAGAGCTATAAACATCTACATTTTGTAGTCTTCATCTAGATTTTTCTTCAAGTGCAAGTTCCTAAGTCTGGCTGCAAACCTTTCAAGCAGGAATAAACTAATAACCATTCTGGAATAAAGGAATAACCATTCATCAAAAAGATGGACTTCACTTAAATAAAGACTTCCCCCAGCACACTGCAGCAGGGTTTCTATTTATATCAAATTCTTTGTAGGATCAGCTTTTTTGGGCTGTTTCTTAGCACAGCATCCCAGTCTGAGAGAAGGATAAGACAGATTTATATCTGTCAGTCTATTTACACCTAATCGGACTGGAATAATAGGTTAAAAATAGCAGGCAGTTAAGTGGCATAGAGCATGACCATGCACAAGAGATGAGTCATTGCAGACTGGCCCTGAAGAATCCTTTAACTCTGAACCTTGAGGTTTGCTCTGCACAGCCTGAAACTGCCAGTGATCTTCAAGCTTTGTCTGCTCAAGCTGCAAATGGAAAAATGCCAGTGTTCATCTCCTGTGGCTCTGGTGATGTCAAGCCCAAAGAAAATCTGTTTGTATTTTAGACGACACACACCGAGGTTGTTCGTAACCTGAGCTTGATGAGTCTGTAATGCAACAAGGGGCAAGTGGTGCTTTGTCTAATGCTGCATTTTGCCTTTGGGAAAGACTCTCTTTTGCAATGACCTGAGCAGTGAAGACCTCTCAGATGAATTCAGATTTACACTGAGTCACCTGTGAGGCAGTTTGACTCCAAGGTGTGCTTAGCTTTAGATTTTACTGGCACAGAAAATACCAGTGTTTGTGTTAGCTCTTGGCAAGTTTTTGGTTTGGTCTTGTCCTTGAGACAAATGAAAAACTCAAAACAGGAACTGTGGAAGGATGGGAATCTGGAAAGGTCCAAGATGTTCCAGAACCATTTCAAGCAGTGTGTACTTCATCACTCTAGAAGAAGTGCTTTTAAAGACAGAAACAAATCACAAATAAGAACTCACCTGTGGTTGAAAGTCAACCGGTTCCAGACCTCGGCATTCAAATTCCACAATTGTTTTGAATTTCTCACTGTCTTCAGCCTGTGATTGATCAGAGAACCATTAGTTTCCATCTAATAGACAGTGACAAGCATTAGTCTAGGAATGGATTGCTTTAAAGGCAGCACTGTCATCTCTGATGCCCCAAGTGACAGCAAAATCCTATGGCTCACTTCACAGGTGGTCACTAACTAGAATTTCTTTATCTGCCATGAGGAAGTCTTAGAAAGGAAACCTAGAGGGGCATTATATAATCACCTCTGATTTGGGTGATATAGTTCTCTGCTGGCTTTTGAAATGTATCAGATTATTCTACACTTGAGACTGTAAAGAAGTCTGCAAGACAATTTCTGTCCAGGGACAAGAGCAGCTTTTTGTGCTCTTGAAGGAGGGTGATAAAGCAAAACTCAAAATATTGTTAATGCTCGTTTATCTTTTACATAGAAGAGGAAACAAACTTACATTGTAAGGCTTGATTGTCTGACTTAAAATATCTAAAACAAAACAAAACAAAAAATATACAAGTGAGTGGCACTATGTCTTCAGTTTTATTCAGCACAAACCAAGCACCAGGATCTTCTTTCACAGCAATTTCCTTATACAAAGCAAAAGAAATACACACAAGAAATGCAAGGCTTTCCTGCAGCTGGTCTTCAAAAGGCAGAATTCAATTTTTCTCCCTTCTCCTGAGAAGTTTACACTGCACCATTTTTCCATACCAATGCCAAAAAGATTTGCATGCTTTTGTAAAATAACAATACAGATGAGTTTTGTTCATGCAGAAGGCTGGACTCACCAGGAGGCCTTGCTGTCTCCCTGAACGTGATGTCCAGAAAGTGCCTGCTGGGAACTCAAGCACCAGGGCACAAAGGCAGAAATCGGTGTCAAGCAAAAATGGGGACTAAAAGAGAAACTGTGAAATGGATGCTGCCTGGTCAGTGTCCCAGCACGTACCAATGGAGTTCTCCCTGGAGCACAGCTTGCACTTCTGCACCATCGTGGCGCTTCCTCGGCCGCCCTTCAGGGGGGCACTGTCCTAAAATCCATGACAAGAGAGACATTTGTATCCACTTCAGCTTAGCCACTGCAACGGTAAGGTAGTTTTTACAACAACCTTTTTAGCTTTTTAAAAATACTGCAACAAGGCAGCGTTTTTCTTAACTACAGAGATTATTAATTCAACAAGTTGAGATTATTATTCTATTCTAGACTTTAAAGAGGGAATAATAGATATTTGTGTCTTATCCGTATAGGCATGCTCTACTAATTCTTCAAAATACATTCTTACCATTCAGCTATATGCAACAAAAAGGGATGATTATTGCTAAGAACAGACAAATATCCCTGAAAAATTTTATCCTGCTTTCTCAGCTTCCAAATTAGCTGATTTAGCATGCTTAAATCATATTGATTTACCTAACCTTCTCCAAAAGGATTCCATCAGCACTGGAGAAATAGGCTACAGAGAAGTATGTATTTATAGAATAGAATACAGAATAGAATACATATACAGATTTTTTTACGTCTGTTTTTAAAACAGATGTAATACTTTGTTAGCAATGGTCACCATGCAAATGGCACGTGTCAATTAACATTCTCCAAATATTTATTTTAATATATAACATGATAATTTTCTAAATGCATATAGCTATTAAAAAACAATCTCATCTAGAGGGTAAGCTGTCACATCCTTGATGCGGATGTGTGTGTAAGAGGTTTGTGTTCGCATTTTTGCTCAGAGGTAGGTTACGAGGGGCGCACGCACCATCAGCCGCAGGTACTGCCACTTTTCGGAGACTTCACCGCAGTTCCCACATTTCAGCTGGAGAACACAAATCGGAAGTTTGAAAGCTGTCAATAATCAGGGACACGCTCCCGGCCCCGGCCCCGCACCTTGAGGTACCATCGGAAGTCCTCGCCCTCGGCCCGCAGCCGGGTGATGTTCTCCAGCGTGGCGCGGAGCTGCAGCCCGATCCTCTGCAAGGCAAGCGGTGAAGCGGCGTCAGCCCCGGCCGGCCCGGCTCCCCCCTACCGCCAGGGCCCGCGGGGCTCCGGCCAAGGCTCCCCCCTGTCCCCATGGCTCCGGCCAAGGCTCTCCCCTACCCCCATGGCCGCACGGATTCTGTGCTATTCCCGGCTCCCGCGGCCGTGCCCTCAGCCAAGATGGCGCCTCCACGCTCCCTGCCCGGCTGGGCCGGCGCGAAGCCGCGTCTGCCCTCAGCCAAGATGGCGGCCGTCAGCGCCCCGCGCGCGGGAGCGGGAGGTGCCTGTGGGGAGGAAAAGCGGGAGACACTGTTTTCAAGATTACACATAAATTAATAACTTTTAATTTTTTTTTTTTTTTTTTTTTTTTTTTTTTTTTTAAGTCGCAGCGTCTTCTTACAGACAAGCAAAAGCGCAGTTTGGCAGCACTGCCGTGGGGTCTGCCCTGAGGGCCTGTAGGGGACTGCTCAAGGTCTTTTAACGAATGCTGCACAACAGATGTGCCAGCCTAGAACTAAACGAAATACATTCTAGGTTGCTTTTCAGCTTCTCTGAAGCTGAACGGGACAGTCAGTGAAGATCCTGGATGGCTCCTCAGTCCCCTGTTGTTTGTCTCTGCTCTGGAGGCAAGCAGGTAACCCCGGGTGGGATGAAGGTGATGTGTATCTGCTGTAACCATTTACCTGTGCAGAGTCAGATGTTGTTCTTGGCTGGCCAACAAAACACCCAGTTCAGGATAGTGACAAAAGTTTGCCTTGACAACTGGCAAAAGTTTGTTTCACAGAGCCAGGCTTCATTCCTTCTTCCACTGCTGTGTAGAGAAGTGCAGTGTGTGGATGGTACAAGTGAAGTGACACACTCTGAATGCACCATTATAAAAGAAGTATTAGAAGTCAGTCTCTCACCACAGCTTAAAAATTAAAAACAGAAATCTTACCCTTTTATTGAGTCACTGACAGTTTGTAACAACAACAAAATAACAACCAAAAAAATAATCTAAAGTACAAAAAAATTCCAGAAACAATGAAGAACTGGAACACAATCCTCCCTCCCCATCGTTACTGCTGACATTGCAATACAAATTTCAGTTTGTCTGATTTAAATTGGCTTAATCTTGAAGTGGAGTCCAATAAGACTGAAGACGAGACATTTAAGGTCCTGGACCAGGTAGTAGAATACTCTTAAGCCTTCTGGATCTCTGCAGTTCACAAAAGACGGAAGAAAGGGGGGAAAAAAATTAAAAGATTAAAAAAAGTTTTAGACTGATGCTCTTAAAGAACAGGTTACAGAACTAATGTATTAAAAAACCCCAAAGCCTATATGGGGACTTTTTAGAGGTCATCTTAGATTTGTTTCATTCTACACTGATTAAATATTCTGTACTCCAACTGTGAACATTTTAAAGTTTTTACAAAATATGCATTTTTATAATGAAAACAAGTATCAACAGCACTTAGGATTTTACCCTCCCCTTCCCCAAAACAGTCAGTCTTTTCAGCTTAGGTGAAATACAGGTATCTTGATTCTCCCTACAAAATTGGCACAATGTCAGCTCAGACTGTATGTGTGTAACAGGGTTCCTACAGCAGGGTCTGCTCTTTGAGTTTGAGAACACAGCCTGTAACACCACAGCTTAAAGGCATCTGGCACAATGTGCTGCAACACAGAGCACTGGTGCCCCCAGGAGCTGATTCATACTTTGAAACTATATAAAATACATGTACCAAACACTCAGGAAGTTCTAATACAGATTTATAAATAGAAACAAGGGCAGCACAAAAAGCAAGAGTACGTACTTGGACTGATTCACATCAATGAGGGAACCGATTTTTGATGTGGTAAAGGAGATGTGTTCATCACCAATTACTATCTCAAGTTCCTGAAAAATAAAACGTTATAGAAACTTACTGCTTCATGGTACCAGTTGCAGAAATACTTCAGTACTGTGATGGTTTTTATTACAAATTTCTATTACAAAGATAACAAATGCAGCAGGTCTGTGAATCGTATTAGCTTCCACAACTACACTGCCATTGAGGCACTACTCAGGTTTTGTTTCCCTTTCAGCTGGAAAAAATACTGGCTTGAAGAAAAAATTTAGTTATGCTTCCAAGGAGCTAACATAGGAAAATTAAAGAGCAATTAGAGGAGACACTATGCACCGTACCTGTCTGCCCACTCTGTCAGGAGGAGGCCACAGAGCATCATCTTCTTTTGTGATTTCACTGTCGTCGATTATTCTCTTCAGCTCTTCCATCACACTCTTGTGCACATAAGCCTGGACACAACATCCGGCAGAGAAATAAGTACAGCCCTGCCCACAGCGCCCCGGCCAAGCCATCCAACCCTGGCCCAGCCCACAGCGCCTTTCGCTGGCACAACCGGCCCCAGCCGCGCTGCCCTCACCTCTTTTCGGATCATGACATCGTTCTTGTAGTTGCTGTTGTTGGCGTAGCGCAGCTTTCCTGCGGGGAGAGGATGAGCATTAACCCTCGTATTAACCCACGCCGGGGGACCCGCGGCCCGCACCCGCCCTCAGGGAGCACGGCCTGCCTCCCCCGGCCCCCTCTCACCGTCGGGCCGGAACTCGAACTCGAGGAATTCGTGTCCGAATTTCCCCTTGTGCCCCACATAGTAGCGGAGGTAGAAATCACTCGCCATGGCCGGGCTACAGAGGATCTTGCGTCACCAAAGGGAAGTTGGCGCAGCGCCAACTCCGACGCACGGCGCCGTTCCCAAATCGGCCGCGGCCGCCCCCTGGCAGGCCGGGGGTGAAGCAGCTCCGTGAGGCGGAGCGCGACTGGCACGGAGCCGGCACCGAGCGGGGCTCAGCACAGTCCAGCCGGGACACAGCCTAAAAGCACCTGGGGAGATCCCACAGCGACACGAGACGGTGTCGGGTGAGGCGTCGCCGCACCTCTGCTGTTCGCAGGGCACAGTCCCAGCCCTCGGCGGGCCCCGTGAGGGGAACAGTTGTTCGCTTGTTACTCATAAGAAAGCGTTCTAGTGGTACTTAGTCATACCAGTGAAAGAGCTGATGTGAAAGAGGCCATTTGTGTGTGATGAGCACTGTTGGCTGCATTCAGTGCTGCTACAAGAACTTGAGTCGCACTTTGTTAATGTGCGCCCCTTCCAAGTTAGAAGGGGCCTAACCAAAACCATCAACTTTATATTTTGATTAAGTAGCTAAGCAAGGATCGAACCCTCGAGGTTGGCATATATTGGCCCCATCCTGTACCCGCTCGGCTATTTCCAAAGGCGGTGGTGAGTATTAACCAGTTGCACTGATCCCAGAGCTGGTGGTGAGTTAATCCCAGAAGCATTTCCTGATGTCTTTTCTGAGCAGAGGAAACAAACACTGTGCATTTATGATTTTAAGGACAATGAACTACAAGGGGACGAGTTTCTGTCTTCTGAAGCAGTTTGGTGCCTCAGTGGGGCTGGTGTGTTGAGATCCCTCACCACAGGTGGCCTGAGGTTTGAGAGTAAATGCACTGGGGGTAAATCCTGCCCTTTTCTGCTTTGGGAACTGCTGAAAGGAGATAGCCAGAGACACACCTTTTGTAAAATATTCCCTTCTGCAAGAAAAATTCAGAAACACGGTATCTCTTGTGCTCATCACTAGATGGGATGCTTTTTATTGAGGACACAGAATGGGGGAGGGTGGTTTGCTCTGTGGTGGTGTTGGAAATGGGTTTGCACTGATGAACATGGTTTCATTTAGATGGTGCTGCCTCACATCCCTCTGCAGGGCTAATGGAGTTCTGTCTGCTTTCCTTAGAGTTATAGCAGGTTTAAATCAGGCAATATTTACTCTTAGTCATTGTTTTCACAGCTTTGTGCTTGAATACTCTCAGTTGCATTCTGCATTCTTTAGGAATGTCCATTCTATAAAATGTCTAAAACTTGTCTCTTCAGTAGAAGAGTCCTACTGATGCAGAAATAGCCAAGCTGTTGCTTTATAACATCTGCATTTCTTTCTGCAAAGAAATTAAAACCTTAAAAAATGTAACATTTGTATTTATACCAGACTGAAGGATTTTTGGCAGAATTATTACCTTTATTTTGTGAACTTGGTTGTCCAATTTAGAGGTAATACCATGTACTGTCTGTTTTTTCCCCAAGTTCAGAGATTTGGTTTTGTTTGGTTTGGGGATTTTCTCATGAGAGAATTACTCCACTGTAATTGTCTAAATTATTTATAAGCCTTTTCAGGAATATCAGTGCTTAATGTAAATTTATTTAAATTACTGTGTTTGAAGGAAGAGCAAACTGGCATAGGAGTTATCCCAAGAACCTGCATTTTAATTCCTTCTGGAGGTGTCAACTGTCATTGAGTTCTCTATATTAATTCTAACGTTTTATGATAAACGCATACTATATATAGGTGAGATAAAAATGGTTTTTTGCTGTGTGTATATTATGTTTTTTGTCTCAGTGAAATAACTATCATGTTTGATGGTGATACAATGGGTAAAAAATTGCTGCCAGTGTTGTTTGGGTTATCTTGACACATTCACAATCCCAAACATGCTCTGCTTGAATGCATTGGCTAAAGTATGTGTTTGTGAAAGGCAAAATGTGTGTGCTGTAGTTCTTTTCATTCTGCTTAAAAGCATGTGTAAACAGTGGTTGTTCCTGCCTCTGAAGAAAATATCTCTATAAACACACATTTTTAGCATTAATTTCCATATGATAGAAGGACTGTAATGTAACAATGTGCATATGGAATCTTAATACTGGTGCTGGTTTATAATGGGTTTGGGTTAGGGGGTATTTTTGTTTTTTTGAAGAAGAGCAAAATTTACATGATTTTCTCCTCTGACCTATGGGAGCAGGTATCTGTGGGACTTGGAAAAATGGGAGAGATCAGATAAACATGCTCTGAGAAATTCTGTTTATTTAGGGTTTTTTCTCATGTCAATAAAAGAGCAGATGGCTTGGATGAATCAATCTACTTTGGATCCATAATTTAACTTGGTTTTAAGATTGCAAGGTTTGTGATTGTTTCTTGAAATAGTTGTATTTCTGCTATTTTATTCTCTTCACTAGAAATGTTGAACACTTTGGAGAACTGGGTGACAGAATTTTTTCACAGATTGCAAATAAATCAGGTTGTTTTCTGATATCTTTCCATGTCTGTAACTTGTGAAACCATGTTCCAAACACAGAGAATTTTATACAACTCTTTTTCCTTGTGTCTGCAGAGGCTTTAATTCCCCTATCAAAGAAACTGCTTTGACTGAGGAAAGTTATGACATTATAATCTCTGAAAGTTAAAGAATCCCTAAAATACTTGTTTAAAATGTGTTCCATAGCATTTAACGTGCTGTATGGTTAACATGAGTGGATCTTGACTTTGCACATAGATCCTTGTTATGCCCGTGTTACTTCTGTAGTTGCTGTGAAGAGAATTTTGCTCTGGTTTTGAGGAATGTGAGTTCCTTTGCCTGCATTGTGTGAGGGATGATGAGTATGAAGGTGCAGCTGAGTCAGCAGTGTTGTGGCTGCCGAGACACACGGGGGGTGCTGTGTTAACCCCGAGCTTTGCACTTTGATGCACTGTTTACCAGAGTTTGCACTTTGGAATTGCAATACGGATAAGTTTCATCTACTCAGTTAAAGACACACCTCTGTGAGAAGGAGCATTTGTTGTCTTGGTGCCAAGTAGAACAGCGTTGTTGCTGTGAGGTGAGGCCGCGCTGCTGTGCCCGGTTATTGACTGACTGCCGGGCTCTGTTTGCTCACAAGGCAGCTCCCACTGGCCGTGACTCAGTAAACAAAAATGGGCTCTATTGACTTCTGTATTAGAAGAACCAAATCCTGAGCCTAGCACGGACTCCTGGGTGTAAATGAGTGTCTGAAAAGGAGGAAGATTTGTGGGAATTAATTGAAAGCAGGACTGGAAGGGTCTGTCAGTGTTGCTGTGTTCAGCCGCCTGCCCTCAGACAAGATCAGCTCTCCCATGGGAATAGTTGTGAGAGTTTTAAGGAAGCTTTTTGGTTTTGATTGATTTTGACTCCCTGCTTTCTCTACAGATCGTTTTTGTGTCAAATGCAAGTTTATAATGTAATTGACTTTCTCATTTAAAAAGTCAGCCCCCATCTGAGCCCGCTGGGTTTGGCAGGGCTGGAAGTTGGGGTGCAGTGGTGTGTGGGAGCTGAGAGGAGTATCTGGGCTCCAGTTCTGGTGAATCCAGCTCTTTAGAGTTTATTGCCACAAATAATTCAGGAAAACAAATAGGACTTATTTAAATGGTTTATTTGTTTTTCAAGGTAGGGCTGTGTCTTGAACTTACACAAAATAGGATCTGCTCTTATTTAAAAATAGATGTGTGATAATTATCACTTTAAGAATTTACAAAGATAGTTATGAGGGCTGACGTGGGGGAGCTTGTCTCCAGTGGTTGCTTCTGAGGAAGAAACTGCACTTTTAGACTGAAATTAGCCTTTGTGCATTGTTCTCTAAGTACTTCCCCAAAAACTACATAAGAAAGAGGAATTTGATTATTTGATGTCACTGCATGTTTCAGGCTCCTCATTTCGACATTAGCCAGGAGCTGTATTCCAGTCATGTATTTCTGTGTAAACTGATTTTATTAAACAAATCTGCCAAACTCTTTAAAGGTTTCCCTGGTGGCAGGGAGTGAGCACAGGTATTTATGTATTTATTCAGCCTTCAGCCCATGACCTTCCTGTAGAGGTGGGCTATGTCTCTATAAATGTGGAAATAAACAAAGGAGTGTTGGACATTTTACCTCCTTGATTGGAAGGACATCCGGGTTATGCCAAGTTGCTACAAAGAAACTTCTCTTTGCTTTCGTGTGGCCTTGCTTTACCTTCAACAAACATTGTTCTATGGTTTGTTTTTCTTTTATTTGAAATGCTTTACCAAGTTTGTTTGTTTGTTTGTTTTTTAAATCCAAGCTCTGCAGAACCTTCTGAACACAGCAGAATTTCACAAGCTTTGCAGAGAATTTTTAGATTTTACATTTAGGCATGTTTATGCTGCTCTAAGTGGGCCTCATGTTCTGTGCTACACTTTGACAAAAAGTTAAATGGAATCTTATTTATTTCTAACATTTTTACCTGTGTACTTTTTAATTTGTTTTGCATTTTTTTTTCAGGCTTGTCATCATCTCTAACACACGAGTTTTTCCAATGTATTTAATTCCAATATTTGAGTTTTTTCTTTTCCCTTATTCTATAAAGAAAGAAACTTGTGTAGGAAGTGTGGAAATCCAAGCATGAGGCTTCCTTGGCAAAAAAGGGAAACACCTGAGGCACATCTGCCTTCCCACAGAAGACTTCCAGCCTTTCTTGTCCTCTGCACGCATCAGACTCTCCAGTCCTTAGTGATTTGAAAACTTTGTTAAGAAAAATACATTGCTTTCCTTTTACATAGATAATTGTGCTTTTGAGCAGGCTTTGATCTGCTGGATGCAGGAGTCCCATCCATTTCCTGTGCAATCCTTATTTTTCAAAACCTTGTACAATTGTGAGGGATCCCAAGTGAGAAGCAAACCCTGAGCTTTCAAGAGAGCCCTTGCAGACAGACTTCATGCACAGGTGATGTGCTGAATTCATCCAGGGTTGCCATGGCAACCCCCCTTGTTTTTCTTCATCCAGAGGAAGATTGTTTTATCAGTAAATGTACCTTTCCACAGAGCCCCATGGCTTTTGTTCAGGGGTCTCACAGCTCTTAGGAGCAAGAGATGAGCAGGCCCTGACATTACCATCATCACTGATCCTCATTGCTCACTAAAGCTCTTTATTCTTCAGCTCTGGGTGTACCAGCATTTAGTCTCTCCACCTCTTCTGGGGTTTTTGGCAGAAAACTGTCCTTTCCATATTGGATGAGGCCATGTAATCTCAGATTCTGGGCTTTCAGCATTATTATTTTACAGCCAGGAGACACAATTCTCAGTCTGGATGTTCTCCTGTCCTTTCCCCCTGATCTCAGAGAGTTCTTGGTCATCTTTTTCAATCTGCTTTGCTGTGGCTCTCCTGCCCCTAGGAGCCATCAGGTTGGTTCTGTTCCATGTTCATATCACTGGCAGTTCCTTAGTGATTTAAAAGTGAAAAAATAAGGGAATAGAACCAACCAAGATGAAAAGGATGATACTGGCTGTAATACACTAATCTCCTTCCAGAAGCCAGGGAGTTATTATTTCTCAAAATAAAGTGATTTGTCTCTCTCAAGGAATTATTCCTGATTTTCAGTCAGTCAGGATTACTCTGAGTCCATCCTGTCAAACCACAGGGATGGTGCACAAGCAGTTCCTTATTGACAGCCCTTTAACATAGAGTAATGCATGCCAGCTTCAGGAATTAATGCATATATTTTTATATATTTCCACATAGGCAAATGCACCTGCATATGTTTTTTTCCTGTGTCAAATAAAAGGCCTTGCCCACAGATGGCTCTTGGGATTAAAAGGATTGGAAATAATAACACATTTCTATTTTCAATTAATAAACCTATTTTGCCATTATCCCAGGCAGCAGCATCCATCTGTTGAACATTACTTGGGCATTGCTTCCACAAGAGAAATATTACAGGTAAAATTATGTTTAGACTGTCAGTACATTAATTATGTCATTACATTAATTATGTAAAACAAATTTACATTATGTTTTTATTTCGTGGTGTTTCTAAAACAGTTTGCATAGACAATCCAGTAAATTATCAAGAAGTCATCACAGAAAAGGTTAATTTCAGAAAATGTATTTTGTGCTTCTGATTATTTGAGAATAGCATACAAAATTATGTGGATGTTCTGTATATAACCTTGGTGTTGATATACTAGATAAAATACTCCATGAACATATATCACTTTTAATAGTCTTCATGGTGCAGGTCCTGAGCTGCTGCTTGTGTGCTGCAGGAGACACAGGGCTGGCTTGGATGGACACCCAAATTCCAGCCCAAATATCCACTCCTGGTGCAGCCCTGCCTGTGGGGTCTTTGCCATGTCACACATCTCTGATGGTGCCTGCAGGATCTGCTCCTGTCTTGGGGAAGATGTGCACAATTTCCTCTCTGTGGTGGCACAAACCTCTGATTTTGGAAGAAAAAAAGAGCTAAAATCACTTAAATCATCCAGTCACTTTGCATCCTGCAGTGGAATAAGAAAGGTCAGGCAATAACTTTTGTTCAAAAAGAAGACTTCAGTAGATGGATGTGGTTTATTTAATAGTAAAGAAAAGGTCATGGATTTTGTTCTTTTATTCTCACATAAATTGATTTTGTAAAGTTGAAGTTGGTTTATCAGCATTTGTGTTCTACTGCTTTGTTATTTCAGTACTGGAGAAAAGGTCATCTTCTTGCTGGTGTCTGATATTCCATGGTCCATTAGAACTGCATTATTTCTGCTGAAGCTGAATTTCTTTTCTTGCATTTTTTTCTCTCTTTATTTCCCCCACAACTCCACTTGTCCCAGGTGAGCTGAGCTGCAGGTGGGTGGTTTGTCCTGCAGTCTGTATATCAAAGGTGCCTGCATAGGATTGTATCTGTCTTATTTGGGTTATAGAATGACAAATTAATGACTGGGCTGTGCTAGCCTGATAAGCAATTTAGGTTCATAAAGATTTTTTTTAGGTTTTGTTCACTATTCAAGAGCTTGAAGAGATACCCACTCAAGTATTTTTTGTAGGGGAGTGAATTGCATTCTGTCTCAAAATGAAGTGTCAGTAGAAGGCAGTGACTGAGTTTTTTGTATAGAGGAAGAAAGAAAAATGAAAATATTTAAAAATATGGAGATCTGATGAGAAATTTATTATGTGAGTCTTCTGCTAAGGAAATCATATTTTCTGTTCAGCCAGCTCATCACTAATTTGTTTGCCTTACTTCAGTTCTACTCCAGCAGTCTTTGAGATGGCCAGAGAAGAGCTAAAAAAAAAAAAAATACTTCAATGTGCTCATCAAATCAGAGGTGTTAAGCCAAATGAGTGTCAGTGGGGAAAGGCTTAATTTTAGGGTAGTGCTAGAAAAGAAAGTAATCACCTTTGTCTTCCTGTGTTGTCACAGCACTGTAGAGAAGGGGCTGGTGGAGTTGCCTTTTAATCAGAAATTACCATGCAGTTCTTTGCTCCTCTTGTTGAATGTGTGAATGCCAGCACAGTAATTACATGTGAACACAATTTTCAAACTGCCAAATATTTTTGCTTTATACTCAGTGCTGGTACTAATGATCAGGTGCCAAAGGCTGACATGAATTAATGTCTGAAAAGTTATCCTCTGTATTTTTTCTTTAGAGTTGTTCTGTTTCTTGTCAGCAGCACCTGTGTGCATGCACTTGGAGGTTAAAATTCCTCCTCAGAGGATTATCAAATCTTCTGAATATGTCTCAGCTGGGGCCATCACCCTCCCACAGTTCCATCCCAGCTGCCCTTTGTTTCTTTCTCATTGCCCTTGCTCTCAGATCATTCCCATTTCATGTTCATCTCACCCTCTCTGGAAGCAAACTTCACACTTAGATCAGCATTTACTTTTTTAAAATGTTGGTGGAGAAGAGGAGATGCTGGAGGCCTGCTGCTGCAGAGGTGGGGTAAGGAGACAGAACTGATATTGCATAGGACCAGGGTCACCCAGCCAAGTTGCTTCTTGATTTGGAAAATATGGATTCCCTGGAGCCCCAGAAAACAAGAAGTACTCTCTAGAGTCTCAAAAATGCAGTAGTTAACACTTCATGAATATAATTTCACATCTTGTTGGAGATTCATTGGGTCTGATGACATAAATATTCTGATAGCACTGTGTTGATTTTTCTTAAATGAGGGAATGGTAATCAAAATAATGTTTGGATGTGGACTCCTGATCTGCAGGAGCACCTGAAGGTTATTCCTCTTTGGCCTTGTTCTTGTTATGAAGGTGGAGTGTGCTCTAAAAGGGAGACATGAAATCAAAGCTCAGCGTGTTCTGGAGCCCTTGTAGCACTAATAGCTATTGACACTACAAATTATGGTGTCTTCATTAGGATTTTTGCCTTGAAGTGACTCACTTATGTTAAAAGGCTGCTGTGTACCTGCTCATTAGGAGGTGCTGCTCCAGTACTTGGGATTAACTTGAACCCTTTGCAGCCTGCCTGTGTAGGTCACACAGATGGCACACAGGTCCCTGAGGGAAGAGGGAGAGAATTCTGCATCACATGAATATCTCAGTACAAATGCTGATTTGTGTTTGTGCTTTGGCCAAGGTGTGAGCAGGTGTTTAAGTTGTGCTGTTTGTGCTCCCCAGAAAGCTCCACTTTGCTCCCCTGGCCCATCCCTGCCCTGTGCAGTTCTGGGGGTGGATTTGCCAAATGCCCACCTGCTCTGGAAGGTGAGAACCCGCACGAGGAAGCTGTGTCTGTGTCTCCACAGAAACCACTGGATTATTGGGTGCCACTGGATTATTGGGCCAGGTAGCAGAGATCTGCACACAGCCATTGGTGTTACCTGCAGTGCTCTGCTGGGCAGTCACATTTGAGGCCTGGTCAGTGCAGAGCTGCTCTGGGTGGTCACAGCAGGGACAGTGGCTGAGTTACAGGGACTTTGTAAGCACAGTGCTGTGCACAAGACTCACTATATTAATTACAGCTAGGTGCAAGTTTAGTGGGTTTGTCCATTGTTCTTTGGGTTGGCCAGGGTCATCTGCAGGGTCTGAAGCAGTGTGGGAGTGGTAAAACCCCAGCTGCTTTGAAAGGGGTACTTTTTGACTAAATTTGAGAAGCATTTCAGGTGCACATGGAGGAGCTGGGTTTCACTTTCCTGAAAAGCAAGGCAACACCTGGCTTGGCTCAGCAGGGGAGGTGCAGCTCCTGTTCAGCTGGGTTTTCCTGAGCAGTTTGTCCCATATATCCTGTTGCTATGGGAAACCATAACTGTAGCTAATTCCTGGCATAGTGTAGCTGAAAGTCCAGAGTAATGTGTTACAAACAACACATCATCATCATATGGTCCTGTCACAGCTTCTCCATTAATTTATCTGGGTCTGCAGATGGCCCATGTCTTTGGCTGTGTTTAAATCAGGCTCGGGGTGCCTCCCTAGCTGTGTATATTTGTATTACTTAGAGTCTATTCTGGGCCACTGATCATACTTTGAATATCATATGTTCCTAGTTCAATCATTTTGGTGCCATGTTCATGGAATCATAGATTGGTTTGGGTTGGAAAGGACCTTTAAGATCATCCAGTTCCAGCCTCCTGCCATGGGCAGGGATGCCTTCCACTAGAGCAGGATATTCCAGCTTGGCCTTGAAAACTTCCAGGGATGGAGAAGCTGCAACCTCTCTATGCAGCAAATATTGTAGCTCTGTGATCTTCTGTAAACTGATAACATGAATGAAGAAAACACCAAAATGTTCTGTATTTGGTGGGTGTGCATGTCACTTGTAATGATGAAAGCATCACTGCTTATTTATATCCTGAGCAGAGCCCTAGCCAAGGCAAGGGGACAAATGCAACTGTAATCCTTGGGGATTGTGAGCCTAGCCCTTGTTTCTGTGTCTTAGTGTGCAGGAGAGAAACCAGGTTTTTATGACTGGAGTCTGAATGGATAGCTCTTAAATCACCTTTAAAAAAAAAGGAAGACACAAGGAGAGATGTAATTTGGAGAGTTCATGCCTCACCACACTGGGATGGAGCTCGTGTCAACTGAACTCCAAAAGGGCAAAAAAAGGTTTTAATTTGGCTTTTCCTGCAAAGACCTCTATAGCGAGAGATTCTCTTAACCTCACCTGCTCCTCTGCAGGCTGCCAGCCACTGATGTGATTGAGAAAGTTTTTTTTATTAACTTCATGACTTTTATTGCCACTGATGCCTTTAGTATCAAAGAAATATGAAGTCAGTTCATGAGGTAAGGCTTTTGAATGTGATACCCATTTCAGATATTGCTAAAAATAATGTCAGTTTCCATTAATTTTGAGCCAGCTTTTCATTACAGGAGGTCTAGAAGTCATCTTTAGCCTTTGTAAGAAAATTTCTGTCAATGAAGCTTAGACCTAAATATCACCTTCCAAGTATTGTTTATCTTCTAAGCATCATTTCAAGGTGCTCTCTTTGCTTAGAACTTATTTAGGTCTGTGCCTTATTAGTAAAATATGTAGATTCAGGGATTTTTCTTGAATGTTTGGTTGTAAGGCTTTCCATAATCTTATATGTGTAATGGCTTGAATAAAGTAATGTATGTGCTTTTAGCTGAGCTCTAGTGGAGAAATGTATGCATGAAAATAAATTACTGTAGGGGGAACCAAATAATTCCTTGATTGGCAGACTCAGCAGATAAAGTCCTGCATAGGGTCATGTGGAATGTCTTTGCTTTTGGCCTCAGTTGTAGCTGGCCAAGAACTTCAGGTAAAACCTCTCCACTTCTTTCTGTAGCCTTGAGGCAAGGGCTGAAGAACTGAACTGATGTGAAGACAAAATTATCAGTCCAGCCTTCTGTAACCCTGTGTGCATCATCCTTGGAGCCAGGCAGGGCCTCTCAAACTGTCAGGGAGATTTGCTTCTTTCACTGCCAGAACTTCAGCTCCCTGCTCAGGCACTGCCTTAGCACCACTGGCAAGATTACATGGTTTCCTTGATAGTGGGGGGAACTTTGCAGGCAGCTGTGGCTGATCCCATAAGGAAATGTTCTCCCACTGAGGTACAGGGAGAGATTTAAATGCTGCAAATAAGTTGCAAAAGGAGTTATCATTTTTTAAAGCATGTTAATTCCCATTCTGCTTGCTGATGCATGAGTGCAGATACAGGTGAGCATTACTGCCCTCCTGTAAAATAAGAACTCAGCCTGGACTGGTGCTCATTGGCTTCTTCTGGAAGTTGGGATGAGCAGTGCACACTCAGCACCCTGAGGTGCACAGGCCATCTTCTGGGGACACTCTGGGAGGTGATCTGTTGTGAAGTTGATGCTTTGTGTCACTGTCTCTGCTGCTGGGATAGCAAAAGCCACAAGTTCACCTTTATCTGTGTAAAACTGGACCCTGAGATTGGTGTCTTGGCTGGGGAGTCAGTGCTCAAAGCCATACAAGTAAAACAAGGGGGGCTGGGGTGTAAAGCCCTGGCAAACTTGGCCAGGCTCATTTCATCTGTGTGAGAAGAGCCAGTTTGGTCTCTGTAGAAAGAGCCCCCCCATTTTTCTCTTCTGGGGCTTCTCTTCTGGTGGGTTTGCCCTCTCTGGATGCCATTTGCCCAGCAAAGGCCTTTGGCACTCCCGTTCTCAGGAGGGGACAGCAGAGATGTGAGCATTGAGGACACAGCTGAACTGGCACTACTCTGAATGCTGCACTGGGGCAGGGACAGAGCTCACAGCCCGTGGCTGTAGACCCTGCTTCAGGGCAAGGATGTTAAGACAGACTTAAAAGTGTTTCCCAGAGTTAAAGGGCTGGTTTGATGGAGAGCAAACCGTGTAAGGACAGGAGCACACACACCCCTGAGAAGGCAGAAAGGTGACTCAGTTACATAACACTGAGGGACAGAGATGAGTCCCTGGAGTCCACAGAGATCTTAATGGGAGCTGGTGTGGATTAGCTCAGGCTGTACAGTTACTGTGTGTAAGAACTGAAACAAAAAAATTAATTTTATTGCTAATACAGCAGAAATAATTTTAAAAGGGAGTTGTTCTGGGAGGTTTAATGCCCAGGTAGGTTTGGGACTCTCTTCTGAGGTTCTTTCAATTTCCTTTTGTGCTGTTCTTGCTGTTTAGGCCTGGAGAGAATGTTGTTGTTGTTTCACTTTTTCTATTTGTTGCCATATTACTTTGCTAAAATACTTAACTGAAAGGGAAGAATGTTTTGAAGTAAGAAAAAAGCCCATTTTCAGTTAGATAGAAAACTAAACCACTGATATTTACCAGTATATCAGTCCATATTAGTTTGCTAATAACTCTTTGTGCTTGAAAAGTTTTACCTGCTTGGCTGCTTCCTTTGGGACTAAGAATTGACTGAAAGAGAATTTCAATAAAGGCACTGCTTCCAAGGGCTTTGAACAACATGCAGTGGGGAAAGGTTGTGGAGAGTATTGTATTGTATTATCCAGGATTTCATTTTTTCAGGAGACAGGGGAGAGAGAGCAAGCTAACAGTGTGTTTAGTTCTGAGTCACTTATGTGGCCAGCCAAAATTATTGTTCTACTCCCAGTACATGAACATTTTTCCAGCTTTATGGGAGGGACTCTTTGTATGTTTAAAAGAAAAGAAGTTGAGCCTGCCTCCTGAGATTCCAAGAACAGATAATTTCTGTCATTCTTCCAAGATGGCAGAGGTGAGGCTCTAAGGAGTTTTGCAGCTTGTGTAGGTGTTTTAACCAAAAGCTCCAAGAAGAAACTGAGTCATTTGCAATTAGTGTTGAATAGTCCAGCATGTAACAGTTCAGGTGCACCAGTTGTGTTGTGGGCACTGTTCAGTTCTGGGACATTTTCTCACTCTGGGTAAGGACTGGAGTACTTGTACCACAGAGATTTTACTCAGTTACATCAGTGAGTCAAGGCAATGAAGCTGGTGCTGTTTGCCATGTGATTTGCAGATGACCAACACCAACGTGGCAGGAAAAGAGACTCCAGAACAAAGTGCTGTGTTGTGGAACATGAGCTGTCCCCAGCGCTGCTGCTGTGACACTGCAGCTGGACACTGCTTACACAGCACAGCTCCCAAATCCCACTCTGGATTTGGGCAGCTAGGGAAAACTCAGACCAAAATATGATACAGTCCCATTTCAGACACCATGAAGTAATTAGTTCAGTAATCCCAGATAAAAAAATTTAATCTTTCTATAGAAACAGTGCACTGTTTTACAAAGGTGTTCATTTGGTTTCCAGTACAGCAAGTGTTACACAGAGCCCCCCCGCCCCTCCCTGGGCCTTTTGTCTGCAAGGTAAGAACTGAAACACAAAAGGCACCAAGCAAGAACTTACTCTAACAGAACTTCAGTATGACAAGACAGAGCAGAAATGATTACAATGTTAAATATCACCCTACCAATCTGAACCATTATTTAAAATAATTAACTTCTTAAAAAACAAATTTGGTGTTTGACTTCTCAGTAGTTATAAATCTGTAAAGGTTGAAATCAGCACTGCACATTGAGTTCATTTACAATGGTTTGAAAAAACCTGCAGCCTTTTACACGTGGTTTGTACAGGTTTGTTTGTGTGTTCTTAAAAAAGTATCAAAACTGTAGAACTTTCATATATATTTACATTCGTCTGTTAGTTACAGTGTTATCACATACAGCCTTTCTCAGCTTTTTTCTTCATGCACACAGTGCATGGATTTATAGAAAGAGAGCTTCATACCTTAAAACAATAATGGGATATCTTACTGATGTTGTCACTGCCTTAAAATCTAAAATTTGGAATAGAAGGATGCTTGATTATTTCTGTATTGTCTATGCAGGCCATGAGGCATTTGAGAGTATGTATTATGTCTGTAATGCATACCAGGGCTTTAAACACTTTCCTTCTTCTTTTAGTCAAGAATCAGCTTCCAGCTCACATTACTCTGTAAATTTATTCTAAAAGAAAGGAAAAAAAAAAGGAAAAAATCTCCAAACCTACTCAGCCTGAGTTTCTTCTATTCACTCAAATACAAAAGCTTGGACTGACATAAAAACATGAGGAGGATTTCTCTAGGATTTGGTACAGTTCAGGGAGGTACTAGTCCATCATGCAGTGGGAGGTAAGTGTATTCACTTCCCACAGAATTCCCAGGAAATCTATAGAATGGGATGAGAAAAATCAAGTGTTTTCCTGTCAGGTGCAGGATGACCCAGCCACAGGGGAGCTGGTTCCATGGGCAGGACAATGGGGAGAGTTCTGTGTGTGCCACAGCAGCTCCTGAAATTGGGTTTTTATCCGTATGAGCAGGGGACAAGGGCAAGGAGGGAGGGAAGGGACTTTTGTTCTTGTGCTATTTTCCTGATGAACCAGGGGGAGTGCTCACTTGGGAGTGTGGAAATTTATGGCTAAATCTTTGTTTCTGTTAATTCTGAGCTGATTTAAGAGATGCAAGATCCCCAGTGTGGAAAAGCATTTAAATTTACATTTAGAAACAAACGAACAAAAACCAAATCAGATTTGTACCAAGCTGTAAAAAAGCAACAATACAGCACAAAACCCCTGGGTGCTGTAGGAGTTTCTCCTGACTGAAATGCTGTAGGCAATAGCTGTCCAGTTTAATGCACTGCATGGATTCTTCATGGATAGACTGGAAAATGTACAAGCAGCCCTTAAGAACCAGGATGGAAATCAGGAGATGTTTGTTAGGAGTGCTTCACTGGTCAGCTATCTTACACTACAGCTCTTTATTACATAGTGTCTTTAGATTTCAAAGCAAACTTCTCAAACATCCTGTAAAAATTCAATTATTCCTAATTTTCATAAATGTAGGCTAGTAGTTTTAAAATATATGTATATATATTTATATATATGTATATATTTATATGCCTATATATCTATCTCATCCAGATAGATATATACACAGATAATCTATGCACAGCAAGCCAAACATACAAAAAATAAATACTCTCACCCCTCTACTATATTTACAGAACAGATCTTATAATCCAGATTTTGTTAATAAATATTTCTAAACTGCCTGTACAGAATTTATTTTACTTATGTTGATGGATAGCCACAAAGCATATTCAACATATTTACAAAATATCTATAAATATAGTCTTAAAATAAAGCAATAGCTACTGAACCTTCAGCCTGGCTGGTTATGTACATTGAGTTAGTAGCTCAGCTGTTGCTTATTCACTATCACAAATGGGTAGTGCAACAAGTTAAAATGTGTATAAAAGATTATACATACAAAACTCTCACATCCTTTGGATGTTTGCAGTTCATTATAACTTTGTGGTTACCCTTCTGCAACATAAATAATGACCAAAAAGAAGAAGCAGGTTCTGTGATCCAAAGCAGATTTGTTCAGTGTTCAGGTGATTGGAGCAGCATCTTCATCCTCATGGCAGCCCATCATCTTCTAAGCTTAGTGCTACACGCTGGGGAGGGAAAAACACTCTTGTGAGCTGGGATCCTGGTGCTAACTTGTATTTCTTGTATTTCTTGTTAGAACTCCCATGGCTGTCCTACTGCATTGGTCACAAGTCTATTCTAGATAGGGATTTTTTTCCTCCCCAAATGAGGTAATTTGCTCAACTGGGAAGTTTCCTGTCCATGTATATTGGATAAAATTCCTTGTAAGGGATGGCACTTTGTTCAGTGTGATCTTGTGTGGAATCTTTAGACCATAGAGACATTATCCACCCACCCACCTGCCTGCAGGAGCACTGCCTTCACTCCTTACTCTGGATCTTCCTGCTCTCCTCTGAAAACACAATGCACTTACAGCTGCCAGTGCTGCTCTCCCCAGGGATGCTGCTGTGAGGGAGGATCCTTTTCCTTAACTTCTTACAGAACCTCACTCACTTCTCCTTGAGAGGAGTGTGACTTTTCTTTATACTGTTACTATAGAGAAAATATTCTCCCTGGTATGTAGAGAAACGGAATTTATCCTTGGGATAGTTTGGACACATGGTAGCAGCCTAAGCACAGAAAAAATGGAATCCAGTAGGGGATAAGTAATCACCTGTCCCATCCTGGGGTAGCTCTTGAGGGAGCTTTACCTTTGTCAGATTGGTACCTTGATTGGGACAATCATTCTTCATTTGAACTGAGTATCTGAGCCAGAGCACTGCATTCTAAGGCAACTGCAGGGGCTGCCAGAAGTTTAAACTTCTGCCTAATCAATGACACTAAACTTGTTGTGGTTTTTGTCATTGATTAGGCAAATAAATAACACCAATCCAAATTCTCACTGGGACTCTGAACAGCATTAATATTCTCCAGCAGCCATCTCCCCAGGTACTTACTGCTGGGTACACGTGCCCAATCTGGGCAGTTCGCCCAATGTGGATTTCATCTTCATCTTCCTCTTCTGTTGTCTTCCTGTAAACTGGATTATCAAAGTTCATGCTTTTGGTATTCTTCCGTTTCCAGTTTCTCCAGATGAGGTATCCCCCCATGCACAGCAAGCCAATGACCACTGAGGAGAGGGGACAGAAGGGGCTGTTAGGCAGGATGGATCTGCTGGGAGGTTCCCATGTTGGCACCATCCTCAGAACATTTTCTCACAGCTGGGCCACTGTTCCCCAGGTCAGCAGTTCCTGGACTCTTTCCCACCCCATCAATGAAAACTGGGAAAGTGTATTTACTGTGGTAAATATAATATTTTGGTATTGCATTTTGGTGAACTCCTTCAAAGGTTCAATCCAATCTGCTTACCCACAGGAATGACAATCCCAATCACAGCTGCTGTCACAGTTGAACCGAAGCCTTCATCGTCATTTGCATCTGTAATTAAAGAAATGTTCTGATCATTTAACTCGTTTGCTGCTTTTAAAGAATGCTTTCTGTTAGTACTTGTGCTGTTCTGCCCATCAGAAAGCTTTTGCAATGAAAGAATTTACAAAAAGTTTCATAATCATTGAATTCAGGTGACACTGAGCAGTGCACAGGGATCAGGGCTGAGCTGAGCTCCTCCTGAGGAACGAGGTCCCTGCAGTGCTGCTGCCTCACCAGGGGACAGGGACAGCCCAGAGCTCCAGGTCACTGAAGGGACACACACACACACACACACACACACTCTCCAGCCTCCAAGGATGTCACAGCAGCTCTGACCAGAAATGGGTGACTGTGCTTGGGCCTCCGATTTTTCATGCACAATAAAGGAGGCCAGTTTTAAAAACCTGCCATTTAATGGAAATGCCATGCACACGTCAGGGGATGGTGAAGAGATTCCTAAAAACCCACAACAGAACAATTTCTAGTACTGACACAACGAATGACTTATTGAGCTGTCAGAAAATGAATGTACTTCAAAGCTTCTCTGTTTATTTTTTTCCTTTTTTATTATTTACAGCTAAGGAGTTAGTGAATACATCTATCCCTCATTGCTGCAGCCTGCCCCAGCATGCAAGAGTGGTCCCAAAACTCAATACTCTACTTAGAAAAAAGCAATTACAGGAAAATACAATTTAAAAAATTCAATATAAAATTTCAAGTTCTATACTTTAAAATGTTTGCTCTGAGCTCTCATATAGGGTATCAGTAGAGAAAGTCTACTTTTGCTAAAATATCAGGAGTTGCAAGAGGAGGAACTAACTGTACTGTTTCTTTTGATAAACCTATTCATGCAACTTTTAAATACTTCCCTGTGGAAAGCTGTTCCATTACATAGTTATTTACTTAATAAAAAAACACACTATTTCCAAAGTGGACAATAAAAGCACTTTGCTTTTATGGCTTATTAAAAAGGTAATTAGTGCATTTGAAAGAAACTTGCACAAAGAGAACTGAACACATTTTAGCCATTGGACTGTGCTTTCCCCATGCAGCACAGTTGTACAGACAAGGGTGGTGTATTGCTGCTTTCCACATGTAAGGGAAGCAGTGAAACAGTCAGGGGAAAACAGCATTTCACTGGTTTTAAACATACATGTCTGTTTGAGGTCTTGCAGAGCAAAATCTTCTCTCTGGACTATTTATTTTTTTTTAAACAGCAGTTCAGCCTTTCTGCTTTGCCTTGGCAGCAGGACCTGGAGGGATTGCCTGTTAGCTCTGAGACTGAGGCTGGTGGTGCATTGAGGAGAGCCTATTAGTGCTCTCCACTGGGATGCTCTTCTGATAAATAATGCAAAACTTCAAACCTGTGTCATGATGAGGCCACATTAACATGCCAAGCACGGCCACACAAACCAGAGGCAGCTTGTCTTGGGCTGCAGGGACTCCACATGTCCAGCAGCACTAAAGATGCACAGGGGGAATTTTTCACCCAGAACTTGTGCCAGATCACATTAATAATTAAACAATTAAAATAGGTGAAGCACCTGCAGAATCATCCATTCTACTGTCTGCAGCACTGAAGCTGGGATGAGCCAGTACTGGGCACAAGGCAAGGGCTGATGTGAACCCTCAGGGCTGTTCATGTGCCTTGGGTAAAAGCTGATACAAGTTCCTTGACACACCAAGTGATGGAATTAGAGCAGCCATCACAGCCCAGGTGCCTGCAGAGAGAGGAGCTGATGTCTCCTGCTGTGCACCAGGGTGTGCCTGCACTGACCCCTCTGCAATTCAGACACTGGGTCAGGTCTGCCACCAGTGCAGGAGGAGCTGTGACAGAGGAGAAGGAAAGGAATCTCATTCTCTTACAGTGCTGTGACAAATTGCTGTTTCCAGTGGTCATCTCAGAGTCTATCAGGATGGATGTGGTGGAAGGTAAATGAAGGCTTGGGGTGGTGATTGTAGCTTCTGGTACAGCTTTGGGGACAACTCCAGTGGTGTCATTGGCACTGCCAGGCACAGCAGTGATGGTCGTGGTGCCGTCAGCACGGGACGCTGTGGCTGTGGAAACCACTACAGGAGCTGCAGTGGTTGGAAGCTCTGAAAACCAAGAGCAACAATGAAATTTGGTTAAAGCAAGTACAGCAAACACATCACAAATGGTGATATAAAGGATTGTTATGTTTAATGAAGAGAAGCTGAAACTAAATTCCAGTTCTATTTCCCAGGTAGTCAGATTATTGACAGTTCTCTGTCTAAAGCTACAGAAACGATTTCCTGAAGTCAAGCTTGATTGATACTGATAAAAAAAGCAGTCTGTACTGAAGGTAGCTAAGAAGTTCACAAACTTGGGGGCTTTTGAAAACCTTCTAAGGTTCTGAATTTGTACCAGGAACTCATTGCATGTTAGGAGAAACTACAGTGAAGCCACTCATCACTTCAGGATGTATCAGCAACAACTGTGTCCTCTTCAGACCTGGTATCTATCTATAGATATATAGATACCTAAGTAGATATATAAGTACACATATATATATATGTAAAAAACAGAATCAATATATCAATGTATGAATAATCAGTTTTAATGATTTATTGACTATTCACACTTCTAGTGCTGGCCCCTAGCCTTTTTTTCCCTCTTCTTGGTGTCTCTTTTTCAGGTTAAACTTTCCAAAATAAGCAAGCTTTCAACAAGGACACCACAGTGCTGCTGTGCTCAGAGGGCAGCAAGGACTGGAATACAGAAGTTGCTGTTTGTGTTTTCACCATCAGGAAATATATTCACTGTGACTGTGATTTTGTTGGGACAGTGAAATGGAGGTGTGATGGTGTTTACCTTTGTAGCATTTTTTCATGTCAGGACCCAGCCACATATTGTCAGGACAGGCACACGTGTACTTGGGGGAATGGGGCGAGATCTGAGGTGCAGGAAGACACAAATAGTCACAGCCTCCGTTCGGCTGGGGGCTGAGCTCACAGGAATCTGGAGCTGTTCAAGGATGGAAGAAAAGACAAGTTATTTTTCTAATAATTTATTTCCTGCCCTTGGCAAAGAAACATCAGATCCTCTGAAAAGACCTTCTCTCACTCCCTACCTCCATTTATCAGGCTGCTTAAGCATCTTTACAGTCTGTATGGTTGAGTGGAACCTTACAAAGTACTACAAAAACTTCCCAAATGCATAATGAATGGGAAGCATCACAGTGACAAGAGTAACTCCCTGTTATCAAAGATGCTAATTAAACAGCTATTAGCAAATTGCAGATTCTTCAATAAATGCTGCTGCTGAATTAATTATGCAGGAACTTCAAACATTAGGCATTGATTTCCCATTATTACCTCTGCATTCTCTCTCATCAAGAACCATCAGGGAGCATTTCATTTGCCAGCTCAAACAAACCTGATTCAGGGCCATGACATCCTGAGGACACCTCTTACCTTTGGGCTGCTTTAATTCATGGAACACCACGATGTCATGAGGGTTATTGAGATTCTCTGCCAGAATGGAGATGTCCAAGCCATTGAGCCTGTTTGCACTGAAGATGGCCTCGTTCTCCAGGTCAGTCCAGAACACTCTGTCCTGCAGGGAATGCACACATTCCTGACCTGGCCTGCTCAAATCCTACTCCAACTGGATTAAACTCCAGCAGTCACAGAGTCAGTGCACCATGTTCCTGCCTTGGGGCACCTTCTGTTCACACTACTTCTGTCTGCAGCTTGTTTCTATTTTGGACAGTGTTCAAAAGCCCAGCACTCCTACAAGTTTAAATTGTGCTGTGTAATTTTGAGTAGCTCTGAGACTGAGGTGAGGGAGCAGAAATTTGGTAAGGTACAGACAAGTTGTGTCTGTGTTGTTTCTGAACTGCTTTTTCTTTGTAAGCTGGGGTAGATCATGAGCAAAGGGCCACACTCTGTACTAGAAACATTTGTTACTTCGCTGATTTTTTCCTCCTTTCCTAAGGTAATATCTGCATTAAACAGGTATCTGTGAAGAGGCCAGTGCCTAGAGCACACCTGGAAGCAGAGCACCTACTTCTCTTCTGTATTACTATATTTTGCATGCCATACTATGCCTGAAGATACAGAATTACTGGTGGAAGAGGTACCCAGGAATCACATTATTACCAAGCAGTTTAATTGCTTGGTCATCTGTGTGTGCTGCTGCCTCCTAAACCCATGTGTATTTCTGTAAGGAAAGTTACACTGGGCAAAAAGGGCAGCTTAGCAAAAGTTGTCTGTTATTCTACACAGCCATTCATACCAGGAAGGATGGAGAGAGGTGAAATAACCCGAGAGATCCTTCCAAGTGCTGCTCATGGGGACAGCACTAAAACCTATGCCCAAAGTTAGATGCCCAGGTATCACACACTTCACATAGGAGGAATAAGGGATTCAAGGATGAGGGTTTTCCTGAGCCAGAAACCAACTGGACCTTTCTCTGCTATGACTTACCCACAGTGAGTGCCAAAGTTGAAGCCTTTGTTCCCCTGACCATTTAATGCATTGGTGCTGCATTAGGTAAAAGCATGAGATAACACTTTGCTCTTGATTAAGGGCTTTAAAAACCAATTTCCCTGCTGAACCCACACAAGGTTAATCGGTTTCCATAGCAGCAGCTGCCCTCACTGAGCTCTGTGCTGGGCCAAAGGCAGAACTTCTAATCAACAAGAGCTCTGAGACCTCTTGCAAGCTCCAGTCTGTTCTGCATCCGTTTTCCACTCTTACCTCAAACACTGCCAAGCCAAAAGGATGGCTCAGATCATCCACGGAGGAGATCAGAACTTTTCTGTTGCTGCCATTGAAATCAATGCAGGACAGTGAATGCAATTTGGAATCTACCCAGTAGAGACGCTGACTCATCAAATCTGGAAAGTAAAACACAATGAAGCAGAATTACACACAGCTCTTGCAGCTCTTTTGCTCTTGCCCAGCATGTCTTTCCTGCTGGCAGCATGACTAATCTCTTTATTATTGGGACTCTTTTTTTTTTAACACTAGTTCTGATTTTGAATCAGTGCCCAGATATGCTGGGATAAGACCCTATAAATAAGATTAAAAAGGAGGAACATTCTGCTCTGTGTGTGTGGGGAATGCCTGACTGACAGCCTTGTACAATGAGGTTCTTTTGTTACCAGGAGCAGCAGGGAATCAGCAGTTTGGGCTTCCCAGATTCTCTCCATCAGTGCCTGAGTGAGAAGCTTCATCCCTCCCAAGGTTGTTCAGGCCTTGGCTTCTTGAGGGAGAACAACTACTGAGATTCCAATGAAACACCTCATTGAAGGAGCTGTGAGAATCACACATTTTCAGTGAAGAAGAGTCCTGAGGCAGGAAACCCTTCTTATGCTGCAGGCTGGGGGAATCTGCTGGTGGGGACAGTCCTGCCACAACCAGCCAGGTTTGGGGAGGGTGCAGGTAAGAGAGAGAGGAAAGGATCCCATGTTATTTGGAATGCTAAGAACTACATTCCTCTTTCTGGAGCAAATTCACTCATTTTGGATGGGATTCACTGAACAGAATGCAAGTGGATGAAAGCCAACAAAACCAGTTATATAATTAAACAAGTCATTAATTAATTTCTTAATTACTAAATGATAACATTATTTGTTCACAGCAGTAGCATTTCAGCAGTATGTAATGGCAGCAGCATTTCCTCCTCCATCCTTGCCACAGCCAGCATTTTTAAAGCCAAGCAGAGAACCTCACATCTGCATGGTGTTAAACACACACAGCTCCCACTCCAGAGCAGGATCTTCCCTGCTGCTCCATGAAACCTCCTTCCCACTCTGCTGCTTGGTGTGGCAGTGAGAACCACCACAGCCCTCTGCTTGGCTCCATTCACCCTGAGCAGCTGGGCAGGCAGGGAATGGTGGCAGGGAATGGGCTCTGCTGGCCCTGTCCCTCTCCCTGAGACACTGTGCACCATTCATAGTCCAGGGCAGGATCCTGACACTGCTCCTGAGACAGGCCCAGGTGCAGGGACACTTAACACCAAGGATTCAAATACTTTGCAGACTCCTGAAGGGTTGTCACAGCTCTGCATCCTTCCCCAAAATTTCCTTTTGCCTTATGGCACAATGACAAGCACCTCAAGGCTCCTGCAGTATGAAGTTCTGACTATAGCAAGACTTCCTGTCTGTGCTACTGAGATAAGGGAACTCATGTCTGTGAGCAGCAGCGACCGACTGACCAGTTTAGGATTTGTGTGTGCAGGTGCCTTTGAGCATTTACAATTTTGCTTTCCCACTTAACAACAGAAGCAGATTTCCCTCAGCTCCAACGGGTGCTGCAGCTCTGGGCTGGGCACTTACCCAGGGTGATGCCGTTCGGCCACTCGATGTTGTCGGTGACCAGCACCCGCCGCCCCACGCCGTTCAGACCGGCCTTCTCAATCTTGGCTTTGTCTCCCCAGTCAGACCAGTACATGAACCTGACAGAGGCAGAGGTAAGAAAGCAATAAGCTGGACTCCAGCTAAGAATCCTGCACTGCTGATTGCATTAAGAGGTGCCAAAGGTTCTCTGCTTATTACAGCAGTTAATTTCTCTGGTGGAACCACATGCAGTTCTCCCACTCAGTAATCTGCCACAAAACTTGCAGCAGAATGCAGCATCCCACCCCAGTAACTAACCTCTGAAAACTCCTCTGTGCCTGTTAGGTACCTGGCACTCATTCATCCATACAGCCCAAACAAAAGTCAGGCTGACTTCATTTCCCAGCACAGCCTCTGTGCCGGGACCAGCTCAGGCACACTGAACACATGAACTGGCCCTGAATTGACTTTAACAGCAGGACCTTGCCAAGGACTAGTGAAAGCATCTCCACAGTCCCATTGCAGGGTGCATCTTAAAGGGCATCTGAAGTCCTGGTGAGATGAGAACCACCCCCAGCTTTGTGACTGGAATGTGTCTGTTGGCAAAGGGGAGTTTGGGGTGTGCACCCCTACCTCTGTGTGGGATCCACAGCAATGGCTCTGGGCTCGCTGAGGTCACTGCTGAAAAGTGTCCTCCTCTTGCTTCCATCTGCAGTGGCTACTGAGATGGTCTTGTTTCCAGAGTCTGTCCAGTAGATGTTCTTGTGGACCCAGTCGATGGCCAGTCCCTCGGGGGAGTTGAGCTGGCTGTCGATGAGGATCACCTGCTCGGCCGTGTCGCTCGCTTTGTCGATGTAGGCGCTGCGGGGACAGGAGGCCGCAGGGCTCCCACACGGCTCCCAGAGCTGGGCCCCAGGGCCAGCGTGGCTCACACAGGAACCCTCATGGTGCTCCTGCAACCTTCTGCTTTCTCCTACAGCCTCTTACTTCCCCATTCCCATATGGCAGCATTTCCACAGAAGGGAACTGTGCATTTCATCATTCTACCTGCTTCCTACTATAACTGCACAATTCAGGAAAACATTTGACTTCTGGCATGTTAACTTGAACAGCACTGATTTGTGGGATTTATGGACATGAAAAATATAATCTCCAGAGCTCTGCTCAACAGAGTTGAACTGAGCATGCAATAAATGTGCTTAAATGTACTGCAGAATTAGGAGCTGTGTAGCTAATTATGACTCATCAAAGGAATTCATGAAGCTGCATTAATTTGGCAAGTGATTTCACTAGATACAAACAAAATGTTCACTAAATATTAGTGGCAGCTTCAAAATCTTTCAAAACGATAATGAAAGGCAGCAGACTCCACATGGATGTTTCATAAATAACTGGAATGTTGCTCCTACAACCACACAGGCTGATCCTGCTCTCAGTATCAATTCTGCTGAGTGCACTGAAATTAGTTATTCTCAGTTTGCATCAGTGTTTGCAGAAGCTTAGTCTGGCTCTTAGAATAACTCAGTACATCTTAGAACAGTTATAAAGCAGAAGTTTCTGCCCCTCACCCCAAATATTTGGAATTGTGAGAGTCTTCCTCTTCACTGCCCATCCTGCCTTTGCTGATGGGATGAGAAGGGGAATTGCATGGGAGCTGAGTTCTCCAATATCAGATTAGACCTTGGAACTGAAACATCTAAACCCAGAAATTCCTGCCACTTTTACAGTCTGCAGTCAGGGCTGGAATGGCCATGCAGAGTCAGCCTGGATGACCAGCACATTGCTGCATCTTCCCTACAAGAATGGTTTTGGTTTGTCTCTGACCCAGCACCACAGGGATGGTACCTCAGGGCTCTATGGGCATCTGACAGTGCTCCCAGTATTCCAGAGTGACCCTGTGCTCTCAGTGCCCAGCTCCAGGCCAGGTAATCCCTTGCACGTGGAACACCTGTGTTCCCTGCTTCCCACCTGTGCCTGCACAGGAGGGAAAGGCAAGAGGCTCCTGCAGCTTCCACAGTGGAAGGGCTCAAGTACAGTGACTTTTCAGTTCTCCCAGTAACTAAATATTGTAAAAGATCTGACACCCCAAAGGAGACATCACCTCAACAGGACAGGATCTGGAAAGGCAGGTGAGGTGACCATAATGAAAGACAGGATCTCTTGCCAGTGATTACCTCCTGTACCACAGTTTTCACCTTGCAATAGCCTCTCAACCACACACTGCTTGTTCCCAGGGACTCCAGCCTATTTGCTGTTGGAGAGCTGCAGGAGCAGTGTCTTGGCTAATCCTCTGTGTACGAACTCAGCCTTTGCCCAGACAGACCCAGTGAGTGCTGAAAGCTTTCTTCTGAGCTATCCCCCCACTTTCAGAGCCCCACAGGCCCCTCAGGGTACCTGCCCAGCTACTGGTGGTCAATGCCCAGCACAGCCTGGGCAGATATCCCTGCAGGGCATGGGAGCTACCAGTGCCTGCATAAACCCTGGTCTGGCTCCCACGTGCTGACACCAGTCAGCCTGTGCCTGATCATTAGCTGAAATCCAGAGCAAACCACTGCAGATAGCTGTGCAAATCAGAATATACACGGGGGATTTTCAGCACATAAATTAAATGCTTTTTTGGCTAAGCTCCAGCACATAATAATTGTGATGGATGCCATAAAAACAGCTGAAGGAGGAGTGAGAATGAGAGTTACAGAATGTGTACTGTGGTCAGGTGCTGTGAATTTAAATCCAGTCTACCAGAGACTACAGTGGGCAGCAGCTTGTGACTGTGTGGCTGCCTCCTTGCTCCCACCATTTGCCTGCTTTGTGCTTCCAGATGCCAGGTCCTTTGTGGCCTCCCATACAGAGCACAGCAGCAGCCTTGGCCCTGCTTTGCAGTATCCATGGCTCAGGAAACAAGAGCCTACATTTAACTGCTCGAGTGCAGCAGGATCTGGCATTGATGAAAAGTCACCCTGTATTATCAAAGAGATAACTGCACAAGCCTCTGATGTCTTTATCAATTCCCCAAAAAGATTACCAAGTCTGGGCCACAACAAGTTATCCTGTCAGGGCAGAAAAGCCTCAGGTGCCCTGCACCCTGCACTGTTCTCTGCACTGCTTTAGGGGATGCAGATGGAATGCAGCTTTGGCAAGGATCAGCACACACATCCTCTCTTGCCCCTTACCTGTAGATTTTTCGGTAGAACAGGTCACACCAATATATTCTGTTTGTTGACACCTCCACATCCAGTGCCACCACGTTCTTCAGCATGGGAATGATCCGGGAATAATCCCTTTTCACCAGGTCTATTTTACGGACCTCGTGGCGATTGGTGAAGATCAGGTACGGGCTCTTGCCTACCACAGAAAATCAGCACATTTGTCACTTCAGCAGCTGTCCCAGGGGCTGGATTCAGCTTTCATTTCTCAAACAACAATGGAATTATCAGTCACTGATAGCTGTGTTTGTACTGAAGCTTTACACCACAGTGGAAGCAAGAGGAAACTTGCTCCAGAGGCAGGGCTGTCGCATGCAGGCACCCCCGCGGTCCCTGGACACACACAGGCACTTGGACAGCCTCTGGGGAATGGCCTCATCTTCAGTTCATTTCAGCACAAAATCCTGGGCCAGATTTTGGTGACTTACAGCTGGGAGGGTGGAGGGCTGGCTCAGATACCCTGTTTTAATCAGGATGTTTTCTTTCTTTCAATACTACTACCACAAAATGTTTTTGCTGCACTGTTTTCAATAACACCTGTCAAGAGACTTTCTTTTCTAGTTTCAGCTTCAAACAGCCAAGTAGTGACTGCAATCTTGCTCTGTACACTGTTAAAATATTCTGATCTGCACGATCAGTAGTTCTTGCCTAGAGACGCATCTGCTATTGCTGCAGCAGCTCTGTGCTGCTCACAGTGAAATGTCTTTGCTTGATTTGCCTGTTTCCTTTTCTTTCCATTCCCCTGCCTCAGCCTGAGTGTGTTTTCTTAGCGGAGCTGTGCTGTTGAGCCAGCAGAGTTTTCGTGCCTGTGGCGCTGTCTTACCTACAGCTTTGCAGTTCTTGGACAGGGTGTCCATCTCGTAGCCTTCGTAGCACTCACATTTGTAGTCTCCCTTGTAATTAATGCAGATCTGGCTACAGGCGTCTGGATTCTCACATTCATCTATGTCTGAAAGGAGTGTTTGAAACCCATCAATAACTTGAAATCAAACCATCTGTGATGGAGCAATGCTCAAGTGAATATAATCACGTCTCTCTATGGTGAAACACAAGGGACTGCTGTTTGCATGTCAATTACCTCCACACGTTTTTTTATCCAGAAGCTTGTATCCAGGCGGGCATTCGCACTCGTAACCAATCTTCAAGTCTTTGCATATGTGTGAGCAGCCACCGTTGTTCATCGAGCACTCATTAACACCTGCAGGGGATACACAGATCACCTATGACAAACGGGGCTTTTACTTGTGAGATCGAATAAAATCAAGAGATTTCCTCAGAAACTTTCCCATTTCTATCAGTTTTGGTACAGGTCCTATAGAGCACGAGTGCCTTCAGAGATAGGAAGCCTCCACTGTATCACTTTCTTGCTCTTTATTATTCCAAACCAACGCTGGGGGATCATTTGGACTCAAAGCTGGTGGCTGAATGAATGGGGAGCCCTGGGGATACAGCGTATGTGAGTCTCTGCATCTCATCCCTTCAGAGAGCTGCTGCTTTGAGCTGTTCTGCCACATGTGAGAAACCTCCAAGGGACCTAAGGGCCCTCACCAGCATACTCCTCCTTCCCCATGCGCTGCTTCATGTTGACTTTTCTGAACAGTCTCTCTGAGCTTTAATAATTCATGCTGGGGGACTCTCATCTCCCAGGGGCCAGCTGTTTTGAAATACTCTACTATTTTCCCATCTAGCTCCAAGGAATGATCTGTGTGAAAAATTCCAGAAAACACTGAAGTGCAGTCTGTCAGAGATACTCCATTAGCATTGAGATACATCCTCCCACAAACACCTCCCCCACAACAGTCTCTGCTGGCACCCCCAGTGTGCAATTTTCAAAGCAGCAGCCCCCATCCTCTCCTGAGGCCTTTTCTAATCCAAGGCCACCTGCCTGATCCTGCGCTCAAGTGCTGAAATGAAAAACAGAATAAATGGATTCTTAAAAGTAGAACTGAATGAGAGGTTGGGAAAAGCTGGTTTCCTGTCAGAGAAAACATTTCTTCTTGTTGTAATTGACCCACAAAAGGTGAAGAGAAAGTTCGCTCCTTAAGGAAGACTGCTGAGCAGGAGCTGTGGCATTTCAGGGATAGTGGCCTCACCAGAACAAGGAAAACTGATTTGCTCCAGTCTATAATGCAATTTAAAGGAAAATTTTTATTTATCTTTTACTTCTTGCTTCCTTGCACACTGCAGGGGAGCAGCACAGCAGAGCCAATAAACCATTGCTCTTGGAAGAAAATGGAAACAACCACAGCCCAATTAGGTCAGTGAGACAGGGAAAATACCATGCCAGAAGGAATCCAACTCAGCTCTGGGATGCTTTCACCTTCCTAGCAGGGACATACAGAGATATCAACACATAATTAATGCAGCAAGTTTGCCTGACTGAAATAGCCAAGTGTTGTCCTGCCTTCTGCAGTGCTTTTCTGGGGGACTCTCAGAGGGCACTGCAGAGTTCAGCATGGCCAGACAGACACACTGAGCTGGGAGTGTGTCCTGCACCTCTGCCTCCTGTGGGGATGACCTGTGTGTGGGCATTGCAGTCACAGCAACCCACAGCACTGTGCCCTTCGAGAAACACCTTCCCCTGGGGGCTCTTCTCTCTGGGGGCTTCCCAACTCAGACCACACCTCACTGCCAGCCCAGGGCTGCACAATCATGGCACCATGACCACTGGGCTGAGCACCAGCCCAGCTGTGCCACTGCCCAGTCTCCTATGACAAACGGGGCTGCCAGCTTTGCTGGGAGACCTCCACAGACACTGCAACACCCACTCAGAGAAACAGGGAGATGAGGATTAGTGGAAGAAAGCAAGGGCACACTGGAAGCATGAGGTAGGAGCATCTTCACTAGGCATGCACACACTCTTCCTTGTCTAAAACAGGCAGAGACTGACGTTCTTCTGAACAGGAGTTATTTAAGGGGCAGGCACTGACCTCCATGATGTCATGGAAGGAGATGCCTGTTGGACACATCTCTGCACTGGGGAGAACAACAAATGTGTTTGAGTGATGCTGCAGACTGGGGCTGGTGCCCACAATGTCTGGTGGGAAAGGCAAGAGAGGGCTGTCCTATGGAGAAGGGCACAGCTCTGTGCCCTCAGCTCTGCTCCCCTGTGTGCCAGCCCTGACTCTCCTGGCATTCCCACAGCCCAGAGCTGGCAGGACGCTGCAGGGAGCAGCCTGCTGCCATTGCTGAGGGAAGCAGCAGCAACATGTACAACCCAGAAATGGCTCAAGTCCTCTCTCAGGGGTTGCTGCCACTCTACATGTTTTCACCTTCAAAGCATGTTCCCAATGCTGTATTTTTATGGTGCTATCATAATCTTAGAATTCAAAGATAATTTAGGTAATGAGGCTAAATGAACTGGTGTGTGTTGTGGAGGACACCAGTATTTGGGGAGAGGGGGAATTCCTCATTCCTAGTCCCGTGCTCAGTTCATACATCCCTCCAAGAATAAAAATTGAGTGGAGAAGGGCACAGTTCAAAGTTACACATGATCAGACTAAGCTACTAATTATATTCATATGAAGGGTGATGAGAGAATAAAGGCAAGGAAAGAGGAGCAGAGTGAGAAATAGCATTAGCAGCTACATGTGGTTACACTCAAAGCTGTGAGCAGCAGATGGAGAAGAGGGGAAGCAGTTACAACAGGAGCAACACGTAGAAGGCAAGTACTGTACCACATTCTTTCAGAGGCTCGTCAGACCAGTCCCTGCAGTCTCTATGTGAATCGCACACTTTGCCTCCGTCAATGCACTCTCCACTCTTACACTGAAACTTGCTGGGACTTTCACATGCTGACTCTGTCATGTTGGGCAAGAGAGGAAAGCATCTAAGTTAGATGAGGCTCGTGACAACAAACTGGCTGACATAAAGCTCGGGAGGGCATCATTAGCAGAAATGGGATGGGATTAAGCAAATGAACATTGAGCCTAAGCATCATGCAAAGAACTTTTCAAGTCATGCAGTCTGCCTGGTCAGCACAATCATCTCTCCCAAGCAATCCCACTGCAAGAATGGCTTAAAACTGTACAGGAAGCAGCTTGGCATGGCCCAGAGGAGCAGCACAGAGGCCACCAGCCCTGGCAGATTTACCCCATGGAGTACGAGGAGCACCTGTACCCACCTTGGACACAGCCGGCCTCGTCGCTGTTGTCAGGACAGTCGTGCACCTTGTCACACTGCTTTGCTCCATGGATGCAGGTCCCGTCACCACACTGAAATTCATCTGGCTGGCAGGTCACCAGAGCTTTAAGACAACACATTCAAGCATCAGGCACACAGAACTCAGTCATTTGTGTGGTACCCATCAGCCATGTCCCTCTGACACTGCTGGGGTTGCATCCTCCGGCAGCAAATGTCAGAGTATCAGCTGCTCCCACCAAAGCAACAGAGGCAGCAGCTGCCTCAGCACTGTCCTCCTGTGCCTCCCTGCTGTCCCAGACCACCTTCTACATCCTTGGGAAAACATCAAAGCCCATTTGAGGACACCCAGGTAAAACAGACCCAGTGCTGGCAGTGAAGTTTCTCAGGTGACACAGAACAAAGCAAGAGGCAGCAAAACTCCAGCAGTGGGGCAGCTCTGGGGCTGCAGTCTGTGTGAGGCCAGGCTGCTCCCCAGCTGGGAGTGTACAGTGACACTGGGTAGGCAAAGGCAACTACTCCTCAGCTCTCCTTCCTCAGAAAAATTACATTTCAGATACATTTCAAACCATGTTTGGGCTAAGGCCCAAGCAAGAGTCCTGCAGTGACTCTGCCAAGGCAGAGTGGTGTCACAGCAGGGACGAAGGCAGCAATGAGACACAATCATCAGGTCACCAAAGGCCCTTGAGCCAACAGCCTGCTGGAAGGCAGAAGGGCACCACTGCACTGTGATGTTTCTTGGGGTTTCCAGCCCTAAACACCTCCACAATATCAGCCCAGTTTCCATGCCTGAAATTCATTTGTCCAGGTCAGATTATAACAGACTCAAACCAGATCTGATAAACTGCAAAGTTGGGGGAAAATATAAACCAGACTCCTGCACAGACCATGCTAAAAGCAGTCATATATCCCTTCCCAAATGACCATGAATGAGAGACCCCCCTAGCTGGGACCAGCCCTGTGCTGACACAGGGTTCAGGCAGCCTGGCAGAACAGGCTCCTCATTCCTGGACACGTTTTGCAGCTTCCTTCTGAGGGGCCCATCGAATGTGTTCTCAAAATCCTATTAAGGCAGCACACCCTGGAGAGTTCCTGATTCCAGCCTTTCCAGCACATGATTGTGTCCTGGTGTGGGCTGACAGAAAATCACTGCTGCTGAGCACTGGGGGGAGGTCAGCACTGCTGTTACTACATGGGAGGTGAGAGCTGTCTGCAGACTGCCCTGGACAATTTGACAAACTGGCTCTAATATAAAAATTAGTAATTTCAGATAACCCAGGAAGAGCTGCAGACATGAAGTGAGCCAGCATCAACACCATAAAGTGTCAGTTGCACAAAGACTCCACATTATTGGTGATTGCATCCCACAGGACGCAGGATCCAGGTTCATGACTGCTTCCCTGGACTAGTGCTAGTCCATCTTCAGCCAGCAAAAGGCATCAGAGACAGGAGAAGCCACAACTGCAGGGCTGGAGGGGGAAAGGAGAAACCTTGTCATTAGAAATACACAGTATTCTCATGAGGAAAGTTTGGAAATAGCCCTGCTCCTTGGAGAGGAAAGCCATATGCACTATATTCATAAAAAGCTGCAAAGTGAGAAAAAAATCCCAAGCAATAAGCACAGTTATGGGACCAGCTGTGCTGCCACATTTCAGCTAATAAACCCAGGCACAGGAATGGGAAACCTCAGTGGGACATCTGGGACAGCAGCTCCAAACTAAGCACACGGGATCTGCTGCTCTACCAAATACAGAAAAATGAAGGAGGGAAAGAAGCAAAGCTGTGGTCTGGGAGAGTCACAGAGCACAGGTCTGGAAGTGGCACCAAGAACTCCTGCAGGGGGGCAGAGTCACTTCTGCTTAAACTGTTCCATGTGCAGCCCTGAGCATGGGGAAAGCACCTCCCTCCTCCACAGCAAACCCTGACTGCTGCCAAGCTCAACCCTGGCCACTGCAAGGCTTGTCAGCTGTCTCACTGAAAATTCCTTTGCCACAATCATTTCTTGTCTTCACCCCTAACTTGAACATCAGTTTGCTTCACCTTTTCTCTAGCAACTTCTAGGTGTGGAGGTAGGATAGGATGTCCCTCCATTTCTGACTATAAATGTTAGTGTATTTATACACAGAATACCCCCTCACAAAAGTGTAACAAAAAGTGTAATTAAAGCCAATGGGTTTTGTCTTTTCTGGAGCAGAAACAGGTCTCCAGTTCATCAAATAAATCTGTGTGACAACAGTTACAGATTTGGAAGACAGCTGCTATAAAACTTATAATTGTCTTCAATTGTAATCTTCAAAGCTCTTCTAAAAAGCAGTTATAGCTAAATGCTAAGAACAAAAAGGTTTCTCATCCTAAAATGAATTAAAATTAAGGAGAATTTTGTAGGAATTGCAAAGACAATACTGCAGAAGCATCACAAGACTGAGAGAAAAATGACAGCACAATTCTTAGCTCAGTTGCTACAGAGACTGCAAAACACAGATGTGGGGCTGCACTCCACTGCACAAAGCTTTGCTTCAAGAACAGACAGAAGTTTGGAGACCAGGCTCAGTTCTCACTCCACCAGAGCTGTGGAAGTTCAGACCTCTGAGGAGCAGCCCCTGAGCCTCTTAACAGACATCTAAAAAGGCAGATACAGTAACAGCTCTAACTGATTACAAAGCCACTAAAATGCATGTGTGGCATTTCTAATTTTTGCTGCATTTTACAGGAGAATTCCAAATTATCCTGAAGTGGAGGCACTAACCCATCTCAGCCCCACTGGCAGAGCTGACAGCAGGTTCCCATTAAGGCCATTCCCAAGGAAAAGCAGTACTCAAGAAGAGGGAAAGCTGTGCTGTTTATTTGCACAAGATATTCAGAAAATTGCTGTGCCTAATTTGGAAGGTTTAAATCAGTGAAATCTCAGTAGTTTTACAGCCATCTCCTCAGCAAATCAAATACAAAACTAATTACCAAAGCCCTGCTAAATTAACAGGCCTCCTCAAAGAGACACACTTCCCATTTACAAATCCTGGGCACAAAGCAGCTTCACTCAAATTCAGCAGCTCTATTCCAGACTCCAAACCTGAGCCTCAGTTTCTTCTGGTTTCTGGTTTTTTTCCTTCCTTCCCAAAAAGAAAATCCCAACATTTGCAAAATGCATCAAAATCCCATTTTATACATGGGGAGACAGAGGCAGGAAAGTGTGAGGTCAGGTCTCAAGGGGTCTGTTTCCTTGCTGTCAGTTGTAAGCATTATTTATTCTCCCTCCTGGATGCCTTAATGCAAGTTGCAAAGGACATTTTAAAATATAACCATTCCAGATTTGGAGACTAATAAATCTAACCTAATGTTCATTTTATAAATATACATATATACATATTTGAATATATATACTATGGAAAAAACCCCAGCCACCCAATGTTCTCACACAGCTTTCCTGAAATGACTCATTCCTTCCCATTTATTTGCTGTCTCGCTGCCAAAACCTGTTCACCAATTGTCACCCTTCATTTCTACTCTACTCATTTACCAATCCAAAATGTTTATAACAAATGATGGTTGATGGCCTCATGACTTTTTTTTTAAAGCATTAGTTCCCATCCCTCTGTTTATACTGCACAAACCCCATATGATCCCCATTTGCAAGAGAAGATGTAGTGGTGGGATCTGCAGTTTTCATCAAGTCCAGCCAAGGGACCCATGTGCCATCCTTGTTGCTAAGGGGACAGAGCTGTGTCACACACCTGTAACTCTCTGCATGTCCCATGATTCTGATCTCAAACAGAGAATTTCTGCAGAGGAAAATAATTAGAAAGGTCCCTAAACTTTCAGTCCAAGAGATGAGCAGTGAGGCTGAGTTTCCAGAGCTCCCAAATGTCCCTTCCTGCAGGCAGGTGCACCCCAGCAACAGCTGCATTTAGGACGGGGAAGCAACATGAATTTTGGCTCTGACCCAGCCAACACATCAGCTGCACTGGTGTGCACTCAGTGCTGCAAGGCCTCTCGTGGTTGCTGCCTCAGAGAAGCCCATCCATGCAGTATGGATGGCCGTGGGCTCCCACCCTGCTGTGGCACTGGGCTCCCACCAGACCCAGGCACTGTGTGCTAAAACAATGGGCTTGGAATCCCTCTGTTTGCCAGTCCCGAGGACTGAAGGCAGCAGAATCAGCTCACATCCTTGTTTCTCCCAGGTAGACAAACTGCACATTGTGTGGGACTGAGACTTTCTGGAAAGAGCCCCTCATTGTGCTAGATCTCCACTGCTCAGAATTCTCCTCTCAAGTCACTTGTGCCACATTTCCCCGTTTCTCCACTGGTTGTCAGCACTGTGCTGTGCTGCAGCGGTGTCCAGCTGTGTCCTGGAGCTGCCTCGGCAGGTGCTGCTGGCTGAGGCTGCTCTGCAGCTCAGGGGCTGCTGGAGCTGAGCTCCCACTGCTCAGCAGTTTGACAAGGCTGGACATGGCTGGTGCCTGTCACACCAAGGAGAGAAGCTGGGGAGCAGTGGGGCCTCTGCTCAGGAAGGTACATGGGCACGGTCCCACTCCTCTCACCCAGCAGAGTGTCAAAGTAAATGGGGCCTGTAGAAGACTTAAAAGATTTCAAGTTGAAGAGGAATTGAAATTTAAGAGACATTTCATCAGAAAGCACCATCAGTGAGCTGCTCCTCTCTTTCTGCACTTGGCAACAGAAGGGAGCTCACCTTTCCCTCTCCTGGGCTGTCCAAACTCAGCCATCCTCTCAGGCTGCTGTCACTGCAGGGAATGCATCCCGTGGGACAGAGATCAGTTCTGCTGGAGTCCCCTGTACCAGACACCAGTTCTGCACCTTTGTTTGTAACACAGCCCTTGCCACTGTCTCCTCATTTGGAGGGGACACAGGTACAGGACTGCCCACGGGAGGGCTCGGGATGAAAACAGGCACCAAAGCACCCGGGCACCAAAGCACCCGGGCACCAAAGCACCCAGATACCAAAGCACCCAGGCACCAAAGCACCCAGATACCAAAGCACCCAGGCACCAAAGCACCCGGGCACCAAAGCACCTAGGCACCAAAGCACCCGGGCACCAAAGCACCCAGGCACCAAAGCACCCGGGCACCAAAGCACCCAGATACCAAAGCACCCAGATACCAAAGCACCCAGGCACCAAAGCACCCAGGCACCAAAGCACCCAGATACCAAAGCACCCAGGCACCAAAGCACCCAGGCACCAAAGCACCCAGATACCAAAGCACCCAGGCACCAAAGCACCCAGGCATCAAAGCGCCCAGATACCAAAGCACCCAGCCAGCAGTGCCCATCTCCAGCAGCTGTGCTTCTGCATGGCCTCCTGAAACAGAGTCAGGAAGCAACTCTGACTCCACAGTCCCGTGGTCCTTCAGAGCCCGGCAGCACTGCCTGGGTACCTGCTGCCCAAGAGCTCTGTCAGCAACTTCAGCACCTGCTTGGAGATGAAGGAAAAGACAGCCTACCTTAACCCACCCCTCATTGGGAGGGGCTGACAGCCTGGTAACCAGCAGCCAGAGCTGCTTTCTTCCTAACAAAACATTTTTGGCTTCTTCTATTCAGCTCTTGCCTCTCTTAAAGGAGTCCTTGGCAATTTTAAAGGCACAGCAGCTCCAGGGGAACCTGTGGCTCATGCCTCTGCTCTCCTGCAGTGCAAACAGTGGTGTCTAGGATTCACCACATCCTTCTCCTGTTAAAGAAGTCACTGAATTTACGCCTGGAAAGAAATCTGGTCCCCAGTTCCTTGAAGGGCTCTCCCACACTGCTGCTCACCAGCCTGGCCTTGGTGCTGTCATGGGTATGAAAAGATGGTGCTGGCAGAAGTGATACATTTTCTTAGATATCCTGCAAAAATCCCTGGGTTTGCAGCTCGTTGCTGCCTTCCTCCCCAGAGGTGGCCCAATGTCAGAGCTGCTAAATATAAACAGCCATGTAAATATTTAATTTCAATCTTGTCATTTGAATATTCTAGCAAAACATTTTGCTCTTGTTTTCTTCTCTCTCCCTCCTCAGGTAAGTGACCAGCTTGAACAGTTTAGGGGCTAAAAACGGATGAAACATTCAAAATACCACACATACCAACACCAGCCAGCTGAAAAGAAATCCATTATTTATTAGCTCTCTGCCTTTATCAAGCTAAGCTCAAAATGCATTTCAAACTGGATTCTTCAGAGATACTTCTCTTGACTGCCTTGTTCAGTATACTCCAACTTCAGAGGCAGAAAATGAATTATATTTTTTTGCTGATCATATATTCCCTTTAGCATAGCAGCTTCTAACCTCCAGGCTCTGACCCCACCATGCAGCCTGAGGGCTTTGAACATTTTTTTCCACTTTTCACTCCTTGTCTTTTTAGTGAAACAGAACTCTTCTGAGGCACTGTACCATCCAACAGCTCTTACACCTCCTCTCTGGATTCCCAAGGAAAAAGCACAAAAGGAGTGTGGAATACACCTGACCCTGCTGGGCTGGGCACGCAGCCACGTCATGTGGGACACAAGAGCTCCTTGTCCACACAGCTGCTGCTCAGACATCAAAGCCTTGCCTTTGAACAGAGCCCGGGCAGCCTCCTGGCCCTTCCCCCAGCCCAGAGCCCTGCCCTGCAGACACTCACGGCAGTCCTGCTCATCGGACTTGTCCTTGCAGTCCTCGTCCCCGTCACACTTCCAGTTGAGGTGGATGCACTCTCCGTTCCCGCACTGGAACTCGTGGGCCGCGCACGTGTTCAGGGCCTTGGCGTCGTAGCCGCACTTCTCCATGGACTCGTCGGACTGGTCCTCGCAGTCGGGCTGGTTGTCGCACACCCACAGCTCCGGGATGCACACGCTGTTGTTGCACTGGAACTCGTTGGGGTTGCAGGTCAGAGGGGAGCACTTCCTCTCGTCGCTGCCGTCCCCGCAGTCGTTGTCACCGTCGCACACGAAGATGACGGAGATGCACGACTTGTTACTGCACTGGAACTCGTTGGGAGAACAGGCTTGGGAAGAAAAACAAACAGGTGAGCTGGGAGGTCTCCAACCCCGCCCTCACCACTGGCCCAGCTTTAGCACATTCGGGGTGTCTGAGGGCACAGGCCCAAAGGCATTGCCAGGGCTGTCCTACCCCAAACATTTCTCCCAGCGGTTACCACGTGGCCAGGAGCCGTGTCAGGATGTGTCCCGCAGGGACCAGGCAGCCCTGGAGAGGGAGGGGCAGCAGGGCTGTGGGGGCTGCGGGTGGGAGGGACCGGGCAGCGCTGGCCTGGCACTGAGGGGCAGCCGGGGGAGCCCGAGCCGGGTGAGCCCCAGGCAGGAGCAGCAGCACAGAATGGGACTGGGATTGGGACTGGGATTGGGACTGAGACCGGGAATGGGATTGAGAATGGGATTGGGAATGAGACTGGGAATGGGATTGGGAATGGGACTGGGAATGGGATTGGGAATGGGACTGGGAATGGGATTGGGAATGGGACTGAGAATGAGACTGGGAATGGGATTGGGAATGGGACTGAGAATGAGACTGGGAATGGGACTGGGAATGGGATTGGGAATGGGAAGGTTGCAGGGAGAGGCTGGGGCTGTGCTGGCAGCGCCGGGGCTCCGCTTGGCTCCACGCTGACATTACCAGCTTCCTGACTTTCATAAGCACAGAATCAGGTTTCAGGATTTCACAGTATGCCTGGTTTTGGACATATTAAGTGGGATGTGTAGGGTAAATATTTAGTGAGTCGAGCATCAATTTAGCTGCAATCTGCCAGTAAGGCCCTTTACAACACGCTGAATGCCTTCCCTGGAAATCACAACTCAACATTAACATACAAATGAGGCGCTTGTCAGATAGAAGCTGAGTGGAGCACTCTCCTCTGCAAGCCTAATGGACAGCTGAACCAGAGACGCCTGCTCAAATTAAACTTTCAGGTACTCCAACTAAGTGCAGTGTGAAGTCACTTTATTCCATCAAGGCTTAGGGGAACCAAAACCATGGAAGAAATTCTCCAGAAGTACTTTGAGGTAGTTACTTACAAAAGAATTATTCTTCTACAATTTCAGCCCTCTATGGGCAAGTATGGCATTGATAAATTACAATAAATATAAATTGTATATAAATTGCAATAAGCTTTTTTTTTTTTCCACATTGTACTTGGGAATTTTTTTGTCTTCAGAACCAGAACTACTTACTGCATATCTGCAGAGCCCCTGCACTACACCACACAGTTTAGATAGTACCAATCTCTGCAATGGCAATTGCACCTGGAAAGCAGCAGAATCCCTCTAAAAGACCTGTCATATCCCAGATTTCAGCCAGTGACAGGAACCCAGTGGGATTCTACTGCAATATTATGTCTGATTTACACCTGGGAATAAAGCTGTATTTATCCAGCATTTAAGAACATGTCCACTTGCACAGATGCCTGATTACATTCTGTCTGGCAAACTCGCTGGGCTCTGCCTTATAACCTAAGCAGCCTCTCATTTTACATCAGAATGTGAATATACACACACACACATATTTATATATATACACACACCTCTCCCCTCCTGCCCTGTGCTCTGACCCATTTAGCCCCAGGTTTTCCAGATGTTAGAGCACAGCAATCCACCCAATTAGAAGAGAAAGAGGATTGCCTTCCTTGCTGCAACGCTGCCATGCACTGGCCAGGGCCCAGGCTCTCTCCAGAAGGGAGAAACGTTAGAGAATCTCAGCTGCCCCACTTGACACCAATCATGGAATGCAACAGAGAGAGGCACCAAAGGAGCTGCTCAGGTCCTTCTGCACTTGGTAGAGGATTTTAGATTCTGAGATGCCCTCAACAGGCACCTGTCCCTTGGAACAGCCACAGTTTGTCCTCTCCAAACAGAAGGAACTAATACTAGGAGGTGAATCCTTCTCATAAGGACCTGAAGCAAAGTCTGGTGGAAAAGCATCTAAAAACCTTCCTCTTTTTCATAGCAAACTTGAGACCATTAAGATGCTCTAAATATCACCCAAATTCTGCTCTATCTCCATTCAGCAGATTTCTCTATCCTTACCCCATGACCAGAAATCATCTATTAGCCCTGCTGATAAGCACACAGCTATGTAACTTCACACTGTCTTCAGAGGGGCCATTACACAGAACTGCATATGGAACATTCCTCCATAAAGTGGAAATTCAAGGTAACAGTTAGAATCTTACCAATCCATTTTGAAATGGTAGTGGGAAAACAGGAATATTTCTATGGTTATGTACAGATTCTGTAACAGATAAAGGTTGAGAAGAAGAAATTGCTTTTCTGGCATTATTTTGATGAATCTCAGAAACAGATCAGAGAGCAAAATCTTACATAGTTCTTTGATCCTTAATGTTTGGGCAAGATTGTAATGATTTGCACATTCCAAATGTGCATAAATTTCCTTTCCACCAACTGTAATGAGCCCCTCTTTTAACCCTCCTTGTTTTCCTGGTCCCACCTCCACCCCTCCTCCTGTTTGTACATGTTTCCCTTCAGAAATCTGCTGCATTGGCAAATTAGCGACTGATAAACACAGGACTGGGATACAGACAATGGAAGTTTGCACAAAAGCTCCTCCTCTGCACCCAGAAATCCCAGCACAGATATAAAATCACTGATAATCTCAGCTGGGAAGCAGAAGCAGTTCAGCTTTTGTAACCTCTCATGAGGACTTCCTCAGTGAAGCCTAAGAATTGCTAGCTAGAAAATTGCATGGTCATGATTATTTTATTTCTATTTAAAAATTAAGTTCAGTGTGATGCCAGCACCAGAGACTACAAGCTCTCTCCACGAGCAGCAGAGCAGGTTGGCTGTAGGTAGCTCCCCTCTTGGGATCCAGCAGTTCCTTGTGGGTCACACCAGCAGAGAGCTCCACCCGCCCCTCCCGGGCCCTGCTGCTGCCAGGGCAGGGCAGAGAGTGTCCCCAGACCCCCCTGGCCCTCCCCTCATCCTCCCTGGCTGCCAGCTGAGATCCCCAGGGCACGGCAGGGTCAGGCTGGGGCTGCAGCTGAGCTGTGCCCGGGCAGAGGCGCCGCTGGCACCCGGAGCCCCAGGAACAGCCCACAGGTACCTCAGCACCTGCAGAGATGGGCACGGGGCAGCAAAGCCCCAGGGACAGCCCACAGGTACCTCAGCACCTGCAGAGATGGGCACAGGGCAGCACAGCCCCAGGAACAGCCCACAGGTACCTCAGCACCTGCAGAGATGGGCACGGGGCAGCAAAGCCCCAGGGACAGCCCACAGGTACCTCAGCACCTGCAGAGATGGGCACGGGGCAGCACAGCCCCAGGAACAGCCCACAGGTACCTCAGCACCTGCAGAGATGGGCACGGGGCAGCAAAGCCCCAGGGACAGCCCACAGGTACCTCAGCACCTGCAGAGATGGGCACAGGGCAGCACAGCCCCAGGAACAGCCCACAGGTACCTCAGCACCTGCAGAGATGGGCACGGGGCAGCAAAGCCCCAGGGACAGCTCCCATCCCATCCCCTGCCATCAATCTGTCAGGGCACCTGGCAGTCCCATCACTACAGTATTTCGTTGCCTCCAGAGCATTTCAGCAGAAAACGTGCCAGCAGTAATTCAATGATCACTGGGGTATTTTTTGACTTGAGCAATTTGTTTGCATTCTCCAAATTCGCTGCCTATCCTGTTGTAGGCTGATTCACTTAAGACCAAGGAATCAAATAACAATTTGCTTTCTTTAGCACAGAAGAAATTAATAAATTTTGTACTCCAAGGTGCAAAACCTACTTCAAACATGAGTGATCCCAGTAGAAATGTTGGAAATGTTTGTAAAGATGTGTTTAACCATCAGTCTTCAAAGCATAACTATAACAGCAGTTTACTGTAGAGCACTGTAATGTTAAAAGGTTCTTCACAGTTTCAGGAAGTAAAATATCACACATAAATGATTATGTAGAGGTGATTTTGCCTACAGACAAAATATACCAGAGGTATTCTGCATTAATTTTTGCCCTGTGCTGTGTGCCAGTCTGTAGAGCACAAAACTGTCACAGATTTTGCCTCACAGCCTGCAGCTGCACTCTTGTCACTTCTCTTGAGGAGAGCAGAGCAGAAGCAGCCTTGGGATAGAGGAAGTTAAAAATAATAAAATAACAGAAGATCAGAGAGATTGCAGTTGTGGAGTTCGTGTTTCAGTGCTGGCTGGTTCTCTATTGCCCAGAGCCAGGATTTAGCCAGAGGCTTTAGTGAGAGTCTGGTGCAGCAGGGACACTCTTACCTCAGGCATGGCACCAAAAAATTCAGAAAATTCTGCCACATGCTTTTAAAGTGCTTTTAGAAAAAAGCAGAATGCTCTCAAGATGTAGAATTCTCTAAAAATACAGAGTGCTCATTAAAAATTTGTCATTTCAAAAATATATATATTTGTACATAACATATCTACAATGGACAACTCTATCAAGCATGGATCCTCAAATCTAGATAAAATTGAAAAAATGAAATAAATGGTATGTCCATCATTACCAGGAGCTGGGAATTACGTACAATGGACTATAACTGCTATCATTGCTAGTCTCTAATTAAAGATTTTATAGCTTTTCAGTAAGACTCAGGTATTTGATTCATCTCTCCTCCAAAAGAGCCATTTCCACTTGAAATTACATGAATGGCTTAAATAATGATAATTATTTGGTAAAATTTGTGGTAAAGTGGATAGCAGCAATTATCCACTGATGCTGAAGACAAGATAAGATGAATTATTACACTGTATTTTTCTGACACTGTCCCCAAAGCAACTTTAAAAATGTGTCTGAAAATTTATGTTTGTTGAAATCTGATAATGGATCTTCTGAAGCAGGCAGAGGATGATTTGTGCACACCAACATTTGCATGAGGGAGGGAGAGTTCTGCTGCTGATTCATGGCTGCTTCAACACTGGCAGGGGATGCTGCTGGACTTGAGAACTCTCCCAAGCTCTGAGATTTAGGACTTGAGTTCTGCAGGGCTGAGGGGTGGAATTCCTGAGCTCCATCTGCCCAGGTTTTGTGTCCCAAGTGCAAGCCCAGCTCCCCCAGCCCACAGGAACCAATCTCTGAGCTGGGCCATGGATAAGGAGGTCACAGAGTGCAGACTGGGTACATTATGTTGGAAGTCCCAGTTACCAGCACTGTCAGCATGTTAGTTTTGCTTAACTACTATTTATTTTCAGGTTTAATTCTGTCTAAATTATTTATTTTGCCTGCAGTCAATTGCTTACCAAATACCTGAATATTTCATACAGATCTTCTGTCAAATGCCAGTCTTTAAAGCACGGATCCGTGCCTGGAAGGACAAGTTTCCCATGGAAAGCTGCCCTCCAGGAAGGACAGCAGAAGAGATGGAGGTAAATGAAGATGACCTTGAAGCTCATTGCTCTGAAAAAATGACAGGCCTCCCATGGAGGGAATAATGCAGTGGAATTGCAGCCTCACTCCCAGCAGTGTTGTTGCCATGGTGATTGATACCAAAAGCCCATCTAGATGGAGGCTGCAGCAGGAATAGCAATTCCTGATATTGTTCAAGGCACTAATGGAGCTAAGGAGCCATCTCACGCACTCCTGCAAATTAATATTTGCATGTGCTGGCTGCCTTTGTCACACGCTGCCCTCAAACACAAATCAGTCATTTTCCCATTCTCTGCAGCACTATTTGCATAGTATTAGTTAATTATAACCCAGCAACCAGATGCCAAAGCCCCTGCTGACAAATAATAGTTGCTTCAAAAATGTATTTGGTGATTTAGAATGGATTTCCTGAGATACATATATTCATTCCAAGTGGTTTAATTATCTGGAAATAGAATTAATTATGACCCCCAATTTACAGAGAGAAGCAGTTTATATACAAAGTTATGCACACTCTGCACTCTGTCATTAATTTTATGTATGTGCAATGAGATTGCAACTCCTACCTGCGGTCTCCTCAATTCCCCTTCAAACCAGGAAAGGGTTAGGAAGTTTATCAGATGTTCTGGCTAAATGACTGAAAATTACCTCAAAATAAGAACAAGTGAATCCAGTGTAGAGGGTTTAAGGGTAAAATAAAGCAGCATGAAAGACAAAAATGGATGGTCAGAATACCAAAGGTTAATACTGTCCTGCTTTTGTGACCATCCGAGACACCCCACGGGGATTCATGAGGATAAAGACATTATTATTACTCTTTTATATTCTGACTGGAATGTAATCAGCTGAATCAGACTGGAGATGTTCAGTACTAGCCAAAATTTAACTGGAAAACAAATGTGCTGTGAAGTGTCTGGTGAATTTCTTTCCTGACTTTGAAAATTGGAGCCTGTACAGGACAAGCTCACGCCTATTCCCTTAGACATGACTTGCTTATTAAAATGGCTATTTTACAAATTATACCAATTTGGCAAATCCCTCAGAAACATCTGATAACAGCCATTAAACTAACATCTGCTCTAATATTATCACACAAAATTCTGTATTTTTGAAGAATATATGAAGGTTCAGCAAGCAGAACAGAGCATTCCTGAGCAGGGCTTCATCCTGGGACAGCACACACAAATCCCACATTACTGCACACACAGACCTCTTGGATTCAGCAGGACTCCCTGTGGTTATGAATTTTCTGCACAGGATTTCTGTGCACGGCCTTTTCTGCACAGCCATGATTTAATTTTGCCATTGTGCAGTTTCAATCACAGACACTTTGCCAGGAAGAGCCAATCCATGGACGTCACCTTCCACCCACTGGGCAGATTCCCACTCCCTGCCTGTCTGCTGACACAGACACACTGGGCTGCCACTTTCTCTTTACCCTTACCCATTCTAAGCACAGGGATAGTTCCAGTTTAACCAGTGGGAAAGCTGAGCCATTTCCCCAGAGTCAGTCAAGTCATTTATAAGTTGCTGCCATGACTAAGCAGGGAGTCCTGGAGGTTGCTGACTCACAGGTTTGAGCTCACCTGAGCAGTGAGGGACAAAGCAGAGCTCACACTGCAAGCAGTGAGGTCAGTACCCCATAAACTTCCATTTCCACTAATTTATTTTGCTTGATGGGAACTGTCTGTAAGAGGAGATATTGCTAATTGCAGTTTGCTTCACTGTTAAACATCCACTGCATGTGGAACATGCACTGTGAACTCTTCTGGAGCACAGACAAAGCAGGCAAGGCTCAGAGCTTTGCTTCTCAACTCCCCAGTTTACCCAGCCATGTCACACAGTGATCCAAAGTCAGCTTGAACGTAGATTCAATAACAATTAAGAGATGCTTTTGAAATATAAAATGGTTTGCAAGACTGATCTGAAGGGAGAAGTACCTGAAAACAGAAGCACTGAGGATGCACCAAGGCAACTGGCAGAATTTGGTGTAGCCCCATTCCAGGTGATGAATGTAAGCACATCCTATAATGACCAAGTCCATAAACACAAGACCCCTGTGGTGATTTTGGGAGGGGGAGAGACTGACAGACTGCTCAGGAAACAACAGCCCCTGACTGTTTTCAGTTATGTGATAATTAGGGGGCACAGCTATTATGTGATGCAGGCAATGTACCTATGTACCCACAATTCCAGCAAAGAATGGCAATCATTTCTCAAAAAACAGGATTAGATTTTCTACTCAAATGGAAAATTTAATCACTGAGTGACACTCACTGCAATTAAACCTGTAAGGGTCGTGTGCTGACTGAGCTCACATTAACAGCAATGAGATTTCCATGGCAGTAGGATTTGCCTTGCAGTTTCTATGATTTGGGAATAGAAACCAGCACTTTCCTGGATTTGGGCTCAGATGAAGACTCACATGCTCAACACAAGCAATTATTTTAAAGTTATTGGAACAAAGAAGGGTAATGAAGTGGTGTTTATTGTGAACTAAACCTTTCTCATTACTTTTTATCTAATGAACAAATTTCTTTGCAATGTAAAAGCAAAGTTAATCCAACCCTTATATCATCCTCTACGAAAAGAATATTTCAGCCACTAAGATTAGACTTCCAGATTAGTTTTATCTGTTAATATGACTCATAAACCAACTTTTTTTTCCCTGTTGCATCAAACATGACATGGTCCTCTCCTGCGTAGGACTGTGCTGAGTTCAGGCTACTGATTTTGATTTAGCTTTCAGATCATATGCTCAGGAAGCAGAACTGTTAATTAGTGTAACACATATGTACTGGTGGCCACTGCAGGATGCAACTCCTACCCACATATCTGCCATCATAGCATCATCATTGGCAAGATTTCCCTGAATAAAATGAAACAGATTCTTGCTTTTTGGATGAATAGGCTCAAAATTATAGCTGCATTCTTATGAAGAAAGCACTTCAGGGACATGAAATACAATTGTATCTGGCAATAAGAGATGCAATTCCTTGATTGTTTCAACTCTAGGAGCTCTATCTGTTGAAAGACAGACTACCCAGAAGATAAACATAATTACAGGCCAATTCTTGTTCCTCTGCCAGTATGATGTGAGACTGGAAAGAAGAATCAGAGCCAATGTCTCCAGCTAAAGTGCAGAAAGAGCAGCAGGACACAGCTTGTGTGGGTGTGCACAGGTATCCTGCAGTCCAGCACTATTAAGCTTTAGTTTTAATTACCCACAAATGTTTGTATGACAGCAGCTGTTTCCCAGCCCTCTCCCAGCCCCCTGTGAGCAATGGTCCTTGGGGTGTGAAGGATGTGTCTGTGTGGGGTGGGTGTGCTCATCCCTGTCACTGCCTCACAGCAGCACTGCAGCAGCACCACTGTTCACTGTCTTGTTTTCAGATTGTGTTTCCATCCCCTCTGCTTTAGAGAATAAATTATTCATGGGACACTGATAGGGACAATTTCTCTGTGAGGAGGATCAGCACAGGGCCACCCCCAAAGCCCCACTCGGTGCTGGAAGCTGCATTTGCAGATGTGCCACACATCCTCCTTTAGAAAGCTCAGCTCAGGAGCCAGCAGCAGGGGAGGCAAAGCCCCTGTGCCCTCATCCTGTGCAGGTACAGCCCTGGCACAGCTTGGGCCAAGGCTTTAGGGCTTAATTCTGGATTTACACCACGACTGTCTTACCTCTAACCTAAGTTCACACACTGTTTAATTATGTTTAATTACAGCGAGCATCCAATGTATTAAAAGTGCAGCTACCTTCACTTTTCCTGCCAGCATGCAATTAAAAGTAACTCCCAATCTCTTTTCCTTCTTGCCATTTTGTTCTGAAGGAACTCAGGACAAATATGATTATGGGCTGAGATTTTTCCTAAATAACAATGGGGATTTTTCTGCAAATTACTACTGCTTTTGAAGGAGCTCTAATACTTTAAGCAGTGATAAAGTGGCAGCTGTACATGTTTAATTTCTGAGAGCCACGGCATAATGCACAAGCATTAATCCCTCCAGCTGTCCAGTAATTAAACATCATGTAAAGCCCAGAGGATATCATTGCTGTGCTACCTTATCTTATTTATGAAGGACTTGCATTTGTTAAATCTAGCAATTCTTTTTTTCCTTCTTGGAAATAATTGTAAATTCTTCCACCATGGCAAGTGAACTGAAGCTACAGCTACCCTCTATAAAATTCCAGGAATTTCAGACCAGTCCTGTTTCTTTTCATTGCATACTAAAATAGTGAATAATGATAGTGCATAAATATTTCTTTTACAGGCATGACTGTGATGCTATGGGTTTTAAAATTGGTGGGTTTCTCAGGGAGAATGCATGGCAAAATCTGATCCTTTGGGTTTGATGTCCCTCTGAGCTGACTGAGGGACAGCACACAATGAATGTTAATTCATTAACAGGCAGTGAACAGAACTAACTTTGACAAAAGCACACATTAATCAAACTAATGAAAGATAAAATCAGTGCTACATTATCACCAAGTTAGAAGGTCTCAGTAGGATCAGGGGAGATCTGGAATGGACTGGATCAGTGTGGTCAAATCCCAGCAGGGAGCACTGGAAGTGTGGCTCATGCAAAATACAGATACCTTCTACAACACAGAAAAGAAAAGAGTGCTGGGACAACATGATGCCCTTCATAGCCACAGGACAATGATAAAGATGATAAAACAATTTAACTGTCAATAGAAAGGTCACTTCATGTGAGCACAGGTGCAGGAGCAGAGTAGGGGAAGGTGACTTTAAATCAGCTTTGCAGTTTCCCTCCTTCAGCTGGTTCATCACCAGGTGGATCTGCTGGAGGGATGAGGAGCTTTAGCCTGCTTTAAATTCTGCCTGCAGCCAGTGGAGCTCAGCTGACCTGAGGGCTGTTAACCAGGGCACTGGCAAGAGCTGACTCTCAAGTTTTCTGCACTTGGACCTCCCCTCACTTGCAGGGGCTGCTGCTTTTTTGGAGGTAACACATGAGCCTGGAGCTGTGCCAGGAGAAGTGGAAATTTCACCACCTGAGGATCCTGTACATGATCTATTTCCATGGGAAAGCCTGTGAGCTGCCATGGCAGGACACAGGGTTCCAGCTGAGCACACCTGTGCTTACTGTGGTTTCCCTTAAGAATTTAAAACACCTTTATCCAGTCTGTTCACTTTTAATCTGGCATATCATCATATCATAAGGCTGAAAATCTAGAACTAATTCTGAGATACATGGTCAGCAATGAAAAGCCTGAAGAGCAGGGTCCAAAAAAGATGGTCTGGGTGACAAGGTTGTCACTGGCATGAGGCTCCTGCAGGAATTCCTGGCTCTCACCTCAGCCAACTGCACAAGGTTAGTGTGAGAATGTCCACTGCATGCAAAAGTTCCCCATGATCACTGTTCTCTGTGCTACAGTTTAGGAGGATAAACCATGGATAAATAGCTTATTCTGCTATCACCATAATAATGAATTCATCACTTCACTGCATCTGACTGCTGTGAAAGGGGAAACTGGTGCACTTCCAGCTCCTCATCTGCAAGACACAATTTCCATGTGGAGTGCAAGCAGTGGCTCAGGTGGTTCAGTGCCACAGCCAGAGGAGCTGGGGCCAGAGCCTTGTTCTCTGTGGGCACCCAGAGCCCTCTCAGGAGGGGCCTGTGTGCCCTAAAGGGGTTCAGGGCTGTTTCAGCTGGTACAGGATGGCAGCTCCTCTCTTCCAAAGCCTCTCTCAAGTGCTCTCTGCATTCCTGAGCAGCTGACACAACACTGCTTACTGTCTCCCTCAGCAGAGATTTAACAAGTTCTGCAGTAGTTAGCCAAGTCCAGATGGACCCTGAGTTGTGCTGCTTTAATTACAGCCTCTCCTATTTAATTTTTCTTTTAGTCTCCCTAAACTCAGTCCTAAACTTCTCCAATCCATTGTGACAAAGGTTGGGTGCACTGGGAGCAGAAAACCTTCACCAGGGAAATAAGGAGGCTGCCAGCACCTCCAAGCCAGCAAATTCAAGGCTACTAACCCTGACCTATGACTACCACACACCTGATACTGTGAAGACTCAAATTACTTCTGCTCCAAAAACTGGACAAAAAAGGATTTTTCTTTTTATATAGTCTTATTTTAAAAAGGCAAATATTTGCATTTTCAAAAATTGTTTGTGCACTGGAAGTCAGTAGTGTTCTTAAAGCCTGTCTGTTGGAAGTCAATAATTTAGGCAGACAGGCACTTAACTGTCTATGTGCAAGGATTAATACCTGCAACTAACCCCTGGTGCAACTACAGCCTGTGCAGACACAACTCTGGATCCCTGATCACTGGTGCTTTATCCATTGCAGGTGAAAGAATTTGCAGTTTCCATTGCTTCCTTGACAAGTTCTTCCACAGGGTGAAAATCACACCACTGTCTCCTTGTTCAGCTTCTCTACTTTTGTCCCCAGGTCTCTGAACAGCTGCTTTGTGCCCCCAGTGCCTGCACTGGATATATTTCCCATGGATTCAGAAAGCAGTGATACCATTCTGAGAGGAAAAATCCAGCAAGAATGACAAGGCTCAGAGCAGTAGCTGGGAAGGAAAGTGCTGGAGGAGGAAGAACCATAACACACCTACACTGCTCTACAGTTTGGGATGATTGTGCACCATAATCTTCACTGTGCTCTCCTGCAGGAGATCCTCCCTTAGCTTGGGCTGTGAACATTCTGACACAGGGACAGGTCAGCACAACCAAGCTCTGCTCCTGGATACCAGCACAATCTTCCAACTGGTACAAACTACCAATGCAGAAATGCAGGCATAAATAAGGTTCATAAACTTCATATTAAATCCTCTTGAAGAGTTATAACTCCAAGAGCCAGTTATTCCTATCAAAAAGCAAGAGTATACACAGTTAAAATGTTTTTGAAGTGTCACATGAGGTTGCAGTAGTAGCTTTATTAACATGGATTTAGAAAGAGCTTAGGGGTTTTTCCTCTGGATGCCCTCACTCACACCATCTTCAAGTCATCATCCACTTGTTTATTGCACATACAGGCTCTCATCACAGAAATTATTCTGAGCACAAATAAATCCCCTTCCAAACATTTATCCAGCAAGATGTGTTATTTATAGACAGGCTGGCCAGCCCTGTGAGGAGTGCAGCCTCTGAGGCAGGGTGCTGTGCTCCAGGGGGCTGCTGGTGACAGGCAGTGCTGAAGCTTCTTATGAAATGAGAATAAAAAGCTGAGTGCAGAGATTAAATTAACAAAACAAAGAGAAGAAGGGGTCTGAAGTGGTCAGGATACTGTGTGCTGCTGAGATAAGAGGAAACAGAGAAAGGAGGATTCTAACCAGAGAAGAAATGGGAATGTTAACAGAGTATCAGTGGATAGGCTTAGTGAGGTTTATCAGATTTGGATAAGGAGAGGATAGCTATCAATCCTCCACAAGCTCCCTGTTAAAACAGCTCACACAATTGTTCTCATCCATGAGGAACAGACCTTCATTTGCCAGGGAACCTCCCTGAAAGTGCTCCCACCACAGCCATTCAGCAGTGCCTCCTGTTTCCTTCTCAAAGTGAGTTCTGACCTCTGAAAGATGCTGAGTTGGGATCTTAGGACTGAAAGCTTTTGATGTTTGCACCCACCCAGGATGCTCCAGCTTTACCTGCCAATGCCTTTCCCTGTCCTCGTGCCCATCCTACAGCCAGAGATTTCCAGCGTGTGGGGACAATGCTCAGTCATTAAAAATTGGTTGAAAGCCACTAATTCATTTTTCACCAGTTACCCAGCAAGCATCAAAATGTGGTAATTTTGTCCTTGGATTAAATTTTTTTAAAGGTTTTTAAGAACCTGCACATGCACTAAAACTGGAAGCTAGCTATGAGTAAAGGTGCTGAAACATCCAGAGCAGAAACACTCAGCTCTTTCCAAATCCATTAATAGCATCATTATGCTGAAATTATGTGGCATTCAGAACATATTTACATGCATTTTGGGGGTTACCTAAGGCTTTGAAAAAAAACGTTCAAAGCAATTTCAAGTAGATTTTTATTATAACTAAAAGACTCTGTGAGACCATTCCCACTGGTGTGAGCAGCAGCATTAAATCAGGGGAGGCAGCCACCAGTGAAAAATTGTTCTAATTTCACAAAAAATTCAGGAAAATAGCAGTTACAATTATCTTCTGAATTTGTCTCTAATTCAAGCCTCCCATTCAAAGAAAAAAATGTACACGCTAAAGAGAAAAAACTTAAGAGTTTCACATAGAAAACCAATAAAAAGGAAAAGAAGGACTAAGAAAAATACTTTTACAAAGAGAGCTAAATAGTGGAACAAGTTGCTCACAAAGTAAAAGCTTTGATAATATTTTGTTTGATAAAGCTGACTGCAAAGAAATAAATTTGTCCACAGCACTCCACTCAGAGCCACAAAATGTTAATGTAAAACACATTTCCTTATACAGCTTCAAAGGAAAGACATAATGTGGATTATGAACTGGGCAGGAATTAGAGCCCAAAATTCAGTTTTCAAAGGAAGAAATTTCAATTAGTGCTTGAATGTAACCATTCAACTCTTTCACCAGTATTCTGGAAGTAAAAGTAAAATTGCTGATACCACATGCAACACTAGAAATATTGAGGGATGGGTGAATACACAGAACTTAGAAAGCTTCTTAAAAGCCTGGGGTCATTTGCACACAAAGAACTTAATAAGAACAGTATTAGAAATCAGAAAGGTGATTTTACTTCTGCACAGACTGGCAAGACTGATACTCCCTAAATTCTAGTGGTCTGTGTAAAAAGAAAGTTGGAAAACCAACTGGAATACCAAAGGAGCCACAAGAATGAGTCAAGCATTCATTCAAAAGAGAATATTTGACATCAAGAAGCATAAAGAACCAATATATTTGGTCTACCAAAAAGGCTGCCTGAGAAACAGTTTGACCACACAGTGCAGGAGTTTTCACAGACTGAAAACCCTGTTAAAGGGCTCTTTCATTCAGCACAGAAAGGCCTAATAAAAGGCAACAGCCATTTAGGGACTGAATTTATAACAGTTATGGGTACAGAGTACATCATTCTCTCTCTGTCCAGTGAAACCAACAAGCCATCAATGTCCAGGCCCATCTGTTCCACCCCAGCAGGAGCCAGCCTGAGTCTGTCCCCACTGCACAGGACACAGCAGGAACCTGCTGAGCTACCACACAGGAAGGTTTGAACCTTGTTTAACTCCTGTCCATATCACCTGGGTGATAACCCTAATAATAATGCTTAATTCTTCACAGAATTCATGCACTCTCCAGCCAGCCCCAACTGGAGAATCCTTCTTTCCTCCCTGGTTCTAGAAGTCACCACCTGGCACTGCAAAGCAGAGTGAGTGTGTTGGCAGGAAAAGCCATCCCTTTCCATGCTGTTTGGAACAGTCACTCCAGGACTTTCATAGTCCTAGATGGAGATGCTGCATCTGTATTAACTCACCAGGAGTGCAACCAGCCTCATCAATTCCACTTTCACAATCCTTCTGCCCATCACACCTCCAGGACAACGGGATGCACTTGTTGCTTAAGTCTCCACAGCTGATTTTTTCAGATGGACACACTTGTTTGGCTGGAAGAAAAAAAAAACCAAAGAAATAAACAGAAGTTTAACATAAACAGAAGTCTAAACATTTCTAACACTGTTTATGTTGTTAAAATTACTTTAACTTTGAATGGCTTGATCCTGAGACATACTGGAATGAAATCCCAAGCCAACCTGCTGCCTCCTCAACCAGGCTGCCCTGGGAACGGGGCCCTTCCTGTCCCCTCAGCCAAAACAGACTGAGAAAGTTGTTCCCACAGACCAACAGGGATTCCAGCTGGGAACTTGGGGCTGGTGTTGCAGGGAGGGATGCTCAGGGCAGCACCAGGCTCTGCCTCCCTGCCCAACACACTGAGCTGGAGCTGCTCAGTCACTGCCCTGCACACAGCACAGCAGCTCTGCACAAAGCGCCTCCAGCTAAGCCAGGAAAAAACAATTCCCTCATTTTAGTACAACGGTGTATGGCTTGGTTTGGCAAGGCAATTTCTAAACATAATGACCTGGGCAGATTGTGGTCAGCAAAGCTGAGGAAAAGGCAGCAAGGACAAGCAGGAACTTGCAGGTATTTAACAAATGGAGCTGTGACTGCGTAAATTGAGGCAACTGTTATGTCAGACATGGAGACACAGGAGGACCTGCAGAAGCAAAAACCCCAGTGCAGGCAAGAAGACAACTATGAAAAAGAATCTGCCAGATTTATCTGGAACCAAGTAAGCTGTGAAGCTCATTCTCTCATAACTAGTTTGCATTGCTAAAATTCCTATTTTTTTCCCTTCATATTAGTGTAGAGAGCAACAGATCTACATTTATTGTGACAAGGCTGCTGAAATGCAAAATGTTCCACAATTTAAACAATTGTTTAGCATTCTGGAATCATCATCCAGTTTGCCAGGATTTGCTTATTAAACAGAACGATTTCTCTCTTCAAAAAATTACTTGTATTCAAATATTTCTTCCATTGGTATTAATGATAATAATGCTGTGTATGGCTGCAGGTCTACTGAGCAGGTGGGGACCTAGATTCTAAATTAAAACCTCCACATTACCCTGCCCTGGTAAAGGTATTTACACAAAGTCAACCAGCTTCCCAAGTGCTGAGAGGATGAAAATGATACCTCCCCTTCCACCTACACAGGAGGCTGTGAAAGGGCATCCTACAGCCCCAGAGCATCAATCAGCCTTGGAGAGCAGAGCCATTTAATCCCTGCATTTCTGCCTTAGCGCCTTCAAGTGTTAGAAGAAGCAGTTTTGAGAAGCTGTGGGCAACCAATACATCAAGAAAAATTAGGTCCTGCCACAGACAGACAGTTAATAACAGATGTAATGGAGTTTTATAACCCTGAGGCATGACAGCATTTCTGTTGAAATTTGCTTGCTGCATACCTAAATAACATTTATCAATGTTGCATGGTTACAGGGGGGAGGAAAAAAAGGATCCTTACTTAGGCTTTGGGATTATTTCCCCAGCAAATTAGCAATAAAAAACATTGGAAAGGCTTCCCCAAAAGATCTCACCATGATCAATTATTTACCAACTCAGGCCACGTCCTGTGTCCTCTCTAAGCTGCAGGTTTTGTACTGCCCAGCTACAGTGAGGTTTGGATTGCACTGGCATACTGGGAAAACTGGGATACCCAAATGTCACAGAGACATTTGTTAATCAGGTTATTGGTCCCCATCCCCCAGAAATTGTTCTAGTTCTTCTTGCTCTGGCAATGGTGATGGAAAGGAGAATTTCTTTTGATGCCAAGTAGGACCAGGTCTTCCATCCTCACTGTAAATCTCCATTGAGAACCAAGTGGGTCAAGACAGGTAAGAACATGTTCCACACACCTGATTTTGAAGAAGGTAAAATATAATCATAAAATGCTATCATCACACAGTGGGATCATTAACCAGCAAAAAGGTTATTTACTGGTCACAGTTTAAATTATGGGAATTACTTTTGCTTGGCTGCTGTGGGCAGATACTTAATAGTTTTGGGAAGCTGTAAGGTTTGGAAAGGTATGAACAGAAGGCACCTATTTATGGAAAGCAACCTCTGTGTTAGTCATCTCCCTGACAGAATAATTACAGACATTTAAAATATGTAAATCAAAGCTTGAACTTTCAGGGATGCAGCAACAGAAGCTGCTGTTGGTCACAGTTCATGAAATCTCTGTGTTGCAGTGGTTTCTGCACCCAAGCAATCGTTGTGTGGAAGCCAATGACTTGTAAGCACTGGCAGCTAACAGAGAGGGATCTTGCACAAAACTCAAAGCAAACCTTTGGTGAAAACACACCTGCATTTCCAGCAAGGTGGGTGTTTTCCTCCCCTCTCCCTCAAGAGGCTACAGGTGCAAGTGGAGTCCATGATGTTGTCCACACTATTAAAGAGGCTTTCAGCAGCTGCAGCCCAGACTCACATTGCTGTTCCTGTGCACGGCTTACACAGACCCAGCCTCTTGGGCTGCCGTGACCAAAATGCTTCACTCCCTCCTTCCCTCTTTGTGCAGGCAGGAAGGAAAGGGTTAGGCTGTGTGTGATGGTGAGTGCCTTACCCTGGATGCATTCTGGACCAATACAACTTATAGCAAGATCTGCCTTTTCAGAAAAGCACCATTAAACAACTTGGTTGAAATGTCAGACACATCAAGACCAATTTATCACAATGAACTGCAAATGCCAAGGATGGACAACAATGGTTTATTTATAAGGAGACAAGAGCAAAGAAGACAAGAAGGTTCCATTTACTCAGTACTGCCAATGGCACATTCTTCTTTCTCTTTACAGGAGCTACAAAGTCTTTCAGAGCACCACAGAGCCCAACTGGCGCCCCACTGCTCGCTTCCTCTGGGGCCACTGCTGTGCTTTTCAGGCCCCGGACATCATGGATATTCAAGAAAGCCCAAGAAAACAAAATTGATTTACTTTCAGAAGACCATTTGTCAGGTTCTCACCAAACAGGTACTCTAAGAGCATACACAAAATGCAATTAAGCAGCTTCTGCTGGTGGGAAACACACAAGACTTTTCATCAGCAGACTGAAAAGAATGCCCTTTGTGGAAATACATCATCTTACAGGTCTGAACAGCTTCTCTATCTCTGCTGAAATAACTCCCCATCCTCTCCAGACTGCCCCTTGTGGTTTTCCCAGGTTCTTCAGAAGCTCCAACCCAAAACATTTTTTTCTACAACAGAGAAAACTCAATACTAAAATGGTTTAATTATTTTCTGCCATGCCAATGACCTGTTCCCACAAATACTTCCACTACTTTTATTATGGAGTTAAAAATTCTTTCCTCCAGCAATGGTTTAGTTGTCAGTTGTTTGTTTTTTTTTTTAAAGGAATGTTTTTTAACAGGGACCTCCTCCCCTCAAACACTGCCCTTAAATCTTCTTTTGTCACAACTGGCAGAACTGCCTCAGAGATGTACCAAGAACAAAATAAGTGTTCATACCTGCTCAAGTACAGGACTAGAATCCAGTTTATTTCCAGAGAAAACAAGCCAAACTGGTAAATGAGCAACTGCTCTGCAGAGAGGAGGGGAGCTGACAGGCAGAGATTGCTCAGGGAAATTCAGAACTCAGAGTTCTCAATCACTGAAGATTTGTGATTCAGAAAAAATCTCAGTCACAAGTTTGCATATATTGTTCTTTTTATATATGTGTGTGTGTGTATGAATTTATATCCCTAGCTACACTTACTACTGACTTAAAACCCAAAGTTTTCCATTGAAGTATTTAAGGTGCGTAAGAAACACAGTTAAAATCCATCTTCTGATTTAAAATATTGTCACAGCTGAAGCTGTATCTGGCTGGTACTTTCCTGCTCTTGCCCCTTCTCCCAGCTGTGGGTGGCTGTGAGGATCCTCTGCCCCACTGACCTCAGCTCACTCTGCAGCTCAGGACAGGTCACTGCTATTTACTTTGGTGTGTCTCAACCCTTCAAACACATCAGATTCTGGGTGTGATTTCCTAAGGTGTGTTATATCATATTGGATATCCTTGATCTCCCTGCTGCCCTCCTTGTGGCACGTTGTGCTCAGCAGTGTTTGTGTGGGGACAGACACATCCATGGTGGGTGATTCCCACGTCCTGGGAGCACACAGGGACCCTCAGCCCTCGCTGGGTGCTTGAGTTTGGATCTGGGCATCAGCAGCACACAGAGACAGCACACACTGGGGAATGCAAACCACAGAACTGCTCCCACCAAGGTCAGGAGCTGCACTGAACCTTCTGTCATGTAGAGCAGCACAGTACAAGCATCAGCCTGCTGGGATAGCAGGGCTTACATGAACCTGTGACTTCTGCAAAACCAATCCTGCAGCAGTACTTGGGCTGCTCACCATATCTGTATTACACATACACTTGAGAGCTCTGAGAAAACACAGGCACCTCTGCAATTTCAGTTGAAAGCAGCCCAGGCCAAAACAAATGCCATGATTAGTGGCTTAAGTGAATTAAGATTACAGCAGTGAGAGTTGGAATGAGACCAACCCACCAGCAATGACGCCTCTGTTGACAGAAGCAGCCCCATCCATCTGCTCCCACAGGAAACTCCATCCTGGTCAAACTGGGGCAGGCTGACAACACCAATTCCCAGGGCTGGGAGATTGAACTGATGCTGCCTGACTCTACATTTGTGAGTGGGTAAGTGCAGGCTGATGTGCCATGGCCTTTGTGGCAGCAGGCAAAGGCACAGAAATAGTGAAAAATCTGTATGTCCTGCACAAAAAGATAATTAACTTATGGGCACTGCCTTTCAACTTTCAACATAAATTAAGCATCTCAAAAGACAGATTAGGAAAGGTGACTAAGAACTATACTGTAAAATGTCAGGAACAGTATTAACAATTGATACACCTGATAAATAGATTCACTGGTGTGATTTGTTTGATGATGACTTATATTTTGAAGTTCCCAGGGGAATAGAAAAGGATTTGCACAGATTTCCCTCCATTGCACTGCACAGTACAGCCCTTATTAACTCCATTCTTGTGTGCTTATAAGAAGGGCTCCTCCTTGTATTAGTTGTCTCTGATAAGTCTTCAACTCCTCATAAGCTTAGCACACAAAGGGTTCAGCCTGTGTAAAAGAGATAGGCAGCAGGCACCTCACTTTTGTGCAGATTAGCACATTGGTGATTACCACCTCTGACATCAGAGTGAAATAATCAGGAATTCAAAATCCCAGGATTAATTCTAATTACTGAAATAGAGACTCACTGTCAGAATAGCAGTGAGGTAACTTTAACAGGGAAAGTGTGTTCCAAAAGCACAGACACTACAAACCCCTCAAGTAAGGAAATGATCTCTGGTATCATGCCAATAGTTGTAACAGGTGGTACAAACTGTGCCTGAGCACGGTGCAGGGAGGGAAGAGATCTCCATGGCAGGTGCAGACACATGGCACCAGGTTTAGCCACTCTCCATGCCTCACAAGGTGAGCCACCTGCACGGGTCAGCAAGAGCCCAGGTTCAGAGCTGTCCTGGCACCCTTGGAATCCTGAATGCTGTCCCAGCCCAGGACAGGCAGCAGCACAGAAAGGACTGCTGCTCTTGGGCTCCCAGTGCACCACCTCATCTTTGATTCCTGATTGCTAAGTCTTACTCATCCACTTCAAAAATCAAAACTAACATCAAACTTGGCTACAAAAAGCATTTCCTTCCCTTAGTCTGACTGGCAGGACTTCAGCTGATTTTGTATTCCTGTAAACACAGCAAATGCTCTTTTGCTGCAGTCATCTGAGCACATCTCACCTAATTCATCTCAGAGCTTCTCCACATACTGTTCTGATGGCACTTCTGTTCCCTACTTGATATGCCCAACAGGCCCTGCTGCTGAGAAATGAAGTCCTTAAATTCAAGTCAGTTGGCTTGTTTTGGGTAAATCCAAGTCTAGGTCAATGGCCCATGGCAAAGAGGAGGTCAAACTGGGATTACATGATCCTCCTTGGTCTCAACCTGCAGGAAAATCGTGATACTTTCAGTAGGAATCAGAAGCTTTTTAATTGCCTTTAAACTGTTCCTCATAGCCATACTTCTGAAATTTCAGAATTTACAAAGTTCAGATGTTTAACAGCAGTGAGGATATAGGCTGCTGATCCTCATTAAATTCCATTTTTTAACCATCTCGTTCTTGTAAAACAACAGTGGTTTTTAACTGGAGTCTGTAGAATACACTGTGATGTTCCCCCACTGTCAGGTCTGGTTGTGCACAGACAATCCAGTTTCTAAGAGACCATGACAGGTTATTAGGCATGAGAGAGATGCAGATGATACAGTGAGGGCTCTCTGCTCCTGAACAAACTACATTTCCTTACCTGCCACTGCACACATGGGAATTCATTGCAAAAGTTCATTCCCTAAAGCAGCTTTCATGCCAAGCACCTTGAGCCAAAAGCTGCCTTTGCAGGGAAGTGGAGCAGTTGCACAGACACTGTCACAGTCCCTCGAGGCCAGTCCTTGGCCCTGCTCTCCACCCAGCCCTGTCTGCACGATCAGCAGGGCCCTGCTGGCTCTGATGCTCAATGCCTCGAGCACTGCTTTGCTCAGGGATGCACAAATCCTTTAATAAACTTCAATGAGACACAGGATAACCCTGGCATTCCAACTCCATTCCTTGCTACCACTTTCCACAGGTTCTGGACAACACAACACACACAGGAACCATGGACCACAGCTGTGTGTGACCTGCTGCAGGGCTGAGGTCCCCTCCACGGGGCAAGGCAGGAATGTGAGCAGCAGGACGAGGCTGGTGCAGTCCAGCTCCAGCTGAGCAAAGCATGATTGCAATTATTGCACAGTGTGCAGCCATGGGGGAGCCCAGGAGCCACGTGCCACCTCTGAATGCCAGTTTCTCATCTTTCCTGACACCACAGCCATATGGTCATGAGAAACATTCACTCAGATTAATCCAGAGAAGCAATGAATACAGCCCTGCTTAATGACAGTGAAGCACAGCCCCCATTGTTTAGAGGAACAAAAAGGGGATTTTGATAAACTCAAGTCAGAGGCCATCTGCCAACTTTCCCCCTTATTTCTACCAACTTTGGCCCTTGGCATGTCTGCCTGATGGAAGAGGAAAATCCATAATTTACCCTGGACTTGAAATGGAGAGCTGCTTAAAACCATAACATGGTCCCTCCTTGTGAAACCACCAGAGCCTCTTGCCTTTCTCTTTGCACCTCCTCTAAACCAGAGCAGAACTTGCCTTCAAGAGGAGTTGTGTCTCAAATACATTATTCTGGTTACTGACAACCTGCGTTTCTACATCAGATTTCTTCAGATAACTTTGTACTACTTAAAATTTTATTATCTCTTCACTGGTGGTTTTCACTTATCTCAAGGATCAGTTGGTCATGCCCTTAGCTTGGCACAGAGGCAAGAAGATACCAACAAAAACTACAGGGAAAATCCCAGACATCATAGTAAGAAACCAGAACAGCTGAAGAAGAACCTGCTCCTGGCAGGAGTAAAGCAGCAATGTGCACTGCTGATCTCAAACAGTTTCATAATAAACTGACAGTTGACTTTGGTAGTTCTCAAACAGCCAGGCCTGCCAGCAAAACCCAGGACTCAACATTTTCTGTAGAGATAGTTTTCTAATAGAAAAGCTATTAAATATTCCCTTTTGTGAGAGGCATTTTTCATGCTCAATCAAAAGTAAAGCTCAAAAAAAAAAAAAAAATTCAACAATGACATGACTTTAAGAAGGTCAGAAAAAAAATACTCTGCTCTTTTTCTACCCTGAACATAACATCATCTTTAAACTCTATTGTTTCTAGAGCTGGTTTGAAAGAGAGTGATGTACAACATTGTCCTGTCAAACCTCCCATCCCACCACTGTCTACATCAATAATTACCCTGTCAATCTATGTACACATTGCCACTTGCAATGCAGTTCAGCCTTCCCTTCTGTATTAACAGTGCTGGGGGAGGTCAGAGGAGAAGAGAGAAAAAGAAAAAAAAAAGGGAAAAAAAAGAAAAAATAAAAGTATTTTGCCCTTCCCATAGCCCAGAAATCAAATGGAACTCCAGTCTTTGACATGGTTGAGAGCTGAGCTCAGTTTCTCAACACAGATCCTCTACCTTCTGCTTTTATCCAGGGATGCCTACTGTGAAAAACTAAGTCTGGCTACAAACAACCTATAAAAATCTATCATGATGCACTGTGCTCCCCCTCAATTAGTGATGTGTGATGCTTTTTAGGCAGCTCTGACTGAGGCAGGCCTCAGGAGAATACAAGACCTGAGGTAAGAGCTGAGCCAGCCCAGAGTGATACCCAGGGAGCTGGGGGTGAGCAGAGCCCAAACCCAGCCACGCTCTGGGATGGGAGGGGAGGCCAGGGCAGAGCTGGGAGCTGGGAGACAGTGGCACAAGCTGGGATGAATGGAAAGCAGCTCATTAACCTCAGAAATGCTGCTCCTGAAAGGAAAACTTGTTCCCTGCCCGAGAGCAGGGATTCCAGAGCCTTGTGGGCAAACAGATTTGTGAGCACTGAAACTTTCTCACGCAGCCACTGAGGTGACAAATGGATGTGCTGGGCTGAGGTGACAAATGGATGTGCTGAGCTGCTGAACAGAGCCCTTGGGAGTGATGTGCCAGAGGTGGGGAACAGCCTCGGCCTGCCCCCAGCTGGGACTCATTACAAATCTTCTGTCACCTGTTCAGGTGTCAGCCCAATTCCCGTGACCTGGGTATCCCACGGGCACACACCAGAGCCCACCCCTGACACAAAGCCCAGGTGTCCCTCCTGGTCTGGGCTGGCACAGACCATGGGAAGAGCTGATCTCCACAGAAGCACAGGCAATAACCACCATCTCCTGATCTGCACTCATTCAATAATGCTTCCTGCTTCACTCCTAGCCTTTGGGTCTAAATGCATTGCAGCTTTAACAACATCAACTTTCTCCACTAAAGATTCAGTGATAAAATACTCCAGATTGCAGCACACAATAAATCAATCATCCCTCCCTGAATGGGTTTGTAACTCAGCACTTTGAAAGCATCTTGGAACAATTTCTTGCACACATACTTTTTAGATAAGGGATAAATTTACTTTTTATTGAATCAAATGTTATTGACTGCCTTTGGTTTATAGATAAAAGTGACAGAGTTTTCTAGGTTCTCTTCAAATTGTTGGCACTGTGACCCTGACTGTTTAAAAAATTAGTTTCTAAAAATAATTCATTCTCTCCACTGGCAGTAAATCACTCCATTCCCTCCAGTTAGGCAGTATCTTAGTCCAAGCCTACCAGACATTATCACCTTGGTCACTTGTCAAATTCTTATACAAGCAGCTAAGCACAGCACCAGGACAAATTTATCTATTTTTCTTCCTATATATTAATTTCTAGAAAGCCCCAAAATATGCATCCCAGAGTGCTCAATTTCTATTACAGCAAATCCAGAAACAAATTCCAGATGGCAGCTTATTTCATGCATATTCTGGCATATTTAGACACTTGACTACTCCAATTCTTTGAGAGCAAATTAACGCTCAACTCAAAATTGGGTTTTAAAGCACAGTTTAAAAAAATTCACCTGGCTATACCACTCAATTAGCAAAAATCAATTACCAGATGCCAGTTCAATTTGAAGACAGAAAAATTATTGTGATTTGTAAGTACTGCAAATGATGACAAAAATCCCTTAAATTGGAGAAATGTCCCTGCAAAGGTGACTCTGTTTCACAGGCACAGACTGGATTTGAGAGTACTGAGCAGGTCAAAACAAACACCCAGAATGATCCTGGATAAACCCAGTGGACAGCTACCCTGGTAAGAGGAGTTTTGTGGGAACAAAAGAGAGCAAAAAACCTGTAATGATCCTCACAGTGTCCATACATTGTGCTCACTTAGCAACCAAGAAATATCTGGGGCCAATTTACACCTCCAGTTCTCTCCAGCAAGGCAGCAAGACTGAACTTGGCCTGTAAATTGAGATGTAAAATATTATATGTATAAAAAACTAGCATATAACAGATATGTAAACTGTATTATATAAATTTTACTGGCAGTAAAATTTATATAATCGAGAAATTTATAAAAATTTATATATCAGGAACTGGCAGTTCCTGTCTCTTGCTCGTCCTTATCACTCAGGCAGTAACTAGGAAATTGTCAGATATTCCAGTACCATCCTGAAGATAAGCATAGTTTGCTATCTGATGAACTCCTAATGAATATACTGTTAATTGCATAACCTTCCTTCAGCACAGGAACTTTTCTGTTCATCAAGGGCATGGATAAAACAGCTTCTTTGCTTTGGAGCATCCTTGTAATTAATAATATATTCTTCACACTTCTAAATATAACCCATAATGAGATGCTTTAAAGGATCCAAGCTGCACCTTTCACCGAGTGCGTTTGATCAGAAGGGGAGGAGGCAGAGCCGGCTCAGACAGCAGAGGCTGTGGAACGGCGACTGTCGCTTCCCAGCGCTGAGAGGCTGCAAACGACTTCAAACGGCTCAGCAGCAAAACATGCCAAAACAGCCTCCTGCACCTACAGCACACTGCCTCGTTAGCTCTGGGCATATTCTGTGCACATCAGAGATGAAAAGAAGTAGATATATTAGATATAGATAGTACATATGATATACTCTGCATAGATGGATATTGGTAACTTTACTCGTTAACATTCTGCTCATTAACTCCATGAAAACTCTGCCATCAATCACCAATCAGGTGATGAGCTACTACAGTGTGCAAAATCTCCCCAATTATGTTTGCCATCCATGTGACCTGGCACCTCTCAGAGATTTCTCCTGGTTTATGTATGTTGAGAAAAACACATCTCCAAGGATGGCAGAACAGAATTAAAAGGTTTCTTGATACTTGTGACTTTCTCTGGAGACATCTTCCAGAACTTCTTTATGCTGGGGGTGGCAGAGCACTGGAACAGCTGCCCAGGGAGGTTGTGGAGTTTCTCTCTCTGGAAACATTCCCAACCCACCTGGACACGTTCCTGTGTCACCTGCTCCAGGTGACCCTGCCTCAGCAGGGGCATTGGACTGGATGATCTCCAGCCCTGACAAATGTGTGATTCTGTGACCTTCAAATAATGACCCATGGCTGGGGAGAAAAAGGAGAGTGGTTCTCCCCCACCTGTGGAGCTCCCTTAATGAACAATACAATTTTTGCCCTGAAAATTCCTTCCCAGTGATTTGGATGGAGTATTCCATGATTCCAAGGTGGAGTTTCTTCCAGTGCCAGAGCTTGCTGTGCCTTGCAGCAGCTGGGCCAAACGCCTTCACCTATAATCTGTGAGCATCACTGCTGTGTGAGAGCAGCAGCTGAGAGCTCTTCCCATGTTCAAAAGCCTCAGGACCATGAGATGCTTGCACAGCAGAGGTTGACTTTCTACATTGACACCTCATTTAAACAACAGCATATCTTTAAGACAGGTACCAATTTTGATTTAAAGACTTCAGCCAGAAAGGATTTCTGTACAAGTGAGTCCACTTTATTTGCCACTACTGTTAAGAGCTGTATCTTATCTGTGTTTCTCTTATCTAGTTTCCTGGATCAGGCTGATTCTTGCTAAGCTAAAGAAACAACTGTGTGATGAAACCAAAGAGACAGGTGTAAATTGATAAAAGGCAACTCTCAACCCTCTCTTCAATAAATCAAATACCAAATACCCTTCTAATAAGGTTTATTTTTCAACTCTAATCATGTGAGCCTTGCAAGGTTGTTCACAGCCCCCTGTCTAATAACCTTTACAGCAGCTGCCCATGTCTTTTACCACCTCTCAACCACCTGCTCTTCAACTTGCTTAGTACAACCTCTAATTATGCTGTAAACTACATTTTTCTAACCTTTATGTTTAAGTCAAATCACATATCACAAAATACACACAGCAGCTTATTAAAATTCAGAGTATCTTATTAACAAGGTCATGATTCAATCAAGAACTACTGAGAAGTGACACAACTCTTGTTTTCCCTAACATGTTGACACGGATTTTTTTTCTTTTTTTTCCTTTTTTTTAATCTTGATGTATTATGTTCCATTATCAGGCTCTCTGTGGTTTTGTCCAAAACTAACAACAGCCAGTTAAGCACACACAGCTTTGGAGCTGAATTGTTATTGTTGTAGCAGTCAGGAACTCCAGGTTTGGGCTGCAGACCACCTACAGCAGGTTCTGTACTGTGCTCTGTTAAACCTTTTAAACCATCCTAAAAATACAGCTTTTACTAATTTACTGAAATTTCCACCAGTGTTCCAACATCTGCAAAAAACAGTAATGCAAGTTCTAAAAAAAAGAGAAAAAATTATAGAAATAAACTGACTGGCTGTGTCCCTCAATGAGAGTTTATCAGTGCTTCTGCTTTAAAAGCCAAACCTTTAATAGCTGCTGTTGAGTAGCATAAATGGCATTAAATGTGAAAATGTAACTTCTTCCTCTTCCTTCTGAACAGAAATTAGAAATACTTTCAGTATTTACTCAGTTTCTGCCACTGCAGCCTATACCTCCACTCTCATTGATCAGTATCACTCTATATGGATTTTTCTTTAGCTATAAGAATTCCTTACAATTCTTCCTAAACCTGGCCACAAAATGCTCCTGCTTGCTTCTGGCTTTCCTTAATCAATGAATTTATTACCTTACTCCCCCTTGTACCTAGACTGTAATAATTTCAACTCTCACTATTATGGATTCTTTCACTAATTTCCTACAGAAACAAAGTTTCCATATACAATTAATGCCTCCCCTCAATAATCTGCTTTTCTATCCTCATACCCAAATGTGGTGGCCAAATTGAATAAAATAACAAAAATATATGATATCCTGAGGGGAAAATTTATATCTTCAGTGAAACTACGTGGCAGGGCAGAATGCTCTGACAGAAGACAAGGCTGCATCAAAAGCCCAGCCTGCACTGGATGACAATCCCTGCACGAAGAAACTGGGGAAACTTTTAATTGGAATTCTTACTCTCTTATGCACCAAAGAGTCAGTCAAGCCCAGGACATAAAGGAACAGGAGTCAGGGACGGAAGAGAAATCAAATTCACAAGTTCTGGGGCTCCTGAAGTATTTGCTAACTCAATGACTGAACTTTGCAGGAATGCCACCCACAGAGCAGGCAGGAGAAAGCTCACACAAGTACAGTGTAACGTGGCTCTTAAGGGCTGCTGCATGATTTTTTAATGCTTTCAGCAGGAAGACTTTCTTTCCAACCTACCATAACTAAAAGAAGCAGAATAATCTCTGAGACCAAGTTCTGTTATCTGTATAGTAGGTAAAATTGCACTTGGTCTAGGTAAGGTAATTTTTATGACATTCAGGTTGAAAGCACACCTCATTTCCTATGCAGGTCAGCTATAATTTCCTACACAGCCACCTAAGACTTGAGGGACTCTGATGTCAGAACTTTACATAACTGCACTCAGAGTGCCCAGCCTTTCCAGAACCTCCTCTGACAATGAGGCAGAGCTGTCTCTATGCAGGTCTTCCCCACCTGGCAGCTGCAGGAGTGAAGGCTCATGGAGCTCAAGGGGAAAGGCTCTGGCAGATGAAGAGCTTTGCCCCAAGACCCAAAGCACCAGCCCAAAGCCAGGAGCAGCCAGAAGCCACCAAAGCCACCAGCCCTGCCTGCCCACACCAGGGACACGGCACAAGGGCAGGCACAGGCACCTCCCTGAAGGCACAAAGGGCAGCTGTGAGGCAGCTCCTCTGCTCTCTGGGCATCTCTGCCATCTTCCCCACAGAACACAGATGCCAGGCTGCTAATCTGCTTTAGGAGAGGGAAAGAACAGCCTGGCAGAGATTTTGATCCGTGTCACAATTACAGTTCAGTCCTGCAGCAACACACATTTCTCATGATCCCCAGCTGGAATTAATACAAAGGCTGAGCTGAACCAATATAACCTTCAGGATGATAAGGAAATATTCTCTTGCTTCACCCCTAAAAAGCAACTACTATGAAAAATGTCTGGATACCTAAAGAGTGCTTCATTCTGTTAAATTAAAAAATCAAAACCAACAAAAACCACAATCCAAAACAAGAGTAGCCATGTGAAATCATCAAAATAAAATACTCCTTTCTTCCTGTTTGAAACTGATTCCTGATTGACTACTGCCTGGAGAAATGTGCTGGTAACAATGTTCAAATGTATTGCTTGATTACATTTTCAATACAGGGAACACTGTGGGGCCACACAAAATATTAAATCCAGCCTCCAAGTCACCCCAGGCTCCAGATTCCAGCATGTACCAGTCTCAATGACCCAGGTTATGGAGGAAAGCAAACAGATTCTGTCACAGCACAGGACTCGTGCTGCCTCTTGCTGATTTTCAGTCAACAGAACAACACGACTGGGTCAGCCCAGCCTCTCTGCAGTGTAGGTCCAGTTCTTAATTTGGTTTTAGCTGATGACCACAGCACTCCACACCATGTGCTGGAGCTCCAGGTGCAGGAATTGTGCTTTTAAAGGCAGATTTCTGCACCCACTGCTGTGTGCACTGGGTTGTGTCATCCTTGGCTGCATTGACCATGCTCTGAACCATCACTCTCGAGGCTGCTGCTCCTCCTTCCCCTCTCAAACCTCTCCACTCTCTCCACCCAGCCAGTTTTGCTCTCTCAAGGCCTCTGGAGTTTGGGAATGTGCTTAAGTGATTACAGTACAGAGGAGTAAGCCAGCACATGTGTTGAGCTACGGAAATTTTTCATTTGGCTCAGGAGGAGAGAAAATGTGTCTTGAAAGCCAGAAACATCAGCCCTTGTTCTCAAAATATTTGATGAGCAGATAGGGACACATTCACTCCTTCTGGAACATAAGTTACACGACAGCTTCCAGTGGCAGCTGCTTTACACTCTGGAAAAATCACTGCTTTTTCAAACCAAAACCATAGAAGATGAATGAAAAAAATCCAAGTGAAGGAGAAGAATATGCAAAATTGTTGTTGGGCTATGTAAAGGAAAGAAATGACCCCACAGTTCTATAGTTCCTCCCTGATTTTGCATAGTCATTGAATACACTTTTTGCAGGAACTTGAATCCCAGACATGTTTTTATTTTAATTCTTTTACACAATTGTAGAGATTTCTTCTTCATTTATTATGTATAACAGGGATTACATTTTTATTTAGTTTAAATTGGCCTTTTCTAAACATCACTCTATAGCTTCAAGCTACTTCCTTTTGAAATGTTTTCACAGTGGTCGTCTCCCTGGTATTTAGAACTCACCATGACTAACTCCTCACAGCTCCTTAAATATATGCAAAAAGAAAAGGACTTTCATTTATGTTACTAAATGCAGTCACATCACAGACTGTCTCCTAAAATCAGCCTCTAAAAACAATAATAAATATTTCATACCATATGCTGAGAATATCATGGGCTCTAATCTCATAAAGAAAACAGAAACACATGGAAATTCCTTGCTCAGTACTCTGTGGAAGGAAACTGTAAAGCAGAACTCAGAGGGGTGGATAGGAGTTGTTATGTACAAGCACAATGCAAAGGCCACTGTTAAATAAACAGAAATCTTGTGCATTGGGACTCAAACTGTGCTCAGAATTCAGGCCACCACCAATCTGAGGCCACCAGCAGTTTAGATCTATTAATTCTTCTGGTTTGTATTCCAAGTACCACTTCAAAGGACAATTCTGCATTTCAAGTAAAACAAGGTATAATGTTTACACCCACACAATATAACAATGAAAGGAAGGAAAAAAAAGAACAATGAAAATTCTCAATTTTCTCCATAATCCTGACATACACTTCTGCCTTAAAACTTCTCTTTAAACCTTCTCAATCAAGATTTCCAGCTCACAAAACATAACAAGGAATAGCTCAAGACACACTAAGCAATGGAGCATGACTGAGACAAGGTCATTCTGCAATGAGGGGCTGACTTCTCCACATCCCAAAAATCCATGCTCCCAGTCCAACAGCAGCTGGAAGTAACAACAGTGACCTTAAAATTCAGGACAATAAAATCCAGCTACAGCAGGCAGTAGAACAGCAAAGGCAAAATCTGAGAGCACATATGGGAGAGATGATCTGTGCCTAAAGGCTACACAGATTCATAACTCCCACTTCTTTTTCAAACATTCCCATGGATGGTTTTGAAGAAGTTGCTTCAGCTCAGTTTTTGTCTCCCTGCCTTCACTGAGCTACTGATGCATGTACACACGTTAGCAAAGCACAGGCAGGGCCAGATGCCCCCTTCCAACCACCACTGCAGAAGCACAGTCTGCAGGAGGAATTGCTTCCAGAATCCATTAATTTACAGCATTCACCTCAGAAGCTGCTGCCCACACTGAAGCATCCCAAAGGGTGCATTTAAACACTGACAATCTCTTTCAGAAGTCTCAGGCTGGATCCTACAGATATTTCCTGGGGTACTTGTGAACATCCAGGCTTTACTCCTGACCTACACTTCTTGGAAAGCAGACTTAAGAAAGTATCTTACTAAAGAGTTGTGGATGAAAAATTTCAGTAAGGGATTGTGGAAGAGCAACAGTCAACTTAAAATGTCCCATGTGCTCAACTTTTACTCAGTTAACAAAAAAACCTGGCAAGAAATTAGACCAACAAGAGTCACAGTTAAAAGCTTTTAACCCAATGGAAAAATCCAGTCACAATTTATAGCCTTATTACTAGCTGGTGTGTATCAGAGAGGAATAAAATCAGGAATATACTCCAATCACCCAGTTCTGATGACACAGCAGCAGCCTTGACAAAATGACACCAGTTCCTTTGCAGATGGTGATGCTTTTAACCACCTCAGTCACCATGGCCCCACCACAAGGCAGCAGCAGAGCCAAAACAAAGCCAGACCTGGCTCTGGACTGCCAGACCTGCAGCTCCAGGACCTCATGGCAGGATGTCCTGCAAGCCCCCTGAGAGCCACACACTGAAATCTTCATTTCCTACCACGGCCTCAGCACAGGGGACAGCACAGAGCCAGGTGTGCTCCAGCACTGGCACAAACTCCTGCTTCTCCCAGCCCTTCCCTCACCCTCCTACCTGCACTGCTGCTCCCCTCCCTTTGCCCAGGCATCCTCCCACATTCCCTGGGCATGCTCCTCTTCTTCAAACCCACCTTCAGAGGCTGCTTTTGCCCAATGTGCAGTAACTATAATTAATTAATAAATAATAATTAATACAATTACCTCTGTATATGAAGGGTAACACTCAAGCCACACCTGGTGTCAGATGAGGGATCCTCTGACCTTTAACCTGTTCCACTCCTCCTGCTATTCCTCAGTTTCCTTGCTCTCCTTGCTTCTCTCCAGTCTGTGCTGATACCAAATCCCCCTGCCAGCCCCCTGGAAGCCCAGCACAGCCACAGGCTCTGTGCCTGAAGACAGCTGCACAGCCTGGGCAGAGCCCCACTGGCTTCAGCAATGCCCTGCTGCAAGCTCAATTGCTTAATTACACTGCAAACACAATTACTTAATTACAAAGGAAACTGGCACTGCTATTACAGGACCCCTTTTCTGAAGCACCTCTTGCTGCTGAAATTACAAATTGTGATTTAAGTTGGTGGTTTAAATGCTTGTTGGATATTGGACTGAAGAACAATTTAGAATGGGCTGTAGTAGAGTAGTTATGTGCAAAAAGGAACTTAAAAATGTGATTTTAAGGGTGACAATGTTTCTTTAATCCCTTAAGAGCTGTTTAGTTCACTGTCTGGCTTGAATATAATGAATCAGGAACCATTTTTCCAGGTTTCACATCAGGTAATTATGGAAACAGAATAGAACTTTAATTATGAGAAAAAACACAGATAGTTCTATTGTGATCTTCCACAGCATTGCTGTTTCTTAGAAGTAAACATATTGTGCAAGCTGGAAAGAAACCATTGATTAAAATAATCAAAAGCCCTACTAGAAGAAGCGTGGACATGCTTTTCTTTGTAAAAACCAAAACATTTTATCTGACTAGAGATAAAATGTTGGGCTATTTGAATTACCTCTTCCAAAGCCCACTTTAATTTTTCCTCACAGACTCATTTAATTAAATCTACTATTACAGAGTGGGTTTTTTCATTTTACATACACTATACAAAAGCTTGGTGTACTCTGGGAAATCTAAGAGATTAGAAAATCCTAGCAATAGGTTTTTATCTTGATTTCTTCCCAGTCATTTTCAGCTGAAGCAATTTACTTAAGATGCTGTTTCTAAGTGTAACTTCCAAACACTGGAAGTTACACTTACAGGTAACTGATAAGCAGAAAAACTTTCCAGTTCCTCCTCTGAAAAGCTGAAATATCATTAAAACAAGGTGTCAGCAGCTGCTCCTTCTCTCCTTCCTCCCAGGCTCACTTTCCTTCTCTTGTTCACTGAGATTATTCCAACTCCAATCAAAACAGGGAGGAAAAAGCCCCACAGAACGCTAGGGGGACAAAACTGCACAAAGGATAAAGGAGCTGAGCAGCATTGAGACGAGACCTATTTGTAAAAGAGATTATGGATGCAAAAGTGCTCCTTTTGTCACGAGGGAAAATAAAGGCACAAAAGGTCCCTCGATGAGCAAACATAATGAAACCTGCCAAGATGAGTGATAAAATCATAGAAAGAAAAATTATACAGGTCTCCAGGACACTGGCAGAATTCATTGTAAAACACTTTTCTCTGCTTCCTGAAGTCTGTACTTTTAAAATTAAAAGGAAAAGCTTGCCTGAGGATGGTGCAGCACTGGTATTTCACCTCATATCTTCCAGGACAATATCTCCTCTCTGTATAAAACAGGACTGAATAAAACAAACAGCATTCAGGACTTCCCAAAACTTCATGCCACAAAGGGAAATCTGAGTGCAGTGTCCCAGCCCAGCTCCAGCAGCTGCAGGGAGACCATTCCCCACCATTCCTGGCAGCACCTGCACGGCACAGTGAGGACATTGCTGCACCAAGGGCCAGGCTCTTACCAAGGGGAGATGCTGGATTTCCATGCTAAAGTGACAATTCTTCTGAGGTTTTAAAGGTATTGACAAGTGAAATGCTGCTAAAAGGAACCAAGAGGACATGAAGAACTCAGGGAAAAAAAAAAGGATTCAGTAGATAAGCATAGACTTAATAAATTCTAGTATGTCCTCACCCTTTTATGTGTGAAAGAAAGTAAGTCTGAAAAGGCTCTGGTGCTATTAAATAATTGTGTTTCTTATCTCAGAGTGAACATTTCATCTTTTATATACATACAAAGAAACCTCCACCTGTTTTCTTTTTTAGAGGATGAACAGGCAGCTTAGATGGCAATTTTAATTGAATGTGTTGAGGCTGCTGCACAAGAACACTGATGTGCAGACCCGTGGCTGGGAAGAAAAGGCTTTCCCCAACCACCTACACCTTGACTTCATTACAAACATCCCTGCTGGGTCTCACAACTTAGCTCCAAGGCTGAGACTTGCAACATGTCTAGAGGCAGGGATTGTGAAGCAGCAATGCAAATTCCAGTGGAATTCAGTATGTTAATTGTTATTTGTGAGTCCCACTCCACATGGGGCTGAGATACCTGGTGAAATCCTAGAATGACCAACTGTTCTTCCCTCTGTGTGTCTGTGTGCATTTCTGAACACACATGTATCATTGCACACACAATGGCTAGAAATGAAATTGATTGTCAAATATGACACATGTTAATCCCTGTACAGGAAAAAAAGAGAAGTGTGGTTATGTTTGCAACATTTGCCAAAACAGAGAATCACAGCCTCACAGAACTTAAAGAGAGCTCCAGTGACAGGGGAAGATGACGAGTGCAGGCCAGAAAAAGGGTGCAAGAACTGGCATGAGCCTAATGTGGGCTCTAGCAAAGCACTCAGTTCTCTGCATTTTAATGCAAAGGATTTGTAATGTGTTGCAGTAGGTTAAAATACGAGACAAAAAAGGTCAGCTGAAATGTGTCACTTCAAATATGGTCATGAACACAGGGTCCCTGGAAAGGGGGCTGGAGCTAATGCTGAAGCCAAGCCTGGACTCTGGCTCTCAGTGCACCCCACAAAGGCCCAGGGAGGATCCACACCACTCCCACACCTGCAGGCAGTGCTGGCTCTGACCCTCAGCCCAGAGCAGAATCTCACTGAAAGCATTGCAGGCACTAAAAATCTCCAGTGCAAGGCTTAAATTACAGGAATTACCTACCAAAGCATGCAGAGACTGCATATTAAACCAGTCTAAGTCATGATCCTAATCCTAAAGGAAGCAGGATGGAGTGTCATGAGACCCTTATTAAAACTGCAAAAGGTTTCAGTGGGAGTGAGTGAAAACAGGATCCTACAACTGCAGGAATGGAGAAAGAGAGGAAAAACACCCATGAAAGAAAAGGTGGTAGAACAAGGAAACACAGTTTCAATATAAACTTCATTATGACACTAAAATGCAGAAGCTATTTTAATGTCAGTAATGTTAAGATAAAGTAATTTGATATTTGCTTATTTTCCTCACACCATAATTTCCTCATGCCATCATTCACCCATTTAAAAAGGGGCTGATGTGGAAAGGGCTGTCTGTGCTCTTGTACTGCAATACTACTTCATTCAGTTAAAACATTTCAGTTTGCAAATTATGTTTTGCCTTTTTCCCAGAAATTATTTCCTTTTCACATCAGCCATAATGGTTAAACAACTGTGATTCCTGCATCCTTCCCTCAATAAACAAACAAAAGGATAAATATAAAAACCAGGTAATCTGAATTTCAGAAAGCAGGTAGCGAGAGAATGGAAAAGACAAAAGCACCAAGCAATGAAAAGCTACTTGAGATTTCTGAAAAACTTTTATGTTTTTAGTAGTTCAATATTTATAGCCTGTTAAATAATTACACGTACAAGAGCTTCATACACTCAACTTTAATGTCCCTGCTATTCTCTCCTATTGAAATAACTGCAAGATTAATTGTAGCCATAAAAAGGCAGCATCCAACTCTTTTATGACCCCTCCTGTCTATAAACTGCATGAACCCATCAGACCAATAGGGAGAATGTTTAAATGTTGGCAATTTCAACTTTGTAGCCGTCAACAACAAGAGAAAGCTCAAGATGGATCTGGGGGATGGAAACACTGCAAATGTCCAAGCAGACAATGCTACAGGAAAAAGTGACTCCCTCACAAGGTAACACTGTCAAAGAACAGAACATGACAAACATCAGACCAGACCCAGTAGGTTTTTTCAGTTGGTTTTCCTACAGAACTTGGTCAGCCCTCTGCAAAGGTCACTGCTGAGACTAAACACATTCCCATAAAGGAAAAACACATTTTGTTTAGGCATTATTAAAAGTTTTCAGCACTGGTAGAATTGCAGCACAATCATTACAAATCCTAAATTCATTTACATCTTTAGGTAAGTAAAATGCTGAGATCACCAAAGCCATGTAATCATCATCAAAAAGGAGATGTAATTCACTGCCCACAAGCCACAGACAAAGTTATCCCACTACTGGAGATAAACTGCTCAGCTTTGAGCTTGCTGAATTTCCTTTGATGTAAAAAGAATAATTTCATGCTCCAAGAAAAGGAACAGGATGCCAGAAGAACTGGATTTGGTTCCTTATTCTGTCAGACTTCTCGTGTTGGTCCCTGAGGATCCTCTGGGATATTGAGGTTGGCTTAGGGCTGCTCATCAGGACACCCCTGAAGGCACCACAGGCAGGGGCAGGAGATCCAGAGGCACTGGGGAAGCACTGGGCTGAGGTGGGAGGGTTCAAGCAGGGTAAAGGTCCTTTTGTGAGAATTTGAAGAATCACCTACATTTAGAATAAAAGGGAATGTAAGCCACCATGGCCAGGGAACTGCAGGTCTGCTGACAGAGATCAAAAAGTCTTGTCCATGTGCACTGTTAAACACTCCCATGGAAAAGGAGTTCTCAGGAGTCTGGAACCCTCTGCAAAGTAGACCTGGGAGCTAAGTGGCATCTTAAAACCAGAGAAATGAATTAATGTCCAAGTTATATTTTGGATGTGATAAAGCTCTGACAGGGGTGAATCAACAAGGCAAAAACTATCCTTGACTGCAGAATTGCATCGTTGCCAATTATCTGCCAAAGTAATCTGAAATGAGAGACTGCAAACATGGAGAGGTTGGGGACCAGCACTTGTTTGGCCAAGAGAAGAGAAGGTTAAAGGAAGATATCACTGCTGCCTTCAACTCCAGAATGGGAGGGAATATGAAGATGGAGCCAGACTGTTCTTGGAGATGCACAGTGACAGGATGGGAGGTGACAGACACATGCTGCAACAAAGGAAAGTCTGGCAAGATAAAGGGATTTTTTTCCATTAATAGGGGTGGTCAGACATGAGGACAGGGGTCCAGTTTGAGCAAGGAATTGGACTGGATGACTGCCAAGGGTCCAAATTATTCCATGACTTCATGGAGAGATGATGATGGCAGTTTTCATTTTACTTTGTCTCAATAAATTTGATCACATTGACAAATCAAAGCTTTCATCATTAGCTCTACAAAGCAGTCTGGGCACCTGGGAAATGAGACTGCCACCTTTGTGCCTTGTCTCTGGGAGGATCCTGTGGCTCTAGAAGTGTTTCCACATCCAGTACCTTGTCCTGTATTTGCTTTACAGATGGGGTCCTCAGCTGCTGCCCCTCAGCAGTGCCCCAAAGGCCCAGCAGGGCAGTGCCAGGGGGACAGGGCTGTATTTCATGCTGGCTGTGGCCAGTTGGTGCAGTTGGAGTGTTGTTAACATGCACACCTGTACATCTGGCATTAACATCACCGTGTTCAATTCCCTAAATGATCTCTAACAGATTATTCCAACAGAACAGCCCTTAATTTACATGTTCCACTGCATTTGCAATGCCCCAGCATCTTATCACGTTTATACCAACAGATCTGCTCTTAACCTTGGGGGGAAAAAGGAAAAAAAAAGGGAAAAAAAGCTTTCTTTACTGCCCCAGGTCCCCAAACTGGGTATCTGGCTGTGCCTGGCTGATTTGGCCTAGTTTTTTCTTTTGCTGCTTGAATTCAATGGCCCAGTGTACATGATGCCCTGAAAGGAACACTCCACCCTTCTCCAGGAAAATTCTCCAAGGGCAGGGAACAGTTTATTAAGTCCTTTTCCACAAAAGCACAGTAATGTCACCAAGCCCACTCAGTCATGCAGGAGATCTGCATCAAAGAAGAATAATAGAGACATAATATCCTTTGGGCTGAACAGAGAGCTGGGAGAGGATTGTGCATTTGGGGGATTCCATCAGTGCTACCAACAACAGCATTTTACATTTGGGCAACTTAATAGGAAATGAGGGCAGAGCTGACCAGCACTGAGAGAGATCAGCACACACAGCAGCAGCACACAGAGTGCCTGGTACCATGGAAAATACCCATTAAAAATATAACTGTCAAGTTTGGATACATCTTCCTGAAGCACTCATGACATGTACTTCAAAATAAGAAAGAAGTGCCTGAACTGGTGCTGTATTTCAAACCAACATTCAGGGTCTGATTTTATATTCCACTTCCATTTTAAAATCTATTTCCAGAACTGCTGCTTATTAAACCTGCCCTATTAAATCATTCCCCTATTAAATGCAGTATGAATTAGGTTTCCCAGTCTCTTTTTCTTCCTCTTAACATCCTACACTCTAACACCCTGTACCTTTCTGTACAATAATTTCTGCTCTTAACCAGGAGAATGTCACATATCTGAAAAAGAAATAAGTGGTGAGTTTATGCTCTCTGCATTCCTCGACCTCATTATATATACAATGTCCTAAGGCAAGAGTTTGCCAGCTTAGATTTTCACTTGCTCTATCCCTTTGTGTTCCCATCACTGTGTTAGTGATTGCTGGCATTTGTTTTTATTTTTCTCTTGAGATTTTAATTTTCTTTTGCCTAAGTCACTGATTAAATAACCTAGATTCTTCAGAGGGAAATTTAAAATTTCCTGCTTGTATAAAAACCAGAAGGATTCAGTACCTGTGCTGGAACATCATTAGGTGGATAACATTCATTTTGCTGGAGGTCTCTGTTAGCTCAGTCAGAAAAATGACTTCCCTTCCCCCTCTCCCAGCTCCAAGAAAGTGGGTAAGGAAAAGGTGAGGAATCTTTCCATCCTCATAAGCAGAGCCTGTGTATATCAGCAGTGGCTGCAGCACAGCCCCAGGGCATCACCAAGCCATGCTGGGCTGCTTTTAGTGGCAGTAATGAGAAACAGGGCCAGGGCTCTGCATATGGTGGGCTCTCTAATGTAGAGTACATGGGAGCTACCAAAAATCTTCTGTCAGAGACCTGTCTTGCAGAAAAATGAAGAAATATAAGCAGCTTCTTATTTACAATGAGCCATTTCAAAACAACAGCCTGGGTAACCATCTCCTCTGAAATCAATCAAACTGATCAACCTTCAGCTAGAACCAGAACCCACAACAGGGAGAAGTCCTGGAGATTTCATCAGCTGAGGATTCAGTGGGACTCATGAGATACCCTTACAGCCACCCCTCCCAGACACATTCAGGGGATTGAAGAACACAGTTAAAAAATAATAATTGCACGAATAGCAGAAAAAGTGCAGACATCACAGGTCCAGCAGAAATCAGGCCAGCTGTGATGCCATCTCACCTGTCCAACAGGACACAGGTCATGCTGCCCTGAACACCTGGGAATGGCTAATGTCCCTGGAGAGGATTTGTTAGGTACAAAGCTGAGAACTTCAGGGATTATGGAAACAGAAAAAGCAAAGTACAATTTTGGTTCTGTAAAAAAAACCAAACCCAAATAAAGCCCCCCAGAAACCAAACCAAATCCCAGCAATTGTTACCTTCAACCAAGCATAAGAGATGGGGACATGACATCCCTAACTGCCAATAAGAGAGCACACACTGTATTTAAAAAATAAACACACCACAAAAGCATTCAGAAAACAAAAAGCCATTTAGCAGGTGGCTAGGTGCTGAGAGGAACAGCCTTGTTTTCACCACATTCTAAGCTGGAAGGACTCCTAAAATGCAACAGTCAGCATTGTTAATGCTCTTAAACTCCCTGGATTGACTGGACTGTGGACAATGTCCCAGTGCTGCATTAACTGAGGAACAGCCCCAGATCCTGGCAGAGGTGCTGGCAATTATGGGCCTGTCTGAGAGCCATTGATTTTATAAAGCAGTTTGATCCCAACAGAGGTGAGAAATCTCTTCTTTCCCACCCTGCCCCTTCCCTAGGGAAGCTCTGCAGGGCAGGCCCCTCCACAGGGCTGTGCTGCATTTCTAAGCAGGAAAATGAGACAATCACAGGCCCTGCAGTCACCCCTTGAGACAGGAAGAAAGCCCAGCCTTGATTTCATCAGGGAGAAAGAGATGTATCATACAGGAATCTCCATCTGTACATTCTGCCTGTCACTACATTTTCTGTCATTACAGCCTCATCTTAAATAACATTTACAAAGATGAAGAGTCAAGCCTTTTACAGTAATGGGCCAAATGACAAGGAAAGCCCAACATTCTTTAATAGTTTATTTAAGAGAACAAGAACAAACTTCCTGTGTTGCAGGAAGATGTTTCATGGGCTATCTATTTTTCTGAACTGAAGAACCACCAGAGAAACACAGATGTTAGTGTCTTAGGAAGTTTCAAGCAGGAGGAAAAAAATATTTTAAAAAATCACAAAAATCTGAACAAATTACTTTTCTCTGAGGACAGCAGTCTTGTATGGTAACAATCTGAGGCTCAGGTCAAGTTCCTTTTGTGATAGTTAAGATTTAAGGCTGATTTCCCCAGAGGATGAAGCAAGTGGGGGGAAAAATGAAAGGTGAAATGGGTAGAAAAGGGATGGAAGATGATTAACAGAAACCATCAGGGATCTCAGTGCTGCCTGGCCTATCCACAGCTTGTGCTGTGGCCTCTGACACAAGATTTGCAGGCAGAGACTGCAGCAAATGAAGCTGCTTAGTTATTCAGCCCCCCTCCAGACAATCAGGTAGTGGAAGTAGCATTAATGAGGCAGCTTTTAACTAAGGAGGATGCAGGGTGAAAGACCAACCAATACAGTACATAAATATGTTAATGTACTTATTGAGGTAATTTTTTCTGTAGCCTGTATGCGGCTGCAAAAATGATTCAATTCATTTTATGCAAGAGAAGTGCATTCATCTCCCTTAATTAGGGAGAAAGTAGGACTGGTACTAGGATTAAAAATAAAAGTATGGTTGATTTTGAAGTCCTCTATGTACCCCATTCTGGCAAGATCTGATAAAATACTTCCTCCAACACTGCTTCTGACTCATGGGAATATTTGTGAAGTACATGACTGGAAATTCAATAGAATGGCCTGTACTAGTTTCTTGCTCTGGCAAGAACAGATATGCAGATATAAGTAAGAACACAAATATAAGTCTACATACTAGTATTTTCATTAAAATATCTCTGGGATTCCCTTCAACTCAACATCAGACAACTGTTTACAGCTCTAGAACAATGGAGCTCAAATGGACCTCCTCAAAAGGCCATTATAAAATGCACTACATGAAAATCAAGAATATCCTTTTTACTTACTGGGTTTTTAAAGGGTGTTACCTGCAGTAACACTTACTCTCAGTTTTAGTTATTTTACATTCCTCATCTTTCATCTGCTGCATTTTTCATTTGTTCTCAGAGGAAAAATAAAAAATGAAGATTGAGCAATGCAGTTACATTGCAAAACTCATCTGAAATAACAGAAGTGCTGTCTGCAGTGATGATGAATCCCAATATGTTACCATGCAAAACACCAAATCTGAGTTTCCAAAAAGCCTGATCCCAGGTGAGTGTGACACTTCTCCACTGCTGCTGATCATGAGCCTGACAAGCAGCTCAAGATGTTTACAAGTCCCTTGCAGACAGAAATCCAGACTAGACAGCACAGCCTGTACCACAGTCTGGAAAACAGGTACATTTGAAAGTTTGTAAACTGTGTGATTTGAATGACCTGAATCTTTTGTGTCTGTAAATTTTGTTCTAGCACAAGCATAAACTGACAGATCCTCCTGCAAGTGCTGGGAATAAGAGCTTCAGTTTCTCTGTGCTTTGATGGCAGAACATGTCTGGAAGCACCACTGAGAGCTACTCACTGCATGCTGCTTCTGATTCATCCGAGCCGTCGGGACACTCTTCCTCCCCATCACATTTCCACCTGGCTGGGATGCAGTGCCCATTGTCACAAGTGAAATCTGACTCAGCACAAGTTTTCTTTGCTGCAAGAAAAGAAGAAAGTACTTGGCATGAATACAAACAGTGCAGAAGATCTCCACTGCACCCAACCCCACCAAGGACGATATGGATTGCCCTGTGCTAAGAGGATTGATTTCACATTCAACATTGCTTCTTCATGACAGAGTCCCACATGTATCATAGATGGGTGTTTCTCCTCACTAGAACTCTTACCCCTCCATTATTTGACAAGGATTCACCCTTCATGTCTTTTTCCAGCCATTCAAAAAACAGGCATGTTCCTTTTCAAGAAAATTTTCTAAGGTTTTTACTATAAAAAGCTGCTGCCTTCATGGAACTGAAAGCATGCTGCATGATTTACAGACAGGCAAGACAAACAAGTATCACCTTTCCAGTACTATAATCTAAATAATAATGTTTCTATCTGTGCCATCTATTCATGGCTTGTTAGTACATCTGTCACCACAGCAGACGATCATAGAGCACTCCTTCAAACACTAACATTCATTTCATTAAATGTCAACCACTCCATGCTCTTTGCTTTGCTTGCATTAATCTAGGGCTTGAAAAAGATGCAAGACATGAACTCAAGCAATTAATTGGTCTGTTCCTCTGTGCCCGTGGTGCAGTTCCATGTGCTCTGCAGTTCCAGTCAGCATCTTCCCACTGCAGCAGAAAGAGAAAATTCCACTTCAATTGGGCCCCTTCAGGCTGAGGCCTCGGTGTTGGAGTGACACCACTCACTCTCTGCTTTAGCAGGGGTGACTTCAGTGGCTTTTCTGCTGAGTCCTGAGCCAGGGCTGGGGCTCAGTGTCAGCACACTGCAGTGAAATGCTCTCTGGCTAACTGGGATCTACCTCTGGTAGCCATCAACTGACACAGGAAGTGCTGCAGGGAGATTTGTCTCTTCCCCCTGCAAAGCTGCTCACAACCTAATAGGATCACAGGAAAATTCAGGTAATGAAGGACCTCAGGAGGTCACCAAGTCCATCCTCCTGCTCAAGACAGGCTCAGCTCTGAGGTCAGACCAGGCTGTTCTGTGTTTTATCCAGTCTGGGAGGAAAAAAACCCCAAGATGGAGCCAGCACAACCTCCCTGGGAAACCTATTCCACATCTTAGCTGCCCTCACATCACAGTGAGACCTGGGCTTGCCAAGCCATTCTCTCTTACAAGTCATGTGCACACACATTGCTGCATCAATACTTCTTCCAGCAAACATTTTCAAAGCATTAAGCACAACAAATAAGCCTCTGGGGTTTGATCTTTTACTTTCCTTTCTTGTTTCCCTACATGAGCTGCTGTCAGGAAGGGAGTCATGTTAAATATCACTCACGTGCCCACACAGGAAACATGGAGCATTTCTGTGTGAGGTGCTGGAGAGACCTCCATGGCTGAAATAAAGCACTCATTTTCCAGCACACAAAACATGCAGCTTCCCTGAGCAGGCACCCAGCAGGGAAACACTGCAAAACACCACTAAGCAGCTGTACAATCTCTCAGGATGCACTTTTCAAAGAGAACATACATTTACTCCCCTTCTGCTGCTAAATGAACCAGATTCTGGGGAATGGGGGGGAAATGGACAATTTTCAATTTTCTCTTCAGCCATTCAGAAACATATTATGAACTAATATAGGACAGAAAAACCATTTCCATAAAAACCAAGAGTTTTACAAGACAGCAGTCATACTAAGGATCATCCAAAGACATTGCACATCTGTTATCAGAGGGAAAAGACTTTCTCCTGAATAGCTCCTTTCAGAAATCCAAAGCTTGTGAAACTGGCTATTGCACATCATTGCTGGGGTATTTAAGGCAAGTTGTAATGAATCTGGTGTATTTAATGGCCAGAAATGCTGACACTGATGGGGTGCCCATGCATAGCTGAAGTGAGAGCACTCTCCTGCTGGCTGGGAAGCTCACTGGGTGAAATGTTACTCTCTGCTCTTAGGGAAGGTTGTGGCATTTACAAATGAAACTATCACAGCTCCATCCAGAAAAGAGAGAGCAGTGTAATACTGGAGACATTAGAAACCTAATTTTTAAAATGTGCTCCCTCCCTTTGGCAGAATGAAGCTGGCCACAACCACCCAGCAGCAGTGGCCGAGTCCAGAATTGTCACTGTGTCCCCAAGCCCTCCTGAAGGTCCAACAGTCCCAGGACAAAAATCAGCAGGATACAAAAGTGTTTGGTTTTTGTTTGAATCTAAATTGTCTAATCTCTTCAAGGAACAGGATTAAGAGAGGGGGAGCTCAAACCTTTTCTATGATTCTTATATTTACTTCTACTATTTTTTTTCTTTTGTTTTTTATCTTTTAAATATTATCTTTTATTTGCAATTATCTTTTACTACTATTACTCTCCAGCATGGGATGAGAGCTCTGCAGACTATCTCAATTCCAGTAACTCCACTTTCTGTTGCAAATAGCAACCCAGGTTATTCAAACTGCAAGAATACTGAAGCACTGTCTCATTTCTCACCTCTAATACAAGACTGGAATGACTTTATTCCAACCAGATTTACCTTCTGGCGCTCAATCCTCATGTCTCTGGGATCACAATGCAGGCAGGGAGCAGTTAATTAAAATATCAGCTCTCTGCTTTTTCCTTCTTTTTTCTTTTTGAAGTCTGATAACCCTTTTTATTAATCTCCCATGTTATACACCTTCATTCTATCAATAATTCATTCAGACTCACACCATAAATTGCCAGTGGCGCATTAAAATGTAAAATAAATAAATACATCCCTTTTAGACAATGGGGAGGACACGGGTTCATTTTACAGTTTCACCTGGCTCAGAAATAGTCAAGCAAAATTAATTGTCCCCCTGAGATCCATTTCCTTTGCCGTGAGCAGCCCGGGCAGCTCTGCTCACGTCTGTTCCAGATGAACACAAACAAACAAGAGCGAGCAGCCCCACACCCCCGAGCCGCTGCTCCTCGGGGGGCAAACGGGCCCTGGCAGGAGAAGAGAGAGGCTCCCGAAGCCTTTCATCCCCTGCCCTGCTCGGCTGCTCAGGGACCCAGGGAGGCTCCATCTGCCTTCAGCTCCTGCTTTTCCTTTCCCACGTGTGAGGTGGACAGACCTGGCACAACTCCACTGGCTCCTGAGTGACCACGGGCTCGGCTCACACAGGGAACGAGCCCTCCTGCCTTGGGCAGCTCTCCAAAGCAACCTTAGCTCAAGTCAGCCATTCCTGCTTCTCTCCTCCCAGCAAGAAAGGCAAGAGAGGAGGGAAAGGTGGCTTCAGTTTTATCCAGCAGTGACAGAAAAATACCCTAACATGCTGAATTTTAAATAAAACTGCATCAAAACTAACATGGCCCCTCATTTTCCAAAATGTCCTTTTCCATTCCATTACTCACATCTCTCATCCTGAACTGCAAGCAAGGATTCAGGGGTCATCCCTGCAGCAAATTAAAAGCAGAGAACCCAGAGAGAGTGGTGAAGAACGTGAACATTTACTGAGTGATTTCATAAAAAACCAGTGACTGGGGACATGTTTAATTAACTGGAGGGAAGAAATATCCACTGAGAGGAACAAGCCTTGTACTGGCTAGGAGCAGGGACTGGATGACTAAAATGTGGCTTCCAACTTTCAAAAATACATCTGAAAGATCAAGTCCCTGACCTTACCTGAACAAGGTACCTGAATCTAATGGAAAAGTCCAGGACTTATTTCTTCTTCCTCTTTCTAATAAAAGCCAACATCCTCCCACCACCCTCAGTCACTTCATTTAACCTCACTTAACTTTTGCCTCAGTTTTAGAGGCTTTACAAGGCAGGACCATCTTTCCAGTTACTCCTTATAAGACACCAGGCCCTCCATGATTCAATTGCAATTCACACCTTGTTTATTCCTATTTTGCACATCTTTAATATTAGGCAATACTCAACTCCAAAACAGTTTCACTTCTTGCTACTCTTGATTTCCCCAAACCAACAGCTGAAAAGCAGAATGAACACATTTCCTCTTTTATCAACAGTTCCATGCAGCAGTAATGTAAAAGCACAGAAAAAAAGTGTATTTTCCTACTACAACTTGCCTGTAAAGGACACTTGAAAATGAAGTTTGGTTTGTTTCCACGTGAGACAATGAACCCTACATAGTTCTAACATCTAAACACAGGATTTTTAGACAAAGGGTTTTGTTCAAACTCTGGGTTGTGTATCCAGACAGAAAACCAGGCCAGGGACAGCACCCTTGAGTGTTAACCCACAAAGACCCTGCACACCCTGCCCTCTCCCCATTTTCTCCTCTCAGTAACTCTTGGCCAACTTCCCCCAATTCTAAAAGACAGGAAAGATGTGGAAAAAAAGTTAATACCAAAAGTTTCATAAAATTGGGAGCTGAATAGAGAATAATTAAAGTCACAGCTCCACAGAAGGAGAGAAGGGCAGAAAATGGCCACAGGACTGATCTGCTCCTGCCAGTCAGACTCTGCATCTCATCCCAAAGTGGGTTTATGGCAGAGGGAAGGTTGCAATTAGGGATTAAAAACCCCACACACCAAACTCATTGCAAACTGGTTTAATTTGTTCCACTACCCTCATTCCTTTACGTAGATCCTGCTACTATTTTAATTTCTCCATCAACACCAGACTTTTCATCAAACTGTGTATCTGTTCTCATTTGCAGCCAATATTCAGTCTTCTAGCAGAAAACAGTTTCACCCAAGCTGCTGTAAAAATGTAACAAAATATAGTAAAAAACCATACAATGAAAGTTTTGCAGTGATCCTTCTGCAGCAATAAAATAGGATATGAAAATGGGGAGATGATGGTAGGCCAGAGACACTGAAATTCACAAATCAAGGTTTCATTTCATGCTGGGAACTTTAGTAGCAACTTTGATCAGTGGCTTATCAGAGCCCCTGACCAGGCTCCATATGAGAAGAGAAGCAGCATTGCAGGAGCTGAGGAGTTTAAGCACAGCCCAGCAGCAGCACTCTGCCCTGAGAGGGGCCAAGCAGCTCTGTGGGCAATGGGACAGGGGCAGCTCCTCCCAGAACAAAAGACATCATTATCATGGGTACTCTGCACCTCCTAAGGACCTCACCAACCCAGCCTCAGAGTGAGCCAAACATACCCCAGAGCTCCATCACTGCTGTGAGCCAAACATACCCCAGAGCTCCATCACTGCCTTGGCCCAACGAGGTTTTCTGCTCCCCAGAGAAAGGTGAGGGCTGTGCTCCAGATTCAGCTCAAGGAAGTGTCTGGGCTACACAGAACTCCACAGCAAGCAGCTGTTTTCAGTTTAGAACCTCAGTCAGCTCCTGAATCACAAACAGCCACCAGGACACTGCAAATGCCACTCCCAAACAGACATTCCCAGAAACAGAAGAAAACAATTAACAAAAATTTAATTCAAAGTTATGCTCACCACAAACTTGATACATACTCCCAAATTCAGAAAACACTTGGAGCAGGAGACTGAGCCTTAACCACAGACTCTGACAGCATCCCTGCCCTTCAAAAAGAATCTGTGCTATTGATCCCCAATCCTTTGATCAGGTTTTATACCCCAAGGATGTCTTAGCTGTCCTTAAGGTGATCTGAAAATCCCAACTTACATCTGCAGCCTGAGTCCTCCCAGCGCTGCTGGTGATTTTGCAAAGGAGGAAATGTCCCAGGGAGTGTGGACAACCACCCTGGAGTGGTTTCCTGCTCCCAGCAGGTGCTGCATTCCCTGCTTCAGGCATCCAAACACCTTGTGCTGGGAGCCTGACCCCTCACAGCACCTCTGCCAAATCCTGGCATGGGAATCCCAGGAATGTGCTGGTTTGCAGCTAGAAAATGGCAACACAGAAGATTCCAGAGTCGAAATAGCAGGAAATCCTAGTGGATGTGGATCATCAAGTCCTTTCATTTTCATACAACTAAGGACACCTTGAAGTAATGAAAGGGAATATTTAACCATTCTCTGAATCTGGCCACTTCTTTTGACGCTGCCATCTCAGCAGGCAATTACTTTCATAAAGCAAGATTAATCAGATCCCCTCAAAGAGCCAGTGCTCGGCACAGACCATGGTCCCTTTGATACTCCACATGAAACACATTCTAAAGAAACTTCTCCCCAAGACCCCCTGAAACAGCCCCAGAAAACAATGCCCCATTGACAGAAGCCCAGTCAGAGGCTCTGGGGCTGCCTGAAGCTGCTGCTCAAGTAACCAAAACATGCAGCTGCAGAGCCTGAAGCCCCTCAGATCAATCAAATCAAACCAATGACTTTAAAAGAAGAAAAAGAGATGTCACCTGTGATTTTTCATTAGTATCAAAGGTATCCACTTTTGAGCTTTTAAAATGGTAATAAGTATAAGCTTCCTATTTAGAATTATTTAAATCCATTTTCACGTTTAATATTGAATTTAATGTAAGGGAAATAGCAGAACCTAATTGAGACTTATGGAAAGCAGAATGCTGAAACAACATACTGTTCTCATGTATGAAATTAAAGTGACTTTAACTTACAAATACAGGCCCTTCTTCCTAAATTTACTCACATAAATCAGGTAAAACTGAACAATATTTTTCCCTAACCTGTCCTCAAGGCTGCTGTTGTCATTTCAGTCTTTAAGAAGGGGCTGTATGCTCAAAGGTTGCTCTGTTTTTTACCAAATATATACATTGGTCTAATGACTTGTCCCTACAAACCATGTTTCACCAATAGGAAAAGCAGGATTTCTCTTCTTCCCAGAAGAGAAAGCAAAGACAAAAGTCCATTTGGACTGGTTTGCTCCTTGGAGGGCATCAGATGTCTGTCAAACATACTTGTTAGGTATTCAGGACAACTTCTCCTGGCAAGTTTGAAGGCTTAGTTGGGACTCTGGGGCTTTGTCCTCGGGAGCTCCGCAGCTGGGAACAGCCCAGGCAGAAAGCTCAAGTGCTGCCTCACTCCCTTCAGAGGAACATGCCCCACACTCCTTCAGGCAAGGCTCCCTCCAACATCTGCTCCCTCCATTTTTTTAAAATCCACTCATAAATCATAAGTCACTTTTTAAGCTGTACAAACTCAGGTTTTCTGACAATTTCCTCGTTTTTATTCTCCAGGAACCTCCATCACTTCAATGTTCAAGTCTCTGTAATTTCAAAAACAACAAATACTCCTAGAAGAAAGCAAACCATCTTCCACCACACTCATATTTGTAAATTGGAAAATCATGTCCTTCAGCAGAGGAAGGGGAAGAAGGGACAGATTTTCCTACCAGCCTCTGAAACAGACTGCAGCTTTGCCCAGAAACAGGCTGACAGCCCTGTCCAGCCTGCAGTCACCTCTGGATGCTCCAATCAACCTCACTGTTGTGTGACACTGCCCAGCAGGTGTGAAAACCCAGCCATCATCCGTGTCACAACATGCCACTGACAAAACCTCACCCAGGCTCTCTCATCCAGCAGCAACAGTGGCAAGAAGGCTGCCAAGGACACAGACCAGGTTTGCCTTCAGCAAATGGATATTTTCTTACAACAAAGCTTATACCAGCTAGCACTGAATGGAAGGGCTATCAGAAAACTGGCTCCCCTTAAGGGATCTGTGAACTGGAAAATGCACAAGTCACGTTCTCCCTTCCAGGGACACACAGGCATCACCTGACACACCAGAGCTCGAGCAGCAGCTGTGGCACAGCCAAGGGCCTGCCCAGGTCTCTCCTCCCCTGTGATGGTGTGGTCGCCGTGTCCCACACACAAGCTGAGATTTCCCCTGTGCAGAAAAGAGCAGCCCTTGCTCTGCTGTGGAAGCTGAACGTGCTTCCAGAACTCCATATTGCTGCAGTCATGACCTTTTCAAAGGATTTGGTATGCTCTGACTTTCCAGTTTGTTTCTAAATATTTCTTTGACTGAAGCTCATCCACACTGACTTTTGCTGACAGAATTGCCAGCTTTGTCTGTCTCTTTGGGTTTTGTTTTGCCTTCTTTTAACAACCAAGACATTGTTGCAAGACAGAAGCTCTTGGGGTGGCAACTACATCTATGTTATTTCACAATGAAGGATGTCCACAAATTCCTCAAGAGGCACTTAACATTATTCTGTCTTTCTATTTCTGGGAATTGAACCCTAGGGGCCACATTCTACACTGATGAAACATCCCCAGAGTCCACGAATAATCAGTGGTCTCAGTGGTCTCTGAGCAAAATTGGTCTCAGATGTTTTTATGACACCCTATGATGTCTGTTTTCAGCACAGGTTTTATAACCCTCAGCCTCAGTCAAAGCTCCCAATGACTAAAATCCCTGGTGCCCTGAGTCAAACCCCTAATGAAAAAACAGATTGAAAGCTATTTCTGAGAGCAAATACAGTAAGACAGAAAAGCAGAAGTGGTTGAGTTGATGGAGTAATTTTGGTTCCCACCTACACACATGCCCATAGCTTATCAGACAGGTACCAGGGAAAGAGAACAGCCATACTTTATGGATAAAATTCAGAAAATTAGAGAAATGAGGCTAAGGCATGTGAGCACAGACAAAGAAAAGACACAAAGACATGTGAATGCAGATCTTTCAGCGAGTGAGATGTAAGGAAAACGCAGGCCTCCCTACACTGTCACTGTTCTCTGCTCTCTTTGATGTTTTTAAGCATGATTCCTTTTTCATAGATGGTGCTAGGAAAATCTCCCAGACCAGTGGAGACGATAGTAAAGAATACCCCTGAAGCCTGGTGTGCCACCTTTTCTTACCTGGCTCATGCTGCCACATTACAACACTGGAGTTCACAGGTGCAGAATTTGCCTTTCACAGCTTGGACACAGCATTTAAGTTCTTGTTGCCTGAATTGAGTGTACACACTGTGAGGTTGAAGTGCACTAAAGACACAGCACCTCCAGCAGAATTTCACACCAAGCTTGCACGCAGGAGATGAACCCAGGGGCCCTGAACCCTGCACAGAGGCAGGTATGATGAACTCTCTGGCACACTTTCACTGCAGCTGTGTGATCTGGGGTGCATTTCTGGCAAGCCCCAGCCCCTGGCTGCACATTTGTCACTGCTCTGTAGGGTTGCCCTGCCACAGCTGGGTGAGCTCTGTGGCTCAGCTTGCTTGGCTGACACGGGCTGTGAGAGCACAAAACATCTGCAGGGAAGCAGCAGCAATTTCAGCAGCCACCTTTGCCACTGAGAGCAGAGCAGCACCATCACACACTGCAGGTCCCAGAACTGCAGGCAAAGTCACCTCCTCTGCAAATCAGCCTTAAAAGCAGCAAGAGAAACAAACACCATTTAAACCCTGTTTTGCAGAACTTGGCCTGGGTCCAGGCTGCATGCTGCTCCTTACAACTGTGTGGGAAAACAGTAACCTGAGATTTACACCTGTGAGCTCTCTGTGTTTGCAAGCACAGTAAAACACACGTGCAGGACATTCCTATGCACGAGCTTTGTGTTTTTCCAAAAATGTGGCAATGACTAACAGCACAAGTATCTCTGACCCATCATATAAATGATCCAGATCTAAGGACATGGTGGAAACCCAACAGAAATGCAAAGCTCCCAATTCCTAGGAAAATAAAGAAAGGGGGGAAAAGCAAAAAAGCAAGGCCTTGTCAAGAGTCAGGATCAATGGCATAAATCAGAGATCTGAAGACTCAATTCATGCAGTGGTAAAATGATGCCTTGTGTGGGTAGGAAATAGAGAGAGGGGATACAAGAAGTGAAACAGACCTGGGATGCCTGAGGAGGTATTGCTGGTTCAATGCACAAATCCATGTGGGTGGGCAGTAGGGAAAGGCAATGAGGGTTTGTGCTCTCAATTAGGGAATTACACAGGCAACAACACACCTGAGCATGCTGTTTGGCAGCCAACTGCAGGGGGAATGAAGCTGTTATTTTGCTTGGTTCTCCTGCATTTATGCATTTTTTATTAGAAACAGCATAGCATTTTATGTCAATTTATACATGGTCCAGTTGCTTAATGTTGGATCGATGTTTGATCTTTTTCCTCTGGTCCTACTTTAATCAATAAGTTGCAGGGTAAAGCATGCAAGAAATGCTCTCTACATTTAAGGAAAAAACCCCATGTACCATGGTTTACCTTCTGGGAGGCTAAAATATTACAATCAAGATACCCACTGTAGTGTCTTGGAAGAATGAAGAGTCAGTAACAATAAAAGGAACTGAGATTTTTCTTAAGACTTAAATCCAGTGTTTTCAGCTTCATTCTCTTCTCCCATTTACTTAGTTACTAACAAAATGATGGCACTTTCGAAGTAAAAAATTTTCCTAGAGTTATTTTAGAAAGTTCCCCTAGTCCTGAAGTATGTATCCTTCAAACACCAAAAACAGGAATGGAAAATGAAAAATAACAATTGGAATGCCACAAAAACAAAAAATACACACAGAAACTCCTTATGCCATAACGAACACTACTGAAAGCTTTCTTTTACCAGTAGCTCTAGTAGAACTTAAAGTGAATTAACTGGGCAGAAACAATTGGGAATGCTCAAGATAGTAAAAAAAAATAAATTAGAGCCTGGCTGTTAATGATCTTTAGACAGACCAGTGCCACAGATGTCCCTGTGCATGCACCTGTGAAGACACCTTTTCTATAGCTCTGTAAAGAAGACATTCATTGTATCCAACGACTAATTGGCCAGAATCTTGCTTTTTAAGACCAGTGAATCAGAGCCCTGGGAATTGGGAGGGATCACACACAAAAGCATTTTCAAGCCTGTCTCCGAAGGCAGCATCGTTTCAGACTGAACAGCAGGTTCATCCTCTGATCCAAGTCTGTTGCGGCGGAACAGCGCCAAACAAATGTCTGTGAATGCTGTGCCAGCAAGCACGGGCACAGGGGCTCCTGCACTGCACTGAGGCAAGTGCTCAGGTTGAGAGCTGGGCATCGGTCACACAGCTCCCCATTCAAGCACAAACCTCTTCACCCATCACCATGTGATGTCAAATGCTTTTGTGCATTGCAATATTAAATACTTGTACCCTGGGGATGGGAACTGAATAGGCACAACATGGAAATTATGATGCATGCAACCATAGCCTTTAACCTATTAACAAGTATGACCAAGATCACTTATTTGGAGCCCTCTAATCATCAAGGCAAGAAGACATCAACAGCTACTATGTCACACTGACAAGGCCTTCAATGGCAAATGTGGTTCAAAGGTCCACAGGAAACACAAAGCAGCTTTGTCTTTTGATGTAAAGAACAAAGCTACCATGTGGCACAGCATCACACATGCAATTAGTCAGGAAAGTTAATACAGTAGAAGCAGATGGTGGAACCATGTCAACATTTTCAGTGGGCACATTTCCCCTTACTCTCCAGTTGCTGTGATCCAAGGTCAGCGGAGCAGCAGGCAGATTGTTGGGAAAGCTGGACCCCACCAGGGACTGACAATCCTCTTTTATCTATCCATCTGAGGTACCCTGTGCTCCCACGTCTACCAGCACAGCTCCATCTTTGACTCCTCCTCTCCACCACATCCCCACGGCACAGGACAGCACCAATAACAACCTCAGAGCACACTGAGAGAAAACGAGGCAGAGACAGTCAGTCCCTAACTCTTGGTTGTGCTGGGAGACACTGACAGGAAAAGGCATTAAGAACTCCCCTTCAGTGGCCCTTACACTGCTCATTCTGCTCATTTCTGCAGCTCAGTGTGTTACCAAATGCTGCATGAATCACACGTACAGCACACGTCATTCCGCAGGACTTGACACGTCTGCAAAGAGCAACTGCTCCTTTCTCACTGCCAGCCCAAAAGCTTGGCTAACACAGGATGGAAATGAGAGGCTTCCTGGTCACCACCAATCACACTGCACACAGAGAAAACCTAAAATCCAAACCACAAGGAGCACACAAAGAAATGAAATACAGGAAGCGCTGTGGTTTGCATGGCTTTGAAGTTAACAACCCTCCACTGTCTTTAGACAAAGTCTCTCCCCTGCCATTGTCAACCAGTTTGCCCAGTTCCCCAGCTCCACACATCATGGATTTCAACAGCAGCCAGGTGAGGATGGCAGGAGCTTTCAGCTCTGCGAGCCATTTAATTAAAATGAAATGAACAAGCAGCAGTTAGTCAAAGTGCTCGTATGCTCCAGCCACCACAGCTGCCGAATTCTGCAGCCCTCGGTCCAATCTGATTTCCTTTAAAGCTCCTGGCAACCCATTAATTAAAACACATTATTTACAGCTTCCAGGGGCTTGAAACCATGGGATGCACTTGATGGAATTTATGCAATTACGTACAGGCAGCCCTAGTGACAGGCTCCATTCTTGCTCCTGCCCTCCCCTGCTCCCACACTGGGCTCACCCACGCGGGGCCGTTTGGCCTGGGCTGCCATGGAAATGGGCAGGAGGCAACAAAGGACCTGTGAGTCTCACTGGAGATGGAGGAGTAGCAAGGCAACAGCACAGGAAGGCCAAGACAAAGAGAAACCAATTTGCCTGCTGAGTTTAAACACAAACAGCCCTCCCCCTTTGTGCAAGGAGATGTTGATGAATTGAGTTTTGCCCTGATTTAAGAAACCAAGCCCCTTCCAGCCAAATGCAACAAAGCCATGTGGATGGAGTATCCTGCCTTCGGCCCCATGCAGCATTGCATCCGTTAGTGCTCTGTGGGGAAACGATCCCAAAGCAAACCCAGAGAAGGTGGAGTTTAATAAGCAATCCCTGTGTCACTGTACCATAGCACCAGCTGCAGACAAATTTCTCTGCTTTCAGAAGGAGTTTTTCCTTTTACTCCATCATTAAGCAATCACACTCATCAGCAATTCCCGTGACTCTGCAAGAAAAAAGCATCTTAAAACATAACCTTAGCAAGTATGACTGACAGGCATAATGAAGTGTGTCTTTGGACTGATTTCCAAAGGTATTTGAGAAGGATTGAGAGCAGCCCTGTCAAAGATTTGGGGGTGCTGGTGGGTGTGGGGTCAGACACGACCTGGAGATGTGCACTCACAGCCCAGAAACCAAACCTGTCTTGGGCTGCATCCAAAGGAGAGTGCACTTAGATACCAGCCTAAAACATAAGAAATTTTTGTCTGGTATATAAGATATAAGGAATAGAGAAGTATATAAAGAAGGTGTTTTTTTACATCATTGCAAAACACTGGTACAGGTTGCCCAGAGAAGTGGTGAATGCCCCATCCCTGCAAACAGTCAAAGTCAGGTTGGACAGGAATCTGAGCAACCTAATCTAATAGAAGATACCCTTGCCCATGGCAGGGGGTTGGGCTAGATGACCTTTAAAGGTCTCTTTCAACCCAAACTATTCTGTGATTACTTGTGTTTTACGAGAATAAAGGGAACATAAATTTTTATGGAACTATGAACTTTTTACTGCTTATGAAGTCCCACATGAACACTGCTGAAAGATCAAGTATCACAAGCCAAAGACATCCATAGACATAATTATCCCAATGATTATTACTTCCCCACCATCCCATTTGGTTTCTTACTTTTTTTCCATGAGGCCAATGATTAATCTATGTAAAACCTATGGAAACCATCCAGAAATACAAAAAGGAGAAGACTCTATTAAAATAAGTCACGACCAAAGCCAATCTTTCTTCCAGCAATACAAAAGTTGATTTTGGCTTTATTCTCCTATGGTTCATTCACAAAAGCACAGAAAGCAAGAAGTGGAGAAAGCATTCCTTGCACAATGTAGAAACAGCTCTGCAGATTTCAGTCTGTAATTCCAAATACCCAACGTGCACCCTGCCCTCAGCTGGTGTGAGAAATTGCTTGTCTGCTCTGAAGTCACTGCAGCTACTCCAATTCAGATTAGCTCTAAAAGCCTCTTTCCCCAAGATGTATTGCAGTAATGCACTGGTATTATTTAAGTCCAGATTTAAATGTAGTACAGAAGATATTTTTTTTTTGCTGCAAGAAAATCCAGAAACTCAAGACATTGTATCAACATTTGTCTCCTGATTAAGTCTTTTGTCACTGTCATTTTCATAAGAAGAGCTATGAATGGATTTATAGGAGATAGTGACCATGAAAATGTCTCTCAGATGAATGTTTTATTATGCTTTCTTGCTTTTCTCTACTGGGTCCCTGTAGGTGATAAAAATACCACTTTTTTCTCTCCAGGGCAGCCAGAATGAAATACCAGACGCCTTTCAGCAATAAAAAATTTAGCAATCTGACTTCAGACCATTCAAAACAGAAGTCTGTAAATGCCTGGCTACTGGAGTATGGAGTGCTAAACTTGCAATACTCCAGTAATTTTCTGGGTCCCCAGCATTAACATACCCTAAAAACATTAATCTGTGTGTACAATTTTAAAGCAATAGGCTGGGTTTTTTAATTAACTTTTTTATATTTTAAGTTTGTTACATCACAGATACTGGCAGTGCAGCAAGTGACCTGTAGCCCCTGCTAATCAGCACCCTCCAGAAATCCAAAAGTAGCATCAGAACTGAAAACTGAGTTTCAGAGATAAGAATTCAACCTCCAGCAGAAGGAACAGCATCCTCCAGCTCAGTATGTCAGAAATGAAGGTACAGCAGAGGAATAATTTACATGTGTTCCTAAAAAGCCTTCTCTAAACAGCAGCACAGGTAAGACACTATGGAGGCCCTGGCCACAAGGTAAAGTTACAAAGTTTTGTCACTACCAAAAATCACCCAACCTGGATTGGATCCCCAGGACTGGGACTGGTAAGCAATATCAGAATTAAACTTCCCCTCTGCAAATGGTTTCCAGTCACCTCAGTGTTACCAGGACAACTCCAGCACCCGGAATACAAATTACCTTTGGGGCAGCACCATCCTCTCTGAGCACTTACCAACTCTGCATGCAAATTTAAATCACAACAATTTCACTGACAACTGTGTAAACAGCAGAAACTATTAAACTATCACAGGAGTCAATGGTACTATAGTCAGGAAAAATGTTACTGGAGGCAGCAACAAAACCGAGCAAAAGGAGGAGGAGAGACACATGAAAAAGTTCAGCCTTGTAATTCATGAGTGCCAGGCAAGGGCTTCTCATTCCCTAGGAAACATCACTTTTCTCTGACTTCTCCTTGTCCTGGATATCAACTATAAATTAGGCCTGATGTTGGGGCAAAACTTTACATGTGAGAAAGCCAGGCAGCTTTGGGTGCCAAGAGACACTGGTTATAAACAACCCTGCAGCTCTGCACTGCAATTTCTTTATTGCCAACAGCTGCATTAAAAAAAAAATAGGAAAATTTTTTTAAAAAAAGAGAAAGAAATATTCCTTCTTTTGCCTTTGGCACTGATGTGTGAGGCATTTTTAAAACTCAGTGTTAAAGAAATGCTCTGGATGTACAAATTGTTTTGAAAAAATGCTGATAAACTGAGCACAGCAGTTCTTATGTTATTGCCCTGAAAAATTACATCAGCAAATAGCTTCAGCAAGAGTGACTGTAGGGACACAGGCAACAGAACTGAGAATTTTAGATGTGAGACAAGCTCAGAGACTGAAACCTGAGAGCAAAGGAGGGGTGGGAAACCCAAAAGCTGCAGCCCCCATTAAAGCTGTGTAACATACAGTAGTATTTTATCCTTTCAGAACATTTTTCACTGGAAAGTCCCAAACACTTTACAGCCAGGACAGTCAGAGCCAGCTCTTCAGGAGGAAACCAGTGGTGCCCTTGGTTTTATGCTGCCATTAGGAGGGAACTTCACCTGGCAAGAGCCAGGAGTGTTCCAGCCAAATTCCTTCCTCCCCAGCTGTCCTATCTTCATGCAGACTGTAACAAAAAACCCCACAACAAAACCCCCACAGCCCTGCATTTTGGGGGCAGCACCTTAAACTGGATCCCTTGAGAGCAAGCAGTGGGGCAATGAGAATGACAGAAAGTGAAATAAACCACTCAGCTACCAGAGCATAACAGCCACTTAAGCTCTTATTTGTTATGTCAGATAGATGAAAAATTAAAAATGAATTATTAGGCTCCATATTCCTCCAGCAAGATTCTTGAAAGCTCCCTGACAGGAGGTCTGGACCCTCAGGCAGTTTTGCAGATCTCCCACACAAATGAAAGCCAGCAGGGAAGTCCTGCTGTCCATAATTCACATGACTGGAAACTGCTGAAGTGTTCACACCCCTTATTTTCCCTCTCACAGTGACACTTTATTATCAAGTGCTTGGCTACAAGAAGATTTGCTGATCAAGGTATCAAGCCCAACAGCTCAACTGCACAGAGCCAAAAGCAAGGTAACATGAGCCTGACCACTTTATTCCATCTTTCCTTTTGCTAAGGTGAAGTCCTTCCTGCCACATTCATAAAGTGCAGCTTGTAAATAAAAATTCTCGTTGGAAAATCTGTATGACCAGGCAGGAGCCTCTGTTAGAGTATGAGAGTTTGTCCAGTGGGACTCTGGGCAGCCCCAATCCCTTCAGACACTGATCATTCCACAAAGATGATGTGGGATAAAACCTCCCATTATCAGACCTTTCCTTGCCCAGCCAGGAACAACAGATGAAATCCAAGAGGAGCTTATTTCAAAAAATCAAGAGCACCCTCTTCATGCCTGTGCATTAAAAACCCTCCCTGCTCACCAGCCATTCCCTAAAGGCTGCTCTGATTGTTTTGGGATAGGAGAAGGCAGGATTTTTCCAGGACATGCTGTTTCACACCTTGGGAGGAAGATGCTGCACATGCACAAACCAAAGGCACTTTTAAGCCCCCTGAAGTGGGGAGAGCTGTGATTGGCCCTGCTTGTAAGCCAGTGGCAAGAACTCAATCAACTTCAGTACCAATTAGAACTGATCCATCAAACTGGTAAGTAATGGTGAGATTTAACAGAGTAAATTACAGTAATTCTGAAAAAGAAATATAAACAAGGGCATAGAAAGTTCTTCACCATCCCCTGCAATCAACAGCCTTAAGGAGAAGTTGTGTGATCTGGTTCATCTCGTCCATCCATCACCAATTGCTTGACTCTCCAAAAGCAGAAAATGGGAATAAAAAGACCCAAATCCCTCAGGAAGCCTAAAGAAGCAAAGAACCTCAAATTACTACTGTCAGAAATGATGTTCTAATGACTCTGTCCTACAGTACTTGGCATTGGGAACTTCTGTCCCAGTATCTTTTCTCAGTGGTATCACTCTTCCATTGCTGTCTCTGTGCACATTTTTTTCCATTTGTTGCCTCTGGGAAAGGAAAGGGAATTGGTAAAGGAACACAGAGGGAACAGTCCACCTGCACTGGGGAGGGATGAGGGAATAACTGCACACCAGCTTTGATGGAGTTCATTTTTCCTTAGCTGTTATAGGCAAAAGAAAAAGCAAAATATTGATGTTAAACCCATTGGCAGGTCCCCAGCAGCTCAGTCCCAGGTCAGATAATCACCTAACAGGTATCCTGGACATCCATGTGGCAATTATAATGGAATTAATTATTAATAAGTACAGATGTGTAAAACCAACCACCATCACCTCAAAAAAGCAAACAAAAACCCAACCACCAGTAAACATAGGGAAAAGGCAGGCAGGGAATTTAGGCAGCAGCTGTTTCTCCAAATGGCCACACATTGAACAGTCCTGATCCTTGGAACTACAGGCACTGGCAGCACTTCCCTGCTGATGCCAGAGTCACTCCTGTGTCCTGCACAAGCAGCTGAGACACAGACTGACCATCCTCTACCCTCAGCTCTCTGTTGGAGAGGGCTGGGAGGGAGGAGCAGGCTGCCAGAATAATCATTAGAAAAGGGATGGGGCCTAGGCACAGAGAAACACCCACTTGCAAATTTCCTTTCTTGTGAAAGAATAAATGATTCAAGGATGTGAAGCTGGGAACAGATAATAGAGCAAAGCCACTTACAATATTTTAGTAAGAAAGCTCCTATTCCCTGCCTTGTGAAAAAAAGTTTTGTTTCTCATAGAGCTGACTCCATTCTTTCCCTTTTTTCTTCTCAGCTCTCAGTCTGTGGCAGTTCATTAAAAGATAGGAACATTTCCCTTTGTTCCTGGGTCAGCCAGGTCCTGTCATACAATTCAATTGGCAGGTGAATTTTAAATGGGTCAAAACTGATAGTAAGCTCTTAAAATGAGAATAAGCTGATTGTCCCTGGAAATAGAAAAGAACAGAGGGGACTTTCAGAGTATCTGTGTCTCCAGATAACCTTTGTTATGTAATGGAGCTGCCTTACACTGGTATTTTTGCCTCCCTGCCATGGAAGTAACTCTGTCAAGGCCTGCTGACACTGGAAGAGCTTTTGTCAAGGAGAACGTGGCAAATGCCCACGAAGCCTGGGAGCACTGCAGAGAATCACAGCTCTGGGTCCTGCACCAAGTCAGACCCTCTCAGATTTGTCCTCTGGCACTGGGGCTCCTCAGTGCCCAGCAGGAGGCACAGAAAGGGCCAAGGCACAGGGCTAAGGCCACAACACTCCAAGTGCCCAAACCCAAAGGAAGGACTGCCAGCACTGACCTGTCCCCTACAGCAGAGATGAACTGGTTTGCTGGGTTTGCTGGCAGTCTCCTGAAGATAAATGTGACCCTCCCCTAAAGCCAGATGCACCATGTACAAGGGTACAAAGTTACTTTGGACACAGATGAATTTATAAATAGTTGCTAAGAAGCTTTCAGGCTTATGCAAGTTTTCTGTGAAAACATCAAGTCCTTTGCTAACTCAGTTCAACCACAGGCTCATGACTGAGACCAAACCCTCACTGTCCCCTCCACAAGCCCTCCAAGGACAAATGAAGTCCAGTCACCAATATTTAAAACATAACTTATGATGGCTACTGGCTGCTTGGAGACCACTGTTCAATATCATTTCCCTTCAGGAAATCCTCACTGATCAAAAGCCAAAACCCTCCTGCTTCCCCAAGTCCTGCTGTGCCTCCAAACACAGCCCCAAGAGCTCTCCTAAGGGGTTAATCTGAATTTATATAAACTCAAATGGAGAACAAACCTGGTCTCTTCTGTGTTTTAGCTGCAGTGAAACAAGAAGCAAAGCAGACAGCCATAAGCCCCCTGCTGTGATTCTTGTAGTCAAAGACCACTTTTATCTGGACCAGCATTTCTGCTTTTGAGATCAGAATGGTTAACAAGTTTTAAATAGCAGAGCAAGAGAAAATCTACAATTATTCCAGCTTCAGGCCTGTCCTTAGAGATTCGATATTATCTAAAAACTAATAAAACCATTCACAAGAAACACATGTAACAAAATTACAATTTGGAATAGTTTTTTCATAGTCAGCAATAGGAGACTACTTAAATTTGATTTATGTGAACACAAAATTATAAGCCTGCAGTGATATTTCCACCCCTTTCCAATCACCACCTTGAAAATCATGTATTGTTTTCTGCTCTATTTGAATTAATTCTTAAAGCAAGAGGTTTATATCAGTTTTTATTAGTTGTTTTCATTGCTATTTCTTAGTGTGATTTTACTGTACAACTTGCCACACTGCAGAGTCTTTATTCATGCAGCAAAAAGTCTGCCAGGATGAAGCTTTAGATTATAGCTTAGTCCTTTTATTAGCCTAAATTTTTGTGATCATCTTTTCAAGTCAATAAAGTATTTTATAACCATGAAAGAGAAGAGGGGAAAAAAAGAAACAAAAAATGAAAACCACCCTCTAACCTTCCAAGGGTACAGCAGAGCCCTAAAAGGTGGAGTCACCATCCCTGGATGTGTTTAACAAAGCCTGGATGTGGCACTGGGTGCCAGGGTTTAGCTGAGGGGTCAGGGAATGGGTTGGACTCCATGATCTTGAAGGTCTCTTCCAACCCAGTGATTCTGTAAATCAGTGACATCTGGGCTGCATCCCATTCATCCAAACCCCCACTCTGTGGCTCCTTGCCCCATGGTTTTCTTCCTTTGCTGGATCCCAGGTGGCCCCAGGAAGAAATCCCAGCAGAGCAGGACAAGCCTGTGAACACACACAGAGCAGCCCACAGCCCCTGCTCCTCTGCAGCAGCGTGCTGCCAGCTCCAGGGGAAGCTGGGAGAGGAGGAGAAGAAAAGGAGTCACACCAGTGTGTCCTCATTCCTGCCACACCATCCCCTGCCAGGGCTCATGCAGAATCTGTAGGACAGAAAATCCTCTCCCTGCAGGGACAAACCTCTGGAGCAGCCACACCCCACAGGTCTCCAAGCTGCTCCCTCTGCCAGCAGGCACAGCCACTCTGGGCAGCTCCCACATGCCAACCAAGGGCTCTGTGGTGCTGCACAGCAGCAGGAGAGCTGCCATCCCCACCCAGAGCAGGAGAGCTGCCATCCCCACCAAGGACAGGAGAGCTGCCATCCCCACCCAGGACAGGAGAGCTGCCATTGCCACCCAGGAACAGGAGAGCTGCCATTGCCTGTCAGGAACAGGAGAGCTGCCATCCCCACCCAGGGCAGGAGAGCTGCCATTCCCATTCAGGAGCAGGAGAGCTGCCATCCCCACCCAGGGCAGGAGAGCTGCCATCCCCACCCAGAGCAGGAGAGCTGCCATTGCCATTCAGGAGCAGGAGAGCTGCCATCCCCACCCAGGGCAGGAGAGCTGCCATTGCCATTCAGGAGCAGGAGAGCTGCCATTGCCATTGAGGAACAGGAGAGCTGCCATTGCCATTGAGGAACAGGAGAGCTGCCATTGCCACCCAGGAACAGGAGAGCTGCCATTGCCACCCAGGGCAGGAGAGCTGCCATTCCCACTCAGGACAGGAGAGCTGCCATTGCCTGTCAGGACAGGAGAGCTGCCACTGCCACCCAGGAACAGGAGAGCTGCCATTGCCACCCAGGAACAGGAGAGCTGCCATTCCCACCCAGGAACAGGAGAGCTGCCATTGCCATTGAGGAACAGGAGAGCTGCCATTGCCATTGAGGAACAGGAGAGCTGCCATTGCCATTCAGGACAGGAGAGCTGCCATTGCCACCCAGGAACAGAAGAGCTGCCATTGCCATTGAGGAACAGGAGAGCTGCCATTGCCATTCAGGAACAGGAGAGCTGCCATCCCCACCCAGGGCAGGAGAGCTGCCATTGCCACTCAGGACAGGAGAGCTGCCATTGCCACTCAGGACAGGAGAGCTGCCATCCCCACACCGTGGAGCTCTCCAGGCTCTCTTGTGACAAGGAGCAAGTCAAGAGCTTGGTTACATGACACCCACACAGTGACAGTGCTCTCTCCCTGCCCCCAGGGCACTCATATATCAAACCCCTCTCCCAGGATGCCTCTGTCTGTAATTTTGCAGATTTTAAAGGTCAGAATTTTACCTGCATTTGCTTTAATTCTATTCATACATTATTAAAACCTTTCAGGGATCACCCTCCTGCTCCAGGCCCTCCCACAGTGCTGGGCAGCCAGGGCATGCAAGCCAGGGAATTGTTATATGTTCCATGTCAAGGACAACAGTTCAAAGTCAGATACAGAAGAGAAAGATGCTAAATAAGGCAATGTCTCAATATTTCTAATTTAGTTCTAAAATAACTGGTGTTGCTTAAATATGTGTGCATTACACAACACTGAAATCTCCCATTTGAACACACAGAGCCCTTTATCCAAAAGTAGTAGGATGCTCTACAAACCTTTCCACATGAAATCTAAGGAGCAAGCAAAAAAAAAGAAACCAAGCCAATCTACCAGCACAAGAAATTCAGCTGCTTCTAGTCTACTTATGAGAGGACAAAGCACCAAACAACCTATGAATATAGAATAACACCACATTCCTCTGAAAATCTGAGGAAAGATCAATCCCAAATAGTCATTCCTTTTTCCTTCTTCATCTGTATGTGCTGGAGAGCCAACACCTGCTGTAGCTTTAGATCCTCTTACCAGTAGGAAGGAATATTGATTTTTGTCCAGGGGAAAAGATGAGAAAAACAGAGGCACATAAACAATGTTTAACAGCATTTCCTAAAGCAATTTTTTTTTTTTGAAGACTTTCTTTGAAGATTAGCAACTAGTTCATTCCTGGTTAAGTCTGAAAGATATAATTCAAAACACAGCAGAAAGCAGCATGGCAAATCAGATGTTGAATTAAAATTTAATTTTAAGCAAAACAGAAAAGATTACTCTTTCCAGACAATGTCTTATCCAAATGTGGTCACTGTTCATAATGCTCAAGTACCTGTTATTGCTTATTAATTCAAAGGCTGAGTGGACACAAGTGCAGTATTACCAAAGGATGCACTAGAAATGCTCTGTGGGAGCCTCCCTGCTGCCCCACAGCTCCCACGCCTTGCAACACCCTCCCAACACTTCTGCAGCGTCCTGCTCTGGAGAATGGAAACCTGGGCTCCTCCTGGGGCTCTCCAAACCCCCTCCAGCAGCTGCACAAGGCAGGGCTGAGCAGGCAGGAACCTCAGTGATCCTCACACGCCAGGAGAAGCTTTGCTGAGGTCTCACAGGCAGAGAACAGCCAGGTTTGAACAGCACAGCTGAGCCCAAGGGACACAACAACTCCACAGCTCCCTTCCCCAGAGAGCTGCCCTGAGCCCCAGCCCTCTGCAAATGGCAGCAGCTACTCCAGAGCCAAGGAACCAGAGTGCCCTGAAACCTGGGAGCCCAGGGAAGGGGGACAGGGCTTCCTCCTGCCTTGCTCCTGTCAGTGGATGCTCCTGGCCCAGCTCTGAGGGCAAGGACTGCCCAGCCCAGCTGCAGCTGGGGGCAGTGCTGGTGATAACAAGACATGTCTGGAGGCAGTTTCAGACTGTGGGTTGCATTTTGAACTCCCTGACATCCATTTGAAATTGCAGATGGAAATCCTGCTTCTCAGTAAGTAAAGTCTTCCTGACAATAAAACAGGATCTGGGAAGCATCTGGCTGCCTTCCCCTACCCTGATCTCATGGGAACAGTAGCTCCCACTCAATAACCTGACCTTTCCACTGGGCTGTGCTTGAATTACTCTGGTAGGCTCGTTCTTTCATCCCATCTCCTGCCTTCAGTTCATCTTAATTTATTGCCAATTTCCATAACGTGCTCCTTTGGTGACCTGTGTATAAACAACAGTTGCTTCTATAAATCAACTTTTTTTTTTTCATTTGGTTCAAATGTACTTGCCTGGCATCTGCATAACACTTTGGACTCAAAATCATTCACTTCAGAGACCCCAGATCTTATCCCAGTTCTCTACTTCCTTCTTATTTGCCTTGTAACATTTGCAAGAATGAGTTAGGAAACAAATAAAAGCGTTAACTTACAATGCTGCTTGTGTTACCACACTTAGAATAAACAGACTTTATCATCACAACATGCTGGGCCACCCTAACAGCTGCCAGGATGTCAAACTCACCTCACTGCAGTATCACACAACCATTCCTAAAGGTATTGCTGAGATTTCTCCAGAGCCTGAAAACTCCAAATAAAATTTATTTTTTAACACCCATAAGAGGTCCTTGTCCTGGAAACACTTCCTGTGATCAGTTAACACCAATGGCAAAGCCAAACACGTTTAATCCACTCCTGAGAACATTCTCAGCTGTTCAACACATTCACTGAAAACATTTTCTGAACTGCTCCTGCTAACTCAGAGGGCACTGGAGCAATGCAGGGACACTGCCAGCAGTGGCTGTGGGACTGAAATGAGGGATGTTTGTGCTTCCATGTTCTGCCAAGCACTAATATCCATTACAAGTTCTTGTACACTTACAACAGATCATGTTCACTGGTCTGTGCTTGTAAACCAGCAAATTGGTCATTAGTGCAGCACCAAGGCCAATTCATATCTGTGCTGTACAGAAGGACAGCACAGCATCCCACACAAAGCAATAAAAACATTCCCCAGTGAAACAACAAAAAAAGAAAAGTCCCACAATGAAATTCTGGGTGAGTGTGCAGATTGGGCTGCAGCATGGGGCACACTGAAACTCTGTGGTTTACTTTCTTTCCAATAGGTAGAAAGGTTTTCATCTTAATTATTCAAAAGTAGGCAATGAATGAGGACTGTTTGCTCAGTGGTGCTGCTCCTTGGCACCTGAAAAAGGCTAAACAAATTTATTCCCAGTGAATCTCCACCCTGTAAGTTTTATTAACATTCAAATAATTTCTACAGCTTCCTCACAGGGGGAAGTGGAGGGGCAGAGAGGGGATGTCTCCTCTCTGGTGCCCAGGGACAGGAGCTGGGGGAATGGCACAAAGCTGTGTCAGGAGAGGTTCAGGTTGGGTATCAGGAAAAGGTTCTTCCCCCAGAGGGTGGTGGGGCACTGCCCAGGCTCCCCAGGGGATGGGCACAGCCCAAGGCTGCCAGAGCTCCAGGAGCATTTGGACAATGCCTGTGCTCCCAGCACAGGGTGGGATTGTTGGGGTGTGTGCAGAGCTGGACTGCTGATCCTTGTGAGTCCCTTTAACCCAGGATATTCTGTGACTCTGGACTGGCAGAAGTGTCAATAAGCATCAATCTCATATTCTATAGGTCCAAGCAGCCCAGAGAGTATGCAAAGCTGGCTCTGATCCCAACAACTTTAACTTAACCTCTCTTTTTGGTTCCCATCTTTCATCTGGAACATTAATACATACTTCACAGGCCTGATTAAAAAAAAAAAAATCCATTATTTCAAGTTTGCACAGTGCTTTGAAGATGAAAAGAGCTATGTTTTCTCACTAGCACAGCTTCAACCCAGAGATGTGGTTTGTTTCTGCTCAGGAAATTTCTGCCATTAAGCTCTGTTTGAAGAATGTATTTATCAGAAGAAAAAATCTACTTTATATGAATAAAAAGTACTGTATTTAATAACATGTCCGAAAAAAAAAGGAAAAAATAAAGAGGAAACATGGCACAAACAGGAAAAGATTTTGGACATTATATACTGGCATGATCAGAAAGCTGCATTGTCTCCCAAAGCCCCCTGGAGATTCAGGAGATCCCTGGTGTGACCCTACGTGTCCATGTCACAAAGCAAAGCAAGCAATTGTACTGCATCCAAACTGAGGGTCCTCAGCTTCAAAACAGCCTCCTGCTCTCCTCACTTCACACTTCTGACAACAGCACAGAACAGACCATTCCCTGAACAGACCATTCCCTGGACAGACCATTCCCTGGACAGACCATTCCCTGGACAGACCATTCCCTGGACAGACCATTCCCTGTGCAGTCAGCACCTCACCTACCGGCGCCAATGGAGATTTTCTGTCTGCATGAGCAGCCCCTGCTCCACTTCACCCACGCTGTGTCAGGACACACTGCCACAATAAAGCTCATGTTGCAGAGCATGACCAAAAGGAAAACCTCCTGTGCTTCCCTGAGTTCTTGCTGGTCAGAGGGGTATGAGAACTGGGACCTAAAGCAAGAAACCCACATGGATCTAGACTCACCTCTTGTTTCCCAATCCTGCTGCACAAACTGCCATGTTTATGCTACTTTCACAAAATAGCAAACCATGTGATTTCCCCCTCCCTTGTTTCTCTCAAAGAGGAGGGTTGTTGCTTTTGTTTTGTTTTGTTCAGTTTGTTGTAGCTGCTGGCATGTGCGAGCAGAGCAGCATCCCAGTGACAATGGCTCTGGAAGCTGGAGCCATTGTGTTGTGATGGGTTGCTCAGGGCTCGCTCCACATTTTCCATTTCCTTGGCAGAGCTGCAGGCAGTGCAGTGTCAGCAGACAAATGACAGAGGCATTTCCCCAGCTCTGGGGCTCGTGGGCTGCAATTCAGCCTTGACCGAGCTGGCACTGATGGACTGAGGGCGCTCCGCTGCTGGTGGGACAATTTCCTTGGCACTGCAAAGAGACTTTTCATCAAATCTTTGGACAAATGCACTGTGTTAAACACACCCAAATATTTTAGGCCACAACCCTCGTTGATGTAAACCAGTGTAGCTGTACAGAAATCTGCACAGCTGTTTACATTCAGTCCTTTAATGACAGATCAGTTTGAGAATAGGGACTTTAAAACACACAGCACTGCAGGATTTGTGTTTATTGCTGTACAAGCTTTAAAGTCATCATCACAGAAGCTTCCAACACAATCATCAACCAACACCATTCATGCAAAAGCTTTGCCAGGTTATAAACAATGAACACATGCATTATATGTGCTGTTCCCAGGTGTATGTGTAAAACCCCCAGAGCTCAGCAATGGCAGAAGCCACAGCAGGGTAAGTTTACCAGAGAAGCCAGTTTCATATCTGGTAACCTGACTTGCTCTCACACCCCTCAGGGAGTTAAGTCTCTTTCAGTGGTCTTGCCCCTAACACCCCTTCCTTTTTCCCCCAGTGCATTTTTCCTCTACCCTAGCAGCCATTTCACCCTTTGGCTTCAGCTGGGTAACTTTTCCTTTTGAGGCACCAGTTCCTGGGCACCTGAGGCACCTGCACACCTCATGGACACCAGCCTGGGCACCCCTCCCTGACAGCTCTCAGGCCTTGTGCTCCATCTCAAGTCCCAGAGAAGTTCACTGATTCATCAGCCAAAGAGCTCAAGCTTGTTCATGGACTTGCAGCTTTGTAGGAGGACTTCTAAAGCAAAAAGGAATCTATTTTCATGCTTAAATCAAATATGTGAGAAATGAGACAGTAAAAACAAAGCCTTGAGTTCTTCTCCTTTCCACAGATCTCTGGTTTGACATTTCCTGCACTATCAAGGCGGTGCCACATCCAAGGCCACAAGAACCCACCAAGTGTCAGTACAAAGATTTAACTCACTCTCAAAACTCCATGGAGCTGTGGAATCACTCCCAGCAGAGAATGCCATTTTAGGATCCAGCTCTTTTATCCCTAAAACTGTTCAGAAGGAAAGAGAACATAAATCACAGCTCTTCTCTCTCAGTGAAGAGTGGCTTACTATTCTTCTGCTGCTGTGGAGTCCTCCCTGATTCAGCAAGTCCTGCTTGGGCTGGTTGTAAAAATGAAAATTCCAAGCAAAACCCACTAGTCTCCAGAAGAAAAGAGGAAGAAAATAAGTGAACTTCAGTTTAGATGTTAGAGTCTCTTCCAACACTAAAAAAGACCCACTTTGAGAAGCAGCCATGCTTCTAGGACAATAAGGAGGAACCTGGGGCAGCCCTGAATGCCACTCAAGAAGAGTTTGGGTGAGAAACAAAGAAAAGCACATTTGAGGAGATGTAATGGATCAAATCCCCTCTGGCAGGTGCACTTCTACAAATGTAAGATGAGCTGTGCTCCCCTCTAGCAGTCCTGTGCTCATACCCATGTCAAGAAATCCCATCAGGCATGCAGCCCTGATGCAAGGCAAGTACATTCTCTCCAATATGCAGCACTCCATCACTTCAAAGCCCTTCCTAATATGCTACAAGGTTCTGGAAAATACTCCTTGAACAGGTTAATTCATTAAATGCTTGCAATAGTTTAACCTGTGGTTTTGCTTTAATGATTATTGTAGAAGTTACAGCATTGGTTAGCAATACACAATTTAAGGAAAAAATAGATGGTCTAAATCTATGTTAAATTATGTTTCTGCAACAAACCTAAGAGAATTCTGCTTCCTCCCACCACCACTTTGAAGGATGGTGATATTATTTAATAGGGATACTATGGAGAAGGATAAACCTTGCAGTAGCAGAATACAGCAGTGCCTAAGGGGTCCCAGCAGCAGCTGCAGCTGGGGGTGAAGGGGCAGAGCTGGGAAACAGCAGCCAGGACAGGCTCCATGAGGAACCACCCAGCCAGGGATTCCAAACAAGGATCATGACACTGGGGGCATCTTCCCAGCTGCCTCCCTCACACAGAAAGCTGAAAATTAGCAAAGTCTGGATTATCTTTAAAGCCCTCAGGAATAGCAACATAAAAATGACTCTGCTAGGCTCACAACAAATATTGATCACCAATAAATCGATTAGGCTCTTAGATCCCAGGAGTACTGGCATACACACAGCAGAAAGAAGGACTGAGAAAAACATTTCCTGATTTTTTTCTTTACAGAGACATTTCTATTTCTCTGGCAGCACTAAGACAAAAGATCAGGCAATGCAAACATGCCAGTTATTCTTTTTGCCATTCTTTCTCCTAATAATATATAGTGTCACTTTGCACCAAAGTGAACCCTAGCAATGTCATGAAGTCTTTCTTGCAGGAAATGTTAAATTCTATGGCTTAGAGTTTATTTTAAGAAAGAAGTGCCAAAGATCAAAAGTTAGAGAATGGCACTTCTGACTCAGAGCTGAGAAAATGGTTCCTGAGACTTCAGCAAGTCCAGGGAGACATCAACAGAGTAACATTTCAAGGATGCTTTCTGAGGTATCTGAAGGAAAACAATTCCAGAGGCACTGAGCCTCTACCTGAGGAAGTCTCACATCTGGGGTATCATCATATCCCATGAAAGAAGCAAGATGAAAAAATTATCCCAGGAACAAGTGTATTTCTAGGAGTGACAGCTAGAAGCTGCCATGGCAATGATGCTGTTTACTGTCTCAAACACCTCATTTTCACACAGAAGATTTTGCTTCTGCACAAACTTTTCCCTGTGCCAGAGATCTCCCAGTTTTTCAGGGATCATTGTCTCTGCCATGAGCCAGAGATCATCATTTCTGTGTCACACTAATATCTAGAGCCAGCCAGCCTCAGCCCTGAGACTGTGTGCACATAACCCAGGTTCAGTTCTCCTTTTCTTAGCAGAGTCTATTTTCCTTCTGGCAAATCCTTCACCATCTTGTCTCTGACTCCTGCCACGTGCAAATGTCAAAGGGTCACACAGAGAACAGTGAAATGGAACAGAATGGGGACAGAAACACCTCCTAGGCAGAGTAATGCTGCCTGCAGACTCAGACTCAAACCAAAGGGGTTTTTCCCTACTTGCTGTCCTTCAGCACAGAGAAATGAGCAGTGTGCAAACATAATGGTAACAGAGATCCTGAGATGCAAAAGGTTGTTAATGACTGGCTTTGGGATCCTGATGAGGCTTTGCCTGCAGTGCTCATCTTGCTTGGAATAGTGTTGGAAGATTTTCCTGATACAGAGGAAGAGGAGTGCCAGTCTAGATTCACTCTGTCTCAGAAAACACAGATTGTTCTCTTCCAGTTCAAAGATGTAGCAGTGACAAATATTCTAGGAGCTGTTCAGGGATTTAAAAGAACAGCTAAGCTTCTATACTCCAATATATCCCTCTCTCAAAAAAGATTCTGTAGGGCCCCATACCATTTGTGTATTTGTTTTCCACACTTTTGAACTGATATATAAAGTGATTTAAGTGATGTGCATAAAAGGGCCCAAAAAAACTTCCTTTAGCAATCATAGCTTCAAGAGTTTTGAGGACTGATTCCAGAAGTACTAAAGAAGCCATGACACTGTTGTTGTTTGTGCTGGGTCATGACCCAGCTCAGACTCTTTTGTGAGACTGAACTTCTCAACTTCAAAACTCAGGATTGCTTTTCCTCCCTGTCACCAGAAGAGTCTTTTTTGAAATAAAGTTGGGTGAAGAAACCCAACCTCAGGAAACCATTCCAAGATCCACATGCAAATAACACCTCACGTTGCTCCAGCTGCCCAAAGGTACCAACACTGAGTGTGAGTGCTCAGGGCTCTGCACTGACACCTCAGCCCATCTTTTATTTCATATTTGTTGCAGAGCAGGTGTTCCCATGCCAGGAGTCATCCCACAGCACTGACACACGCCTTGGCAACACCAGTGACACACTTGCACCCTTGAATCCTGCAAGTCTCCAAACAGACACACATGTGGCCAGTCTCTGCTATTTGCAGCTTTCTGGAATAACAAGGAAACCTGTCCATCCTCAGAGCCCTTGTGGGAATCCCAGGCATGGAAAGCAGCAGCACCCCAAACAGAGGGACATGGAGGTGACTACCCAGGGTGACTGTACCCTCCTTGCTGCTGGCTCTGGGCAACGTGAGCTGGTCTGTGAAAGAGTCTCTGGAAGTTGAAGAGAAGTCAGGCTGAGAGCAGCTGCAGAGAAGAGCACAACAAGGTCTGTTCTCAGGAAGATCAGCCCCTGCACAGGAAGGACAAGGTGCCCAGCGTGCCAGACGTGTTCCCTGCCAACACCCCAAAGAGAAGCAATGGAAAGCTTCAAGTCAGTCTGGCAGTTCCACAAGCACAAACTGACTCAGAGCTAACAGTGGCTTACAAAGAATTACTTTTCTGTTTGGGTTAAGCAGCCCTCCCTAACAACACTCAAAAGCTCACTCTTCAAGAAGAGAGTTTTGAGACCACCTGACAATGATCAGCAGAGACACAACAGTTAAAATAAAAACCAAGCATAATTAGGAAGAGGTGAGCATTTTGGTTACAAGCTCTGCATTTCTACCCCCAGAAACAGTATGTTTTCCACACAGAGAAACAAGTGTTCTGGTTATGGCATGCATTAAGCAACCTGGGTGGGAAAAAAAAATAATCAGAGCATGGAAATCACAAAGCAAGTTAAACAAAAGCAAAGAATTTTCAACATCCTGACACAGGAGGAAATATTTACAAGTTTCATTAGCACTGACCACTGTACATTAGGCCTGCTATTTCCCAAGGGTCCTGACATTTTGAGTGCTGTAAGAACACAGAAATATCAGCTCTTGCAGAAAGAGCTGTTGTTAAAATCTAACCCCCACTTTGAAATACAAAGACTATTTGCACAGCATTAAAATAATAGCTGGAACTGTCTGTCCAGGCTCAGTGAGAACAGAGGTGCTCAGAGGCAGCACATGAACCTGCCAAGGGATGCTGCAGAGATTTTTGCAAGCATTGCCTTGCACCTACAGCTGAGAGCACTGACAGGAGCTGACTTGCATCAGTTCCATGGCAGTCACCACTCATGGGTCTGCTTCTCCAGCTGCCCTCAGAAAGTCACCTCTGCAACACAGTTGGACACTTCTGATCAACAAAAACATCTCCTGAAAATCCCATGCACATCAACTCCTTCCAGTCTTCTTCCATAAGATCTCCTACAGGGTAAACAAAGCACCCTGCAAGGCACACCAAGTCATGGCTGGTCTGCAGGCAGGGCAGGAACTCAAAGCTGCAGCTTCCACACTTGGAGAGGAAAGATCTCCATGTCTTTTTTGGTACATAAAGAAATAATTACACCCAATTTTGCTGGTGCAAGCACAAGGCCATAAGGGAATTTTTCTAGGCCAGAGTTGTTGTGGGGGGTCCAGTCATTACTCCTGCCAATCTTCAGGAGGCAGAGATCAAGAACCAGCTGTATCACTCCCCTCTTTGATGAGCTTGGGTATGGTGGCCTCTGGAAGCAACGCCCACCATCTGTGTCCAGAGATCACTGGAAAGGTTCACTGACTTCAGAGCCTGTGTCAACACACACCAGGTGAGAATTTGCCTCTGCCTCATGGTAAAACAAAGTGCAGAGCTTCTGCTCCTGAGCCTGTGAGACAGAGATTTATGCACCTTGGCTCTCCTGACATTGCCAGTGGACTCAATGAGCTGAATTTGTTCTTAAAAACAACCAAATTCCCCCTGAAAAGCAACGTGTCACATTTATCACAGAGGAAGGGATGAGATACAACCACACTCCTCTGCCCAGAGAGCACCAGTGACAGCTGTAGAGCCACGTGTTTAACTCAATACATAAAACATCAGCAACATTTTGTATAAAATTCACACCTTGGCCATATGCAGACCCAAAATAGGTGGACAAAACCTGCATGGAACTGATTCTGCTTTGCAACTTTAAATGTTTTCTGAAAGCAGTTTATGTCAGTGTAAATCCACCCTGCACTGAGCAGTCAGTCACAGAGCCCTCTTGAATTTTGAGATGTTTGGGATTGTCCCCTCAGAGACATTGCAGCTATCTGCTGTCTCTTTTGACTTGAGAAGAAGTGTGAAATTGGAAATTTTATCACCAAACCCACAAGCTTTGCCAGACCCATTGCTGCTGGGAGCACGCTCTGTTTCCCCATACTTGCTCAACAAAGATAATGTGTGATACCTACTTACTGCTAAATATCATGGAGTATATACACTACAAAATAACTTCTTATGTGTTTTAAATTATGCACTGAATTCAAGCAAAGACAAGCAAAGCCTTTCTGCTGCTCCATTAAAATAGAATACCTTTTTCTCCCCAAGTACAGCAGCTGTACTGCAATGGCAGCCACACCTGTTAAAATATAGAATGCTTATTTATAGAGCTCATTTAGGCAAATAATCATCATTTCTCAGACAGAATTCACAAAGACACCAGGTTCAGAAATGTATCACAGCTAGGAAGGGACAGTTTTTATTTACATTAGAGCACCCCAGAGAGCTAGAACCATTAGAAACCATCACCATGGAGTGTCTCCCTCTTGACCATGTGTTACTCAGAAGGGAGGGAACAAACAAGCCTGTCAGAAGCAAGGGCAGGTATTAAAGATACACCCAACCTGATGTGCAAAAGTATTTCAATTGCTGCTTAGAGAGCTTGGTGGTTTTCAGCCCCACTGGCTGCCAGAAAGTCCTCATAGGACATTCTGAAAGCAAAGGCGGCTCTTTCTGGTCCAAAAATCATTTTGCCCATGACTGAACATCCCCTGTCCCTTTATCTTTAAGATCAAATCAATTTATACCTGCTACAAAGAAATCAACAAAATTCAAATCTATATTTCAGCTTTTAAATCACTGAGATCCAAACTAAACTGCAAGGTACATTCATCAAAGGGTTAAAACACTTGCTTAGGGTTGTCCCTGTATATTTAGTGCCATAATTTTTATTTTTTTGGGTGCATAGTTTTTGTCATTTATAAAAACAATTAAAATGCTATAAACTGATAACTTTTGCTTTCTTAATCACACTGCAATAAAAACATAAAAGCATCTTTTTTACCATCTTAGCATATTAATGCCGTGCAATGGTCATCACATTAAGGCCAAGAGAATTAATTAAAAGGCAATAGCCCACTAATGTCAAAAGCTGATACACAAATCTGCATTTTTGCACTTCTGCACAGTACAGTGAGATTTACTTGGCCAGGCTTGGTAACAGCAGCAGCCTTTGGCTCAAAGTGTGAGATATTGATACAAGGACTCCCTCAGGAGAAGGCTGAAGGCAAACCTCAGAGCTGGCTTCACAAACACTCATGTACAATTGTGTCTTAGCATTCCATGATTCTGAGCTGACCTGAAAACATTTGTGACCACAGAACTCACATCTAAAAGTGACAGCACCTCAAAGCAAACCAACCTACCACTGTAAAACATTCAGAATATAAAATAAATAATATAATAAAATTAAATAATATAATAATTTAAAGCTATATAATAATTAAAATTAAATAATATAACTAAAAATAAAATATATAATCAGTGTTTCAGCGGCTTTAGAAATCATGAAATGTTGTCAAATACTAATTTCTGACAAGCACCAGCAGGATTGAAAAGAAGATGCTGAACTACCTCTGGGTCCTACCAGCTGTAGAAGAGCTCATTAAAAATGCATCCAAGAAAAAATTCTCTCATGCTACAAGTCAAGTTTTATTTAAACAAACTAAAAGACAGACAACTAAGAAACTACAGGGAGCCAGGCAGCACAGGCATCTCAGAACCTGCCAGGCTTTGTGCTGGAGAGCAATCCCTCAGCCCTGAAAGCCCAGGCTGGACTCTGCACACACTATAAAGAGCTTTCCCCTTCCCCACCCCAAATCCTTGATTCCTCAATCTGGAAAATGCTCTTGGGAGCTTAAATGATGAACCTCTAGTGCCACATCTCACCCAGCATGCATTCACTCCTGAAGTTTCTCAGCTTCTCAGATTTTCCTCCATCTGTTGACTGCACTCACCTTCTAAGATTCATCTTAAAAACTAAACAACCCCAACTCCAAGTTCCCTGGTTTTGTTCTGCACTGCCCTGGGTTTGCTCCCACCATGGAGCTTGTGGGGTTTATTGTGGAGGTCACAAGGCCCCTGTGTCACAGCCCACACATCCCCAGAGCTGGACTGAAAGCTGAGTGAGTGAACAGAGCAGGAAATAGAGCAAGGGAGGTGTGAGGGGAGGGAGGAACTGAGAAGCTTCCTATGCTGAAGGATCAACCTGTTTCTTGGCTCCTTGCAAATGTTCAGGTTCTCATCATGGAGTCTGTAAGTCTACACCAAAATATCACCTTTCCTCCCAACTCCCCACAACCCCTGTTCTCAATCAGTTACCAAACACAGGTGAGCTTGTCATGGGCTTTTTCCAGCAGTTATTGCACTGGCCTCAGCACAGCAGCATCCCCTGCTTCCCCACACATGGAGTGCAACATCTCTCTGTGAGAAATGGTCTTTCTGCCTGTGCTAACACAATGGCCAGTACACAACACAGTCCCAATCACACTGATAATAAAGCCCAAATGACATTATGTTACTACAGTCAGGTTAGTCCTTACATTTCTCACCCAACTTGCTGGCCCATCCACCAACCCATCTCTATTTCTATCCCAAAAATTGCAAACAGTATCTTTTTGACAAGCTAGAATAAATATGCTCATCAATCCTACTGTGTTTGTATTCACATAAAGAATTTCCAGAAACAACAGATAAAGCCAGGAGTGACTGAAGGGCACAGCAGGGCACAAAGGGCCAGCTCAGCTTTGCTCTCCTTTTACTTCTGCATCCTCACTTTGGTAGGACAAGCCCCAGAGATGTCTATTCATATGCAACGTGAGGTCTCCTTTTCCTTCCCCATGCCAAAAATAATGCATTACCATCTGTTCACAGCTAGCAGACATGAACTGCTTCCACAATGATCCTGTGTAAGAGCCCAACAACCCAAGCCAGTCTCTGTCCAACACAAGCACAGCCTGACACAAAGCCCATGCAGAGGCACAATGGCATCATCCCCTCAGCCATGTGTGTCCATGGTGTCACCAGCAAGAGGAGCAGTGTCAGGAACAGAGCAGCTTCCCAAGAGCCTTCCTGAACTGCACTGCCTCACTCTGCCTCATTATTTATAACACCCAGATCTCTCTCGTAAGCAGCAGTGCAAAGGCAGTGACAGGAAGGGAATGTGAATGGAAAGCTTCGTAAGCACACGAGAAATAATGTCAAAAAACCACAACAAATTTCTAAGAAATGGGAGCTCAGAACTTCAAAGTCAAGTCAAGCGAAAAGCAACCTGTCAGGGCAGGAACAAAGGGAGCTGGTGCTGCGTGCACAGCAATTACTCCATCTGCAAACTCTGCTGAAGAGCAGAACTGACTATAAAAAGAATGCAAGCCCTCCCTGCTAGTCAAATGAAGGAAATACATCCTTCCAAAGACAATAGAAGCAAATGAGGGGAGAAAGTCAAGGGAACAGAACAAAAGGAACATCCCAGAATACTCCTTACAGTCAAGCTCCTGATTTTATGGGTATAATTGAGAGCTCCCAGAACTGCAGAGTCACTGTTGCTGCATGGTCATCATTAGCTGAGAATGTTTCTTGAAGTTATTTGGCACAGAGCAAGAAAGAGAAGATCAAGGACACAAAGTTGTGCTACTGGCATCAAAACACTGAAATAAAAGCAGTGTATAATGAGAATTTCTCTTGGTGTACACAACTCTGCTGCAAGTAGAAATGAAAATAAAATAATTGCACCTACAGCCAGAATTACCTAACAATTTTAAGGCCTATACCAAATAATGACAATTGTTTTGAATGACTTATACAGAAATAGATGTTCCAGCATAAGCCTAAACCCCTTATCAATATGGACAAAACCCAGCTGTTTTTCCTAAGGTCTAAAAATATACTGCAATTCCTATACACAATCACAGGATTCAGGCACTGAAATAGGTTGCTTAGGGAAGTGTTGGAATGCTCATCCCTGGCAAGGCTTTAAAAGTGTGTGAATGTGGCACTTGGGGATGTGGTTTAGCAGTGGTGGAAGGTTAACAGCTGGACCTGGTGATCTTGGAGATCTTTTCCAACCTTAATGATTGTCCAGTAGGATTTATATTCAGAGCACTCAGGATGTAGCTCCTCCTGACCCCCCCAAATTAAAAAAAGATGGAGCTAAAATGATTTCCACTATCCCAGGGACAGGAGGGTGCCTCTAACACTTGTAAGGCTGCCAGCTGGCCATGCAGCTTCCCTCTGCACACAGCCTGCAGGTTCAGCTTCAAGGAGTTCTCTGGCATTCTGAGGAAATACTGCAGAAAGCAGGGCAGGGTTTCAGCTCCTCCCTCCTCACACTCACTCAGGGCTGACCAAGCAGGCCCAGAGCCTGTGTGCAGTGCTGAAGTCAGTGCCCCTGCTCCAGGCTGAGCTCCCAAACACAGCTCAAAAGGGCAGAGTGAGCATCACCTGTGCAGCTGCCACGGGCACCCCCGGGGCACAGCTGCAGCCAGGCTGGCAGGGCAGCCCACACTGCTGCTCACTGCCTTTACCTCAGGGCTCTGCCTGACTCGGGCTGCTGGGACTGGAATGTTTTCCTTATTGTTTCCTGTCCTGGATAATCACACACCAACAGCAATCAGTTCATGGGCCAGAGATGCACGACAGAACTTGCTCTGTTTCCAAACTAACTCATGTGGAAGTTTTCAAAGATCAGCTGATTCACAGGGAAGACCAACTGTGTGTTCCTCAGCTGCCACTAGGCCTAACTGCAATGAGGCTTTTCTCCACATTTTTTCCACATTTTTCACATTCACATCCCTGATGAGGAAATCACTCCTGTCTACTTCAGCCTCTCAGGTTTTCCCTTAATATATTCACGCCTCCATCATCACTTGAGTTTAACAAGCATGACTTCAGCTAGGAAATTTACATCTTTTTGGGAAAGCAATGGAGGGGAGATTTCCACTTAATCCTGTATGTACCGTGGTAAAAATTGGTTCTTTTGTTCCATTAAAATGAAGCCTCAAAATACTAAACCAGAATTTTTTTTTCCTTAATTATTCCTGTTGTTGCAGAAGTACCAGCACACATGTCACTGGAATAGAAAGATCAGTCTTGTAGGTAATAAGTTTTATTGAGTTCTTGGAACCATATCATCCGTCCACCAGACTTTTTAATTTGCCACATGACTGGTTCACTGTAACATCAGCTCTTGGAGTACTTGGGTAGGAGGGAATTCATGCTGAGTGCTTTCCTGAGCCAAACAAAAGTATTTTTCAATGTGTATATAGATTAGAGAACACTTTTTTTTTCTCTCCCAGCAGTATTTAGATCACTTTTTATCACTTTAGAAGCAGATGACTAATTTATATATAGCTATTTCCATGCAAACTATACTTGCATCTTGTTTAACCTCACTAAAAAAATAAAAGCAAACTCTCCAGAGCTATATTCTAACATGGGGGGTGTGGGGGGAGGAAACTTCCATACTGGTGAGACCAATTACTGGGAAGTTCACATCACAGTCCTGTAAAAAACACCTGCATGGACAGTACTCAGGGCTGAGGGCCAAGCCTTGTACTTGGTGAACTCAAAGTTAAAAAACCAAACTCGGACAAAATGAGAACAGAAGGAATCCCAGAAACCTGCAGAGTCTGACGGATGTGGGTCCTTGCAAAAGCCTTCAGCATTTTCCTTTTCACCTGCTTGTATGGATCAAGGCCACATAACCAGGGCCAATTCCTGCTCAGTGCTCCATGTGTCCCCTCAGGGCCTGGAGAGGCCCCAGGGTGAGACAGCACAGCTGGCCAGGGCACAAAGGGACAACAATTAGTGGCAGTTCTGACAAGCTGTGATACCCTTGAAAGTGATAAATCCTGGGACTTTTATACATATCCTGTATTATTAGGAAAAGCCAAGCATCCTCAGGTGTGAGGACATTTGAAATCCTGATTTCAATTGCCACGGCTTAACTTTACTTTCTCAGCAGTCCATTCCTCCTAAAACACAGTCAAACCCAAAGTTAGGGAGAGAGGAAAAAACAGGAAAATCAGACAGTCAATCCATCCTTCCCACCCTCAGTAAAGTCAGTCCACTCACAACACCCAAAATATTCAAATAGGATCTGGTATTCACAACACCAAATGGAAAGGTCTTTTTTTGCATAAGTAAAATCCTGATCCTTTCTCCCATTATCTTGAGTTTCACCAAGGCTTCTCACTCTTTCACTGTCCTAACACATTTAAATGTTTAAATATAACTAGTACAAGTAGCACAGTGTAAAACTCATGGGGGGGAACCCCAAGCACTCAACTGGACATTTGTAATCTTCATTTTGCAACAGTAATTATGTTAACTGATGAAATAATTTAAACTCCATCAATGTAAGTCACATTTAACTCAAGTGAAGGACATAAACACAAAATTCTCTAACAACAGGCAAGAGGGATTTAATTGAAATTGATGTAACTTCTGCCTACACACAAACCTCTGGTAAGTAGAATACCTGTGTACTAAGTGGAATATTTATCTTGAAAAAGGGATACATTTAGCAGTATTAATCCTAAATAGATGACAGAATTGTAATTGGTTTTGTGGAGGAAAGAAAAAAGGCAATTAATTTTAACTTACAGTGAACAAGATACATCAGGGTAAAATATTGACAAAGCAGTGATTCTGTTTCCCTATGCAGAATGCCAACTGGCACTCACTTTGAAAATGCCAGTGTAAAAAAATAAACCAAAATAAGAATAAAGAAATCAACCATTTAAAGGACTACATTGCACATTACTGCATCACAAGCAAATGACTTTCTTTGCAGAAATAGAAGAGAAAGACACTACTGGATTTAAGAGAAGCAGCCTCCTACTTTTTGAAACGTGTATGTGTAAACATGTAAGTATCCACACGTGTTTGTACTTCCCCTTTGTGGGCACGACCTGTGAGACCTCAGGGACTGAGTACAAGAGTCAGAAACTTGGCCAATTCACCAGCCCTGTGCTCAAAAGGCACAGCAGCACAGTATGTGGTGGTGCAATTCTACTTTATGATTCAATATCATTCTATGATGGCAGAACTCTGTGTTCAGTGTTCTGAAGGACAGCACCCTCACTCCCTTCCAGGTAGCAGAGGAAGGAAAGCTACAAAGGGACAACAGGGTGACCTTTAAACAAGCCCCAGAGTCACAGGAACCAGAAACCTGTCCCTCAGAGCCTTGGGAGCCAAACCAGCCCTCATTCATGGCCTAGGGAAAGTCCTGTGGGGAGCTGGAGTCTGTGACATGAACAGCGCCTTAAACTGCTGCCTCCATGTGAGGAGGGATGACCCAGACCTCCATCTTTCACCCAGACAAGGTTTTAAACTCCTCCCAGATGGAGCAGCAGTGGCTGGACAAAGCTCAACCCTTCACTGCTTCCATCGCTGCCCAGCGAGTCCCCTCACAGCCACCCTCCCCTCCCAGCACTGCAAACACAGGCCTGGATGAACAAGGACCACCCCTGACTGCAGTGCTGGGGTTCCTCTGCTCAGCAGGGATCAGGTGTGGTCAAGGAGCACATGGCAGGGATCAGGTATGGTCAAGAAGCACATGAGGGGTCCTCTCCCAAGGGCCAGAGACCCAAACACCCCCAGCTGGCATCACACACCAGCCTCAGCACCACTCAGACCCTCTGGAACCAAGATCAGCATCTTGTGAGAGCAGCTCCTGTGTGAGCTGGGTGCATCTCACAGTTCTTGTTGAGCTCAATGCATCTCAGTTCTTGCTTGCAGGTTCCCCCTGAAGCAAGTACATTACACACTTCTTTAGAAAATACACAGTAGTTTAGAAACTACTGCTCTAAAAGAGCATTAAGTTTATAAAATCACACATTCAAAGCAAACTGTCAAGCAAGATTTCCTGAACAACCTTAATTGAGCTCCCTTGTGTATTTACAGCATAATAGACTTATATATTCCTGGGCTATTTTCCTTCCCTACCATCTGAGCCTCATTTGTAGAGCACAGAGCTGCAGGGAGGGAGGGAATATTGCTCTTCATCTTAATACTACACCTGGTTATTAGATCTTCAGCAAACATTATCCAGTCTTTCCACCTAATGCAAAGCTGGCAATTCTCTTTTGACATTTTATATTGCTCTCCCAACAGTCCCTAATTCATTTTCACCAAAAATGCAAATGTAGTAAATAAGCAATAAAATAAGCCCCATCAACTGCACTCAGAAGAGGCCAGATGAAAAGGTCACAGACTGGCAAATGTTAAAACGTGGAAAAGCTTGTCAGATAAATCTGAAGTGTCAGATGAGCCCTTGCTATACAATTACTACCAGCTATGTGTAATTTTTAAACATGATAAACACTGAGAATCAAGCTCTTAAATCATTCAAGGCAGAGACAATTTCAGCTTCTGCTGCAGGTGCCCCCTGGCTCACTCCAACCCAGGGGCCTCTGTGTGTCACACAACAGCCATCCCAAAATGCACAAACATGTCCTTTCTAACTCTATGTCACACAACAGCCATCCCAAAATGCACAAACATGTCCTTTCTAACTCTATGTCACACAACAGCCATCCCAAAATGCACAAACATGTCCTTTCCAACTCTGTGTCACACAACAGCCATCCCAAAATGCACCAAACTCGTCCTTTCTAACTCTGTGTCACACAACAGCCATCCCAAAATGCACCAACTCGTCCTTTCCAGCTCTGTGTCACACAACAGCCATCCCAAAATGCACCAACTCGTCCTTTCCAGCTCTGTGTCACACAACAGCCATCCCAAAATGCACCAACTCGTCCTTTCCAGGCAATTCGCTGTCAGCAGTTCCTACGAGCACTTGGGATTTGTTCTTCCCTCGCTGCCTGGGTTGCAAATAAATTTCTTTCTGTGCTCTCTAATTTTTTCTGAAGTCAGCAGTATGGTAATCCTTGGAGAGTTCCCAAGCTGCTCTTTAGGGAAGTAGTTAAAAACAGGAGTGTTTGGCAAACATTATTCTTGCTATAGGTCTAAGAAAAAAAAGAAAAGAAATTTCTGATATTAATTTTGAAGCAAAATTATACTGTTGTGAAAATATAATCACATTACTGTGTATAAATTTGCAAGTATTTTTCAAGCATTCTGCTCTAAGACGAGCTGTAAAAGGAAGAAAATTTATTACTGCACCCTCTTTTCTCCCCCTTCTGGATTTTATGAACTGCAAGGGAAGTTTTCCCACACAAACCCCATTTTTTTCCCCTGCCTTTTTTGTTAGAATTAAACATTCAGGTCTCATCTCCCTCAACGTGTCAGAACTAGCAAGCTTATGTTATCACGGGGAGCAAACAAAATCTGATTAACTGCAATGGAGGGGATTTCTTTTTAGTAGCATTTAAACCTATTAGATGGCAACAAGAAACTTCTGTTTCATGAAAAACACTTGAGAGAAAAAGCTTGTTGCTAAGTTCAGCAACATTGCAGTGTCAGTAATGCACTGAAAGCTCTTAATCCATGGCCATGGATGGCACAAAGAAACTCCCCCACAAAGAACAGATGAACCAGCAACAGCCCTGCTGGCTCAGGTGACGAGAGGGGGAAAAGCTGCATGAAACCAGACAGCCAAAAAACAATTTAAAATGAAAAAGGAAAGGGAAGAAATAGAAAAAAAGATATGAAAATGTTTAAAAGGTTGGTGGATTTAGCAGAACTAAACTAATTTCTATTCTTTAATGTGCTTTCCTTTACCAAATGTATTCAAACTTTATCTGTTTTCAACAGAAGTGCCAACAGGCTGTGTACAGTGCAAGTGCCCATGTAATTCAGATATAATTTAGCAGCTAAATTATCTTTGCAGTGAAGGTCCATTACTAAATCACTTCACTGGAAAATGAATAATAATGGAACAGTTACTAGCATCTCTTGGACATACATGCATTTCTCCTTAGCATGTTTTTGATATTCAAGTGCCTCTCCAGCCAGCTAAGTCAGTAAATTCACATTAACTTGCTTCAGGACACTCTGCCTGAAAACAATTAACAACCCAAAGATGGACTGAAATCTTGGCCTCAAGGATCAAATACTCCACCTGAAGCTCATTCCACAGCCAATGAAAATGCAGACTATTTTTTTTTAACCAAAAAAGAAGAAAGTCAAAAGGCAAATTAATGCAAAAAATGCAGGGCAGGAATACTTGAAAGCAGCACTCAAGCAAGGTGATACAAGAAGACATTTTCCAGCAGCAAAATTAAAGACTAAAGACATTTTTAAAAACACTAAAAGTGACAGAAATAATGTAGAAAGTGCTCAAAAATAGCTTCCATTCCACAACAGAAGATAACAAAATGTTTCAATTTTACTGAGTAACACAAGGCTGTTCCACAGCACTTATTAAATTTAGACATTTTAAGGCAAGTAACCTGCACTCAAGAGTTTAAAAGAGCTGGCTGATGGGAGGTAACAAAAAATACTGGTTATTTTCATTAAATCTTAGAATACCTACGTCATTCCAGCAGACTCAAAGAAAGCTAATGTTATGTCAGAATTTAAATACAATGAATAAGTGTTTATCGACCTGTCAACCTAATACCAGTTCTAGCTAAGCTAAGGCAGTGAATTACATTTGTCTTTAATTTTAGGACAACCAGCAGCAGTTTATAAAATGAGATCCTGTCAGGTTAACCAGTTGTTTTTCTTGGTGTGCTACGAGCCTTGCAGAAATAACAGGGTTTGTAGCTTATCGAAGCACATGGGAAGAGTAATTTCATTACTGGCTGGGAGCACCTACCTGGCAAACAAAAAGGGGCATTTGGAGGTTCATTTAGTGGAGCTCTACTGTGCTCCAGTGACTTCAGGTCTGCATTTTCATTGGCTGTGGAATGAGCTTCAGGTGGAGTATTTGATCCTTGAGGCCAAGATTTCAGTCCATCTTTGTTTGTTGATTGTTTTCAGGCAGAGTGTCCTGAAGCAAGTTAATGTGAATTTACTGACTTAGCTGGCACAGGCTGAAGAGACACTTGAATATCAAAAACATGCTAAGGAGAAATGCATATATGTCCAAGAGATGCTAGTAACTGTTCCATTCTAGCTCAGACTACAAGTGGTACATCATTGCCAGGAGCCAGTAAATCTCAGGACAGCGTTGCAGAGTCCAGTGCTGGCTCTGCAGCAATAAGCTGCTAAATTAAAATTGGGTCTTTGAAGGGATGAAAGGAAGAAGAAAAAAGGGAATTACCTGTCTGCAAAGCAAACAGCAAATCCTGGACAATCACACAGATGACAGCTCTGCTCTCATCGTGTCCAAGCCCATTTCAAAACATGAGAATCAAGGTTCAAGAAAGATTTATCCTTCCCTGTGGGCTCCTCCACGGGCCCCTCACGGATGGACTCAGGGCAGGACCTGGCCCCCACAGACAGAAGGGGACGTGCTCACAGAGAAACAGATGCTAGTGCACCACTGAGATCACCCTTCCAGAACAGCTATTAAAGCAATAAAATGAAAACGAACACTTATCTAGGTACTGCAAATTAGTATTATGAAAATGAGTCCTGAAGTTGTTCCATAATTTCATGTGCTTCATAAACCATTAAATACTGGGATGTAATGAGGTATCGCTTGAAACAGTCGGGAAAGGATCACTGCAAAATAAACGAACCAACAGCTGAGCCTGGGCCTTGGCTACCCGGAGCAGGGACCGCTGGTCCTGTCACAGCAGAAGAAGCCGTGAGGTGGGAAATGACGAGGTGACAATGTCCCTGCAGGGCGGCACCTCCCCAGCCGGGCAGGGCACAGGGCCCGAGCTGAAACCACGGCTGAGTCAGGGCCCAAGGCACCCCCGGGGCAGTGGAATCCCCTCAGGAGCCGGCCGGGCAGTGCCAGGGCAGCCACTCGCTGAGGGGAGACGGCAGGGAGTGTTTTGGGAAAACAACTGGAAGATGCTGTTCATATAAAGAAAATATTCAAATGCTAACATCTGACAACAATTCAAGAGATGCTGCAATTAGTTTGCTTATGCCTGAAGAATTACTCTTAAAGAACACAAGTTTCCAGAGGACTGGCCCATCTTTGCTTCCACTGCAGTCACCAGAGCATTTGCCACTGATCTCACGGGGAAAGGCTCCCAATTACCAGCAGAGATTCCGCCTACATACAGATACAACAGCAAGAAAGTTTTGGGCTGGACACAAGCAAAGGTGTGTACCCTTTTATAAAGGTGTCCCCTCTATAAAACCCCTCGGATGCTCCACTACCCCCTTCCAGCTTCAAACAACCCAAATCCCTCCTGAATGCACCAGCTCTGCTGCACACCATCCTCAAGCACTAATCCCAGCAGAATTCTGGGGTTTGGTAGAACCAGGCTACACAGCTCCAGAAGAGAGACCAGACAGCCTTTGTAAACTACAGCCAGGCAAAACTGAAGAATTTCTGGAGAGAGCTTAAATAAAACTATCTATAGGTATCACTAGTGCTCAGATACAGCCAAAGCCATGTTTGAAGCTTTGTGCTACATTTTGCCTCATTTTTCAGTGTGTTTGGAACATTAAGGCAGTTTGTAATGTATATAAAACCTGTGAACACAAGTGGGTATCTTACAGCGTGGGGTTATTTTTACTTGAACTTGATTGAAATGTCCTACATAGCTTATGGCTAATGTAGCTCTCCCAAATTATAGCTTTCCCAAAGGTATGTTGATACACCCTTGATGTTACAGCAGGTGCAGTGCAGGTATCATGAGTTAACAACTTTTGCCAAACAAATAATTTCAACTGCAGCGTCCTACATATGGTCTATAGCACAGGCTGTACATTTTGTTCCACCACCCTGAAATCAGACAACATAAATATATCAGTCTCAAGTCAGAGGAAGTGTGGTTCTCCCAATTTAAAAAGATGCTTTTAATGTTAACATTTAGCATTCAATTTTAACAAATGTTTTATGGGTTTTTACAACTACTTAGGAACCGACATAATTAAGGAAGTCAGATTTTCTTGCGTTCACTCCTCTCCTTGCAGTAGTAAGGAGCTGATTCAGGAGATGTTATGCTAGTACACAATTAGGGTCACAAATATATGCATAATCTAAAAGGGCAGAGTTCACTGTGCAATAGTTACTCGTGTTCCATTATTCATAAATGCTCTGATAGCTTTTCCACAAACGCCCAGTGCTTAATGAATCTTGAAAGCTTTTAGTTCAAACAATTATTCCTCATGAAAATGTGTACCAAAGCATATTATTTGTAACTCTATTTACTTCTCCCCATTTAAATTTCAATTGCTGAGCAGGAAGCAGAAACAAAACCTTCACTGTTGGGCAACAGCCACAGTAAAACAAATTATGAAGGTGGAGCAGCTGATGAGCACACACAAAAGTTAAGTCCTTCAAAGTACATCACTGTGAGGACCACACTTTTGTATAAAATAAGGGTCAGCACATGAATTAATTACAAAGCGAAAGAGGGATCTGACTGATGAATATTACTGGGTATTTCCAGCTCAAAACAGCAGCAATTAACTCTGCCTTTGCTGTTCCCTCAACAGTCAAACTGGGCAGTGCTGACATGGGGGAACAATGCAGCCATGCCCAGCTGATAACTGGAATTGCACTCAGCAGCCTGCAACCCTGGCTGTCCCTGCACAGGGCTGTGCTCTGCAGTGCTGCAGCTCATGGCCCCACAAACCTCACAGCCTCCACACTGACATGCTCAGCAATGCTGAAGGCAGAAGTTCTACATCCTCCCAGCTGCTCATGGGGATCAAAGTCCTGGCTTGGTAAGAAACATGTTTTGTGCACAGAATTTGGGCTGAAAGAAGAGTGGAGAGGGAGAAGCCAGCCTGACCTGCTTTGAAGTCCAAGCTGCCACGCTGAAACCAGCCTGGGCTCCCCAGGAGCTGGGCCAACCTTCAGGCACCACAGGGGAGGGAGATCTGCTCGTGGCGCCCGCAGCCCCTCCTCATCCTGGGTGAAAGGTGCACGGGAGATGTTACAATCTGTTTCCATCTCAATTGCTGGAGCTGATGAGCATTTTCAAGTGCCTGAGTTTCGCCTCCCAGGGAGACTGGATCTGGGAGCTGCCCCATTATATCTGCATGCTCTCTCACACACATCCATCCTCAGTCTATGGAGGAAACATTTGTTGTAAACATATGGAGAAGGCCCTGCTGGAGGCCAGCATTTAATGCTCTAGTTAATAACATTTCGAAGAAAAAAAAAAAAGAGGGGGGTGGGGAGGAGAAAACTAAATTCAGTAGGATGTGAACACAAATGAAGCTCTCAGGTGTAACAGCATTTGCCAGGTTTGAGCAAGCAAGCTTAAAGACATCCCAGGGCTCTAATAAATGAGGGACACGGCCCCTCAGAATGCATGAGATAATTGCCTGTCTATAACATACACACACAGGAAAGGGGCTTCAGCCTGTTTGTGGTCAATTTGAGGTGTGCTGAGGGCAATTTGCATTGGGCTGAGGTTTCTTAACAACATTCTCAAATACAACAGAACAGTTGTTTTTAAATGTCAGACAGCATTTTTCCAACTTGTCCTGCACAGTCCTCCTCTTCTGTCCAGGGAATAGCAGCTGTCTGGCTGATGCTCTGGGTTGTTTTCCTCCTGGCTGGATTTCTCCATTTAGCTGCCAGCATTTTTGTTCTTTGATGACTGGGTTTGTAAGCTGGTACCCACTGCTAACGATAATGGCCACTGAGGTCTATTACAGAGCAGTGTAATGCTGACACTTCACATCCCAGAATGGGGAAAGCCACGAATGTGTGGGCATGGATTTTGCTCCAGGATCAGCTGTGCCTTCCTTGACTAATTAATCTGCAAGATTTGAACAGTCGGTAGAATGAAAAAAATGGGTCAACTTGGCAGCATGGGACTAAAATAAATAAAAATGAGGCAATAGCTTAGACTATGTCTGTGCTTTGTCCAGGTTTGAAGCCAATACAATATAAAATAGAGTCTTATAAAATGAGATGAACAGATGACAAATTAGAGGAGGTGAACTGTGTGAGGCAACTTGTTGTATGCCCAGGAAGGAAGGTGTCAGTAACTTTACTGAAGACTACACCATGACAGGATGCAGAGATGGATAATGCACCTACTGCATGACAATTAAACAGGTTTCTCACAGGGAAGAGTAACACAAAAAGATGAAGGCAGCTCTAGTCTATATAGCCATAGTTTTACTTTGATTTAAAAGTTTTATTGTATGTATGGGGGTTTTTCCACAGTTTTGGAAGCTCAGGCAATCCCAAAGGAAGGCCAGCATCCCACAGTGTGCCTTAGTACCTGTTCAGATTATTCAGTTTGGGGAGGTAGAGCTGAAGGCCTGACCACCATGGTGAATCCTGTCATTCCTTACTGCAAAATGAGCAGGTGTCTGCCAACTGCCCACCACCAGGACATGGAGCAGTGTTCATTCAGGGGAAGCAAATTAATTTTGCACCATTCTAAAGCTCAATTTTCAATGGATTTATTGTAAAAGATGTTAAAAGAGATTAATTAAGTGGTTTTGGGACCAGAACATGACTCCTCTGTGCAAATTCTGCAGTGTCTTATATACTTACACAAAGACCAACTTCTCCAGTCCCATAAAAAGAAAGTAACTCAAAAGATGGAGGCAGGAGACCCCCATCCTTCATTCAAATGCCATTAAAAACAGTTCACAAGTAAAGAAGCCAGACACCTATATGCCAAGACCAAGTGTATGCAAGTCTTGTTTTTACAGGAACATGAGGGTAGGCAGCTGAACACACCTTGTGACAAACTGGACCTAATTCTGTCCAGATTCAGAGTAGGCAGCAGGCCACTTCTCCCACAAAGAGAAGCTGCAGTGCACACTGAGTCAGGCAGAGGATGCCAGTCATGCTCCCCCTCCAGGCACCAAGTCCTTCTACCTCTCTCAAACAGCACTGATTTAAGCTAAGAAGGTTTACAGAAAATAACTTGTTCTCTCCTTTCTTCACAGAGTGTCTCTTTCCCACTTGCTCTGCCCACTCCCATCCTACCCTTGGATCACGAGCAGACTTAACTCGCTCCCTCACCAATTCTCTTCTGGCAGAAATCTTGCTCTGTACAAGGTACCAGGAGTAAGAACATTTTTAAGGGATGACTGAGCAGGACAACGTTGCAACAGAAATTCTGGCCCCCAGTTATGCACACAAACAACTGAGCCACCTGCCAATATTTAAAGCAAACACGTAGAACAAATTTCTTTGTTAATTTACTGACCAATTTCCCTCCTCCTCCACAAAGGGAACACTGTGCTCCACTCCTCCCCTCTTTGGGCAGCTCAATCCCACCCTTTGCCCAGCATTTTATTTTGGTCTGGTAATTGTTGTCTGCTACAGAAGCTACTTACAGCTACACAAGACAAATGACAGGAAAAAAGCAGCTTAGAACCACTGAATTTGTCCAAAAGCATTACATGGTATATATTTCATTCTGAAACTTAACCAGGCAGCCACAATAAAAGCCCCAGACATCTCTCCTTGTCCAGAAGCAATTCAGGCCCTGGGGAACAATCTTGTGTAGTGGCTAATGTGGGTGATGCCATCTCTAACGCAACGAGGTCAAAATATGTAATTAGCATTTTTCTCTCCGGGTTTCTCTCTTGCTGTGTGCTCACCCTGCTGTCTCTCCTGGCTGTGGGCTGCAGGGCAAATCAGGAATGAGCTCCAGTGCAGACAATTGCAAGAGCCCAGAGCAAGCAGTTTCTGGGGGTACTCGGCACTCACTGCTGCCAGCTCAAATGTGACAATGAGAGCTCAGCTCAGCCACCCAGGAGCTTGGCCTTCCCTTCACATTGGATTTTATCAGATCAACACTTAAAGCAAGAAGCAAAAGCAGAAGCCAAAGTGGAACATGTGAACCAGGTAAAGGGGACCTCAGGAGAGCTGTTGGCATTCCACATCACAACACTGAACATTCACTGGGAACTTGGCACTTTCAGTGGGGTCTTAGAGACTTAACAGGAAGAGTTGCCCTGACAAGGAGAGCATTTGCTGCAGGTTCTGTGGGACAATGGCAGTGCCAAACCTCCACTCCTCTCTGCACACAGCATTGCTAACTGTCAGTCATTTATGTATCCCATGGGCATCTCCTGAGCATGAACTCCAAACTGAAGGTGCTGGGGAGGCAACAAAACTTTATGGAATGGTGCAGATTTGTTCTTCATATGGAGACCTTTTATTATCTTCATTAGGCTCATGTCCCCATCTCCCAGCATGTTGTGTCTGCCCTTGCCTCTCACCTGCATCCCTCTCCCTGGGATCAGCCTGCTGGGTGCTGTTGCTGTCCCCTCCCTGCAGGAGGAGGCAGAGGTCACTGCCTGTGTCACAAGAGCCTGTAATACATCAGCCCAAATCTCCCAGTTTGCTGCCCAAAGCAAAGAGCACATCTCTAATTCTGTCTCACAGCAAACACCACAACCTGTGATGTCTCCTTGATTCATGTATCTCTCCCCCATTTCCCTCCCTGGCAGTTTTCTTCTCTTTATCTCTACCTGAAAGCCACAGCACACTTGAAATCTGTCAAATGGTTTTCCATTTGTATCCAGAAATCTCAGTATTAATAATACATTTTTACCCTATTATTTCTAGTTTCAGTGAAACTTCACAGCAAGCTGACAATTTCTGCCTTATAAACTCTTCCATGACAGAATTTCATGAAGTCTGGATGATACCTAAAGCAGTAACAGAATTGCCCCTGAGTCCCACGAGTCTCTGCTTAGAGGAGGGATGCTCATATCCTTCTTGTGGTGTTTGGGGTTTGCTGTTATTGAGTCATTTCACGTGAATGAAAGGTGCACATTTCAAATTCCAGCTACAGGGAAACATCCAGCTGTCCTCTGCTCTGAGAGGTGAGGAAAGGAAAGCAAAATGCACCTATTCTCCATATAACAAGACAATAAAACAGGATTATCTGAAGAGCCATGTAAAAAATTCAAATGTTCGCTGTTCAGAAGATTACCATTCCTTTTAAAGTTGTTTTTTACTTCCTGTTCCTTCACAAAGCCCCTCAACCTCCAAAATCTGTGCCCCTCTCTTCTGGCTATCACAGTGATCCATTCTGACCCCATGTCCCCATCATTGCTATTGCTCCCCTCAGCTCTCCAAGCCTCCACAGTCCTGCTCAATGGGGAGGCAGAAATCTCAACCCTTCCTCTCCTGCTCGCCTTCCAGAGCATTGTCTTTGACACCACCTGGGTTATGTGACCTGCAGTCACTCTGTCTGTCCCTGGCAAGGTTTCCCTGGCTGTTCCTGCACTGGCAGGGTTCTCCCTCCCACCTGCCCCCCTGCATTCTCCATTCCACCATGGACCTGAGTCCCTCCCGTACCACGCACCTCCAGCAGCCCAAACCTGCCCCAGCCCTGTGATCCCTGACTCACAGTGCAGGTCAGCACCAAAGCTGCTTTCCCAAACCCAAATCCAAATCATCTGACCCAGCACGCTGCAGAGCACAAACACAATCCACCTCAGGAACCAAGCCGTGTGACCAGCCATCCTTCACTCAAGGAAATTCCTCCCCTGCTATTCAGAACACAGCACAATTTCTGGACAACATCAGGGCTAAAAAAATGCCTCTGCAGTCTGAGCTGGTCCTACTGCCTCAGCTCAAGGGCTGTAGAAATGCTTATTTTAGTAACATTCACTACTTCTAGTATCCCAGGTGAAAATTAAATATAGTGTGGAACAAATCAATAATAACAACAGTAGGTACAGGATACACAACTTGGTGCTGACATTAGAACTGAAAAGGTCAGAGCCAGTAGCTGTTGGCAGCCACATCTGCCATTGAAATGTGCATCAAAACCAGCTGGAATCACTTAATAAAAATTTAACATGAGGTGGGAAATCCCCATCACGTGGCAGAGGTGTGCAGCCAGGGCAGATGCAGCTGCAAAGTGGATTTTGGTGCAGTTCAGTGCCACAGCACAGCAACAAGGGAAGCCAGAAACACAATCCATGGGGATCCCTAAACAACTGGAATATGGGTAACTGTGGGAATTCCAGCAGAGCTAGAAAGCTGTATTCTAGAACCATTATTTCATCAGTAAACACAGGGGGCCTAATTTTGTTCTCAACTACTGTGATATAAAAAGTTACAGTGGAGTGAGAGTAATCCCACTGCAAGAAAAAAGTGTTAATAACAAAATCAAATTTGTACTACCTGTGAATCAATGGGAACAGCATCTGCTGTGCTCTGACTTATTTTGCCTCAGGATTTGTGGCAGCCCCTCCACTCACAATGGCAGGTACAGCAAACACTCACTTCCACTGGCAGTAAATGATACCCTCGAGCAGGTGCTGCAGAAAATCTTATGAATAGCTCAGGGCTGCTCAAACAGAAAACAGATATTGCACTTCAAAAAGAAGAAAACTAAAAAACCCACAAAGTAGTCTTGTTTAGACATCTCAACATTAACAGCAGCCTTATTTTGACATTGACAATTACCAATCCAAATTATATGAAGGTGATGTTCCTTGTTTTCTCTATTTGAGGTTTTAAATAACATCATCCATTATTAAAAAAACAAAGATGTTTACTGAATTGCTCACGTTTCTTTACAACCTGGACCCACTGACAAAATTTTGGACTCTGAACTTATGTCATCAGCAGGCTGGAAGCATGAGGGCCTTGCTTGTTCCCCCCATGTGCTACCACAAGCTAGAGATGCTTCCTTTTAAAGTGTAGTCTTTAAAGTAAATGTCACCCAAAATTTCTAACTGCCTGTCTATTTTTTCTCCCCTAAATCATCTGTCATAATTTATCTATTCTAGCAAAGTACAATTCCTTTTAAGGAACCAGAAACTGTGGGGCTCTGTCTCCAAGTTCAAGTTACATGTATCATATTTAGTGTGTAGATAAAGAGTTAGATTAAAATAGTATTAGAGGTTACAAAAAACAGCTCCTATTGTCAATTCTGACAATATCAAATTTTTGAGTGCTTGACTATGCCTTCAATGTTCTTTTAATAGAAATCCTTGAAGATTATTCTCAGGTTTTGGAAAGAAAAGAAAAAATTGGAGAGAAAAATTACAGTGCCAGGATGGAAGCTAAACATGAATCTACAGAGATTTGCACAAAGCTTCATGCCCAGCTGAATTTTAATGGGGCTTTTAAAAGCACATCCTCAACACAAAGGCAAAGCCATGACAGATTTCAAGGCTTTAATGACTCAAGTTCTTCAGTGAAGACCAAATACACACACATAAGTGAGACTATTTTCCTTCTGTCTCTCTGATAAATAGCTTATCTTTTGCTTTATCAACAAAACCTGCCTGAAGCAAATGTAGAGTATATTTGGGTTCAGATAGCTAAACTAGGCCAGCAGAAAGCAGGGTCTCAAAAATGGAAGTTTTGAACAGTGCTCACCACATGGAGCTTTGTTACCTCCATTTGACTGCCAGGAACACACAACCCAAAAGGAAAGGGGAACACATGTCTTTATAAAACAATCTACAACAAAAGAAAGAATAAATTGCAAGGTAAACTGTTGCTCTGCCTTTTGTGAATTACAGCAGCAAAATGCTGGGAGTAAGAATAAAATGGCCAGCTATCCTCACTCCCCACTAACATCCATCATTCCCTTCCAAGGGGGCTGGATGCAGACTGCAGGTTGGAAAAACAGGCTGGAAACACTCCAACCTCCACAGGCAGCTGTGTACTGCAGGAGCTTCTGGACACATCCAGCAGGAAAACTCCACAGACAGCACTGGACACAGAGCACACACCTGTGGGGAAAGCTGCTCCTGGGAAGGCAGGGCTGTCACTGCTGCAAATGCTGGCACTCCTTTGTTCTCAGGCTCCAGAGCATCACTCCTGAAACCTCCTCTCACCTGAGCCTCTCAATCAGCACGTTCTGGGCAGTACTGGATTGCTTCATCTTCACAACCTACACTCACCAAACACTGTCATCAGAGACCCCCTGTGAGCTCATGCAGTGAAGGGCACAGCCTGGTATTACACAATTATATTTTCTCTAGTGCTGTTTCTTTAAGAAGAAAAAATACACACAAATCCCCCAGTCACACTGTCACTGTGATGGCCCCCTTGAATCACTGCCCCAGGGATGTCAGCAGCCCCAGGGAGGGTGCTGGGGGCTGAGGTGTGGGGTTACCACCATGGCTGGGAATTTGCAGGACTGGAACTTCTGAAAGCAACTTCTCCACCTGTGAAAATACAACATTTAATTTGTCCATAAATCAATTTGCCTCCAGTGTATTTCATACATAGAGAAAATCCATTACCTCAAGTCCTAAACCACAATTTCTGGATTAGGAGAAATGCACCCCCACAACCACATCTAAAGCAATCAAAACTAAAAACCATTAGAACCATCTTTCCACCCTCCCCCTTCCAATTTAGTTAGTGTCAAAAGAGTAATGAGTAATCAGGAAAATTCCTGTTAGGCTTATCTCTCAGTCCAGTGGGATCTCTAAATCCTTTATCAGCATTCACAATGAAAAATAAGGTAACACCCACACTTGTTTAGCCCAGACTAGACACAGTCTGATACACATTTGTGGAGTGACTGGAATTTACATCGGGCAGCAATCCAGTTTCCAGGATCTTCCTGCACCCTCACTGTGCCCAAATCTGTATGGAAGCATCCAAAGAAGCATCAGCAACTCACAGCTTCCAGAGCCCTTCACTGACCCTTTTTATAAACTGCATTTCAAGCACTGGTGTATGATCCCCACTCTCTCCAAGGTAAATGTGTTACTGGTCTGTAGCTTGAGAAACAAACTGCAGGGCCGTGGGGACTTTATAATTACATATTTGTATTCTGGAAAAATCCTTGTGCCACTTAAACCCCAGTAATTCTGTAGCTTTTGCAGGCATCACTGATTTCTCTGGGAGGGATATTGGAAGGCACAGCAGCAAGGATCCTCCCCTGCTGACACAGCTGCCTCTGTACCAAGGGCTCAGCTGAGTCATCCCCACTCTGCCAAGCCTTGCTCTGGGGCTCCCAGGTGGCTCTGGATTAAAATTTGTTCTGCAGCCTGGAATTCCCACACTCAGTGACCTCAGCAGATGAAATTTTGTGACCTCCTGACTCTCAGTGAGTCACTTTACCATTACTGCTGCCACCAACATAGCTGAGTGTGCAAAGCCCTCCACACAGCATGAGACAGACTGGGAGAAAATCCAAATTCACTGGGCTGGGATCCTCCAACATCAAGAGCTGCTTCCCATCTTTTTTCCCCTCTACAACAGGAAGGCAGAACGGTCACAATGCTAAAGGATCAACAACTTTCACTCTCACACCCCATCCACGTGGTGGATATGACCACCAGGAGCAATGCTTGGTTCTCTTCATCCTTTTCATACTCAACCAATCCAGCAGAAACACCACACAGCACACCCCATGTGAACCAAAACACAACTTTCAGTTACTATTTTATTACTATTTTATGCATCTCTAGATCAGAACTGCATAATTAGCTGCCAGCAGTCAATGAATAATCAAATAAGAGAGTGAAAGTAATAAAGAAAAAAATCAACAACACAAACCAACCCTAAATTATTAACACAAACTGAGAGATTGATTTGCATGAGAAATATTCACAACAAAAGGTGAAAGCAAAAGAATACCAGAAGCAAATAGTTAAGATGCTCATTACTTGGTCACCTAGAAGAATTTCCACTAGACACAGGAAAGCACTGGAAAATCTGGAGAAACCACAAACTTCAGAAAATTCTGCAAAAAATAAATCTCCTGTCAGAGCCAGTAAAAAAAATAAAAGAGCTCATTCATCTTACATATTTTGCCTAGAAAATATAAATCCCTGGGCTAACCTGAACCACAGCAGAATGGAACAGTTCACAGAGGAGGAATTCTCTTCTGGACACAAACTGGCTTCAAAAAAGCAAGATGGAAAATTCTTCTGTAGCAGTCTGTGCATATTACTCCAAGGGCAAACAGAAATATGTTAATGCACAAATATCTCCAGCACTGGCTACTGCTGGAGGCAGAATGTCAGCCACAAAGGGCCAATAGACTGATCCCACATGACAATCCTATATTTCTGTGTATTTAACCATATAATTAAAACCTGCTGCTGCTACACATACTAATTAGATGGACAGCATTTCATTTCAGGAGTCAGCCCCCCCTGACTGACAGCGTGGCAGCGCCAGGTGCCTGCAGCAGCCAGCAAAGGCTTCACTGCTCAGAGATGTCAGTGCTGGCTCACCAGGGGATGCCCTGGCAGGGCTGGGTGGGGGTGAACAGGAACCTAAAGAGATTCCCTTCAGTCCAGCCACACCATTGGTTTCCAGTTGCTCAGTAACTAAGGGATCTCAAAGCTTGCTTCCATTTCAATCTCGCTTGTAGTTTCTATATTCTCAAAATCTTTTGCCAGACAATCATATTTACAAAGCTTTCCTGTTTCATCTTCCCCAACACCCCTCCACTGCCTAAGTTTCATTAAAATCACCAAAGGCTGGGCTGCTCCAAGTGACAGACACTGCCTGCAACCACCTGCACAGGACAGGGGAGAGCCAGGTCCCAGGAACACCCATGGGGGCCTCAGCAGAGGATGCTCCTCAGTAAGTCTGATGAGCTGTAATGCACAATTTCAGGTAATTAAAGCTTCACGTGCTGTTTTCAGGGTCAGTGCAGGGTCCAGTTCTGATCATGGCTGTAGCTGCTGCCATTTGCATTTTGGCAGAACGTTCTAAAGCAGATTAATCATTGCACAGGAAAATCCACACTGAGGAAGAACATGACTTAGGCTGATCTAATTTATTCCCCCTCCACCAATGACCCACAGCATCCCAGGTGCATGACTGCAACCACCAAAAAAAAATTCAATCCTGGCTCCAGTTGCACCTTATTAAACATGTGCTTATCTCCACAGCACAGCCTGAGCACCACTCCTACAGACTCTCAGCTGCTCTCAGACATCTTATGGCCACTCATGCTTATCCACAGCCTTCCCAGCTCCCAAGAAAAGAGAGAAGAGACTTCCACATAAGAAAAGCAGCCACTAACCATACAAGAACAGAGTCCTGTGGGTTCAGAACAACACAGCCATCAAAGGCTCAGGGAAATTCACCACTCTTGCACACACAGAAGCTCACAAAGCATCAATAAACAGTTGTACTGACCACACACAGTCATTCACACATCAGCCTGGGCTTTAACCTAATTGCTTTCTGCATACATAAACTCAAGGGAAAACCAGCTCATCTCAGACCTGGACTGATCACATAACACTGGTGAGCACAGCCCCAGGGGCTCAGGCAGAGCTGGGCAGCAGGTGGGGCAGCTCCAAACACACAGCACAGCCTTTGGTCCCTGGATGCAGCACAGCTCCCTGGCTCTGCTAACCCATCACTCAGTGCCTCCAGGAAAGCCCAGCTGGGATCACCACAGTGCCTTTAGCTGAACAGACAGCATTGCACTCCATCAGCCACTGCACTGTCACACTGCACTGTCCACAGGGATAATGAGCCCCAAGGCTCTGCTGCTCCCAGCACTGCAGTGTGACAGGGAACACATTCCTGCACGGCACACAGGGACAGGAGCCTGCCCTGGGGCACAGGGACACCCTGCAGACACCTGCAGGGACAAGGCACACCTGGGTCTCTGCCTGGAGATCTGAACTGAGGCTTGGGCTTGAGTCTTCCCAGTTCTCACAGCAGAAACTTGCAAGTCTCATGGAAACAAAGACACAGAACCCTTCTTTAAAGGTTTCTCTGGTTAAATAAATAAATTGATAATGACCAAAGTATCACTTGAGGAAAAAAATTGTTGTGTTTTATAAAAACTGCTGAGTATCTGTAAGGGAAATGATTTTAGATTGTAACTTACCTGACTACATCCTACGGTTTTTGCTTCTTTTTGGTTCGTCTTGGATGTTACAAAAGTGGGTTGTTTATAACCAGCACTCATTTTCACATTCCTAAGACATACTAATAGCTGAGCTATGGCACTGCAGTGAAGTGTTAACTGTATTTTTCCAGCACTTCTCTTCACCTTTCCACTCTCCACTGACAAAAAATATCTTTTCCAGCTGAGTTCAGCAAACCTGCATGTCTGAGTGAAGGCAGCAAGGCCTCACACTGAGTCACAGCCAGTTTAGGTACAAACAGTTCCAAAGCAAAACTAAAAACAAACAAACAAAGCCAACAAAAAACCTGGGATGCTTATTTAAAGCTACAAACTGTTGATCTAAAAAGCTGGTGCTGACTAGGGAGAAAATAGAGTCAGAACATTTTTTATTTGTGAAATGTTAGCAAAATTTACCAATGGGGAATACCAAACTAACCTAGGCATAATTAAGGTGCTAATAAATATCATGATGAACCAGGCTCCAAGCTCAGTGACACTGGGATAAATCCAGTCTAAATTTACAGTGGCATGACTAGGACAGCTCTGTCCTTCCAAACCTATCCAACTGCCAACAGGAAGAATTTTAGTTGCAGAGAACACAGGTCAGGGAGGACCCATCCACCTGCACCCTGTGTCCCTCCTGCCTGTTCTGCCTGATGCAGTTTTAACTGGGCAGCATCATTCACAAACAGCAGTCTCCCCCCTTCCTGCACTGCAACTTAATATTGCAATTATTTAATCCTACCTTATGTCATCCTGAGCTCCCTGCCTACACACAGCTTCCAGAAAGCATCTCACATGTAAACCATACAGCAACTGTTAGTCCATACATTATGTAAGCAATAATCTGGAGAGCTGGAGGGGGAGGGGGGAGAAAAAAAAGGAACAAATCCATAGCCTTAGTAGGCTGGCTAAGTGCCCCATCTCCAACAAATGTCAATTTGCTGGTTACCTGAACAGGCCTGAGCAGCACAGGGATTACAGATTTCACCCATGCTGACAGATGGCATTTTGCAGTTTTGATCCATGACACATTTAAAGGAATACATTCATGAAGCAAGACACATGATAAAGAGTGAAGGACCTGAGACAGGAAAACATGGACTGCATTAAGCATGCAAGATTCAAGCATGCAAGGTTTTGCTCTGCTGTCACACCAGGATTGATCCCATTAACTTCCATGGGGACAGGCCTGATTTACTCAATTGTAAACAATCAAAATGAGGCCTGTGGCTCGAGTCCAACACTGCAATTCATTTTCAGCACTGCAGGCTCCACCAGGGCTGGGGGATTTGCCAGAGAGCCCTGGTGTGCTGGGACAGGGGAGCTCTGGGATACACCAGGCCAGTCCTGCCTGCACCTCATCCAGGTGCTCAGCAGAAGAACCTCAGGATGAATAAAGTACCTTTGTTTATGATGTGGAAGCAGTTAACCAGTACTGAGTCCAAGCTGTCCCCTCCACTGGTTAGACAAATACAAACCCCTTGAGGAGCAGCAGAAATGTGACACAGTCTCTTTACTGTCACCTAGGCAGGCAAGTATCACCCTGAGAGCTGTAGCTGTGCAGAGGTGAGAGTGCAAGGGCAGACAGGAGAAACAGCATCACTAAGGCTAAGATAAATACATTAAAGTGTGCTACTGAACATCACATCCTTGCATGACAAGGAAAATTTCCAAGGTTCCTGTTTGAAATCTAAACACACCTTTATTTGTTCTTGATTTCACTGTCTCTATTTTCTCAAACTGTAAGAAAGCTACAGGCTACAAACTCCCTGCTCTCATGCCCACATTTCACTTACTGGCTTTTACAATGGTTTAAAATTTTGTCAATTTTATTGGTTTTATATAAGCCCCAGCGATCAATCATAAAGTAAAAGATATGAAGTAAAAATGCAATAAACATTATTGCTTGACAGCTGCCTGGTGGCCCATGTGGGACCAGCTGATGGCATTACTCCAGGAAGAGAAGCTTATACCCCTCAGATTAACATTAATTGGCATCCTTAGGGCAGCACAAGCAAAGGGACCAAGGACCAAATGGGCCACAAAAATTCAGCATTTCTGTCTCAGCTGAAGGGAGGCAGACAGGCAGCCTGCAATGGAGAAACATCTTTGTTATTCCCAAGGAGAGGCAAACACAGAGACAGTGCCCTGACAGGTCTCTGCAGAGGGTGACAGATGATTTCATAGACAAGAAAGTTTCAAACAAAACAAATAATAAAAGACAGAGAGAGAAGATTGCCTCTGATGTGACCAGAGACATCCTTTGAGGATGCTGATGGAGAGAATTGATTATAAAGCTTGCCTTTTTCTGCAGCACATACAGTAAAGAACAAGCTCTTGAATCAAACATGAGCATGCATAAAGATGCCCTTCCCTGGAAGAATGCTTTAGATTCTGATTTTCTGGCAACAAAATGTGCAAAACACTAAAATATTTATCAAATAGCTTTGGTCCAAAGACCCATGCACAGGCTCTGGACTATTTTGATGTGGGCAAACCAGGGAGCTCTTGGTACATTGCAAAGTATCAGCTCCTCAGATTGGACTCTCTCAGTGACAGCATTCCTTACAAACACAGCTGGTAGGAGGCTAACACCACCAGTGACTTCTCCTTCACTGTTTATTTGGAGTTAGGAGGAGGTTTCTGTTTGGTTTCTTCTCAGAAAATTCTGGCAACTTCCTCCTCTGGGCAGCAGGCAGCACAGTAATACGTGGTGTTGGGTATCACATGGGATTCTCAAACAGATCCCATGTGAAAATCTGCCACTCTCCCACATAAACAAACAATAGACCTCTCATTAATATGTCAGCTTGTTTTTAAAAAAAAAGTTTCAGACTTCCTTAAGCTCTCAGGATCCAGGTCACAGGAAAACTGCTTGTCACACACTTCCCAGCTTCTGACATGTCAGTATTTAAATGCTCCCAGCAGGAGGCTGCTCGCACCTGCTGCTTCCCCCTCTCCCCTTTGCCTGCCTTGCTGTCCCTGAGACAGTGATGGGCTCTGTGACACAGAAGCAAAAGGCACCTTTCCCTTGGAGCCAGGGCCCTGCCACTGCTGTCAGCAACATATTCCCTTGGAGGGTTCACATTTCCCAAACTGAGCTAGAGCTATGAACTCTGACAGTGTTTAGACTGTTTAGAACTCTGACAGTGTTTAGCCTCTGTTGAACACAGAGCAAGGCTATCCCAAGGCTTGCCACTGATGCAGGAGACCTTCAGATGGCCCATGATGTTTTCAGGCTGGTGCAGGAGGATGGGATATCTTAAAGAGAGCCCTGGGCTCACTGAAGGTCAGTTGCCTCTCAGCAAATTCCAAGGATGAGAAGCAGTCTGGGGGAAAAGGCCTCAGCAATCACTGAGCCACACAAGCTCCATCCCAGCCAGCACCTCGCTGTGTCTTGATCCTGGGACCCCACTCTGTGGGTACAAAGCTCCCACAGAGGCAACTAAAAGCACAAAACATGGAGCAATGTTAAAGTGACCTTTGTTACCCAAGGAGCCAGGCTGTGCAAGTCAATTCAGTAAACAGAAACAAAATGCTGGCCAAGAATCATTCTCAAAAGCTATTTTGCATGCAACTGTGTATCAGTGGCCAATTAATTTAGGAGATGGAGTTCACTTTGCAGACACCAGTCCCATGGTAATGATGCCTGTACCAAGAGATCAGCAGGGGACGTGGGGGAAGGAAAGGGGTTAGGGAGAGTTGCCAGGCTGCTGCTCAAGGAAGAAGCTTTGATCTAAGACAGAAGGAAAAAAAAAAATGAAGCATCCTTTAGACTATATCAGCATGGTTTATTTTTCAAGCTAGAACCTATTACAACTGTACTGATTGCTTTGAAGTTCCCTGGCCTATGTCAACTGTTTATTTATGATTCCATAATTGAGTTATGTCAGAAGTGCCAGCCAGGGAATTAGACTGCTTCCTAAGGGACAGCAAACACGAGTCTGTCTCAGCTCCATGCTGCTCCAATGTGTGCTGTCAGGATGCACTGGTTTCTGTTCCAAACGGGGCTGCTCTTCCCTGAGGGCTCAAAGATGCTGAGTGCTCCATGACAATGACACTAATGACTCGATGGAGAGAGGAAAAGGCTGCCACAGGACAAACCAGCATCTGCCAGCTGTGCCACACCAGGAATGCCCATGTCACCCGTGGGAGCAGGGACAGATGGACTGAGGCCTCTGGTCAGGGCTGGAACTCAGCTCCACCACAGTCATGAAACTAAGCAGTGGCAGTCAGAAGTGAAATATTAATAATTTTTTTTAAATTGTCATGATTTTTTCCTTCCCACACTCCAGCCATCCAGCCCATAGAACAAAAATTCCCTCACACTCCATGCTCAGCAAAACCCAACTGAACTGAACCCACAAAACATTTTCTGTGGGTGATCTGTCTCCAGATCAGTGCCAGGCAGCTCCCTACAACACATCCTAGGGCTTTTTACATTCCAGCTTCTGGTTGAATACTTTTGAAGTGTGCTGCTGTCATAAATTTTCTTTCCCAGCTTCTGCTAGCTTTGTTCTTGGCAATACATTTTCAACCATAACACAGTCATTAACAATCTAATGTTCTTTCCCACTTAGGGAGTCCTTCACAGCACTGCACCCACTCCCCCTCACCTCACACATGGGCATTTCTATTCCTCACAGTCTTCCTCTTCCTTCCCCCAGTTTCCATGCTGCAATCTGCCACCACTGCTTCCCTTTCTTCCATTGGACCAAACATCCAGGTACAGAAAACAAATATTTCACTGTGCAAAGCCATCATTACCTGCTTCTCCTTTCTCATCATTCTCTGGAGATGCTATTACCAAGAGGCTCTATTTTTTTTTTTTTAATACTCTCTCACTTCTCCATTTCCAGCAAACTTTGCACTCCTCAAAGCATAGCATCTCCTGAGTTTTAATAGCCTATTTATGTTTATTAGAGATAATTATCAACAAGGTACAAGTGATTCACAAACACCAGTGCCTGTGACCCACAGTGCTTCTGTGATGTCAAGGCCCAGAACATTCAATTTCTGCATGAGGAACTGGGGCTCAGGGAACAAGGCACCTGATCAGTGTCTCACACACAGGAAGAAGCCCAAGTCTGTAGTCTGAACATTTAAAAAGAACATGTAAAGCAAACAAAAGGCACACAAAAAAACCAAACAAAGAACGTGCAAACAAATAAAAAAATCCCCACACAGCAATTTTTCCTCAAGCACTTTGAGCTCACTAATGAGACATCAGTTAAAATACCTGAAGTCTGACTAAATCCACAACACTTACTAATTTTAACCAGTTTCTTCTATAAAGGAGAAGATGGTTTCTGCTCCACCTGAGCCCTGGTTCCAAGGCACAGCCTGACCAGGGCATTCAGAGTCCCTGGGTCTCAGCAGTGTGGGTACCAGGGAAGCTGAACATGTTACTTACAGCTCTTTTAATTGTGTCTCATTCAGACTTCAAAGTCCACATCAGCTGCCAAATGCAATTTCTTCTGGGCTTTGAAGTACTTATATCCTAACTTCAAAAATTTCTCTGGCACAGTCCCTCCTTGTCAAATCATGGCTCACCAGCAACAAATGTCATTGACCCAGCCCTCCCTCCTCTGCTACTGCAGGTGGCCTGGTTTGACACCATGGTTTTAACTATGCCAAATAAACTCTCATATTGTACATTTAAAATTCTTTCAAATTCTTTTAATTCATGCGTTTTTTTCCCCACAAACACCTTCCACAGCCATCCAACATTTCAGTACACTGGCACTTTTCTAATTCATCCTTCATTAAAAAATAACTCCATCTTCAGTCTATCTTTCTGTGCAGGAGGAAGCTGACAATTTAAAAGCTCTCAGTCTTCTCACCCAATTTAAGAGCATATTTGATGAGCACTAGCATGTTCAAACCCAGTGTAATGCTTTGAGCTTGAGACATTCTAATATTCCAGAGTGTAACTTTGAGTCCCATAGCCCTGGGCATCCTAAACCTCATGGGTTTTGTGCTTTAGTATTCATCACCTCCTCTCTCCATTTATCTTTGGCACTAGAAACAGTCAGAAAAAACTGCCTTTTCCTCTATCACCTGGATGACATTCCATTGTTTATTTCCACAAGTAATGGAGGGAAGCCCCAGCAAACCACCTCTCCCTTTTCCAGACACATCTGAGTGCTGAGAGAGCAAATGGTTCTTCTGTTTGTGATACAGAGTGCTCAGAAATGGCTCTGCTCTCTGGGGCAGCCTTGCAGAGTAGAAATGGTGATGAACCAGAATTCAATTATGTAATGAGAAATTGCTTTAATTAGCCAGTTAATTGACTCCTCGATTGCAATAACTAAAATCACTTGTTTTTACAAGGCACACTATTTTTTTCCTAAGGGCTTCCAGGAATCATCTCTGCCTCTCACTTCCCTCCACATCAACTAAAACTAAAAAGGATCCAAGAGTGCTGGCATGCTGGAGGATCACACATTTGATTACTGCTTCAGAGCAGCCCCAAAAGAAATTCATAAGAGGGGGGCAGAGGTGCAGAGTAGCAGCAGGGTAATGAACCAGTCTTCCTTTGGAGGAAAGAAGCCCAACCTTGAAGCAGGTGAAATGCAAATGAATTGAGCTGCCCTAATGCTGACTTCTTTCTGCTTTTGCCTAAAGTGTCCTAACTCAGAAGGATCTGGATTTTTCAACCCTAGCAAGATCCAAGATCTATGCACATGACTCAAATGTCAAAGCAGGGGCACACAGTGTCTTAAGACACAGTTTGGGGCAGTTACACAATGATGCAGTTCCAGATGTCTCAAAGAGACAATGAGAGACAATCCAGGTCACTTCTTGTGGAAGAATGACTGCATGAACAGGGCCATGGGTCCCTGGGAATGTTGTACAAGCAAATCCCATGTTAGTTTAGCATAAGTAAGGGCATAAGTGGGCTGCACTGCTTGTTAGCTTGACATGAGCAGGCTTCACTTGACATAACTAGGCCTTATGCCATGATAAGGAGCTCACAAATTCTGCTGCATCACACTGATAAGGGTGAAAGGGCAAGGACAGCAGCAACAATAAGGAAGAAAAGGGGTTTTGCAATATAAAAATAGAGAAGCAAAAGCGACAAAAATGAGGAAGAACCCTGTGTTAGAAACCAAAAATAGGAGGAGTATGTAAAAATAACCTTTTGCTTAAACCAATGAACTAACGACGAGTATGAATAATTACTGAAAACATATAAAAATACCACTGCACTCAAAATAAACTGAAGCTTGCTTTACCAATCACAATGATTGATCACATGTCTTTCCTTGCCACCGTCAACTTCTCAGCACACTGAACCCAGTGCCCAGTCCAGGATCAGGATATTGCACACAGACCCAGAATTTAGCCAGAAAGCTGCCTCTGTTTACTGCAAGTTTGGATTTGGCAACTCCCTCAATAGGGGTGTAAAATTTTACTCTGAAACAAAGAAAAGAGAACATGACTTGTGAGTCAGGCAGTGCATGAGCACAAGGGAATTCCCTGATCTGGAACAGGAGCTAATGCAAATAGACTTCACACAGCAATGACAACTAAGAAGAGAAAAAGGGACAGAGTGGAATGAACCATCAATCTCTGTGTCCCAGGACTCTGCACCCTGGTTATCCCCTGGAGAGCTGCAAGGGTTTATGAAGAATATTTCTTGTAGCACACAATACTTCAGATTTCATCACTACCCTGAAAATTCCCATGATCTTTCACTTTTTTCCTCCTCTTACCATGTCCCATAAAGCTGCTGTGACAAGGTTTCCTGTACACCCCCCCCAGGTGTCTCACCCAACACAGGGCAGGGTCAGTCTGCCTCCAGGGACAGCCTCCCCCTCACAGACACACGTGCAGGCAAGCCAAGCCCTCACTCCACAGGGCTCTCCCCTGCTCCCATCAGTGACCCTCCCTCAGTGCTCCTGCTGTGACAGTGACCTTCCAGCTGCCAGGTGACCTTAGGTCCCAGGGAATTCCACCACTTTCCCTGCTCTCCTGACTTGCAGCAGGTCATCCAGGAGGCAAATAAATAACCATAAATGAACAGTGCAAAGGCAGGCTGGTGAGTTCTGTGACATTTTAAACATCTGCTTGATAGCAAGGAGTGGAAACATGGATGAATGCAAAGTAACAGGGCTGAGTCTGACAGCACCTTTTAAACACCAAGGTAAGAGAAAACATCTTACCTTGCTGAAAGGAGAAGGAAAAAGAATCAGTGGTGTTGTGTCTTCACTGGAGATCACATGGAACTCAAACAGAAATTGCAATTATTTATATACAAACTCTTCTTGAAGGAAACCTTAGACATAATCAACAGGGAACACCTGTATGTTTGATCAGGGCTGATATTTTAATCTGAAGACAAGCACTCTGTAATAACAATAAAATCAACACCAGTTTGCTAAGTAGGTCAGTTTTTTTGATGCAAGTATGTCAGGAATTACTTTGGCCCAGCATTCTGCACCTAGAGCATGTGAAAGTATCACCAAAAGAATTCCCTTTGGGATCTGAGCAGCAGCTGCTCCTGCTGGAGCCTGCAGAAAGCAGTGCACTGTCTGGGCAAGGGGCAAACGGGCAAGAATCCCAGGTGGGATCACAACTCAGATGAAATTCAGTAGAAGAGTTTGCACCACAGAATGGGGACACAGGCAGAGAAGTTTGAGACCCACTTTTGTACAAAACTTCCACTGAAAAAATTAACATCATAGCTCAATTTAAGAAGGAAAATCCATCAGCTTTTGAAACATAATCACTACAAAAAGCCTGAAGAACTGGCTTCCCAACAAAGCACTGGCTTTTTAATGAACCAGTCAGCTTTGGGAAGCACAAGTCCAGATGGATGGCACACAAATACCAGACCTTGCAGGTCCTGCACAGACACAGCAAACAGAGCCTGGATGCAGAAGTGTCCAGAACCTGCCCCAGGCCCTCCCTCAGATCTCTCTCTGCAGCTCCCTGATACATCTGGATGGCCCCAAAGAACAAGAACCACCTTCATCCCAAGAGACACCAAACACACAAAATACATATAACAGCACTAAACTGACTAAAACAAGCTTAATTAGAAATTACCATTAAAATATGTGGCAGGTCTTGATATTTTTCCTTTTAGCCCAATGGCATTCTTTGTTTAACAAGAACACAATTTCCATGACAGAACAACAGCCATTACAGTTTTCTTTCAGCCCAGAATATCCTGTCAGGATTGATTCTGCACTAAGTCACTCCTTAAACCTTTATAACACCAGATACTCCAGGACTGACTGTGGCAGCCTTTAAAAAGAGTACAGACAGTGCCATAGATGATTTAAAGACTGGAATAAATGTCATGTCTAAGGTAGTTAAGTGGAAATTTAAAATAGGCAAAATTAAATTACCCATGAGAAATACAGCCTGAATCTCTGACCTGAATTTGGTCAGAAAGTTTGCTTTGTCTAACTCACTCAAATCAGGAGTGCAAGACAGAAAGGTAGGAAGGTTGGGATGATACAAACTATGAAGAATGCAGGGGAATACACAGAAAGCTCTGTGCCAAAATTCAAAAGTGGAAACACTTCATATGCTGAGATCTAGAAGCAAGAAAAGGGTCTTTCTGAGAACCCCTTCAATGTCCTGGGGGACCAAACCATTCAAAAAACCAGAGATTCAGTGACCAGCAAGGGATTAACAAAACCACTGCAATTTTACAGAAGTAATAAAGAATAGAAAAACAACCTGCAAATCTGAAATATAACCAAATTTCTTCAGTAGTAAGTGCATGTAGGTATCAAACCAAGCCATAAACTACAATAAAAGGGCAGAGGCAATCTTCTGAGAGAAAAACCTATTGGATTATAAGAGCCTGAGAAACTCATAAATGGCTCTGTATGGCCAGCATGTGAAACAGGTCTGTGCTCAGCACCCCACTTTATAAAGCAGGGCTCCATCAGCTATGGACGAGCCGTGTGTTTGAACATCCGTGCCCAAAGGGCTCTGTCCTCCCTCGGGGCAACCCTCCAAGCCATCTGCAGGAGCACAAGGCTGTCCCAGGCCTGGGGGGGCTGCTCCTGGCAGGCCCCGGGCACACAGAGGCTGTGAGGAAGAGGAAGGAGCAGGTGTGCAGCTCCAAGGAGAGAGCCACGGAGCATAGAGGGAGTTCTAGAGCTGAGCAAAGGCCCCGTGGGGAGGGAGGGCTGGCAGACAGCAGTATGTGTGTGTGTGTGTGTGTGTGTGTCTGTGCTGCACCGGTCACATTCACGGGAACAAGGGAAGGCAGGCAAGCCACCCCCAGAGGAGCAGAGCCGGCCGTTCATTCCCGTTTGTTCGCTCTTTCAGGCTGAAACGCTGGAGCAGATTCACACAAGTGCGTGCACTCAGGAGTGGGCAAACTGAACATGAACACAAGGCCAGCTGGCTGCAGTGCCCAAGAAACAGCAAACGGTGTTAATCCCCTCAATTGGAGACCAAAGCACCGCCCGTGCCCCGTGGAGCTTCCCAGTGGGGCCCCCTGCCATCCTTCTGCAGGGCTGCACAGTGGGAGCCTGTGGGGCACAGTGGGGCTGCTGAGATACCCCCCAGGTCTGGCCCCCCTGCCCAAAACTGCCCTTCCACATGCAAGGGGTGGGCAGCTGTTGGCACAAGCCTAAGGCAATTAGCACAGGAGGAAAATAAGGCACTGGGAAGTACTTGAAGCACTTGAAAGTTTACCAAAATAGCTCTCCCCAAATACAAAAACTCTGAGTTACCACAGAAAGTGCCTCTTGTAGATCCAGCAATCAAAAGCCACCCCTCTGGGAAGGCTGCTGCTTAGGGCACCCCTATTACAGCAAATCCAACATTGTCTGAAGTGCAAACAGCACCATTTGAGACTTCTAACCCATCAAAGTCAGGAACAAGTTTGCAATGAGAACACTGCCTTCATGGGTATTTGTGCACGTGCACATAAAAGAAGATAGAGGGTCCAGAAATTAAAATGAGATTTCAAAAATGCTGAAATCCTACAGCTTGCATGTCCTTCCCTGTCTGTCAAACCCAGTTTCTTAGGAATATATTTACAATTCCTAGACAACTGCTCATCAAACCCTATGCATGTTTTTGTGATTTTTGACAGTTAGAAAAGCATATATTTGTTCAAGTTTATTTTTACAGCATTCAACACCACAAACCAAAGACTCTGTAGTATGGAAACCAACAGCATTTTCTTCTACCCAGCTGTAACTTACCATGCCACAGGAGAATGGAGGAAGGGACACCTACTCATAGCTTCACATCCTCAACCTCCTTTATGCAGTTTTCGCAACAGTGGTGAATGAAAACCTGTTCTCAAAAAAATTAACCACCTAGATCTTTCTCTTGGAGCAATGATGTTACACTGACAGAAGCTGCTGCTTGATATTCAATAATTAAATAATGTGAAGTTCAGCTGAACTGGATAAAGTTCTGTACCTGTTACTCAGCCTAAGCACAGGCCTCCTCATAACCCACCAGCATCTTCTGGATCTGTCTGGGGAGATTTTTGCCCATTTTGCTGCTCCAGTGACCTTTCCTTTTTGCACATGATGCTGTCCAGTGCCAATTTCAAGGGATACCAGGGTGCACTCTGACCTTGTCCCTCCCTATCACTTTCAGCAATCAGTGTCAGCAATGAGCCTTTCCCTCAGTGTAATAAATGTCTGTATTCTGTATGTTCCAACTTTGCACATCACAATCTCCACATTCTTGTAACTCTCCCTGCTGTTATTGCTCCAGGCATAATCTTGAATTATTTGTGTTGCCATGAATAGTACACACTGCATTATCTAGACAATATATGTTTTTAAAAGTATGTTGTAGTGTCAAGCACACAAAGAGTTGTACAACCTCAGTTCTGCCCTCTTAGGTGTCCACATTCACCAGCAAACACAGGAATTTTGAGGGAGGTAAGACACAAAATAATTGATGAACACAATCCCAGAATAGAAGAATATATCATTTTAAGCAGTATTCACAAGCACACAGAGCTTCTTGCATATGTTTTTGTTCCTTTGGCAGTAATACAGGCCAGCATTTTAGAAACATCCTGCTAGTCTTATGAAACAACCTGACAAAAGGAAAATATACTTTTTATCTAAGCAAAGCCTGAAAAGAATTTGAGAGTCAGACTTTCTTGGGCTGCAGGTTTTCTTCCTGATGGATTTCAAATGCTTGCCATAAACAGAGGAAGAGGGAAAAGTCATTTGCATCCTTCTCATAAACCATGGAAATCCTTTAAATTGGGTTGAGAAGCATTAGGCATTCAGAGCAGCAACTACTGCTGGGTTTGCCCACAGCAGACTTGCCATGCTCTGCAGCCTTTTTATCCAGCTGCCATGAGAGATCTTCCTCCTCTGCTCACCTCAGTACCAGACAGCTCTCTCTAGGCCACTGCTGGAGACAGGTGACACCAGGCAATCCAAAATCATCAGGTGCTTGATGCTGTCACTGCCACTTCCTTCACACCTGCCTGGGCTGTCCTGGAATAAACTTCCAGAAAATGCCTTGGCTGGATTGCAATCCAACAGTGAGCAGTAACTCAGTCCCAGAAATGCAGCAGCAAGCAGGTTCCCTCAGGCCTTTAACAGCAAAGGGGATTTCCAAGGGTTCTTTCAAATTCTGCTCAAGAGTCGTACCAAACACACCATACCACAAATGCAATTTTTCTAATACTCAAGGAACTTAATAAGAAAGTGGAACATCACAGCACATCCCTGAAGCTGCAGACACCCTGCCCCTCCTTTCCAACATGGAACACCCTCTGCTCTCTCCCCAGCTCCCATCTTGCTGTCTCTGCCTCCTCAGGTTTCATTCTGGTTGCAGTGTCCTGACACAGACAACTTCCATTCCCTCCATCTGTCCCCAGTGCAAGGTGATGGACACCATGAACTGAAACCAAGGGTGCTCTCTTAACTTCCCACTGAGCTGTACTTTCTGTCTTCTCATGCTGCTCTTCTAAAACCATCCTCATCCCCTTCCATTCAGCTCAGCCAGAGCAGCCAAACCCCAGGCTGCATCCTGGGGGTGCCCAGAAAGCTGCTGCTATTTCCAGAGCAGGAGCTGGTGAACAAGGACAGGACATTCCCCCAGCACTTCCCGTGGCAGAGAAGAGTCTGCCCTCCCTGAAGGGTCAGCAGAGTGAAACAGCCAAGGGCAGGGTATAGAGTGAGACCAGCAGTCCTGTCATAACCACAGGCTGCAACACAGCCTGCCAGACTCTGCCACCCCACAGCAACATCCCAGCTGAGCTGTGCCAGCTCACCCAGCCCTGGCTGGAGATGACAGGATTGTGTCCCAGTCTGAGGGCTCCCAACTTCCCCCCCTGTGTTTCTGTGCAGCTGCAGACCCCACAGCTGCCTGTACAGCAGCAAGGCTTTCATGCCCTTCAGCCAACCAGGTTTGAAACTCCATGGTTTGTTTTTCCTCAACAAACAAAACCTCTTGGTTTGACTAAACTCTTGGCAAAACACATCAAAAAAGGCTCAACTGAATTAAACATGTTTCAAAGGAGTTTAGGAGATAAAATGTGGGTACAAAGAGCTGGCCAAAGAAGGTAGGATAGAAAATGATATAGGATAAAATAATTAAATAAAAGAAAATCCAGCACATTAAAATAATTCTTTTGGAACTAAATTCATTAGTTACAGGCATATTTTGAAGCTTTCTTATAAAAGACAGTGAGATCCCAAAGCAAAGGACTGCTTCCAAGAGCTTATAGCCTCCAAATTCACACATAAAATTAATAGGAATAGGTCTGAGACTGGGGGCTGGTGGGAAGCCTGAAACTGAAAAGCCACTCTGCTGAACATGCAAAAATATTTGAGAGGCTGTATAAAATCTAGTAGCATTCTGGAATCATACTAAAATTATTCATTTTTCTAGTAGTTTTCCATATTAAAAAGCTTTTTAGAGCAGGAGTTTTGCAATGTCCACTGCAATGCATCATGCAACAGATTGCTGTAACTTCAGAATAGGTTCCTCAGCCTGATGGACTCTCAGGAAAGCACCAAGCTGGTTCAAGTTGTCCTGGTTAAGAAAAAGGAGCAGCCCCAGAACAGGCAGGCCATAGACCCACTGTGCTTTGGGGTCCAAGAAGGGACTCTCCTCCCAGGATCTCACTCACTGGAGATTCCACACAAGTTACAAATAGGTCTGGGGGGCACCTTTACCCTCTCCTGATTCAGTGTGAGATTTCCTAGAAACATCCATGATTTATTGCACAGAAAAGAAAAAATAAAATCTGTTTTGGGATCCCTGCAGTGACCCAACCATGAAGCACTCCTCTACAAACTCAGGCTGTGCCAAGGAGCAACACCTTTAGATGTCTGTGGGGTAAGATTTAACTGTTTTCACAAATAAAAACCAGGGAAAAAAACCTCAACTGAAAACAACAAAACAGCTTTGAACACAGTGAGCCTACAGGCAGCTGTAAGGACTCCTGGTAGAAGAACCCCAGTTACAGTGTTACAGTGTTTTGCCTCAGAAAGTTTCTGAGAACAATTTTTCAACCTAATTTGCTTTTATTGTTACTTAAGAGATTAGGGGGGAAAAAAAGGCATAACAAACTAAAACCATCAAAGATAACAGACTGGTGTATTTTAAACATTATAACCCATCAGAAGAGGCTCCTGACTGTTCACACTTCAATGTCTTTTAACAAAGACATACACCCACAGCCCTTCTCCTTTCCAGGAATTACCAGAATTGTGGGTTTGCTTCTTGGTGAACTGATTTTCCACAGATCTATCATAAAAGCCACAGTTCCACCTTTAAACAAGAAGTCAATCCCAGTTTGATCCCACAGAGCACAGACCTTCAGGGGGGGAATACAATTTAGAGCCATCTGTTCCCATTCCCTCTTCTCCTTTTGCTGATAACCAGGGAGAAGGCACCCCCTCACCTCAGATCCATGTGGCTTTTCCATCCCTCTCCAGTTCACCTGATTTCATGGCTTCCCAGGCTTCACTATGAGCCTCCTCTGCCTGTGGGCTTTTTCTCCTCTCTCCACCCCTCCTGCAGATCAGTGTTATTAAACACACCTGTGTGCCCCTCATCCAACTGCTATTCCATTTGTACTCACCCCACACCCAGGCACACGTGCTGCTAGGTAATGCTAACTACATGAGACCACTGCTGGCAGGGCAAGAAAATGACATTGTCTGGCTGGGCTAAGATGTGCCCAGCAGGACTGTGGAGCAGAGCATCAGCGTGGCACTCCTGGGGCACCCCTGGGAACCCGGGTCACCCTGAAACCCCCTGGGGCACCCCTGGGAACCCGGGTCACCCTGTCACCCCCTGGGAACCCGGGGCACCCTGTCACCCCCTGGGGCACCCCTGGGAGCCCGGGTCACCCTGTCACCCCCTGGGGCACCCCTGGGAGCGCGGGTCACTCTGTCACCACCTGGGGCACCCCTGGGAGCCTGGGTCACCCTGTCACCCCCTGGGGCACCCCTGGGAGCCCGGGTCACCCTGTCACCCCCTGGGGCACCCCTGGGAACCCGGGTCACCCTGTCACCCCCTGCTGAAAGCACAGCCTCATGTGAGACAGGAGGAGCAAAATGGGCTTCAGCTCCTCACCACCACCAGAGCAGGAGCTTGAAGAGAAGCAAGAAAGAGGCATAAATTATAAAGGCAACTGCAGAGTGATGCATGCACAGAAGTTTTTGTTTTCTGTGTGTTTTCAAGTGAGAATCCTGCAGGATGCATTGGCAGCTTGTGCCCTAAGGTAAAGAAATCTGAGCCCGACACAGAACCCAGTGAATCACTTGTTCAGAGATTTTGCAGAGCCTCCAATCTTCTCTTTACTGCAAAGTGTGTAAGAAAATCTTATCTGAAAGAGTTGATTTCTCTCCAACGTGTATTTGTCTTTTATGTCCTGTTATTTTAAACACACTCCCCTTCACAGTCTTATCTAAAACTGGGGAAACTGTGCAATGTTCTCTGTGCTGTCAACAACTGTTCAAAATTCCACACTGGTAATGTGGACAGCCTGAGTGTAACAGCTCCCTCTTAATATTTTAAGCACAGAACAAGATTAAGTAGTATAATACAAACAACAGTGTGCATCAAAGCCCAGTTCTGCTGACAAACTGATGGAGCTGACATGGTTTTAAAAACTAGAAAAAATCTGCAAACCCTACTTAATGAGGAAATGGTTGTTTGTCTTTCTTTGCACAGTTCTTTGCAAAAGAAAATTACATGGTCAATGTACTGGTGCCATTTTCTTTATAACCATTCTTAGGAACATCAAGATAGTGATGACAGTAAAGACATATCTAGAAAAACCACAAACTAAATAAAGATTGAATAAGAAAAAGCACATGTTCAGAATCAGTCTGAAAATATACTGATTAGATAATTACTATAGGTGCATGGGTGCATGTATACATACATGGATGGTCTTGTCCCTGGCAAAGGGAGGAAAGACCAAACTCTCATTTCAGTATTTGAAGTGACACAACCTTTTCATTTTATTGAAGGAGTAGAACCCAAAGCTAAGCTTAAATGGGAATTTAATCCACACCTTAAATACAATAAAGAATCAATAAAGAACCTGAAGTAAAGGTGAGCTAGTTGAAGTATTTTTTTCCTTGCAAGGCAAGATGGTTAATAAGTGCCATGCTTCATTGTAAAATTTGGAAGGGCTTGGTTTTCCCATGAGCTGGATTCACCCAGTGCACACATAAAGCCTGCCTCCCCAGAACAATGAATCATGCTGCATTGCATTGAAAAAAGCCCAAACCCATCTGTGGTGCAGCTATGGAGTAAAGGACAGAACAGAGCTGTAAACTGCCTCAGAGGAAGCTCAGGGAGGCTGCTTGTAAGGAGTGAGGTAACAGCAGGCTTTAATTCATCCAACAAAGCAGCAGGATGCTGCTAAAAACAGGGAATGCTGGAAGTGTACAAACCTCTGGCTATACTACATCCAAGAGCTGGGTGTAAAGACTGGATTAAATTCTGTATTGTTGAGTTCCCTTAAATTTGTATCTTGCTATATTGAGTTTGAGATTTATTTTGTTATATATAATTTTTTTTTAAAATTCCTTTAAAATACTTTGCTGAAACTACTGCAGTACATTTACAACATAAACTTCATACAATTTTTCCAAAGATGTTTTTAGTCTTTATTTGATGCTTGGTGATTTGAATACATATTGCTGGTGTGGAGGATTAAGAGTGTTTATTCCCATTACATTTTTAATGGTATAATGCAGTGCAGAATCCATGAAGGATTTCAAAGGAATGAGCCCTGAGAGACATGGAGTGGCTCCTGCTGCCCATTCCTCCCATGGTGACCTGCAGTCAGTCACACACTAACAGATACCTGCACACCCAGGAGGAACCACTGACAGTAAATGATGAATGACACAACTCCCAGGGGTGGAGAAGTAAAGTTCAAAATGAACATTTACAATGTGTCTCAACATCCTTACCTGAGTCACAGTAACTGCATGTAGCACCCCAGGTAACCACCCTACCTCTACATTTCAAGTTACCTTTCATTTAGTACTAAATCCCCTTTTTAGATTTATATAACTAAAGAGGCTCTCAAAACTTCCAATCTATCCTCAGCAGGCTATAACTTTGATATATTATTTGTAATAAAAATGCTATCATACTTGGAATTTATTCCACATCATTTGGCATATTTTGTTCAGCTCTTGCTATTACCAGCAGCAGACGCATTTGCACATTTTTGAATGTACAAGAGATTTTGTATGGATGCATCTCATTTGTCCACAAGCTCCCATGTGATGTTGTATGTGTGAATACAGCTGAGGGACACTTGCCAGTCAAAACAGATGCTCAAATCCTATACCAGGGAATGGAGCACAAATCCAGGATCTGCTTTAATGTATTCACAGTGCATCCAGCCCAGCTACTTCCAAGACTTTTCAGTTTAAATTGTAGCAGAAACTGGCTTAGAAATCGAGTTCCCATTTGGAAGCAGAACTCTGCCCAGTTAAACACAAACCAAGCTCTGTACTAGAATATCCAGGTAGGCACCACACAGTGATGAGGCATTCCCACAGTGACTGCCTGCTCTGCCAAACCCCACAGACTAAACTAGAATGAGTCACAGAACACAGCTGTTACATCTCCAAACTGGTCCTGTCCAGGTTATAATAATATTTTGGGGCTGATGTGTGCTGTGGCAGTGGCTGTGGAGTCCCTCAGGAGGGGGGATGAGCTGGGGAAGGAAGGAGAGCAGAAGACCAAGGACATCCTGGGTGTGCCAGGACCACAGCAGAGCACACAGTGGTGGCTCCTGGCCAGCACAGTGACATTCCTGCATGGCACAGGGCAGGGCAGCCCTCACCTGAAGGGATCCCAGAGCCAGCCAGCCTCTGGAGACACTGGGGAACAGTGAACACAAAGACCAAACCCTCCCTCCCCAGAGCCTGACCAGAAGCGCTCAAAGCCAAACCACACCCCGTGCTGAGGGCACTCAGTGGAACCCTCTGCAAGGTTAGAGCTCAAAAACAAATCCCATGGTAATTTCTAATAAATATCTTGTGCTCATCCATGAGCTGTACCACCCCAAGCACAACGATTTCAAAACTGGCATTTCTAAAAGAGAGGATTGTTATCCTTCCCAGACAGTAACACTGTCTGCCTTGGAATTTATGGCACATTCCTTAGATTTAACAATTATGTTTATCATTCTATGCTTTGTCTTCAAACTGCTGTCTAAGATACAAACTCTTGTGCTAAGCTAATATTACTATTCCTGTGGGGGAAAGTGGACAGGTTGCTCTTTTGGACAATGATAGGATAAACCCTTTTCCAGTCATATATTCACAGCTCTAGGATATAAACATTTGCTTTGTCTCCAAGCTCAACTTTACAAGGAGCTTTATCTTGCAAAGCACAGCAGCAGAGCTGATGCTTTATGCAAACCTGGTGTCATTAACATTTGAGAGTCCTCCTGACAATGACAGCTAAGGCATAAGGAATAAAAAAAAGAGAAAATCCTTTGATTCTAGAAGAAAAACTTGCAATGAAAAACAAACACTTGATTCACAAGTGCTATAGCTGCAGAGGGAGAGAGTCAAGAGCTAATGTACCATAGTAATTGGATTGAAAGATTCTGAGTTGGTGGAATTTAGTGGCTGTATTAAAAAGCCATCTCCTCCTCAAGGCCAGGCGCCAACATAATGAAGAAAAGACAGGAAACAAGTTGGGGAGTGTCATACAAGGTTAAAAGAAGACCCTGTTATCCTTACAATGGAAGGACAGCCTATTTCCACAAAACTGAGTTTCTCTCTTTTGCAATCTAGGGCTGGTTTTTATTATCAAAGTCAGCAACTGGAAAATACATTTACCAAAGCATTATTCCCATCATTACAATAATAAAAGGGTCAATTAAAACTCAGTTAAGTGTAAATCTACTGTGCAGTGGACTTTAAAAGAGAATTTCAGTTACTCCAAGAAAAACTGGGCACAGAACTGGTTACCTGTCAAATTCCAAATCTCTACTGCCCAAGAAAGTCAAATCTTTTTTTATTAATTTTGTTCCTCCCCCCCAAAATGATCAAGAAATTCTGAACCATTTCTCAGTCAAGCAGTGCTATAAGTTTCCAGAAAGAACTGATTTTGCAGAAAAATGAAACAGAACTTAAAAATGCAATTTCATGTTCACAGCAGGAATTAACCTAACTTGTCTCTGATTACCAAAAGAGAAGAAACAAGGCAGATATGAAGAACTAGTGTTTATATTACATCTATTTAATAGGAATCAGCAGTTCTAGGAATCTATTGCATAGCAAAAATAGCAGGGAGGGTCTGATTTTTGCACAAGCAATTTGCATTAGAAAATGCAGCTGAGTCCTGAACTCACACTACATCTGAGCTGCACCTGGAACTCAGCTTTGTACCCTCAGCCTTGAACCCCATGCTCAGGCCCTGGACACTCAACTCAGCTGCCTGAGGGAAATCAAAGGCAAATTTGTGCACTACTTACAAGGACTCGTCCCTTCAGCTGCTCCAACACAACACAGCTTCCACAGCCAGGGTCTATGTACATGCTTTTCAGTATATTCTTTTCATTCCTATTCTACTAAAAAAGGACAAGAGAATAAGCTTTGCAGGGTTAGAGAAGGATAGATAACATTTTAGCTCCTTACAAGACAGGATAATGACCCAGTGAGTATTTAGAACAGTGACAGAAATAACTTCTTTTAACCTTCAGACTAAAAGGTTCATAATCATGTATTTCACATCTTACCAAACAGTTCATCTAAAATTCTTATCAGGAAGAGTCCACAATACCATTTACACTCAAGACTTCCCATGTAGAAATGAAAATTTCTTTCAAGTTTTATTTCACCACTTCTCTTTCTTCTCTCTCCCAACCCTAGAACTGCTCATTGGCCAAAACCCAAGAGCTCAATACTGCCAGTTTCAGGAGGATTGAAAATACACACACAAAACACCATCTCAACCCAGGCCTGCATTCTGCAAAGCAGGTCCACTTTTAATTAAAAGCAGAATCTCAGATTATCCCACCCAACCACTAAGCAGTGTAACAAGTTTTCTCAGTGCCACTTTAATAGCTGCTTTTTTGAGAAGCTTTTAATTCTGCATTCAGCTTCAAGACACCAAATGCTGCCAGCACTGTCTGATCTCAGCATGACAGGGAAAAGTACCACTAGGTCTCTGCTCCAGTATTTCCAACAAACATGGCTGAAGGAAATGATTTGCCTGGATTATGAGGCTAACAAGTATTCCCCAAATTAATGATGAACTGCATGAGTTTTATTTTTAACTCTTGCTTTTGCTGGTAAGAAACCACCAAAGCTTTCCTCTAAAAACTCTGCTTCAACCACAGCAGGGATGATTAATTATAAGCACCCTGTCTGGAGCAGAAAGAAAAGGAAAGCAATAGTTTGTGTAAGCTTATGGAAATGTGGCTCTGTGCTTCACTTTCTGCCTTTTCTCCTTGTCAGGCAAACAAAGCCGAAGGGTGGGAGGGGGAATGGCAGCACAATGAAACAGCCTCGCAAATTCAAAGCTGAAAAGATGTTCCAAATGATGAAAGGCAACGAGAGAAGGTTGCTCAGTTCTTACTCTGCTGCAGCAGATAAGAGAGCTTGGGACAGGCAAAATCTGTTCCCTAAGCATGGTTCACTAGGGCATATCAAGGCTCAGAAAAATTATTGCATTTTTAATAATTCAGGAATCTGTCCATGTCCCTCTTGATTAACATCTATGTAGCAATTGTCCAAGCTTCACTGAGGTTTCCATTTTGCTGTCTGGAAAGATCTGTAATTGCTTATACCAGCTGAAATGGTTATCTCAGGTTTTCAGTGTCTTTTAAAGTTGCCATCTTAATGAAGGGGCAAATTTTCTGACAGCAGATGGCAAAAACGTGCCTGAAAAAAAATCAGGAGAGGAGAAAGAACAAGGAGAAAGCAGAAAAATTCATCTGCATGCAAGAAAATGTACATTGTACAGAAACCTTTGAGACTATAGACTTACTCCTTTAGACCTGTGACCACTCTCTTGAAAGAGCATGTCCACAAGCAATAATTTGCAGAGCTGTTTTAGCTGTTCAGCAGTACCCAGCACCTGCATGTGCAGCTTCCTCTAAAACCATGGGAGAGGGAACAAATGCCCTAGAACCAGGACTTGTTCCAGATTTTTTAATGAATGCAAACAAGTGGTAAAGATTATTATATCCCCAAATTAGCAGGAGGAGAGAACACATCCATTTTATTAATAAAATCTGCTGGTCTAAACCACCTATGTTAGATCTATTTCAGAGCTTTATTGTGTCTCAGTGTGCCAGGACTCTCTTTGCTACATCACATTCAGTGCTGAACTATTTTTGAACCAGATTATTTTGGTAACTGACCTGAACAGTGGTCCAGATCCAGAACAAGCAACCTGAGCCCATTTCTGACACTCTCTAGGGGAAGAACCTTAAATATAATGATCTAGAGATCCTACAGAGTCTCTAATGCATCTTATATTCAGAGCAGGTGATCCTTTCCTCATGTTCACTGCACTAAAACTGTTTGGTTCATACTTGACTTGGACTATAGAGCAACTAAATAATATATTTTCCTAGGACTGACAGGTAATGTGCTTTTTTGCATGGCAGCCCAAACTAAGCCAAGACTTGGAACCACAAAAACACCAGACACAGAGAGATGGTTGGTAGAACAGGAAGGAGGACAGACAGCATCTATCTTCAGCAGCCTGGAATATATATATAGATATATATATATATATATATAGAGAGAGAGAGAGAGAGATATCAAGAGAGATCTATATTATATATATATATATATATATATATTTTATATATTTACATCCTCTTTTATGCTGGCTACAGCAGCCATCTGCCCTGCACCACGAGGGATGTGACAAGGTCCCTGCACTCTTACCAAGTGGCCTGGGGGCTCTTGGTGTCTCCCAGGAACAGAGGATTCGTGTTCAGTTGGAAACTGCACAAAGAGCACAATGGGGGCAAGAGTTGTGGTAAGCAAGTTCCCCACAATACTGGTCCTTTGCATTCTCCTGAATCCTTGTGATTACCAAGGGGGAGACCATGACAACAGCAAAACAGCCATTCACTGCTGACACTGGAGACACAATGGCCAACTAGTACCTTGGGTGAAATAAATCACCCAGGGGCTGTTTTATTAATGCCCCAGCCAGAAAGCACATCCTTCACTGCAGGAGATGAAAGAGCCAAGTAAACCAAGCTGCTGGTCGACAGGAAAGCATTAATATTCATTTAGCTTCTCATACACTGCCAGCCAGACCAGCAGCAGAGCTGGGCATTGCTGCTGTGTCAGCACTTTGCAGGGTTTAGGCCTCGATTATCCATGGAATTTCCACTGGAATTGGAGAGAAGTGAGAGAAAACAGAAGGACTGACCCTGCAAACCATCCCCAGCCCAGACTGACAGCTGCCTGCCCATGGGTCAGCAGGGATCCTGGAGCTCTGCTCTCTGCTCTGGTGCCTGCAGTGTGGGAAGCTGATACCTTGGAAGGAAGCCCTGCCATTAGTGAGTGTGTAAATGAGCTTCCCTCTAGGCAGCAACTCTTGGAGAAGGCATTCACATCCTCCTGTATTTGTACACACACAAGACTTCTCCTTCCTTGGGGATTTACTTCTGCAGTTGGTCACCCCTAACTCATTTCACTTCTCTGCAGTATGAAGGCAAAATGGGGGACAGGGAAGAAAAATTGAGTGAAAAAACATCACCAAGCCTTTATGGCTTTATTATTTTTTTCCATGCTTTCCTAGCAATGTTTTCACACTTACTCTACAGTCTTCAGACCACATACATTATTTTTCTCTCCCAATGTATAAATAACAAAGTCAGCATTGGAAATTCACCAAAGGTAAAATTAAACCAGTACCAAAATTACTTAGGACAGTAAGAAACCTATCATGGTTCCCACCTATAATTCCAGGACTCAGTGGCTCAGACAGCATCAAGTCTGTCAATGATGAAAAAAAAATGAAAATCAATATTACAGTAACATATAACATTAATTACCTGTCATAAAAGGCACACACACACTCAATTCTGTTCTTCACTTCTGAATAAATGGACATGCTTAAAGAAAAAGTACCACCTTTCATTTGCAGTTCTTCAGGCCAGAAGCTTCCTAGAAAGTCAGAAAGCTTTGCACAGGACAAGGTTACACATCCAGATTTGCAATGATTACAACACAACACTACAGGGTGTAGGTTTATTCCATTTCTCTTAGGAGGGCTTTCCTGTCTATTAGAAAAATATTAAAAATTTCTTCATGCAATATTTTGCATGTTCAGATGAGTATGCCCCTCTTTTTTTCAGAAAGAAATAGAACACTGAGATTTTTTTTGGTGGGATTTTTCTGAGAAACAGCATGCAAGACTCAAAATTTGCATGTAAAGAGGAGAAACCTTTTTCCTGTACATCTACCCTACCCACCCTTCTTTAAAGTGAGTGCATCCCTCATGAAACATATCAAAACAAAGGCTTTGAAAATTGAAGTTCACAGTCTGAGTATAGCACAGACAATAGCAATTCCTTTATTTTCCTATTGCCTCCAGCAAGCCTGAACTGCTTAACAGAGGAGGCAGAGAGAAAGTATTTTGATGTAGTAAATGGCATAGAAAAAAAAGGAAATTAGGAATTCTGGCTGTCTTACAGTACATAGATCCTGGCACACTAGGAAGCTGAAAAGTCACAAATAAATCAGTGAAAGATTGTACACATCAAATCAACCTCCAGCAGAAAACAACTCTGAGATTTGGGGTGGGAGGAAGGAAGTTTCTGGAGAAAGAGAGAAAAGAGAGAAAGGCAACTATTTTGACTATAAATACATTCAGAGGTTTTTATTAAATGGGAATTGTAGTTTTAATGGTTATAATGAGTTTAATGGGTTATAATAAAAAATGTCTTCAGTTTCAGAGCCCAAGATAAGCACTGAAGGAGGTTATGCAGCAACTTCCACTGATGATTTCCTGTGCAGCTTCTGGCAGCATCCCCTTCAGCTCACCACACTGGGTTCTTCACAATGTTCAAAACGTGGAATATGTACAATTTTCTTTAAAAAGGCTTTTTCTCTTTAATGTTGATCTTTGTCTGCTTTCAAGCCTAATCAAGAAGGGAGATTTATCTGTGAAACCTAGAGCAGCTAACAAGCTCTAAGTGATGTCAAGGTGTTAGAAGCACAAATTACTTGTTGGTAGAATTGCCTTGATAAGGTTTGGGGCAGGACACGTTTCAGTTATCTCAGACAAACACAGAGGTTAACAGAGGCTGGGGAGAAGGAGGTACCACTGAGAGTGGACACAAAGAAACAAGAATTTATGGGCCACAGGGGCATTTTGCAGAACTCCTGTGATAAGGGGACACTAATAAAGCCAACTCAGCAGTTGTGCTGAAATCAGCTCCAACTGGGTAAAAAATAATTGTGGTGGGGCAGAGCATGAGCACTGACCCAAGAAACCACTGCCTCAAAAGAGAGGGACTGAGCATGCGGCCTGATTAGCATGAGAGGCGAGAGAATTATTAACCAATAGAAAACAGAATATTAATTAATAACAACTATGTCACTTGTAGCCAATGAACACTAATTCCTTTGTTTGCCAAAGGGTATAAATAGTAAAAGTTTTGATAGTTGGTGGGCTTGATTTGTGGAATACCACTGAGCACACGGGTTTATGCAGCTCTGAAATAAATTATCAGTGTCCCTCAAGTGTGTAATTATTGGCCTGTTGCACACCAAGTAACAAATCTGATTTTTGAGAACAATAACAGAACAGAATAATGAGGATGGGCCCCCATGTCAGACCTGTGAACTCTTCCACCAGTAAGAGAAATCAATAAGGATTAGAAAACAAGATCAACAAGAACTCATTAAAATGAAAATATCAGTATGCTTTGTTTTCAGTTTAAAAATTATTTCTAGGCATTACAAAGTAAAAAAAGATCTCTGTGAAAGAGGCCTGTTTGGTTTGTCTTCCCTGCAGTTCTCAGCACTCTATTTAAAACCACTCATCCAAACACAAGGTATTCTCAGAGGCACCATTGATAAAAGGCTGCACAGAAGCCAAGCGCCGCGAGCAGCTATTTGTAATTATCCAAACTGTGCATGGCAAACATGCACAGCTTTACAAGTCAACTTAAGGTCGGGCAGAGAAGCAGGGGTTAAAAAAAAAAATCACAGCAACAAGCTAAGAAAAACCTCCCTGTGGAACCTCCCTGTCTGGTCTAGGACCCGTGTCAGTCCAGGTGAAACATTCTGGGCTATTGTAAATGAAGATAAAACATACTGGCATCTGTGTGACAGACATGGTCACAAATAAATCAAGCAATAAACAGCACAGCATGCTAGTTCTGGCCTCGTGCCTCCTTTTTGTCACATTAGGGTAAAAAGTTGCATTCAAAGACCACAAGTGCCTCTGAAACAAGAAGCTGCCCAACACCCCCTACCATGTAGGCAGAAATGCAGACAAATTCAAGTGTCTGAAGGGATTGTGGATAACAGGGGGGCCTACTAACAAAAGCAGACAGCCCTTGTGGCTTAGGGAATCAAAGTGAACACCCCAACATCCTCCCCCCAGCTCGGTGCCAGGGGTTGGTGATGACACTGCTGGCTACTGATTCCTTCCAGCCCCAACCCTTCCCTGATTGTTCTTCCCTGAGTCCTAAACAAACCCAAACAAGGTTTTGAGGGACAATCTCAGTCATTGCCCATCACAGCTGGAGTCACACCACATTTGCCACATGAAGTTTTTCCAGCAGAGAGAAAGACAACAGGATTCTACCAGTACATCCAAGAGACCTGAAGAGGAAATAGCAAAGGTCACACAGACAAGGAGAGGGACTGATACTCACAGACATTTGTTGTGCCCTTACTGTACCCTGCTCCTACTCCTGCCTTTGTGCTTCTTCCCAGCTGTCAGCTTCCAGCAGAGAATTGAAATCACAGAGCCAGGTCTGTGCTGTGTTTGTAGAGTGCCAAACACCAGGATGCCCTGGTCCAACACACAACCACCCAGTGGCACTGGACAAGCCAGATTTTCCACATGTGCTGCCCCAGTTTGTGCTCTCCCACTGCCCTTTATTTCCAAGGGCTGTTTTGGCTGGGAACAGTTTGTCTCTCCAGTGTAACTGTCCCTAAGAACAAAGCTGCAGGATTTGCAAACCCCTCTGCAACAGTGACTGATACAGGAGGATGTGGCAGAGCAGCACAGCAAAAAACCTCTGCAGTACAAAATCACAGACATGCTCAGCCTGGCAGCAAAACTCACCCCTCTGCAGTTATCCAAGGGCTGAACACCAGCTCGGGGATGGAAGCAGCACAGCTGTAAACTGGAGAACTGCATGATGATTCCCCAACAGGAAAGCAAGAGTTACATGCCAGAAATACAGGGTTTGGGGCAGCCTCAGAAACAAGCCAGCCCAGTGGACAAGGTTCAGTGTGGACTGCTAATTGTAGGCATTGAGAGATGTCACTTTTTGTAACCAGACTCTTCTTCTCAGTAAAAACAGTTAAGATACTTCACTTACTGTCATTTAAATATTGTAATTCAAATGACAATGCATGGGAATAGTTCACTTAAAAATGGGAGGCTAAAGATCCAAGGAATGAAACAAATCAAGCAGAAGATGTTACCTGGAGGTACCACAATATATTTTCTTTTCCTCTGCCTGCCCTGGTTGGTTCCTGAAGACTGTGGTTGTCAGTGTCTGTGCTGTCATCTTCCTAAGCAATTTTTGAAAGCGTGGAGCTCACAGAGTCCATTAGAGAAAGTGAAGTTCTGCATTACAAACACTAAATAAACCTTATTTAAAATATGTTTTTAAACCAATCTGAAGAATTTATAGGTGAAGTTAGTTTTGGAGATATCTTGGCTCAGGCAAACATGGTAGGTCACCCTGCACACTTCTGGCAGTTGAGACACTTCAAGGTAACCCAGCTGCAAGTAAACAGGATTAAATGCATCATACATGATGCTCACCCTTTATGCAGCAATTTTTATCCATTAATCCAGCGATAGCTCACCAAGGTTGGCAAAAATATTTACATTTTCATTTTAAGCAACAATGCCCAGAGAGGTTAAGCCATTTGTCCAATGTCACATAAAAATGCAGCTGAAGCCAAGGACAGACCAATTTCTGAGGAGCAGTGAAGCACAGACACCTCACCTCAATTCACTGACAGCTCTGCCATCACATCACAACCATTCCTGTTTGATTGGAGTCACACTTTTCCTAAAAGTCAGTAGATAAAGACACAGCAGATGATTTACCCCTCCACATCTCCCTGTCCATACTGTGCTTATTCCCTTCCCTGGAATGCAGACCTGTCCCAGGCCAGTGAGTTACACAGCCATCAATCCTGTCCACTTGTGTACACAGGCTGGCTCCTGTTGATTTTTCTCATTGATTACATGGACACATCACAGTTTTGTGAACACAGCCCAGTCCAGCAGAGCTTTGACTGCCTGACAGCTCAGACCAAGCCATGGGCTACTATGGGCTGCATATCCTAAATCCCACTGTGGCATGGTACCTGGAGCAGCCACAGCCAGCACAAGGGTACAGTCACACACTGGCCCCCTAAATCCTATCTGCATTTGGGAGAGGCTGCACTTGGGGTGATCTGGTGAAGGAGTCAAAGGTTTGGGCTAAGAGAACACATGCAAGACTGGACAGAGTCACATATTGGATAGGCTCACCAGAAGCTCACGAACAGATTTGTTTCCTCTAAGGCCACAGACTGACTGCAAACTCCTCAGAAGCCAGTTGTCTTCAGCTATTTTTAGGGCAGGATGTCCAGATTTTCCTCAGGAAACGCATGCCAATCTTCAGCAAGAAGTCAATAAAAGAAGTAATCTTTGCAGAACAACCAGACTGTGACAACCCTGCATGTGGATGTCTGACACCAGCACCATCTCCTTTAATGAGCACTTCTCAGCACTGACAGACACCAGAAAATCCCCCAGCACAGAGTGAGCAGCCCCTGAGACAGAGCCTGGCAGCAGGCAGGCATAGCCCCAAGCTTCCAAACACTGCTCCCCAGCCAGCCCTTGCTCCAAACCAAATCAGGGCCCACAGCCTTTATCTGCCAGGGCTTCTCTCAGATTCAAATACAACTGGAATTTCTGTTCCATGAACAGACTGGATTTCTACATTCTTACTGCTTTGTGTCCTCTGGAATTTGCCCACTGGAATTCTCCCGTCCTTGCATTTTTCTCCCTTTTTCCTTGCTGAATAGCTACTCCTAACTCATCCTGTATTACAGAATCCAAGGGTCCTTTTACTGCAGGAGACACAGACTCATCCTTCAGATTCCTGGAGAAGAGAAGGCTCCTGCAGAAGACCTCACTGCAGCCTTTCAATGTATAAGAGGGCTTACAAGAAAGATGTGGAGAGACTTTTCATCAGGGCTGGTAGTGGTAGGACAAGGAGTAATGATTTTAAACTGAAAGAGCACAGCCAACTGCACCATTAAGGGTTCAACTTTTCATGATTCTGGAGCTGTGAGCATTGATAGATTTGTATTTTGGAAGCATCTTTCCTGTATGGCATTCACATGGGGCCAGGATCCATCAGTGATCTCTGTCCACAGCAGAACTCAGCACTGTCATGGATTTGTAACTTACCCCTGCTCCTGGCAGGGACAGAGGAGGAACTCCAGTTAAGTCAAGTCTGTTTGCAGACTGGTATCTTAAAGTCATGATGAATACATGATCACACTGCTTTTCTGTTAGACCTCTTGTTAATACCTGCTAATCAAACCAGCTGATTAATTTCAATCAAGGTGGAAAATGAAGCGTAGGTCTCAAAGATTATCATCTTTATAGGAACTTTATTAGTAGATTAGATGGCAGCTTGTGTGAGAGAGCTCTGAATTAGCATCCTCACTGAAGGAAAGAAAATTCTGTGCACAGATCCTGTTTGGTGGTGGTCAGAGATGCACTGACAGCCCAATCAGAATATCTGTATAGCTTCAAGCACAAACCAGAATCCCTGTTAGCCTGGGTCTGGAATTGTTTGTGAGAATGCTTTTAAACACACTCATTAGCTGCAATTAGTGGCATTAGAGTCATGGATTGGTTGTGCTTTTCAGGTACTCATCTTCAGAACAGTACTAAATGGGAGGTAATCAGAGGCACCAGACCAAAAGTTTGTGTAATACTGAAGTCAAATGGAAGAAAAAGTTAAGTCCTGAAACCTTACTGTGAGGACTCGGACTGGAAAGATGGAGATCCTATTGGAGACATTATCAAACACCCAAAAGGTACAGCTGGACAGCTCTGGTTTGATAACTGCCTGTGAAATACCTTGCACTTAAAATACTGCTTAATCTCTAGCCAGGGGAAGCAGAAGTGTCACTCCTGCTTGGGAGGGAAGTGGTCAGAGGCTGAACTCACCCAGCAGCTTTCTGTTTGTAAGCTCTGCCCCATTCCTGCTCCCTCTCTGCAGGAGGATTTCAAAGGCAAAGAAAAACAAACCACATTTCCCCTCTGCTTTTGGTGCTGCCAAAACAGGTCTGCAGGGGAGATTCTGTCACTGCTCTGTCTGCAGATGTAGAGGCAAAGATGTCCCCAAATACAGGAACTGAGCAGAGAACATTGTCCTTCTGCAGGACACACGTCATCTTTTCTGGTCTCTGTACCTGGGAACACCAGCACCCATCACCCTGGGCCACCTGACCTGGATTCCAGGCAGCTGCTGAGTCACCACTAGACCAGAGGGTAAGAGGAGAGTCCTCCTTATGGCATTCCTACAAAATATGAAAAGCATTTTAAAGAAACTCAGATCAGACATTCAACAAAACCACCAAGCAATACCCACCATGATGAAAAATCAAATTTAAAATGTCCCATGAGATTAGGAAAGTCATGAGCCCAAGAGCAATGACTTGATAGGAATGCAGTACCATGCCAAAAACCTTGGGGGGAAGAGAGAGAGGAGCGTGAGCAATTGTCACATGTTAATGGAAAAACTAATGTCCTCCCAGCTCCTGCAGAAACCCAGACAGATAACCCCAGAGGAGAGCAGAGCTTGAAATTTGAAATGTGAAAGTCACAGAAGTTCAAATTCTTACTGAGGATTAAATTGGACTTCTTACTCTGACCAATAACACAGCACCACAAGAGACACTCTAGAGGGCCCAGAGGTTAAATCAAGATCTATTCTACTCTGAAGATTAATGATCTCCTATCTGGAAGTGTCCCAGTATAAAATATGTGTTAGCCTCAGACACATTTGGCTGCACTGGATTCAAAGTTCAGCCATTGGTGCTGATGATCAGCAGCTGAGTTTCCAAATTTTAAGTCCTTTACAGCTCTGTGAGACTTTTCAGCCTCAGAGATCAAAAGGAAACAAACTGTCCCAGCAGGTGCTGAAATATCACAGTGCCCCTGCAGCAGGGGCTGCTGCCCACAGGAGGATCAGGGCCCTGCTCCCACTCCTCCCTGCAGAGCTGCTGCATGTGGCAAGGTCTGCAGTGCTTGGGGTTTTGCTGTTCATCCAACATCCTTGGAGCACAGCTCTGACCAGATAATGGAACCTTCTGGAGGGATTCTTTGGGAAGATCAAGTGAAAACTGAAACAGACTTTGAGCTTTGCCAGAAACAGAAATTGTATATTCATAGCATCCCTCTGCCATATTTATTTGCTTCTCTCCTCTCTCACAGCCCCTGAGAGAAAACTGCAGAAACCACTGGAAGTAAATGAGAGGAAGGAATTGAATGTTCCTGTGCAGGAAGCACAAGGAGGATTCACCCTGGATGGGAGATGAGAGCAGAGTCACTCAGATGACTCAGTTGTCAAGATGATTTCCAAATTATTGCAACATTTAAAGAGCAGAAACGTGCAGCTCTCAAACGTGATTCTGACAAAAGTGATGTGAAAAATAAAACTATCAGAGCAGAAGAGTGCTATGACAATGAAACCTCTGGAGAAAAAAAGAAAGAAAATTCTTTGACCAGGACTTTGTAGAGACATCAGGTGACTTTTGAAATCGTGACTGTTGCTGCAAGATCAGCATTAATTCTGAAAACTAACTAGCTCTTCTGTGACATGAGCCAAGAGAGGAACAAAATATTGATTGAGTGAGCTTCAGGATTTATTTATATAAGGATCTGATTGCCAGGCTCATTCTTATGCAAAGCAGAGAAAGGTTTTTCAGCAGGCATTTTAAAAAATTAGATCTAAAAATAACTTTATGCTTTGGCTTTCCTTGTAAAATGCCTGGGAGTGCTTGCTCAAGCTTCTTCCTTCAGTAGTCACTAAGAAAGCAAAAACCAGATTGAGGAAATCCCTGACACTTCCAGTAGCTTCACACTGAAGATGAGTTTGCTCTGAATTGGAACATAACTGACCCAACTGAGCCTCAGTAAGACAAACATGAAACTCGTGCCCATTTCTGATGCTCAGTTGAAAGCACACCCAATACAACTCTCTGTATTGCTTTGAGCATGGAGTATTTTTCCACATCCATGCACTCCTGGGAAGCTCTGAAAGCTTGAATTTTTTAGTGCTGTGTCTCCAGGTCCTTCCTTGAAGCTGCTGTTGTGTCTGGTACCACATTGCTCTGAAGCTGTACAAACAAACCCATGTGCAGTGTAGGAGTAAAGCCAGCAGGAGTGACCCAGCCAAGCCATCCCCAGAAGGGAAGCAAAAGAGCTTTGAAAGCTCCCTAAGCCCTTGTCTGTGACACACAGGAACACCTGATGGCATGATGAGGGAAGCACCTCTGCATATAATATTGTCAGTTTATTAAAAACTCAAATGTAACTTTTTGATAAAAAAGGCAACCTCCACTTAATACCTTTTTACATGTAATGCTTTCAAAATCAAAACATAGGTTTTTCTCATTAACAGCTACACTGGGAGAAGCACACAACCTTGTGTGGTGTGATAAAAAACCACATCTCCAGAGCAGAAAGTGCCATGCAGAACAGTTTGTAGTGTACAAAACCAGTCCTAGGTCATTGCTTAGAGTTCACAGCCTTGTTCCTATCTGGCTATTTATAAAATCCTTTTTCTCCCTTTAGCAAGCAGCACAGCACAAGGCTGTACACAACAGAATGCAATTCTGGGATAATGGTATCATTCTGTTTTCCACAGGGACTTGCTCAAATTGTTTTGTCTCAGGAGAACAGAGTGAAGAATCTCACCATCAGTACTTCCTTGCAAACACTTCTGCTCTTTTTGAAAAACCCACAGCACATTTTGGTGCACAGTAAAAACTCACTCAGTACTAAGCAGCTGAAATAAATTGAGAGTAAAACCACTCATTTCTAAAGCTCTTAGTGAAGCATTTACTGCTTAAATCTGGTGTGAGATCTTGAAGTTCTTACTGCATACAGAAGACTGGGAATTTCCCATTCTCCTACATAAAAAGAAGGGAAGTGCACCCAGAAGTAAATCTTTGTGGCCAGAAACAGGCAGGCATGCTGCAGTGCTGGCTTCCACAACATCTGCTCTACAAACATCATTATCCCTCACTGCACAGATGCAAAGACATCTGAAATGCTGGCACTTGAGACACACAGAGAATTTTATAGGGACTTGAAATTAACTTTTTTCCAAAAAAAAAAAGCCATGCCAAAGTATTTCTGTTAGTGATGAACAAATTCAAAGTCAACAAAATCTGGCCCCAGTTCATTCTGATATCAGATAAATCACATCTGTCCCATACGAGTGTTTATTCTTACTGCTCCTTAGACTCACTCCTCAGTGGGAGGATCTGAAGCTGTGCAAATACAATCTATTCCAATGCAGCCAGCTCTTCATGATTTGGCAGCTCTTTCTGAGTCCAGAGTGCAACAACCTCATTTAGTCTTAGCAGAAATACAGAAATCCTAAAATCTAGATAAAAACATCATTTCCAGAGGGAACTGTTAAATTAAGCTCACCTTCTAGTAGCTACAAGGGCACAGGTGGGCACTGGTCCAGCTACTGGTGACCCTTTTATTTGCAGGTTCCTTCTTCAGAACAAATTACATGTGACATTTGGGAGAAGTTTTAAATGAGTTTACATACACAAAGTCAGCAAAGAAACACATATAAGTGAGGCTGAGCTATCTGGCTGTACAAAAGCAGACAGCTTAAATCATTTCAGAAATAGTATCCACAAATCTCTTTTCTCAAGTGAAGACATCTTTCTCTCTTTGTCTCTGAGGAACTTTTTTTCATCTCATTGCTCGTGAATTTTCACCAGCAGTCAGGTGGCAAGCTGCCAAGTAACTCACAGTTGGCTGGAAGCATGGTCACCTACAGGCTAATTGATGCCACAGAACTTCCCTCCAGGATGCCATCTGGGTTGCATTCAATATTCTCACTGGATTCAGAAGTCCGTCCCTCTAAACTTGAAAGCTGCTTCTCTTGACCAAATGCCAGCTTGCTGATTTTGTTTGCAAGCACACACGTTTAACTAAACAGCAATACCAAGCTCCTGTGCCACTCTTTTGACCATTTACTGACTGCACTATTCTACAAAAATAAAGACAAACCACTTCCCCATCTCACAAGAGGGCAAATTGGGAAAATGAGAGCTGAAGGAGGCTGTCAGTGAAAGCTTACAAGGGGATTTTATACCAAGTCCCTGCCCCTTTAATTTTAATACAGCTAGGTACCCTGCTCTCAATGCCTACCCTCAATGACTATAATGAGACTTCTTGTTTTCATTTTTTAAAATAGGGCATTTACAGAATAACCTCAGTATTACTTTTGGGGCCTATCTGCCCCACTAACAATCAGACAGGTAGAGAGGCATTTTTACTTTCCTATTTCTACTTATTGCAGCAGAGAAGCACCTTCATGCAGCTGCACCCTCCCCTGTCTCTGCATGGACAGCAGGAGTCTCCTGCCTGCAGCCAATTCCATGGCAAACAGCAACAGTGAGTGAATGCAGAGGTGAGGAGCCCATCACACAGGCTCACACCACAGGCTCTCTGCAGGGAGACCTGAGGGCAGAACTGCCCAAAGCACCCAATGACCCTCCAGCAGGCCTGGCCTCACCTGCTGCTCCCCCTGAAAACCTTCCCTGGAATGCCCTTCATGAGCATCAGTCTTGCAAGATCCTTGCAGGAGCAGTAGAGATTTACTCCACAGCCACCTGCCTGGGAATTCTTTGTAATAGAATAGGTTTGGCAGGACTGAGTCATGACTACCTGCTCTTCATCCAGAGGAGAGGCAGCATGCTGGAAAACTCCAAGGCAGTTTATTTGACTGTAATTAGTCAGACATAATGCTGTTGGAACAAAAGGCCAACCTGGCAAAAGCTCATCAAAGCAAATCTCCATCAAGTTCATTCACTTCTAAACAAGTGCACAGCAGTGATAGAGATGGAGAGTTCCTACTCACATTTGGCAATTCTTCCTGCCCATTTTTTGCAGTCAAACAAAAGAATCCTGAAGTGTTTTAGCAGTTCAATATTACAGGAAGTACCTATTATATTACAAATATACTGGAAGTGTTTTAGTACCTATATATTACAGGAAGTACCTATTATATTACAATTATACTGGAAGTGTTTTAGTACCTATATATTACAGGCAAATCCTGTTAATGTTACCTGAGAAAGGGCAGTGAAAAAGCAGGATGAAAGTTGCATTACTGACGTAACAGAATTAAAGAGATTTACACTGACTCACTAAATACCCACACAGCAACAATAAACTCACTTTGAACTCATCAAGAGTTCTGCTGTGCAATCTAATAACCTGCAGCTTAGCAGGAAAAACCACCTCTCCAAATGGCTCAGGGTTGGAGTTTTCTTGCTTTGTTTTTTTGTCAGTTGGATATATTGCACAATAGCTAAACCAGAACATGAACTTCAAGTTTTTTCATAAGCAAATGGATTAAAGTAATAATATTGAGACTTTGCAAGCCATATTCAGCCATGGATACAATATTGTCAGGCAGGGCAAGGAGCTTTAATTGGGAATACTCAACCCAGGCAATAGGTCAGTTCTGTGGGACAGAGGAACACTGCTCATGCTCCTTGGGTCTACTCCTGCTGTGACAGATAACTCTGCAAACTGGGAGACAAGCCTGGAGAAATTTTCGTTGCTGTGCTGTTCAGGGTAAGGTGAGCACCACAGGTGCAAAGCCAAAGCCACAGTGAGGATTCTCCTGCCATAAGCAGATTCTCAATAACATTTAAATATCATGTTAACCTTGTGATCTCCTGCACTTGTAGACTCCCTGTGTGAAAGTTCAGGCCTACACACTGCACCTGTACCACACTGAGAGCTCTGGGTGTCTTTGCTCCAGAAGAAAGACACACCTGAAGTTTAGCACAGGAAGAACTTGCTTTAGCCACAGAGTAACACATCATCCACTGGAGCAAGCTTGGCCCCTTCCCCAAAGAGCAGAGCTGCAAATGCAGACCAAGCAGCCAAAGAGAGCAATTTTACACCATCCAAATTGAAACCAAGATCACTACAAAACTAGGGGAGTCACAGACTAAAATATGGCTGCAACTGATCAATCCTTCAGCAGTGTACTGGGAAACCCAAGCAAAAGAAGGACTGGAGACAGACTGAATGGTCAATAAAATATGGATGGTTTCTATTTTCATGGCTTGCCAATGGCAAGTTCTCACACAACATTGTAGCTGGGGGATGCATGAGATCAGGAATGGAATGAAGCTGTACTTTCACCCCTAAAACAGAATTAGAGAGCAGTTAATCCTCACTTGGAACAAAACAGTGCTCCAAGGCCAGAACTCGTATTGTAGCTCCACAATGATTCTCTGTGCACTTCTGGAGGTTGAAAGAAAGACAGGGTAATACCCTGGTGAAAACCATTGCAGAAAACATTTTGTGAACACCACAGGCCTGAAGCCATTGATTTTTGAGTTTGCAAAGGTTTCTTACTGTCAGTTGTGACTGTTTGTAACTATGAAGGAACAAAGATCCCTTGAAATATCACTTCAAACTCATGTTTTATCCAGCATATTCCCATGCCAACACTGTTCCCCTCACCATTATTTCACAGGCTCACCTCAGGAGATAAAATGGACCCGGGGTGAAGCTCTGCCTGCCTGGGGAGGGGGGCCCTGTGGAGAAGCCCTGGCCAGCTCAGCTAGGTGGGCACAGCCCCATGCTCAGCAAAGCCAGCCAGGGCTCTTCTCTGGGCAGGACCTCATGGACCACCCTGATCCATCTCCTTGCAGCCCTTCTGGGCCCACAGCAGCAGCTTTTCCAGCTCAGAAACATCAATCTCAACAGAGCTACGCCAGCAGGGAGAGGGGCAGCTCTGTGCTCTGAAGCTACAGGACCAAGCTGTGTCAGCAATCTAAAATAACCAATCAGCATTTCCTCAGAGACTTCTGCAGCACCAAGATCAGGCTGAGCCCTCACACAGACAAGATGTTTTCTCTCCAACTTCCACCAGCAGAGAACGGCGCTGTCCACAGATTACAGCAATGAGGAACCCCCAGCAAACATCGCAATTAATTAGAGCGAACACACAGCAAATGTCTTCCCCAAATCCCAAGACACTCATCATTTAACATTTTGGATTCTAACAGTATGAGTGAAATGAGATCCTCCATCTTCCACTTCATATCCAATAAGAAATATCACTCTCTCACACACAGAGTCCTAATAGGCATGAATCATCTCCTTCCCATCTACTGCCGAGAATTTATCCAGCATAGGAGAGTGAAACCTCCATCATTCTTACATGTCAAAGTGCTGTAAAAATCTCTGCTATTATAAAAGCAGAGGAAAAAACCCAACACAATGGCAGATAATCCCAACTGATTACTGAAGAAAAGTGACATTTACACATGCTCTTTTTCTATGTAAAAGGTCAAGCTGATGCACCAAAACGCTTCATCTACAGGAAAATTCATCCCCAGCCATCTCCAGTAAAGGTGATACAGCTCTCAGGTGTACCACAGTCATAAAAAAGGGCCACAAATTAAATTATGGGAGTTCCAGTTTGTTGTTCTGGATCTCGCCAGGTTTGTTATTCCTCTCAGGAAACCTAATCCCACATGGCTTCAGTAGAAACAAGTAGCAAGGAGAGAACCCTTCTCAAAAACAACACAGCAAGATTCTGCCCTAAACCCCTCGCTGAATATGTTTCTAATGCCACGTTCAAACTCACACTCCTCCACAGGAAGAAAAAAACACTTTTGTAGGAAGGGGGAAATTAGGTCCTGTACTTGGCTGCCTTCCTCCCCCTCGGTGGTTTTCACTGTCAGAGAAGCATCTTTTCTGCATTCCAAAATTAACCCTGTGATATGATGATGAAGCCTGCACAATGTGGCTCAGAAAAGGAACCAGTAAGCAACAAAGATCACAGCTCAACCCTTATTATTATGGACAACTCACTGACAGCTATCCAGCCTGCTTGGAAAAGGAAGGAAAGCAGTCTCCTAAAAGGATATTTTGGTTTCAGGTTTTCTTGAAGCACTCCTCCAGTGCACTGAGCAGGCAGGGATGAAGCTGCCAGGACAAGAGCTCCATAAGCCAAGGACTCCATAATCCCCAGCACAGCCCTGACTTCTGCTGCAGGAATGCAGCATCTCCCATGGTGCTGAATATCTTAGTCCTGACCTTGAAACTGGAGGATCAAAACTGTTCAGTGACAGCAATGGCTTTTGTTGTGTGATCACACATCCCTTGGGGCACTGCCTGCCAGTGCAGGCACCTCACAGTGCCCAGCAGCCCTGAACTGGATCAACAGAAGGCAGGTGTGGAGCTCCACATCAGCTCTGGCATCTCCAACACTTGTCACCCTGGCAGCCTCAACCTGCATTTCAGTCTCAAAATATAAAAAATACTGTAAATTAAGTAATTAGATCTGGGCAAAGTGAACTCAGCTGCATCTTGCCAGCTGAAGTACAGCATTTGTGCAGGAATTATTAATCCTTTCTATGAGCATTAGAACAAATAAAGGCTTGCAATATTCACATGGTTGTGTCCATAACTGAATGTGCAGAAATGCTGCTGCTCTCAGCCAAGCTTTGCAGAGTCCCCTGCAATGCCTGAGTGAGGGAAGGTGTCAATAAAGGCTTTGTGCATTGCTGCTGAGGATGGGCACTCTGTGAAACAGAGCCATGAGAATCCATGGCCAAACTCATGGGGAAAGCCTGGAAGAAGAGCAAGGCAGTAACACACTGGGAAAGGCTCCATACTGCTCAGGCACGGGCTTGTCCACAACCATGGAGAAAAATTAAATACCTTATTTATCATTTCCCTCTAGAAAAGGGTGCCCCAGGATTTCTCCCCTGCTCTACACTCACTGTCTTTGAAGTGCCATGCCACAATCAGAAACCCTGTAGTCAAGAACTGGACAGATAGGATTCTTTTCAACACCTGTCAATGCAGCTCCTTAATCCTAATTTAACTCCAGGGATCAACACACACTGGCACCTTGGGCAAATACACATAATATATTATTTTATAAAAAATAGGACAAATTTCTCTGTTAAAAGAGCTCTTGTGAAAAGGTGGAACAGAAATCATCCAGCAAAGAGCTTGAAGTAAAGCAATTTCAACACATCAATGTGATCCTGGCAGAGATTGGTGCAGAGGTTCCCTTTGAAACTCCTCATTCCAGGTACCAAAGTGCAGTTCCCATATAAGCTACACATCCTAAATGACCTACAGAGCCCACCTTGTGTAAACTTCAGAGTTGTGCAATCTAAACTGTACCTTTGCTGTTTTACACAAGAAAGGAAGAAGGAAAAGAGCAATAAAATAAACAATAGAAAATTAAGCTCCCTCAGTTATCTTTGTTCCTTCCAGAAAATGATATGTCACTAATAATTTATGGAGGAATGGGTGCACAGGTGATTAGTTCAGTAGTCTGTGCTCAGGTAACAGCAAGGTGTGAGCAGGAGGTGAAGGAGGCTTGGATAGAATTTAGAATGGAAAGAGCTCTTTAGCAAACCACAAGTCTGAGCTGTGCAGTCTCACAGCCGGCACTTCTGGCCAGCTGACAACGTGGCTGCAGTGATGTCTGTCTGTACACAGGCTATGCTTCAGGATCTGCTGGAATGCAAAAAACAAAGTTCATTTTGGAACACAAAACTATTATGCTCCTCCTCAGGCACCTGTATTTTCTGTGTCCAATACTAAATACAAGATGTGAGACATTTGAAGCATTTCTTGCCCTTGACCAACAGTAAAATTTTGAGACAGTGAGTTGTCTCAACACCGGGGTTTTTCTGAATATTTTACAAACTGTGTATGATAAAAGCAAAGGCTAAATCCTTGAGCAGTCATTTAACCCAAGGAACACGATTATCTGTGTAAAACAACGTGATAATAGACCTGAAAAAAAAAACTGGGGACTTTCTTCCTGAGTCACTAACGTCCACAATGAGTTGCTGAATCACTCTACAGCCTTGGGCAGAGGGTCACTTCCCCAAGCATCAGTTTTCATGTCCCTGAGATAACATTTAGCCCACTTTTGTGGGAAGATTCATAGAAAGCTGAACTGCTAAGCAGCCACGGGATGACAAATGTGTAATGAGAGTAACACAAGCACACAAACAGGAACAGAAGCTCTGAGTTCCAGAGGCAGGAGCTGTATTTCGTGGCCTATATCAGTCAGCACTGACATTTGCTATCAAAGAAACTGGGCCATCTCTGTGTTTATAAGTAGCTCTATAGATCAACTGTGATTCAGGATGAAAAGTCTACAGGAACAGTTGTAAATTTACATCCAAAATTCTTCTTCTCAGTGCAAGTATATTCACTACTCCTGCTGTAGCTGATTTTTATGGTGTTAACTACTCCCTGGATCTCACAGAGTGCATCATATCTGGATGGAACACATCCAGTAAATCCAGCAATGTTTACTGATACACAATCACTGCTCAAACAGCAAGCCAAGCAGCTGGTATCTATCATAGGAGACTCATGCAACACTTTTGGAAAGATGCCTACAACCTTACTCACCTAGATCAACAAAAACAGAAAAAAAGCCACCAGAGAAATTAATCCCATTAACTTCATACATGGAAAGCAAAGACAGACAGAAAACCTCAACTGGGTAATTCACAGCAGGACAAAGACTTGGGATCAAACAAAAAGTTTAATTCACCCCTTGAAATGAAGCAAAGTATCACCTCAGTGTACATCACACTACACATTATGTATCAAGGAAGGCAGCATGAAAAAAAGCATAAAACAAGGCCAGTTAAATTAAATACAAAGTTAAAACCTGGAACTGGAGCAGTTATCTAAATGAGGGACATAGTAGAGTTAAGAGTTTACTGTTAGTTGTACACACCAGTTTCTTCAACAATTATTTTAATTGATAAATCTATGCTATATCATACATGTAAAGGAAGTCTTTCACAATGTAACATCTCAAATTTAACCAAAATCAAGATAAAACTTCCATCTATTACTATGATTTTCCAATACACACTTTCACTCCTTTCACTCTTTTGCAAGTAAAAGAAATGACACCCACAGAAGATACACAAAGCCAGAACTCAAGAAAAAGATAAAGAAACTTACAGCAGGCAAAATTCTAACTCAGGATGGACAAAATTCTGCAGCATTCACGAATTCAACGTTAAATAATATATCTATCTTTAAAAAGTAATCACAACAGCACAGACAGCAGTTGCCAAAAAGAGCCCTTCTGGCTCTGCCAGTACAGGACTGTGCTCCTGCTGCCATGGAAACTGAGTCCCTCACTGCTCTGGTCCTGGTACAGTGCCACACATGCTCTCAAACATTTAATAAATATTAATAATGCATTAAATAATATTGAATTATCAGAAACAGAACATCTAAGAAAAAAAATTGGCAATAAAACTCACTTTACATGGCTGCAGCCCAAAGGCTTGTAAGCCTTGCTCCAAGCCAACTATAAATCCTGCTCTCTCCTGGTTTCTAACACTTGCTCTTGGCATTACCTGTGAGGTTAGACTGACTGCCAGGCCTTAGCTTAGGCTGAAAAACCAGGAAATCTGGAGGAAATACTGAAACCCTTCCACTTGCCCAACAGGTCCCTCTGCAAGGAGCTCTGTGTGTGTGCTGAGCACTGCACAGGTAGGCAGGAGGCCTCATTGCTGTTCCTGGCTTGGCTGCTGACTCCTGTCCAGCTGAGTCACTCTGGAGCAGAGGAGCTCTGTCACCATTTATTCACCTCTCCATGAGGAAAAAGGCACAGGGCTGCCAGACCTGCCACAGCTCTGGAAGGAAATCATGGGCCCTGCCAGGAACAGAAGCACAGTCTACCAGGGCACCATTACCATGGGAGGAAACAGGATGTCTCACCCTGAGGGACCATCAGTGACAGAGCTCACAACTCTCCTTTAAAAATCTTCTGGCTTCTTGCACGTTAAAATCTGGCTTTGGAAAATCTTTCAGTGTGCAAGGGTTTAGTTTTATTTTTCAACTGGCTTACAGTATTATTCTAACTTCTAAAGTCTAATCAGGTTTTTATCACTTGCATTTCAGACAGAATTTCTCACAGAGTAGAAAATCTGCATTAATTTTATCACAGGCCCTTTTACCCTTTTCCCCTCCCTTGTGGGTATCTACATATTAATAATTTGAATGGAAAACAGAGAGTTAGAAAAACTACACTCAGCTTTTCCAACACTTCCCTGACATGCACTATAAAACAGTGAGGGTTTCCCTTTGGCTGGCAGCAGCTGTCTGCCCTGGGAGCAGAGCACACAGGGCAGGCAGACTCCTTTTCTGCCAAGGACCAGCTACTGCACAAGACAACAAGCAGCAACCCACATCCTCATCTCCATCACCAAACTCAACTTACTGATTTGTTTTCCTGGGCAAAGGAAAAATGAAAGAACAATTGACATCTTACAGCATTCTATATGGTAGATACAGAAAAGCAGAACTGAGCAACAGCAGGGTTTGGGAACATCTTTGAAATTACCAGGGAAAAGCTGCAGGGAAATGGGAAAGCTGTAGAGGAGAAAAGGACACCAGTAAAAGGATCAGGAGAACTTCACACCAAATCAATCCTACCACAAATGCATCCCTAACACAACATCAGTCTCTGAGGCACACCAAAGACATGGCAGATTTGTCAGTGAATTCAAAAAGCTGATGGTATTGAAAAGGCCAGCAGAAACAAAAGCTGGGAGTCTGCTCAGGGAATCAATACTGGTTAGACATTTTCAGGTGTAACAGTGTTTAATGGTTCTTTAGGTGGACAATGGAGTCACAAAAACTTACTATTTCTAGCACTGGCAGTCTCCTAGCATAGGTGTATCAAATAAATGTGTTCACCAACACATTGCACTTGGTTTCTCTGGTCTCATAATTGCAATTTGAATAAACTTTGGACATTTTCTGATTAATATGAAATTATCCTAAGTATCTTCCACTCTTAACATCAATCAGTCAGAAATCACATCTCTAACCTGTTGGTTTTATGCAGTGCTGCTGTGCTACAGCAAGAAGGAACAAGAGCTGCTCAAGATACAGTTACAGGAATGAGCTGTGAGCTGAAAAGCTTTCCTGAGGTCAAGGAGAATGGGAGGAGTGAATGGAATGATTAAGTTCAAGGTGATATGGCTGGGCCTAGAGCACTGCACACACAAGAGAACTGGTCTGCATGGACTTTTCATAGAATCACAGAATGGTTTGGGATGGAAGGGACTCTAAAGACCATTAGTTCCAAACCTGCCATAGGCAGGGCCACCTTCCATTAGACCAGGCTGCTCAGAGCCCCAGCCAGCCTGGCCTTGAACACTGCCAGGGACAGGGCAGCCACAGCTTCTTTATACATTAAAATGCTTTGGATGGAATTTACCTAGCTTGGCTCAAAATGCAGAATATGCTTCTATCCTCTGCAATGCCAGCTCTGAGCTCTCTGATAAACAAACCAAGTCATGCTGGTTTCAACTGCACTTTCATAATTTCCTTCTTGGACTTAATCATTACATTCACTCCTCCCATTCTCCTTGACCTCAGGAAAGCTTTTCAGCTCACAGCTCATTCCTGTAACTGTATCTAGAGCAGCTCTTGTGCTTTCTTGCTGTAGCACACCAGCACTGCATAAAACCAAGTTCACTTCCCTCAGTAACCATCATGTCCCCTGTGGCTCTCCCAGTTCTCTCTTCTGCCTTTTCAGTGGTCCCATCTCAGTTCTCTCTTTCTTTTCCAGACCATGAGCAGGAGGGATAGAAAATCACCACCTTCTGGAAAGCAGTCTGCATTTAGACTGCTTAATAAATAAAACTGCAGAAATAAATTGCTCAAGAAAATGTCCCAGGAAATAGGGAAAAGGAGAATGGCATGTGCTTAAAACTTCATTTTCTACATAAATGTTGCAGCAGGTTGCACTAACAGGAAAGATAGTCCAGACACCAAAAACATGCAAGTTAGTTTTTCCAGAGCAGATAACAAGAATATAATGAAAAATGAAGATAAATGAATAAAGACATTCACTGTGGAGCACAAGAAGTCAGTAAACTGGTTTTGAGCCTGAGCTGGACATGAATCCACTACAGACCAGACAAGCAGGCAGCAGCCACACAGAAAAGCAAACAAGTCCTGCCTCTCAACACCAGTCTTCCAAGGGCTTCCAGCTTTGGGATAAGCATGCAAGCTGGCCACACAACACAGTTAAAATATATTAAATGTTAAAATGTCACTGACACAATCAAGAGCACATCACCGTGCATAAGTCAGGGAACCCAAAATTCCACGTGGTGACATGCATAGGATCTCCAGGGCAGCAATCACTCAGCATACAGGACACTGGCTCAATATGAAACAGAAAGAGAAATTGGAGCAATGCATAACAGAGAACAAAAAGTTATGGAATACATGTGGCATTGTGAGTGCCTACTGTGCCACCTGGTCATGCCCCAAAAGCTGCAAGCCTGGCACACCATTACACTCCTGCACTGCAAAGCCACCCAGACCATACTCAACTCTGCACAGGATCCAGAATTTAGTTTTCAAATGGGCTTTTTGATATGTTTTTACTCCCAAATTCCAGCTCTAGTGAAACCTAAACTGACAAGCACAGAGCCCATGAGGCTGCCCCCTGGGCTCCCACACAGGCAGCAGGAGACAAACCCTGCAGTGTCTGACAAAGCCAGAGGAAGCACAGGACTCCTCCTTCCTCCCAACTGCAAAGGAAATGTCTCAGCTCACAGCCACCTTCTGCAGCCACAAGGCAGGCAGGGGCTGAGGCAGGGGAGGTTTGCTGGTGCCACATGTTTACCCTGCATTCTGTACACGTGGGAACAGCTTTTGAAACAGTAACTCCCTTCAGACTGCATCTCGTACCTGAGGCAGCCTCAGCCCTGTCCATAAAACATCCCCATGAGCAGTCCTCACCAGCAAGCAACATCACAGGAAGGATACCAGTGCAAAGGTGGGAAATGGAGCTTTAAACAAGAAATAGTAATTCTGCATTTGGCTGTGTCCCCCTGCAGGCAGGTGTTACAAAGCTGAAATGATCCTGCAGCTTGTGTTTAATTTTAGGAAACTGGTTAAGCTACTCAATGCTTTTTGCAACTATACTCTTTGCCACATTTAGTGTTTATTCAACAGTGAAACATTTGAGCAGAGATCCTCCAGTCTCTTTCACCCACACTCAGGTCTGGGTTAAAATAAATCATACTTACATCATAAAAATAAAATCAAACAGCTCTCAAAGTAAGAGTTCCTATTTTGTGTCAAATATATTGCACCTGGCAGCTGTTTGCAGAGTCTTCCTTGTTTTCTGCTGGCTACAACGGTAAGCAGGAATAAACTTGTCAAGCTGGGAAAAAGCCTCCAAGAGGCACTCCCCATTCAGAACAGAGCACTAGGATTTTCCATCTGGTGATGTGTCACACAGCAGCAGCACCCTGGACACACAGCACACACATCCCTGGTCTGACCTGGCTTTGCAGCCTCCACCTTTCCTGAGGGGGAGACACAGAAAAAAGTCAATATCCCACATTTTGAGTACCTCAGCAAAGAATGCTTTTGCTAAAACATTGTGCCTCAGAAAATGGACATTTTTCCCATTAGAAAAGTAGCTTTGATGTTTTATAAAGTTGCTGCTGTATCATTACAAAAAATGTCTCAATGACTGTGCTCAGTAAGCATTGTCTGAAACAGCTTGTAAGAGTCTTTCCAGTGCTTTCCAAGAGGAAAATGTATCACAGGGAAGGATTAAAATGCATCTACAAAAATCACCTTCAGAACTGCCCTGGGGCCCTGTCCTCATTGTATGGACCACGTTTAGGGCAGGTTGTGGCATTGAAATCTGTAAGTTGTGACCAGGATTTTGTTTTTCCAGGCCTACACAGACTGGACTAAGCCCAAGCAAATCCTCTTGCATAAAGCAGAACAAATACTGCTAGGACAGGTTTAAACTCTGCAGCAGGTATCCAAGATTTCTAATTCCAAAGTTTAAAACTTGATTTCCCCAGCAACCCAAACAATGTAACTTCCACTGGTTATGTCTCTGCAGTTCAGCTTCCTTTCCAAAGATACATTTTAAGGAACATATCCACTCCCTTTTTATCTTCCTTTCCTCAAAATGGTTTAACTTTCTGAAAACATGACAGCAAAACAGCATCTTCATGTTTAGACAATCTGTTTACTGCTTTATTTTTATATATTTCTACAATGCACACAAATTAGTGTCTCCTCCTTCTCTCCTGTTAACACTTCACAAGTCATGTGCCTGCACACAGCGAGCACCATCCCCTCCCCTCCTGGCAGCCTCCTTGGCCGCCGTTCTTTTGCTAACCCAGAACCCCAGTCCTGGGTTAATTTACACACCAAAAACCAGCACTGCCTTCAGGTCCATGTCTGCTGTGCTCACTCACACACCAGTCCTAGGGGAGGTGAGCTGAACCACCAGCCACGACAGAAGAGGATTACTCAGCTGAAATCAAATGCCAAGGATGCAATTCACTTTGATTACTGAAACATTCTCCTTAGAATCCAAAACATGATGCCAGCAAATCATGGGGGCACGGAGGATGGGGGAAACAGGGACAGACACGAGACACAACACAAGGGGCACACAGATAAAAACAAATAAAAATTCAGTCTTGTGCAAAGACAATTTCTAGTAGGAAGCACAGAGTCCTGCCAAAAAAAAATCAACTCTTTCCAACGATTTAAGATACTCTTGGTTACAAAATTTTCCAGTGCATTAGACTGTCTGCCACAAGGAATTGGTTTCACAAACCAATTCTGCACACCATAAAGACCATCCTGTCTCTTTAAATAGGGAGAATATACACAAGCAGCAATGAGCTATTACAAATACATTATCAGCTCTGGGAAAAAGAATCATCAAGTAATTACAGAGGTTATCAGGGTCCTTATCAGTACTCACTGCCAGCAGGCTACCTGCAAATTCATTTCCCCCTCCATCACCACACTGGCATGCTGAGTTTTCCAAAATAGTTTCTTCTATTGCATATGTTCATAAAATAGTTTTAAAATAAGTATCTGTTTATCACAGCAGTGATAACAGAGGCAGTATCTAGAAGTGAAAACATGGAATGCATTTTTTCACCCATTCAGTAGAATTGCAAACATTCCATATGCTGAAAAACAGTATGCACTTTCAAAATAAAGCACTGTTCAGAACAATTCAAGTGAGAATACTGTGCATGACAAATGTAATTTTTGTCTTTCAGCCTGCTTGAAGAAGCAACTGCAAAGTCTCTCTATTTATGAACTAAATTAACAGTCCATGAGCAATTTCTGTAGTCTGATTCCCAATCAATAATAAATGCCAAATTCAGATTAAAGTGAAGAACATATTTTTACCACCCCCAAACCAAACAACTATAAAACCCCTCTGAAATAAACCTAAATCAGATGCAATAAGCATTCTAACATAGCACAATCCACACTGAGCTGATGTTCAACAGCATGTTGTTCTACACTCTCTTCTGACACAATTCTCAGAGGGCTGCTTATAGGGAGACAATAAAAAGCAGCTCAGATACTGAGCCCCTCACTCATGCAGGGCAAGAGCTCAGGACACAAACCTGCTCTTCTGTGTTGAGCCCATGGTCCAGAATCCGTTCAAGATTCTCCTCCAGCCACAATCCCAACCTCTGAAACGCAGCTCCAAAAGCCCACGGGTCACCTGAGCCCAGCAAGCCTTTGTACCACAGTGCACAGAGGGGTGAAAGAGAAGGCTCCAAGAACACCAGTATACACCTGCTCAGAGATTCTCAGTGCTCCCACAGATTACTGCATCTCTTGGGAAACACAGACACTTCTGAGAAAACTTTCCCAGTTATGGCTACACAAGAATCCACGGTAGGTCTCAGTCACCCCCAGCTTTCCCGAGTCTTTTGAAATATTCCACATCTAAGTTGCCTCTAAATAATGCCATTATAATTCCTGTAAAAGCCATTTCTATATCTCAAATAATGCTGCTAACTCCCCAGATCATAAAAAATATCATACATAAAGTAAATCAAGTCCTCTGAATAAAGACAGCAACCAGAAAGAAATGTTATGGGGCAATCACAGGGAACATCTTGTTATAATTTAAGAGTTTGGGAATCCCTGCTCTCCCTAAACTGATCTACTCAGACTTCATTCCGAATATCACCTGACAGACTTACATGGGAAGATGTTAACAGGAAAATCACATATGGAAAAACACATAACCAGTGACCTTTCTATTCGTGATGTATTCCCTGGGTCTATGAGCTTTGAAGAGTTCACTCAATGAATGCACATTCAGTGCCTCTTGTTCTACAGAGATAATTCAAGAGATGTGGTACTTGCTACAATATTTGCAATTTTAAACCCCAAATTACAGACACTTCTCTTCAAGATTTAGCCTCTGTAATTTTTTTTACAGATGCTTCTTACACTCCATGGCTGAGACAAGTTGTCCCAGGCTATCAGAAGCTGTAGGCAAAATAACAGCCAAGTTATAACAGCACAACCCTACAAGGTACCCAGAGTTTATGGGTTTCCATTGATACACAACAGGGCCACACCACAGGAGCAGGAACGAGTGCCATTTTCTCAGGATTGGAAGTATAGATCTTGCCCTCTCTTCTCTTACACTATGAAGGAATTAGTGTTACATGGGTGACACTGCCAAACCAAGCCGTGCTACTTGTTTATCTGCCTTGTCACCCTGACTGCAAACATATTCAAACACAAGATCCACACCCACCGCACATCTTGTAGGATGATTATGAGTAAGCAACATTTCACATGAGCACCTGTCGCTCGCCCTAAGCACGGGCTCTTCCGGGGTTTAACATCTCTCCCAACTGCCCCGAGGACACAAACTGCGCCGTTCCTTAGAGGCGCTCTGAGCAGAGGCGCTGCTGGAGGGGAGGGACAGGCAGAGGGAGGGCAGGGAGCGGCCCGGTGACGGCCGCCGCCGGACTCGCGCTGCCGCACGGCGCTCCGGGCATCCCGGCCGGGCCGGGCCGGGCGAGCCGGCAGCGAGGAGCCGCTGCCCCGCGGCGCCGCGTCACGGATCTGCTGCTCCCGGCAGCCAATCGGCGCCGCGGCCGGGGACGGCGCGACTTCATTCATTCATTCATAAAAAAGAGGCGCAGCGCAGCTGGGAAGCGCGCCCTTCCCGGCACCCCCGCCCCGTGCGGGCACGGATACTCACGGCAATCCGCCTCGTCGCTGTTATCCGAGCAGTCGTCGTCCTCGTCGCATTTCCAGATGGCGGGGATGCACCGCTCGTTCCGGCACTGGAACTGGTTCTCCTCGCACTCCTTGACGGCGCCTGCGAGACACGGGGCCGCGCCTGGGTCAGCGGGGCGCGCTCCCACGGCCGGGCGGCGGGGGCATCCCGGGGCCGCCTCGCCGCCCGGCCCGGGCACGGACACCCCGGGCAAGACGCCGGGAGCCGCCGCCGGCCGGGCGGGAGCTGCGGCCGGGCTCGCCGGGGCACAGCGGCTCGGTGCGGGGCTGGGGCCGGGCTCGCCGGGGCACAGAGCGGCTCGGTGCGGGGCTCGGGGAGACGCGCCTCCGCGGGAGCACGGCGGCGATCCCGAAGCTGCTTTGTGCAGGGATAAAAGGGGCCATTCCCGTGCTTCCCCGCATTGTTTTAAAGGCGGAGGGAAAAGGAGCCTGGGAATAGAATATGGTTAAACCCGAAACACAACAGACAAAGAAAAATTATAAAGCGCAGCGATGCTGGGACCTCCTGCGCATCCGTTGCCGGGGTAAACCGCACCGACACCTGGGGACGCGGGGCGGAAAAGGCACGGGCGCCGTCCCGGGGAAAGGGACCTGACCCAACTAAAGTTGAGGGCGGGGGGAGAACGGAGCAAATCTGCTTTACAGACTCGGTGCCGCGCTGCTCTGATGAGGCACAAATCCCCTCTGAAAGGGATTAAAGGTGGCAGCTCCTGTCACCAGCTCTCGGGCTGCATTCGCCCGCTTGAAGAGCTTGCCCGGCCCCCGCAGGTCGCAACCCCCGAGCGTGCCCGGCCCTCCGCAGGTCCCAAACGCCGCGCAGGGCACCGGGGCGAGCGGGCATCCGCGGCCGCACATCCCGGGGTGCCCGTGCCGGCAGGACGCTCGCCCTCTCCCCGCCAGCGCTGAGGTCGGGGGACCCCGGCGCCGAGGGAGAGCGGCCGCACCGCGCCGGACCCACCTTTGCCGAGGTGCAGCTTGAGCAGCAGCAGCTGGAGGAGCAGCAGCCGGGCGAGCGCTGGCCGGCACATGGTGCTCGCTCCCTCCCTCCCTCGGTGGCAGCGCGCCGTGTGCGGGGTGCGCGCAGCCGGCGCGCCGCTCGCTGCCCGCCCCGTGCCGACTGCGGCCGGCGCCGCCCCCGCCCCGCCGCGCCGCCGCCGTGACGCGCCCCGCTGGGCGGGCCCCGCTCGGCTCGGCCCCGCGGAGCGCGGCCGGCATCCCGGCATCCCGCCTGCCGGGGAGCCCGGAGGGACACCTGCGGGACCCCTCCCGCGGGCACCGAAAGGAAGCCCCGCGGATGGCGCGGCCGTGCGCTCCCGGGCCGGGCTGGGCACCCTGGAGCTCTCGCTGGGACAGGCGGGCCTGGGCCCTGCTGGGTCTGACTGGGTCAGGCCTTCAGGTCCCGAGCCTCCCTCGGTGGCCGTGGTACAATGACAGCCTCATTCATGATCTTAATTTTAGTAAGCCAATTAAACACGCGGACTCCTTTAAATGGCCTCGAGTCACAAATTGTGTGCTCTCCTCATTACTTCAGATCTCCCACTGAGGGGTTTCATTATGACCATACTGATGTGGTCATCTCCACTTAATTGTATTAAAATTAGTGAAACAAGTACCAAGTATACTAAAGGTGGGCACCTCTCTTCGTAGGGACTGCTTACCTTTTCTACTGCCTAAGCACATGCGGTCTGATCAGTAATAACAAATGGTTTCCAAGCTATCAGGGGCCTTATTTATCACTCCATTTGCACGGTGCTGATGAGAAAGCAGTTCACCGTCTGTAATTAACATCGCAGCCTCCTTCATACAGTCAGGATTAACAGTATTCCAGTAATCATATTATGAGAAGATACTTTTCAAGAGTAACTTGAATCTATCATCACAACAGAATTAACATGATTATATGTGGAGTGTCATTTTAAAAAAAATTAATCGAACACTAATTTTACATAAACCAATGTAACAAAGCTTTTCAGTTTCAAAGCCTGAAATGCCATTGACTTAAGAACTGGGCTGCCATTTAAAAATGTACCTGTGTCTTTAACAAAAATTCTGCAAGTCATTAGCCAGCAGTGTCACTAATGCCTTTGAATCATGTGAAGAGAAGAGCTAATCATTGAGCTATTCCACTAGCAGCTTATAGAGTATTAACAATTTATTCAAGCCTATTTGAACAATTTTTAGCATGAGAAATGTAGTGCATATTTGTGTTGGCTGCATCAATGTGATAGATTACAATAATTGCTTAAAGCAAATGAGGTATTTATAATACATTAGGTCAAATTTCTCTTTTTTGAATGTGTCAAAACACAGATTTATAAAGCTACTGTAATTCATGGCCTCATTCTTCTCTTTTGTAAGTTAGTTTATTAGTTGAAATTGGAAGTGGATCCAAAGGCAATAATGAAGCTGTCTGGTACAAAACAGGTGTGAGTGTGCAGAGCATCAGTCACAGCTATGATCTGCTCTGATTCCTGATGGAATTTTGTTTCATTTTATAAAACAACCAAACAGGTGTTTTGGCCTGTTTCTCGTAGGAAACAACACTAATGAGATTTTTTGAGTGAACTTCTCTGGTGACACCTGAGCAGCAGCAATTCCAAGAGCCTTCACTGACCAGCCATTGTGGGGGCTACTGGTAGCCTAGTACCATCTTGTGGACATATGTGTCTCTGAGGAATTGCAGAGACAAGAAGGAAACTGGAGGTGCTATGGGAGAAGTAGATTGGGCAAAGGAAGCCATTTGGTATGAAAGAGAAATGAAATATAATTTCATCCATCATGCTCCAGTAGTTAAGACTGTTAATTTACCTTTTAATTTACCTTTGTGGTTTATTGCTTCTAGTTGGTCACACACCACTGCACATTAAACAACAAATCACAGATCAGACACCCACTAACACAGCAAGGGGGTACATCAAAACAGGGAAATGTTCTTTCTAAAGAGCTCCATCAGCCAGCTGACTGTTGTTTGTCATCCATACCACTCCTTTCACCTATTTTACAAATTATAGCTCAATTTTTTTCTTAACACAGAACCCACACTTTGTTTCCATATTTACATGTTTCAATGATTGGTCCCTTGGATCCATGTATTTCTCATGCTAACTGCAGCTCATACATCAGAGAAGTCTCTTCAGTGTCAGGATGAATAACTGACCCCTGCACCCTGGATTTTCTGCAGGCTTGTATTCACACACCAGGTTCTTTACTCTCCCAGGTGTGCAGATATGCACCTTCCCAATCCCAGAGTGGGAACTGAATCATTCAGAAACGTGTGAAAAATGATGCACCAAACTTATTTTGGTGGAAGTCCCCCTGCTGTTCCCAGCTTTTGCCCACTGTGTGTACACTTCTCCTTGCTGTGCAGAACACCCCTACACGGGTTCAGAGCAGGAGTCCATCCTGAGCAATGAGCTCCAGGCATTCCCACCTGCTGTGCAGTGTGTGTGCAATGCCCAGGAGCATTTCAGTGCCCACAGGGCAGCCAAGAGGCCACAGAGCTGCTGTGCAAGGTGAGGTGACCCAATGCCATCACCCTGACTCAGAGAAAGGCACCAGATTTCACTAATTTAGTCCTGGGAGCCTGGGTGTGGTGGTGCCAAGTCAGAGCACAGTCCCTGCTTTTTTACTCACACTCAAAGTCAGGAATGTCAAGAAGCTGAGCACTCCCTGCCCTGTGACCACTGCTGGAGAGCACCCCACAGGGAAGAGAGCTCTCAGGAATGGAACAATGATGGGTGCTTCATTATTTTAGCAATAAAATCTTTGCTAAATTTAAAAAAAAAGGTATAATGACAGGCTGTGAGGGAAGAGAAACCACAGGAAAACTGGGAAACCCTTCAAGCCATAGAGACCAAGTTGCTGAGATATTTGTGCTACTGCCCCCTCATCTCCCTTTTCCCCAAAACAATTTAATGTCTTTCTACAATATATTTCTTTCTTCTTTCAAATGGATATTTTAAAACCTGCTCTCCTCTATTTGAATAATAACCTTTGAAAACATGCCCTGTCCATTGGCTGACTTTTTCAGTCTTGTCTTTCAACTAGACAATCCTTCAATCCTGTCACAGCTTTTAGATATGCTAATGTAATATGTTTTGCAAAAAGATATTGAAATTAAACCTTTTAACTCAAGTTAGCTGAACCAATGCACCAATGACCACGTCCCTTAAACTGCCAACTGATGTGGTAGTGCCCACAATACTATTTACATTTTAAAGTAAAATTTTCTTGCCAAAACTACTGTGAGCTTTCAGCTATACGTAATGTGTATTTGTAATATTTAATTACATTTTTATTACCTTGAATATTACATTTAGAACTAAAATTTATTTTCTGCTGTTTCTACTGAGGCACAAAACAAACCACAACCCCAGCAGAGCATAAATACAGGTTCATTTCTGATTAAGATTTGTCCTTCAGATTCTTACACAGCTCCTGTTTTTACCTGCTGTGTTCAAAGTAACCAACAGTTTTCACAACCTTCCTTTCTACTTTTGGGATTCACAAACCTATTTTTGTTGGCACGTTATTTATCTGCATTTATCTGTTTAAGATGCTTTCGTCTTTTGCTTTTGGTGAATTTCTTCAAAATCTGCCCAGTTTAAACTGCACAGAAATTTTCTTCTGCTTTTCCTCTTTTCATAGTTTTCCTAGACTGATTTCCAATTTTCCTATTCTAATTTCTTTCAGTCCTTCCACTCCTGTCCAGGTGGCTGTAGGAATTTTCTTTACCTCATGCATTTAACCACATTCACTGTATTGTCAATGGTCATTAACATTTTACCCTCCAGCCCTGTGGCCATTCTCATCTGTCTGTTTGCAAGGGCACTTTAATGACAGGTGATATCACTTTTCATTTGCACAAATCCCTTTTTGCTTGTGTGAAAGCAAGTTAGGGCTCTTAATTCTTTAGTTTGGGTTTTTTTCCCTTATTTTTTCCAATTCATATTTTTATTTGTATCTGACTAAATGGTGTCTCTTTGATCTCCTTTTTCTATGCTTTTATTTTTGGAACTTTCATTGTTTAAAAATGCTTTGTTCAATGTCTTCTATAATCTCCTTTGTTTTTTGGCTTAATTTTATTCTCTTTTAACTTCAACTTCTTTACAGAGAACTCCAATCCCCTAAGTCAGCTGCTTGCTGGTTTGCTTTTCATATTTCTTACTTAAATCCATGCTCTGTACATCTTTGCCTGTTGGATGCACCTTCCCTTTTCACATCTTAGGAACCTTTCACAACCATCATGACTTTTCCTTAGCTTGTTTCATGTCTAAAAGGTCAGTTTAAGCACCTTAGCATGCTCCAGGTCTTCTAATGATATCCTTATTTTTAGTTGGCTCATGGCCTAGTAAAGAAAGGAGGACACAATCAGGTTTAAATCAAACTACAAACCCCATTGTCTTTCCTGCAAGCCAGAATCTCTCACTTCCACAGCCATAATTATTCTTTGTCCAAAAACCCACTGCTCCTTTATTCAAGCATATGTAGCAGTATGATATAGCACTGCCACACTGCTGACCAAATAAAATCTCAGGGGCACTTCTTGTCCAGGTATGGGACTGCAGCATTTAGTGACCAAAGCTTCCACTGAGATGTAAAATAGACAATAATCACATTTACACACAAGCAGATAATGGTCCCTACCTCACACTCATGGATTATTGTCTTCAGAGCAATTCTGAGTTACAATCACTCCCTTAAATTTGACATATAACTGCAATCCTGCAACCCAGGTTAGTCCACTTTAGGTATCAGCTCCTGGTTTTCCTCAGCAAACCACCTGCAGCATCACCCAGCAGCCTGCAGCACCACCCTGGCCATGGGAAAGCAGCTGGGAAGGGCTCCCTGGGAGCAGCTGCCTGGAGAGCCCTGCCCCATCACACCCTTTTCCAGAATGGCACCAAATCCATCTCCTTCCACTTCATGCTCCCATTCCTGCCTCTCTACAGCAATTCTTTCAAGGGAGGATGGGGAAGGTAAGAGATGCTTTGAAGTCCGTTGGGAAAGATTTTATTCAGCTAGAGAGGAGTTACCACACAACTGCCCTTCTTTCCCATCCCATTGCACACCCTGGCACAGCAATATCCCAGACAATGGATCTCTGAGTGCAACCAAACCTAGCACCTCTCCAGGGCCCTTTCCCATTATTTTAATGAGTGTAAGAACGAAGGTACCCAGTGAGGATTAGGAGTCCAGCAAGATCTTTTGCCTGCCAGAGGAGCACTGCTATAGACTGCTGCTCTTTGCTGCTGTACAGTGAATAATCACTGTGAAAGCTGACAAAAATGCAGACTTGAGGCCACAGTTCCTAACAAATACAGTGGGATTTTTTCAAGAGGTCTCATTTCAAACTGTTCATCCTCTTACTACTAACAAAGGAATCATGAATTGGAGCAAACCTGAAGTTGACAGTGGCTCGTGTAGCTCTACAGTGACCATACACCAGTGCTGTAAAGCAGCAGATTAGTACCACAGGCTGTTTGCTCTGTGGCTCCCAAAGGGCTTTGACACAAACAGGGAAAAACTAGGAGCAGCACCAGACTGGATTCGATTTTTTTTCCTGTTAAAAAAATCCTGCTGGCTAGATGTTTGCTCTGTTTTTTCTCCCACACCTCATATGTTCAGGCTCCAGTGGTGTTCTGTGTGTGGATGGCACAAGAGGAGACAAGGTCTGGTTCTGTGAGGTGCCAAATCCCCTCAGCTCCCAGCAGCCCTCTGGAAAGCTCTAAGCATCTTGGAGGCTCACAGACAAATTATTTTAGCATTAATTACAACATCAATGAGAAAATAATACCCTAATGGGAATTTAGGATGATGGCTGTGTGGAATGTTTCTCATTATTTTGGTATGGATTCTGTATGACAGCAGAACACTTTAAAACCCATCTTGCTTTCAAGCTCCTGCTGGATCTATTGCCTTCGTGCTAAAGCAGCGGGCACAGTCTGTCATCCAATTTGTGAATTCTCATAGCTGCTTGACAGGGATGTCTTTCTTTATGAAGGAATATGAACCCAATACTTGTTTCCCTTTTTAAAGTGAAAACTCATTAAAAGCAAATTTTTCAAGGTTGGATTTGGAATGGGTTTTTTCCTTGCTTTTTCTTTCAATTCACTAGCTTGTGTTTAATAATCTTTTTAAGCTATCCCATTAAATATTGCCATCTCATCACTTTCAGTTCTTGAATGATGAGAGAATGAATGGAGATTTGAGCATTACCAAAAGATATGAGCTTGGTTAGAGAGAAATTATTTGTTTTTCAGAGTGGATAAAAATCAAATTAGCTTTTAAAATCCCCCCAAAAAGAGGAAGGGAGAAGGGAAAGAAAAGGGAAACACCAGAAGATCTATTTTCAGGATAGAAAAATAATCCAATTATCATCTTGCAAATGTGGGCCCAGTTTCAAATCTGTCCTCACTTTCCATGGTGATTTGCTTAGTCAATGCTAATATTCTTCTGGCAGTCTCTATGTATAGCTTCACCAGAGACACTGGAATCAGGCAGTGCAGCCTTAGTCCCATATGTTTGAGAAGAGTCAGCAGAGCAACTGAGTTGTGAAAAGCTTGTTTCATTGAAGCTCAGAAACCTTTTCTCACAAATGTCAGGACAGAGCTCAGGCCATGTGTAGAATCCATGGGTGTGTGACTTACAGAACTCCAGCCCTCCCAGAGCCACAGCTCTTTTCAACAAAGTTTCAGAAAACATGTCTTTTCAGATTCCCTGCCTGTTACACCAACTTGAAACAACAGCAGTTGATAGATCAGTCCCTGTGGCATTTTGTCATATCACATAAAGTATCCAGTGATAGATGCACTTCAGAATAACATGTCCTAGAGATTAATTTCTGGAAGCACAAAACAACTCTCCTCTCACCCTTTCCAGTACACCCTTCAAAATATTGCCCCATCCCTAATTCTTTCATCAAAGGCAAAGGCTTCTCTTAGATTCACAGATGTTAAGTTCTAACCAAATGGATCAAGATAGAAAGGCTACAAGCATAAACATACTTGGAGTCTGAACTAACCTACCAATGCAGCTGGTCCTGGGTTTGCTGCCACCCTGGGCTGCAGCCCTGCCATTGGTGTGGCTGTGGTGAAGCCCTGCAGTGATGCCCTGGTGTCTGCTCAGCTCCTGTCACACTCACAGCTTGAGCTCCCACAAGCACTTTGCACAGCACTTACACACACTGTGATTTTTCCTCGTGAGACTCCTGCTCCTGTCACAGAATATCCTGAGCTGGAAGGGACCCACAAGGATCACTGAGTCCAACTCTGACGTGAATGGCCCATACAGAGATCGACCCCCTGAACCTGGCAATTACCAGCACCCTGCTCTGACCAGCCGAGCTCATCTATTGTCTCTGAAAAACCTCTTCTACCTTTAACTTCAGTTTAAAAAGCTTCAACATCTCCAAACTCATCTCACAACTCCTGTTTTTTTTAAAGTAACTCCTCTGTTGCAATGCAAGCTGTGACAGCAGTAGGATTGCTGGATACTTGTTGCCCCCTGGTCATGAAAGGCTGGTTTTGGTACTTGCACAGGAACCCACAGGGCTCAGGAGAGCAACACCAGGCAACACAAAGCACTGGAGGGGAGCTCTGAAGGGCTGCAGACAATGTCACAGCCCTGCACAGCTGCAAGTTCCTTTCCCCTGGGAATTATAAATCCTGTGGCCAGATTGGGTTAAGGAAACTGATTTACAGGATGAGGACACAAATCATGGGCACCCTCACCTGCTAAGGGCACAGGCCTCAAGGACTAACAGGGGCTCCCAAACACCATGAGAAGTTGGTGTTGTTTACTTGAAACTTGATTTGGGAAGTAGATAATTTCTCTTACCATCACAAAGCAAGCACTGGAGAAATTCAGATATTCCTACCCAAATGTTTGGGATCTGTTTTGGTTTAATACTAACCAACCAAACCATGTGGGCCCCAAAAATGTGGCTTAGTGTTTTGTATCTCATAATTCAGTGTCGAGTAACACCTGCTTTCAGTCCAAAAGTGAAACTTCTATTCAGCAAATTACCCAGCCACCACAAAGGCACAGAGGGAAGTAAAGACCACGTCCCTTTGTACAGGTTCACAATCTTATCTTTGCCTTGCCAAACCAAAATCAATAGAACAAAACACCAAGGTTTGGGCCTTTTATTAATCATTTGACACCCAAAGTCTATAAGTTCATTTCCCCATTTCATTCCTTTATTTATCCTGCTGCTCTGAAAGTCTTGAAAGGACAATGAAAATTGGCCTGACTGCAGCTCTCCCAGTCAAATAAAGCTGGCGTGGACATGGAGTTACACTTAGCCACCCACCCACACAATTTTAGCTTCCCAGCCATCAAAGCACAATCAAAACTGCATTTTCCTGACTGTCAGTTTCTCTATACATTTTTTAGAGCACAGATGTAATAGGTTTTACAGGGAGTCCCTTTGATTCATGCCAGCCTTGCACATTCTCATTCTGCCCCTAATCTCTCCTTTGTGGCACGCGGGCTTGGAGCGGTGGGCACGGGTCCCAGCGGGCACTGATTGCCATCCAAATTCCCTTTTGGACATGATCCCATCTGGCAACTGCAGAACCCAAGGCTTCGACCCTCAGCCATTGTTCTTCTGCAAAATGAGCAGATTCAACTTTATTGCAGATTAAACATTTGCTGTGTTTTATGTTTAAAGCTAATTCCAAGTTCTGTGTCAAAACACAGGAGCTTTCTCTGCTGACCCTCCTGTAGGGTTTTTTATTTTAAGGATGAATAAAAATTAAGTAGTCCAAGTAATTATTTTTTTTTCAGGATACATACAAAGAATTTTTCTCCAAGCTTAAATTTTGCATGTCAAGTTTCATCTGGGAGCAGATTCGTTTTTACAGCTCAGTTATCAGCTGTGCAAACAGGCTATTATTCATGTTCATCTAGGGTCTGACAGCATTATTGGCCTCTCAAAAATTTGCCAGGCCAGGAAAATTTATGCAGGAGAGAGGGAAGAAAAATGAGGCAGGGCTGAACAGTCCCATGAAAGACAATCAACAGCCCTGTGGCTGTTACCCACAAGCTGGGGCAGTGCAGGAATGTCCTGTTGCACACTCCCCACAGCGAGCCCTGCCCTGGGACCCCTCTGTCCCACCTGTGCCACACAGGCAGGATGCAGATGGTTGGGTGGCTCTGTGAGCCACGGCAGAGGTGACAGAGTTGGCTCATGGGCCGTGGCACTGCCTGGCAACCACGGGGTGTGCAAAGATCAGGGCACTGCACAAAGCCCATGGGGAGCCCTATTCCCATCAATGGAGCTGAGCCTCTTCCCATCCAGCCCAGCAGATCTGATGGTGACAGATCTCATTTCACAATTCAGCTCTCCCCAGAATAGCCAAAGTGCACAACCTAACCTTGACAGAAAGTGACCATCATATTTCTTGCAGTGGTCCTCAGAATAGAAATGTTTTATGGATAAACATAGGTCTTCTTAAAGAGGACAATCTATAAAACTAGATAGTCCAAATTTTAAAACTTCAAATATTTCTGTGTCTTATATGCCTGTGCTATGATCTGCTGGTCCTAACTCATACCTTAGACTAGCAAACGAAATTTGAACCAATGGCATCAATCTTCTCTTGTACATATTCTAAAGAGTTTAGTAGTCTAAGGTTACTTATCTTTCTGAAACACATTAAAGAATCTGGTAATATAAATTCAAAGACTAATTCCCTGAACAAACAGAAAGTCAGTAAAGTTAAGTTCTTTCTGGTTTTACCTGTAGTGAGGGATGGTATTTTCCTGGATTTTATTACATCAGCATTTCAGAATATGAAAATTATTTCCAAATCAGTCTTAAGAACCTGAAAGCATTGTGTAATGAGTCTGAAAATCAAAAGTAATCTTTTGACTTTTATGCAGCAACACTTGTGACTATTTAATTGTTTTTTAAGACAGACTGTGATATCTTTACCATTAACATTTGAATGAGTTACAGTCCTGCTGTAGAAGTTTGACTTTCTAGGTATCTTAAGTGAGTCTTTTGTTGGTCTCCTTATTCAAAATGCAGAAATGTAGTATCATCCCTTATCAAAAATTAAACCAGCATGGTTGGCACCCTTATAAAATTTTAAAACTGCCATTGTTTCATGTTAAGTTGAAGTCCCCTGATTTCCTCGACATCTCTGGGAATTCATCCATCTCCAAAGGAAGCTGAAAGGGCAGGACAGTGTTCCTGTGATTAAATGGAAGAGTAAATAATTGACATAGTACAACATAGTGGTTTGGGCTGGTTTTTTTTAACCAAGTACACAAGGATTCAGATGTAAGAGATGAACTTAAGAATTTATTGTGAAAAAAGCCAGTCTGATTTGACTGATTCCTGCACAGTAGAATGGGAACTTGTCAGTGGATAAAAAATAATTATTACCCCTAAAAAAGGTTGAAAAGCAAAATTTAAGTGGAATGGTAGCCTTTCTTTAGCTATTGCTGTGGGCAACAGGAGCTTATTGCTTAATGACCCTGAAGCTGTTCATGGCTTTTGTCAAATTCTAAATTCTTTGTCTCCTATCAAGTGGGAAATTAGACTGGCCATCATCTTCTGGCACCTTTCTGTGTCCTCTGCACTAATATTTATCTAGGCAGCAGCAAACTTAATGTAAATCCATCCTCACAATGACTGTGAGCAAGCTGAACACCTCTCATGATTCACTCCCATCCCACCCAGCATCAAAACACAGCATTGCTGTCTCACATGTAGAATCTCCTTCAAATCCTATTGCTATTGTGCAGTATTCCTTTACCAAACCCACTTATGAAACCAGGGAATTCCTCCTCAGTCCCTGGAGGCCAACCAGACTGCAGCTCTAGCCTTGAAGGGGGATAATTACACATTTTTCCTTCTGTGAGTAACAGCAGTATGGGGCACACATATAAACAAACCTGGTGGCTCTGAGCACTCTGGCATCTCCAGTCACTGCTGGTGCATGAGCAAGGTCCATGAGCCACCACCATGTTCCTAAATAACAGTGGGACAACAGGAAACACTGAAATTAGCAACCCTGCCCACCAATTTCCATGATGAAATTCTGTCCTCACAATATAAATAAAATTCATCATGTGAAATACCTGCACCAGGCTCATTCTTTATTTTCTTTCTGAGTTTCAAACAAAATAGTCCACATATTTCAGAGAGCTAAAGCAGGGAGAATGAATTGTTCCCCCACATAAAAGAACAGAATAACCCTAGAACCGTTTAACTGAAAAGGCTTCAGAGTCTTCAGATCTTGAAATAGGGACTTCAAATGAGTTAAAAACCATGGAACTTATTTACTGCACACAAAAACTGTGCTATGCTTACATTATAAAGGCTGCTAATCAAGCACACAGAATGGTGTGGTTGCCTGTGAAACAGTAATTCATGTGCTGGGTGCACAGGCACCACGATAGCACTGTAAATGACACTGTCACATATGCTGCTTTCCATAAGGCCCTTGCCTCATTCAGTGTGCAGAATGAACAATGTTCAACTAATGTGTAGCTTTCAATAGTTTATTTTCCCTTCATTATTCACTCTCACCAGGCATTATTTATTGCATGCTATTCAGATTCTGCTTTGAAAACAGAATTATTCATTTCTTCATAGGCTTTTCTGCGCTGCTTATCAGAACAGTGTGAATGCTTCAGACATCAATGCATTCGTTTTTATAAACTTTCAGGGGTGTTCAAGTTACGGTTTTTGCCATTTTTATGGAACATGAACTGAGTAAGAAGTATCAGCTAAACTTGGGTACCTAACACAAGCTGTTTAAAACCTGAATTTTCAGACTGTTATACAGTCCTTCATATATTCAAGATTGAGATGGCAGTGGCCTCAGCTGGAACTGTGATTGCTCAGCAATTACACGGTTTGCAGCCCTGGGATCTTAGCTGTGTAGCACAAAACCAGAAAAACCCACAAGTAGAAAACAGCCTTGAAAAGTTTCATTTGATGTGAGTAGGATGCTGAGAATCAAGAGATCTCTGATGCATTTAGAGATAAAACCCATTTCTCTGCTGACAGCAAATACAGAATTGTTGAATAAAAGAGGGTTTGAGCAATGTAAGGGGTTTCTTAAGATGAGTTCTACGATTGATTTTTTGCATGTTGGTAAATCAAATTGCTCTTCAGCATAAGTGAGTTTTTTCATCCTACAGTTCCTCTTAATATCCAGCCACAGGGAAGTCTGGACTGCATAAATGGCAGATGTGCCTTGGTTATGCTGGCTGAGAGCTCGTTTTAATGAGGGGGAGATGAAACTTAGGCAACAAATACCAAGACAAATCCTTGTTGTGGGAGATTATCTGAGAAGCTGAATAACTGTTGCAGAAAAGGTCCAGCTGGGTGCAGAGAGATCTCAGACCTGCTTTTATTGAACTCTGTGAGTCAGAAACAAGTATTTTAAGAAGTGCCCTATGCTTGTGGAGAGTTTGTATTACACACCCACCACCATCTTCTCAAACATTCTCATTGCAAAGTAGCACACTGGCAACCAAAAGAACGATTCAGAAATGCAGATAATTTCCTCTTTGCACGTATATTGGAGGGCTCTTGTTGGGAAACACAACAGCAGCTTTGAGCTTGCTCCAAATAGCCCTTGTTGGGTGATACTGAATTTCAAAACAGAAGAGGGGGGTGAAGAAACCCAAACCCATCAATACCACTTCCCTAAATGGCAAATGAGCCATTTAAACTAATCACACCAGCAAAGCTTAGACTTCAAAGCCTGAAGGATTCTCATCACTTCACTAGTTACCCTTTCAGAAATACCTTTCATGTTATGTGAGAAAGAAAATGAATTCTGGATGCATCCTTCTGCAGTGCACAGATACAGGCAGTTGTGCCTATGAGCACAAGATAAAGGGATCTGGAGCACCAGGAAATCCCACTGCCATGAATGGAAACGTTCCTGTGCAGTGCTGAGATATTCCTGCCTGGGAGCTGGCATGGAGCACAAAGAGGGAGCACACAGCAGGGCACCTGATTGTACAGGTTGGTGTTGATTCTTCAGAGAGAGCAGAGTGGGTGCTCAGAGGAGGCAAACAGGACCTGGGACTGGGCACAGAGCCCGTCATGGCCAGGAGGAGCTCGGACACATCTGCAGGCAAGGGAAATCAGGGAAAAGGAGCCTTGAGGAACTGCAGCACAAAGAGCAACGTCCAGGTCTGGCACCCCTGGCTGCTGCTGATGCTCCTCCCAGGATGTGTGATCTGTCCTGAGCTCACTACAGCCCTGCAGTGGTTGCAGGGCAGGCAGGGCACAGCCACACCTCCCTCAAAACTCGGTGCAGACCAGCCCATCTGTACCTGTATTACTGCACTGGCTTCCTGGGCAGTATTTGGTGCCATATTGGTTTACATCCAAGGATTTTTTTTTTTTCACACAAGGATTAGTTTCTCTGGGTACAGAATTAGTTAAAAATCAATTACATGGTGTGAAAGACAGAGGCACTCAGTGATAATGACTCATTCTCCTAATTGTATGGATTCAGTCATCTCTATATTTCCTCATTTTTCACATATTGTGTTTCTTACTAGCAGGTCTGAAAAATCACTTTTGCCCCAATAATATTGGTGATTTCTTGCTGTAAAATATTGATGTTGTTCCCACACATCCTCCACTCTGCATGGATATTCCTTTTGCTACTCTTTTTACTTTTTTGACCTGGCTGAATGTAGTCATCGTTAACACAACCAGAGAGCTGTGTGTTACAGTCATGGAATGCAGAGCATTAAAAAATTAAATTGCTGGACCAAATTAATTTAGATCTCTTGAAACAGCCAGTTACCCTGAGCAGGCAGCTGATTTAAGGACATGGCTCCTGCACTGGGCCAAGCAAGAATCTGCACACAATATCCTCCTTCCATCAGTGGTCAGCAGCAGGCATTTGGGGAAAGAACAGAACCCATGCAACCCTCAGACTTCAGAGGAACAATACTTCTGGGAATTCCTGCCTGATAGATTTTTCCTAGACCATTGTCATTACTACCACCAGTGGGTTTAATTTTAAGTAGAACTGTTAATTTAGGAAGTGTTTGATAACAACAAGGTCTTGTATGGCAAGACTGGATGTTCCCACTGATACAAGAAAAGCACCCAAACTATAGAAAGTCTTTGGCTCCCACCTGGCATTAACATTATTTTTGGAAGACTGGATCACTGTGCATGAGGTTGTGAAGAATATCCACAATCCCTGCCCACACTGTCTGTGATTTATAAGGAAAAGATGCACAGTTTCCAGAGCTACCCTGTAGCATTCATGAACACAACACATGTTTACAGAGAGATTTATCAAATCAAGGAAGATTTACTATTTTGTTGTCAAAAAAGTCCCCAGAAGTCACAGTGAAGGATGAAGTTGGGTGAATAAGGAGGCTTAGATCAAGAACTGAAACAGATGCTGCTGCCATGGACTACACAGCCCATTTGATGTGCTGTGCAGAAAGCATTGTGGCTGCTATGCAAAGCTTAGAGCTCAAGAGCAGGAAAATAAGGACACAACTAAAGCAGGATGGATTGCTCAGACAGCAATTGAAAAGGGAAACATAACATAGTGGGTATTACTTTAGAGCCATTTCCTTTCAGATTGCAGTGTTGACACATCAGAAATTCAGTGTAAAGTCATGCCACTGAAGCATATCTGACCTCCAAATAAGGGCCTGTAACAGAAACAGCAGTGCCCAATTTACTGGAGTTATTTCAATCCAGGATCACAGGACTCCCATTGCACACATCAAGATTTAGCTGGGTTTGAATGATTCAGCAGGGAGCAGAATCTCTGACCAATGACCACCTCAGCTCTCTGCCACACTGCATTTCCCCATATCAGAGCACAGCAAACACCTTTCTTTACTGCCAACATCACTTCCAGATGTTCACATGACAAAGTGAGTGTGCATCACCAGATCAGGGCCAGCACCACTCTGGGAGTGAGGGCACAGGATTTGCAGTGAAAAGGGGAGGAATTGTTTTGTTTTGGACGTGCAGGCCCCAGGTGGGTGAGGCAGACCAGCCCTGCTGCAGCTCTGAGATGCTCCTCTTCCACAAGACAGCTTGTGTTACCAATCCAGTGGCTTCAGGTCACAAACAATGGTACATTCATGCACTTGTTTGAGCCAAAGTGGAACACTGACTTACAAACAGAAGTCTGAATGACAAATTTACACATTAAAACCAATATTTATGAAACTGAAAGTACAGTTGTTCAGAAATTCAGATGATCCCTATCAGTACATCTCTGATAATACTGCAGCAAGCTGTTCCAGATTAGATTTTCTTTCCCTACTTTATCACCCTTTCTATTTAATATTGGCCTAGATCTCATTTATATGGAGTGGGCATGCCTAGAGACTTTACTGCATTAAATTAGAAACTGTATTTCCATATTATCTGTGACATTCACATGCACCTCTATTGATATTTTTCCTTGGTTAATTAAGCACTGACTTGAGTATTAGCTTACATCCTGGCCTTTCTCTCAGAGGTGATTGTAAGCTCTACATTCTCTCCAGGAGCAAATATACACCAGCTGTGATAATTAGTGTACAAATTGTCTTTGTTATACCTTTTGCAGAGCCTGTCTTCTGTCCTATTCCCACACCAATATTTAATATTTCCTCAGCATTACATAATCTGCACCAAATATTTGGTCTCTGAGGAATCACAGAATAGTTGAGGTAGGAAGGAAGCTCTGGAGGTATCTACTCCTCCCCTTTGTTCAGGTCAGTCAGCTGGGACAGGTTTTCCTGGGCTGTGTCTGGTCAGGTTCTGAGAATCTCAAAGGATGGAGACACCACAGCCTCCCTTTACCAACTCATAATGTAGAAAGTTGTGACATTCATATGGAATTTCCAGCATTTCAATTTGTGTTCATCATCTCTGTTCCTGTGGCTGGGGACCAGTGAGAAAAGTCTTCTCCTGTCCTCCTTACACACCAAGCCACATCTGCATTCTGTCATAAAAAGCATCTTTAATGATGCAACTCACTCCTGGGTGAGTTCAAACCTCTGAGTATCACATGCACATGTGTGCTTTAAAACACAGAGCCTGGTTGGGTATCAGGAAGCCAGGTGAAGTTTAGTATGTCAGTAGTCAGGGTTCTGAGATTTCCTAGTGTTATACTACAGAGGAGAGCTGGAAATGCCTTTGTTTCCTTAGGAAAATGACATGACACTGTAATCTCCAGAAAGTATTTTCCACAGAAGTAGCAATGGATTCTAGTGCCTTTAAGAGGGAATCAACCCAGAAACATTGAGGGAAGAGCCACTGAGCACAAAAGAATATGTGGATTTCCCACAGAGCTGAAGAAGCTGATCCTGGTCACCATTTCCCTGATGCCAGCTGCCATCAGATGTCAAGTCCAGCCAGAGGCAGCAATAGCAGCTCTAACACCTCCTGGGGGACGTGAGTTCACAGCTGCCCCTCACAACTCCAGCTAAGATCCCTGGCATCAGACTCATCTCACCCGTCAGTGCTGGAGAGGACATTAAACCAATGATGGAACTGGAGAACTTCACCTACAGAACTGGGGTGAGTCACCTCTCCTGCAGCAGGGCTGAGCTGTGCATGGGTACAAGGCAATGCTGCTGAGCTCTGGGTGTCTTTCCCAGCTCTCTGAAACGATGCAAGGCTGGAGCTGCAGCAGTGACTGGGGCACACAGGAATGCTCCAGCTGGGTATGAACAGGCCTGGCAGGGGGAGCTCTGTGCACGGCCTCACTGCTCCCCATGCTCAGGAAAGTGGGATTTGGGAGTCCCTGTCTTTTCTTCCAAACTGACTAAAAAGAGCATGGCTGACCCACCCACCATTTAGTATCACAGCTTGCTCCTAAGAATTCATATAAACAGGCATAAAGTGTTAATAATAATGTTTTTCTAACATAATAATGAGCAAAATCTGATGCTTTCTAGCATTAATGCTTTATGATTTCCATGGCACTAAATGAGGTCATTGCTGTGCTCTGAACTGGTCTCTGTCAGACCCCAGAAGGGTTTGTGTGGAGATGTCAGCAGGGAAATGACCATGCAAGTGGCCTGGCTCTACAAGTTTTGTTTTTTTCACACAAGTCAATGAAGCATAGAGTGACTGTCAGTGCCCTTTGTCTGAAAACAGTAGCAGGAGAGCAGACTACATTTGCAGCCTCACAAGGCATTAATCAGTTGCTTGCACCATTTAATTACTATCTATTATTTTATGGTTTTGATAAAGTATTCAATGGAATTAAAGCCTTGTCACTTTCAGCCATTGTTTTCCAATTTGGCTTTAGTGAAATTGCATAAACAAGTACACAATCTCAACATATTTCAGCACAATTTATGGCTCCAGGGATGTAAGTTCCAGAAACAATTTGGTAGAAAATAAACATGATTATTAATAGAAGTGATAAAGGAGTAGGATGATAAAGCAATGTGACTATCACACAATACCTAATGAAATTAAAAAGTACCCAGTCTTTTCACCCAGCTATGTAGATTTAAAAGAGATTTAAAATCTGCTTTAATTTTCTGTATGAATAATGAGCTTACAGGCATGTCCTCCTGAAGAGGATAGAATGGGGCTTCAAAAAATGTTGTTCATGTTTTTCCCAGACTTGTACAAAAGGTAATAAAGGTTATACAGGAGGTTGTAAATTTACAGTGATGCTATAAGCAAAGGAAATGAGATAGAAAGATGGAACTACCATGTAACACATCAAGGAGTAATAATACAAAGGCAAGAAGTTCAGAATAGAGCATCCACTGCTTCTACTGTCACAGCTACTGATAAACTGAAAAATTAAATTGTTCTGAAGGAGGAAAAGCATGAGACTGTATGACTGGCAAGCTCTTAACAGGGATTATAAATATACATCTCTCCCTGATGAGATACTCAGCAGCAAATGTGCTTGAAGGTATGACTTTAATGGGACTGAACTGGACACAAAACATATTAATAATGCCAGTAAAACACACAAAGCAGACTTCAAGATAATGTTTATCTATCCCACAAAAAGTGATATGGAAAAACTGCCCATCACATGAGGTTGTAGAGTTTAACCCTGGATGAAGTATGCACCATCATCAATCATGCACCAAATTGCTGCAGTCTATTTTTTATGAATTTGTAGAAAGACATCTCAGAAAAGCTGACATACTACAATTGTCATTGACTACATCTGTCAATTCAGTCAATTGGAAATTTAAACCTCCTCCTTCTTCTCCTGCCATCACTCCCCAAGCACAGGGGAGAACTCACTTTTCCAGTGAGAACCACCTTCCTTGGTCATCTGTCAGTGCAGCTACAGGGGCCACGAGCAGCCTGGAGTTTGCAGGTGGCACACACAGGGATGGAGCCAGAGATTGTTCCCTGCCTTGGCCTGAGCAGGAAAACCTGAGGGAGTCATCAGGGAGCAGCAAGGGGTGCTTCAGCATGGGAGGCACAGAAGGCTGCAGGAGTAGCACCAGAGAAAGCTGCAAAGATTTAAGGTTGCCCTTGATAATTTGAAAAAGTTAAAAATTCTTGGAAGATCCTTGGGACATGAAAGGCATTTTCATTAGAACTGAGCACTACTAGGAGTTCATTGCATTTAGCCACCTATAGTTTGAACAAAAGGTCTTCTTCTTCTTCTTCTTCTTCTTCTTCTTCTTCTTCTTCTTCTTCCTTTTTTCTTCTTCCTTTTCCTTTTCTCCATTTTTCTCTTCTTAGCATGGCACGTACATTCTCTAGTTTTATTAAAACATCCTTAAAAGAACAGCCATTCTTTTAAATATAGTTTTAATTACAGCTTTGTGCTTCTGTTTAAAAGTCGTCAGGATGTACAATAGTCACCGCAGTAATTTTAAAGAAATTTTAATCAGAAATAAATCAGTTATGCTTTTCTGGCTTTAGCTATTCACTGAGAAGTGACACATTCCCTCCTCAGTGTTTTGCTGTCACTAAGCACAGTGGAGTGCACTCCATGAATTCTGTCTCAGCTCAGGTGGGATTTTCACTTGGTGCAGCTCTTGGGATGGACCCTGGCTGTGGGTTTACACAGAGCTCTTGTCTGCCAGGTGTCTGTGCTTGGATCTCCTTGGAAGCTTTTCAGGATTCCAACAGAAGCACTGGTTAGCCAGGCCCACTCTGATGTTGCACATAAATTGATGCTTCAATGGGGCATCAGGCCAAGCAATTCAAGATGCTTTTCCTTTTGCACCAGTCTAGAAAGTTTAGATTTCCTCAGTTCAAGCCATAAGACAGCCCTAACAGAAGGTAGGAGACAATACCAGCATCCTCTATGTCAATTTTCCATTTGGAATCTGTTCAGAGGCAGAATTTTTCATTTTCTTTTTCCTTTTGTCTTTTTTCCTTTAAAGGCCTTTATTTGCCATCTTTTCATCTGCCTCTTTTCATTTTGGTTCCAGGTACTTTGGGCTAATACAGCAGGATATTAGTCTCCCACAGAAAATGCTGCTAATTAGTTTATTTATGTATTCATCATCAGCTTAATCTTGCAGGGTACAACCCAGCTATCAGGGTATTTGGAAGAAATTACACTCACCTCCATTTCTGCAACATGTTTGTACCAATCTGTCTTGTGTTTTCTTAAGGATTTATAAAAATAAAGTATGGAGACAGACTTTCCTCCTCCTGAGATTTATCTACAGACCAGATTTTGTCACCCTTCCTCATACTGAATGGTCACTTATGACATATATTCTTTAATTGATTTCAGTGGGATTTATCATGTAGTGTGCATGGGAAAATCTGGCTTCATAAGCATAAATAAATGCCCTGCTCCCCCAAGCAAGGAAGGGCTTCAAAAGAAAGACTCTCTATACTGAGAAAAAGACCCTTATTAATTCCAGAAAATTAATACAGCAGCACTAGCAGGACCCCAGGTTCTGACATACAGAACCAAGAGGTCAGTTCTGTTTTCAGTATAAGAACTAGAAGGACTGAATGTCACTATTTCATCTTGTTCAGGGGCCTGACACCCTCACTTGGCTCAATTCCCCTTTATGATATGATCCATTTTGCTTAAACGGTTCTGCCACTCCCTTCTGTTTTCATTAAAGGTTTAAATCCCTCTTCAATCCTATGGACATCCAAGCCTTTTAAAAGCCAAATATTACTTTAAAGTGTCATTGATGCTTATCCTCCCCTCAAACTATCTGGAAATAAGGTAGGACTCACATTATAGTCCCACTGTCAGTAGATAGCTTTTGTGATTTAATAATAATATAGGGCACTGTTTGCTACATAGATTCCTAAGAAATACATATGTTCAAATAGAATCCAGCCCAAAGAACCACAGGAAACCTCAAAAAAACCCAAACAGAACAAAATCCTGATGTTTTTGGCTTCTGTTCTGCTACTAAAAGCAGCCTGGGGTGATGAGGGCAGCTGACCTCAAGGCCACCTTTCACCAGAGATTGAGCATTTCAGCCCCCTTTAGACCAAAGCTCAGACTGGAATTTATTTCCAGTGGCTTTGCCCAAATAAAGATCTTCAGGCAAGCAAAGGGTGCAATTCTTACACCTCCAGTAGGAAGGGAAAGGCTTTTCTACTGTAACAACCCAGTTACTTTCACCAGTGTCCAATTCTGTTCATCAGTTCCACAGAAGATGTAAATCAGGCTGAGATGGGGCTGAAGAGACAAGGAAAAATATCAATGGTTGAACCAGCAGGGTGACACTTATCTCCCTGCTTTTGCATGCTCCAGAATCCACATCTTTGAGCAAGAGGAATGAAGATGCCCAGTTCATAGGACACATGGAAGTGCAGCATTACTTAGAGGTCAAGCAGCTCCTGCTGTTTTCTTGGGAAGCACTCAAGTCATCAAATACCTATAGACAGGTACTGCTGCAAGCTGAGTGCCTCTCGAGCCCAAGGCCAGAGATAAGCACTTTTGTATTGATTGCCAACCAGTATATTCTGAGATTTCAATTCTCAAGGACTTTAATTCCAAGGAAAACTAAAATACATTAAATTCCCTCCACCAAAATGAGGGAGGAGGGAGCTGTCAATGACAGCTGAATTGCCCCCAGCGTTGGTTAAGTCGTGCCCACATCACTGCAGCACTGCAGGGGCTCAGCCCAGCACCAAGGGAGCTGCAGTGGGGCCACAACTCTTCTGCAGCGGCACCAAGGCCCGGCAGGCAGGGGGGGCCGCCTCTGGCTCCCGAGCAGCTCCGGGCCTGAGCACGCCGGCATCCTCCCGGGGCGGGGCTCAGGGAGCTGCAGGCACGGGGCAGCTCCCAGCAAAAGCAGCTCCAGGTGCGCTGGCATCAGCTGTGCTGTGCCCTCCTAAGCTCAGAGCTGCCTGGAGCAGCATCAGCTGAAATGCCAGTCTGGATTATCCTCTGCTCTTGGACTCACCAGACAGGAGAAAGAAAATAGCTCTGAGCTTGCTGTGGAGTATCTGGATGCAGGAATATCTGGTTCCTGCTAAATCACAAATATCTTGTGGAAACACACATAAATGACAGGGAAAGGACAATTCACTGTCAGCTGAGTTTCTGTATCTCCACAGAAATGTGCCACGAGAGAAGGCAGAAAGCAGCAACCTAAACAAGAAGAGAAATTGTTCCAGGAGGTCAGCACAGCTCTGTGAGCACCAGCCCCGGGCCGTGGCAGGCTGAGAGCACGTGCTGGCACGGGCACTCCTGAGACACTTTACAGCATATTGAGGCTTCCCAACAATGCAAAAATACTCTGTAAATTGCTTCCAATCATTCTGCCTTCCCGTTCTCAACTGAAATAGAGGATTTGGCTCCAAAAATGTCAGTTACATGAAACAGCTGAGATAAATACCAGGGTAACAAGTTTTTTGTTTAAACCTGCGAGGTAGATTGAGAAGATTCATGTAAATACTGTAACAGATTTAAAGAATTAGAAATTAATTAGGTCAAAGTAATGTCAGTCAAGATTTTGCAGAAAAAACCATTGAATTTTAGAATAAACATTTAAGAAATTAAAAATACAAGACTAATTTATGACACCTAAAAAATTTGTAAAGAGTGGTCACTCAGTGCTTTCCTAAACCATATGACTTTGTAAACTCGCATTTCATACACCCAAATTAATCTCACAGTGTATTTGGAAGACTTTTGGAGGGATTTTTGGAACCATTCTGAATGAGCCAGAAGTTGACAAATTTAACCAAAATGGGAAAAAAAATACTACAGACTCATGCCAATAACTTTGATCAAGGTTAACTCCTTTCTTCTTTCCAGTAATGTTTTGTGTCTTTCCCATCATACTGCACCAAAAAGAGAAGGGCCAATATGCAGCAAGTAGATAAACCTTGAAAAAAACCAGAAAGAACACTGAAGATTTCCAAGCAACTTCTTGAGACACTTCTGGACAAATTCTTCAAGGTATCAATGGTGTGGTAATTTTGGTTGGGACAGGGTTCATTTTCTTCCTGGTAGCTGGTATGGGAGTAAGATTTGGACTTGTGCTGAAAACAGTTGATATCACAGAGATGTTTTAGTTATTGCTGTGCAGATCTTACACAGAGCAAAGGCCTTTTCTGCTCCTCCAGGGGCTGGAGGGGCACAAGGAGTTGGGAGGGGGCACAGCTGACCCCAGGTGACCAAGGAATATTCTGGACTCATACCAGGCCGGGGAAGAGCAGGAGGAGGGGACATTCAGAGTGGTGCTGTTTGAATTTCTGAGTCACCCTCCTGGAGGAGCCCTGAACATCTGTGGGAATGGGGAATGAATTCCCTGCTTTGCTTTGTCTGTGTGCTTTGGCTTTACCTGCTGAGCTGTCTCTATCTCAGCCCTGATGTCCTCACTTTGCTCTTGAGGTCTCTTTCCCTCCCGCTGGTGGGCAGTGGGTGAGGGGCTGTGTGGGGCTGAGCTGCCAGCTGGGGTTCACCATGGCTGACAGAATGGTCATCTCCAGCCTCATCCTGCAGCTCCCTCAATTCACAAATATATATCATGGAAATACTTTGAACCGATTATTATTTTCTATTATTTATTTCTTCACCACCACCAACACATACATAATTTATCTGATGCACAGAATGATCAACAAGGTAACATGGACTCTTGCTACTTGCTGGTGATAATAAGAGATTTTTTGTCTCTCTAGACTAATTTTTATTTCATGCTTCTGAGTTTTGGGACTTACCATAAGGTTTGAGCATCAAGGAAGTGCAGCACAGAACAGGACATGTTTGCCACACATTTTAACACCAGAGGCAGCTGCTTCTATTGTCTACTGGCTAGAGCCTGTTATACAACACATGGTACAAAGAGCAAAATAGATTAAAACATTTCATATGGAAGACAGCATTGAGGAATTATATAGTGATGGGTGACAAAATATTAATTAGATATGGCAAGCTATCCAGGGGAATGAAAGACAAAGAACAGGCAAAACCTGCTCGTCCTTGCTGGCTTTGAACTAATGACACATCAAGCAGGAGCTTACTGCATTCAGAACCAAAGTCACGAATAATTTGACACTTCTCAAAGGACTGTTGATTTTACCAGACGTTGAAGGGCAGTAAAAAGTTTTTCCCAGTGACAGAAGTGGCAAAACTGCCATTGATGCTATAATTCAGGCTTGAAGCCCTGGAATAAAATTATTTGAAAGTCTTTTCAGTTATAGCTTTTTCTCAGCCTAAGCGATTATTTAACTATATTTATATTTTATAAATATTTAATATTTATATTTATTTTGTGTATTTCTTCCCTGCCGACTCCTCCTTTGCAGAAGTGGCAAAAGATGAGCCTTTCATAACAAAAATATGCAAGTTACTTAGATTAGTATCACTATTTGTTGATCTTTTTTCTCAACAAATTAACCAGCTGTACAGTAAATATAACAAATTGAAGCAAGCGAGTGAGGTGAATTGAAGAACTAAATATTTTTAATCAGTGTAACTAGATTAAACAGCTTCTTAAATATTTCAATGTGGCAATCCTTTAGGAAGTGTTTATGACAAGCTTATAACAGTGCCAGGCAAAAGACAAAGTGGAATCTATCCAGGCTCATCCATATTTAAATGTGTGTGCTCAGTGCAAACACGGCCTGGGGAACAGGGATGACATCTCCAGACTCACCATAGGTGGCAGCAGGAATGTTGGCACAGCAACCAGGAGAGGTGCAGGAGGAAAACAGGAAAGGATGACAGCAAGAAACCATTTGAAGGTGCACACGAGCTCAGGAGAGAAAAACACAAAGAGAATGCAAGTCCTGCAGGCCAGGGGGGTCTGTAGGTTGCAAGGCTGTACCAAACTTCTTGCAATATTTTAACCTTGGGATATATGTGAGAATCTAAATGAAGAAAAGACACTTGCTATAAAATAATTTGGTTTTCAAAATTGTGAACAAACTATTTAAGAAATAAAGGGTGGGGGAAATATGAGATGCAATAAGGTGGCCAAATATTTCATGAAGAGCTTCAAGCTGCCAGGAATGAGAGGAAGAGGCTGGGCATGGATCTAGCCCTCATGGACAGCAGCCTAAGTGAAAAAGCAATGGGAAAAGAAAACATTTCCAACATTTTTCTGTCAGAACTGTTCCAGGTGCCATGACTACAGCCTGTCTTTCTGAGGTGGAAACCTCTCCCTCTGCAGTTCAGCATGCCCTGCCTGCATGGCACATGTGATTTTAACAGTCACTGCAGGGATCTGGGTGTCCCCAGATTGCTGGAGGCTTGGGTGTCCACATGCCAGCCCTTCCACCGTTCATTCAGGCCAGTAATTCAGTTATGGAAACAAAGTACAGCTCATCTTTTCTGCCAACTCCATTTATTCTCTCCATCTGGAACACAGTCCAGCATTACAATACAAGATTAGTCTTTTCCAAGATACCCATCTGCAGAACATAAGCTATCAAAAGGTTAAGTTCCATTCTGTCTGCAGCTCCTACCACTTTTAAACACTGACAAAACCTCAATTTTTCCACTTTGAAACTAGCCAGTAGAACAAGCCCTTTTTTGTGTCTTCCTCACCAATAAGGCCACAGCTTAGTCCCAGTCTCAGAGGGTCTCTCTGGGATATAAGCAGTTATGAGATGTCTGGAATTAGAGCAACATACATATATATATATATATATATATATATATATATATATATATAATGGAGTGTGTCTGGATGTGGAATTGGCAAACTTTCTTTGAGGGAATCACTGAATAGACAGTCAAAGGTGAGGAAAAAATTGTCATTGCAAGTCTACTCCAGATGCCACATCTGAAATCACAGTGATATTCTACCCACAAACAGCATTTGCTTAAAGAGGCCATTTATTAGAACATTTAAAAAGCAAACAATGGGACAAAGAGATGAACTCAGCAAAGCTCTGGGAACAGGGTGAGCACTAAGGAGGAGAAGCACCACAGGAACACTGACCACACGTGCCAGCAGCACTGCCCTAAACACAGGAGATCAGGCACACTGAGCCATGAGCCATCCTGTGTTTTGATCATTGCCAAAGGGGAATAAAAAGTATTTACTGCACTGGTAACTCTCCAGGTTACTGGGTTTGCTCTGTAAGAGCTGCCAGTGGAATTGATGTGCACAGGCAGCAACATGAGATGAAAATATGCCTCAAGGAAGAAGTGAAGAGGCCAAGCAAATAGAGCAGGAAGGGAGAAAAGAAAAAATGGGGATTACCAAATCTGCTGGTATTTCTCTTCCTTCTTATTTCCTTATTGCCAGTATTTTGCACAAATGTTCTGCAGTTATAATACAGAGTCAGAGACCTCACAACCCAGAGACAAAACTGTAAATACATCAACAGTGGCATTGTCCACTTGGATCTGTAAAAACTTTTAGAAAGGGGGGGGAAACCCCAAACTTGTGAATTTGCCTGATCTCCAGGTTTTGGGTTCCCTTTTTTTTTTAAATAAACACCAATTAAAGTTTGAGATCAGCAGCCTCAGAGTCCTCAGCATTTAATTACCATTAGGCACACAACTAGACATTGTTGTACCTAACTTGTGGCTTGGGACTTGGAGCTGTAGGCTTTCCACTGATGGCATTGGGGACAGTCACCCTCAGGAATTACATCATCATTAGTATGAAAACCCTCTCTGTAAATTGTTGTGTAATCCTAATTCTGCTTTTAAAACACTGAATGCAGGAGCTGTTCCTTACAGCATTGCTACCTTAAAAACAGATTAATTTTAATATATGTAGACACTGATGCTTTCTTTTGTAACACCGTATGCACAAAAAGCTTTTTCTGCTCCTGCCAATATCCCAATTTGCATGCTTTCTGTCACATCAAATGAAACTGCTCATTGGAAATTGGGACAGAAGCTTGCATTCATGAATATGTGACCGATTTCCTTTAGCACTTGACATTGTAATGTACTCTTGAGCAGCTCTGCAGGTGAGAAGGCCAGTCATTATCAGCAGCCACTGGAGATAAGAAATATATGGTGAAAGCTTATCTGAATCCAAAGAATTGCTACTGTAGCAAGTTTCTCACACTCTCCAGGTTCTTAAAAATAAACATGAAAGAAGCTTTTCTCCCTCTCTGTTTCTAGAGATGGGTCCCTGCATATTCACAGCAACCTGCACAAGCATTTCTGTGCTGCACATCCACTGTTTGCTGCACTGCACTTTCCAGGGTGAGAAGTGGGACAGGGTGGCTCTCCCACAGCACCTACGAGGGGCTTCCACCCATTGAAAGGTGCTTCAGTGCAACGAGGTTCAGATGAGCATGTGGGTACCAGTGTCTCTGCACAGCTGCTCCACAACAGTGCTAAACACTCCAAACTTCAGTGTTACAATAAAAACAAATCCATTAAAGTGACCTGCTGAAATAATTTGTGCAGCCTAACATAATAATATATTAATTTGTGATTTCTCTCCAAATGCACACTGAGCATAGCTACATAAGTATGAAAGCATTATTCCCTTCCTGGATGAAATAGATCTCAGTTGGAGCTGCAGGATCAGCCTTGTTCACTCAGTGGGAGTGGAGAGGGGTCACCAGAAGATTGTTCCCACTGGGTTTGCTCACAGGATGGACACAGGTCTGGGTTAGGGCCTTGGGCTCTCTCCCCTGTGCTGCCTGTCCTGTGTGTCTGACCACTGAGTGCCCTGGGGGTCACACTGACCTGAGCTCAATCAATCGACTCAGCCAGCTGGGAGGGCTCAGTCTGCATTGACTCAGAAGTTACCTGCTAAAAAATGCACACCCATTCCACAAGTGATCCTGCTCCCATGGAACACAGGCATCTTTCCCACTGACTTCAGACAATTCAAAGTCAACCTACCAGCAGTTTGGCCAAAAATAATTTAATCTTATTTTCAAACCCAGGCAATAAAATTTAATACCCAGTTTTTAACTTTTACCTTTCTTTTCCTCAGCACTTTATTCTTTTCTCTTTGTTTTTTTCCTGTCCCAGCAATGGTTTTCCAAGGAAACCCATTCATCTCAATGTTTGTGAGACTGACAGGGCTCATCACCAGCTCACAGAAATGATGGAGATAAACAACATGCAGTTTATTCAGATTAATGGGTGTGATGACACTGAGCTCATGGCAGGAGCAAACAAAAGGCCTTTACAAGCTGCTGATGACTATTGCTCTGGTGAACTATGAGCAATTTCTGCAGACTGGAAATTGGCAATTAAAAGATTCACTATCTGCTAAAGGCATCTATTAATAATAAGCCTTCCTCAAGCAAACAGGGGATTTTGAAGACAAATTGCCAGCCACATCTCCTTCATCTGAGTGCCCCAGGAAGTGGTTCTGCCAACAGAGTAACAGTCTGCAGCACAGAACAGCTTTCAATAAAGGAATGATGCTTGAGGAGTAAGACTTAGCCTGCAGCTGAATATTTCAACATTTCACATTCTGATGGAAAGAATTTTATTTACAGTTTGATGGCACTTCAGGTTTGCTGGGAATAAAAACAAACACATATGAAATGAACTACTGAGAAGTGATTTTATGTGGCCATAGCTCTGTAATACATCTATGGTGGCTACTTTGAGGGCTGAGTTCAATTGGATTTGTATCACAGCACTACATTCTATTCCCATTTGAACTGGTATAATTCTGGAGTGCTTTGATTAACAATAGTGGGATTACTCCAGATTTGCATTGAAGGCAGGTTGCCTTTGAACTGTGTCATATGAGCAGGACAATCTAGGACAGTGGCTACTTAAACTCATGGCACCCAGCTAGAAGCCTTTTGACAGCATTCAGGTGAGGCATCAACAAGGACAAAGAAACCTACACAAATAACCAACACAATTAAAGATAAGATTAGGGTATTTACAGAAACTTTTCAGATTCACAAGGATTAGAAATATGCTGATGAAAACTATATTTTTTCTTATTGTTTCTGAAATCATTAATAATGGTGCTGAAAATGAAAACTATCATTTAGATGCAGCTGGAAAAATACTTATCCACAGCTGAACTGGAACCAGCTCCTTAGAAATCAGTAAATGAGCACATTTTTAATCATTACTAAGTGCACAATTATGCAGAAGTGCTGAGAGCTCCCAGACTACATTCTCTGCAGCTGTCTTTAGCAAAGGGGTAGGGAAAGGAGGAGTAGATTTCCACTGCAGCTATTGCTGTATTGCTGTCTGTGTTGCTCTCTTCCCCAGTGCACCCTGACCCTTTACTTTGTACAGAATATGGGAGGACCCTCCAATGCATCCTGGGCACCAGCTCCACCAAGCCCACAGACCTGACACAGCTGCACCAAGGATGCTCTGTCCCCATTCCAGAGGAGACAAGAGATGTGCTCAGTCCAGTCTGAGTTGCAGCAGGCAGCTCTTGCCCTGTGACAGGCTGCTCTTACTACACAAGCATCTAAAGGCTCCTTCCTGTGAATAAGACAGCAAGGTAATATTTCATGATCAACCCAAATTTAGTTTGAGAGAAATGTTGCTTGTATTCACAAAAACCAGCCATGAATCAATAGTAAATATAGCAACACAGCTCCTGAAAATGAAGATGATTTTCCTGTGAAATAACAAATCAAACAGAAGTGCAATTTTATGATTCTATAATTCTAAATTTTCTTTGAAATGTAACTTAATTGTACCATGCCAAAGTATTTATCAGATATAAAGGTGGTAAAATGTACTACTAAAGCATTAACTTGAACTCTACATAGCACACTGATGGAGAGCTCCATACTTTTTAGGACAACAACCTATCCATAAGACATGACAAGCAGCAGATTTGTTTTGGCTCTTTTACAAGCACTGTTTGTTTGCTAAAGCACAACAAATTGATATGTTGCTCTGTGTGCTGTATGCTCAGGATTTCACAAAATGAATAACAAATCAGACCAGGTTTAATGTTAGAGGAGCACCATTAAAGTACCTTGCAAATGTCTGTGTCACAGGTGTTTTGCTGCAGATTCTACCCCATGAACACACAGCTGGTTATCATCATATAAGGTGCAGTTCAGATAAAAGGAAGATGTGACATGTTGGTTAATCAGGGAGAAGACAAAAAGAAAAAAAAATTATGCTTCTGTCTCTAACTCTGTTTTCTGCATCACTGAGCACGGAGACACAATGTCATTTATTTCAACCATATAAACCATGACCACATATTTGCAGATGCAATTACTTCAACTTTATATTCACTAGCTTGGAAACAAGCCCCATTTGTCTCCTTCCTCAAGGAAAATAGGAGCCATAATGCAGAAGTGCAGAACAGAGATGTCACATCCTTTCAATTCACCCTCACAGCTTCCTCATCTCCGAGACCAATCCCTGTTCCTGAGTTTCTGGGGACAGGTTTTCATACATCTCACAGGAACTGATTTGTAGTATTTGTAGCAGGATCAGTTTTCTGGGATAAAGTTATGAGGAAACAGGGAAATTGAAAAGGTGTCAAAGGGGACAAGCACCAGGATACAACTTCAGAGTTTCCCTAAGGGGCAGCTCTTGGAGATGAGCAACACCTCTAATGCTCTTTGGGAACATCATTCCTCTGCTGCTGGCTGGCCAAATATCCAGCTGAGTACTCTTTCAAACTTACTGATAGTAGAAATTTGTGATTTACTTCAGAGAATATTTCAAAACAGCTTTTTGTGCACGTCTCCAGTCATTAGCAATGAAACTATAAGCCTCTCTTTAGACAAATAGCAAATTTATGCAGCACTGAATTCCCTGAAAATACCAGATCATGTTCTCAAGGAGGAATAGAAGAATTAGAAAGTGCTCCTGTAAAATTTCCAAACCTCACTGAGCTACAGGAAGGCTGAGTCCAGTGTCAAGATCTAGATTAATTTTGTACTTGAACAATATTAGGTTAGTGAATAAAGTGAATGATTAACAAAGGGAAAGAATCAGACAAAATCAAAATAAGAAAAGAGTAATTTTTCTAAAAAGAATATTGGGGAAAATAACCATTGTGTAAATGCAGCATGGAAGATACCAAGGCAAAGCAGTTCAGTGGAGCTGGATGCTCCTGCAATGATGATACACATACTGGTCCTAGGACAGTGACAGGAAATGATTTCAGTATTTTTGCTGCACAGATCCATTCTAAACACAATAATACTTCAAAAGCTGAAAAAGTCACAAAAACACACACGGGGCATTAACATTGTATCTGTATGTTGAAATGCATTTTCACATGGTCATGCTGGTAAAAGCAGATTATCCCATTAATGAGATAAATAATTACAGATGCACTTCATGGAAGAGCATGTTATTCTGAGAAAATTGCTATAATTACTGGAGGTGCCCTGCAAGGTATTATCCATTCCTAGCTGGCTGAAGCTTAAAACTTTGACTCAGCTCCTAATAAAATATCCTAACTAGAAATTTTAGCTATGCCCCTAATAAATAACCTCGAAAATAAACAGCTAGTTTATAAATGAAGGGCACTGTCTCTGTGTAGACAATTCTATTTATCTGGACATAAATGCAGTGCTCATCAGATAAAGAGAGGGCAACTTAATTGGAAAGTGAGTGACAAGAGAAGGAAAAGGAAAATCACTAATGCCCTAATGGGTGTGGATTCCAGAATGATCTAAGAAATACCATAAAATAAACAATTAAAATAAATGTGAAATGCTAACAGGCCACATACTAACAACATTCATAACTTTCCTGTCTGTGCTGAGTTAGATACTTGAAAGTGAGTATGGGAAACTTCTTTTACTAGAGGCAGCTAAATACAAAGTCTAATTCCAACTTTGATATTTCCACCACAAAGTCAGTCATTTTCACTGAATTTCAACTTTAAAACCATACTGCATAACAATAAGCAGCAATATATTAATTCTCTCTGTCAAACTGGCCTAGAAAAATGAGACTTATTTGACATCCTCCTATCTATTTAGTAAGGAAACTAATGTAAATATTTTTATACTGTAGACAAGCAAAGAAAGCTAAATGCTGCTGTCTAGAGATATTTCCTTAGAAGTCCAATGATAACAGAATACTACTGACAGAATACAGATATAAGAAAGAAGATTCTTTTTACTCCATGGCAATTTGTTTTCTCTCCTCCCCACCCCCATCAGCCCTGACATCCTTGGACCATCTCAATTTATTCAGTTTTTCCTCAAAGCCATGATTTTTTAGATCTGTGCTCCTTCTGGCTACCACCATTGAGGACTAATGGATCCTGAAGTGCAACGTGCCAGGGTCAGAGCATTGCAGCAGAGCAGAGGGAAGCCTGGGGCATTTGCACACCTGCCCTGCAGGCTGCACAGCTCAGTGCTGTTTGTTGCTGGCACACAGCACAGCTGCTGCTGAGGAGCAGCTCAGGATGGGCTCAAGGTCTCTGCACTCCTGCCTGCAGAACTCCCTCAGTTCTGCTGCTGCAGCCATGGGTCCTGCCTGTGCTCTCCTTGCTCTTATCAAGTTGTCTTCACATTTTTTCTGATTATTTATCTAATTTATAAACACAGCTTTGAATACTGAGCCTACCCTCCAAAATGCTTGCAGCCCTTCAATCCTGGCGTTAATCTGAAAATTTAACAATCATATTTTCTAATACCTCAGTGAATCACTAATGAAATTTTTCAATATTTCCAGCCTGAGTAGCTCTGTTTGATGTAGGGATGTGGCTCCATGTATGGCAAATTTAAGCTTCCTGATAACAGGGTTTTAAACTACCATTTTTGGTTCCCCAAATGGAAGCACATTCTACAAGAAATTCCTAACTCAGAGCTCCAGCCTCAACCAATGTGTGTATCTTTTCTCTTATGATGAAGAGGTGACAGTGTCTTGTTTTCAGTCTTGGAGTCTTTATTCCTATAGCAGAACCATCATTACAATTCCATTAATTAGTGCTCAAATAGGCAGGGGATAGACAATTCAAAATATTAAAAATATGTTTGAAATATGCAAAACATGTTTATGCCAGTTAGATAGGTGGTCAGAACACTAGCATTTCTTATTCCTGTCTGGGGAATTCTATGTTAAACTGTTACGTCAGTTCTTGGTGTTTTAATCATTTTTTGCAAGTTGAACATACCATGAGACTACAGTAAACATATTTTATTGACTAGAAAATAAAATACCCAGAAATCACCAAGTTTTATATATCACATTAGTGAAAGAAGATAAATACAAAGAACCTACCATACAGGAAAATGATGAATTGCACTGCTGGTTATTTCTGCCAGCTACAGGATCTGTGACAGGCAAAAAGCAAGATGCTGAAAATGTACAGTGCACTCTTCAACTCTGTGCCTTTCTGTCCATTAATCCCTGCATTTGTATGGATCCTGTAACACAGTTGTGCAAGTGCTTTCTGTGTTGCAAAAGACCTTTTTCTTTTTTTGCCCAGTTGCCTCTTCTTTATTTACAAGACATAAACCAAGCTATAAATGCCCTGATATGTGCATCTGCACCCCCTGAATAAAGGGCTTTAGAAATGATATGTGCAAATTTTGGAGCCACTCCATCCCAATCCCTTAGTCCATGTGCCCTCCCACTTGTCCCTTCAGATGTTCCCCGTGTGAAGGTCTCTGTCAGCTGGCACCGGCTCACCCTGCCAATGGCGGGCAGATGACACGCTTCTCTTAAGGGGACAATGGCTGCAGTCTCACTTAATACCTTTATTTTTCTCTTCCCAATATGCCACCTCTCCAGGACTAGCCACGACAAACCCTATTTTATAAGGCCTGTGCATTGGTATGCCTGTGGTGCAGCAGCATTTGGAACATGTCCACGACGTGCTGCATGCAAATGGCTCTCCCGTGAGGCTTTCAAAGGAACCCTGCTGCCACTGGCACTTGGAGACGAGTTCCAGGAGTTCTGTGACAGGTGAAAACCACTTTTGCTCTCTGGTGATAAAGGAATGAATAAATGCATATTATGGCAGGAAGTCAGGCTCTGTCTTTGGGGCTGTATTAGCAGTGAAAAGGTTTCAGTGTAAGAACTGGGTTGTTTTGCCTGCATCTGCATCAGTGGAAGCTGCTCCTTTCTCTACAAGTCTGAATTACCTGCTGTTGCAGCTCAGTGCTACTATTAAGAACCTCCTTGGCCAGCGTGATGAAGGGACAGAGCCTATGAATGGAAAACTGTCTTGACTCCAAGCAGGTGTGAAGTCTGAAAGATGCAGATGACAGTTTGATCAGGCATCATCCTTCAGGCTGGTGCTTCAGTGTAATGGAACAGACTTGCTCCATGGAGAACTCCTAGAGCTGCTAAATGATTATTTACAGACACATAAATAGCTGGAACTCTTGAAAATAATGAACATAAACATGAGAGGTTTTTTATAGGGCCTCCTATTGTTCATACAGGGGCTACAAGAAAGACTTTGTAATCTCTGTATCTTAATCCCTGCAGAAGCAGAGAAAAAAGGAAATCAGTCAGTGACACCAAATATGTCATAGCAAAGATTCACTTTGACTTCCAAAATGTGTCTGATGTTTTGGGATGCTTCTCCTTTTGAACATTCAGCTTGAAAGACAAGAGGGGGACTTTGCCTTCGAAAGTGCTGAGCCTGCACTGTCTGTAAATCAGATCCTCTTTAAGGTGCTGCATGTCAGGCTAGATTTGAAAATTTGAGATCAAAGTTTTACTGACCCGCTTTTAAATATCACTTGTGGTAAGTTCCTGCTGCAACAGAAAAACAAAAGTTGTAACTAAACTTTCCTAGAACTTCCAAAGATCAGAATATACAGATTCAAACAGAAATCTAGGAGCAAGGACAGCTAATTATCTTTTTCAAAGGTGCCCTCAGATGGTCTCTCTGAAGAGGAAAATAAGATTTCGCTACTTATAAAGCAGGGTGAAAACTCTGGTAAAGTGAAAAATGGGAAAAAAAGAAGATATCTAGGAATTTTTGAGAAAATAATTTAAAGAAAGGGCTACTGCTTGTTGGTTTATTCTCTTCCTCATCCCTATCTGCTCTCTTGTTCTCTTTCCTACTCATACATGCTCACACATCCTTGAATGAAACCAACACTGGAGAAAACAGAGCAACAACCAGGCAAGACCTCAGCAACTGCACTCATAAAGCAACGAGCAGAGACCCCAGATCTACTTCTCAACCATGGAGTCAAAATGACACATGTGAATAAAGACAGAATGTGCAGTGGAAGCAGATCTAATGAACATATCCAAGAGTTTTGGAGCTGCTGGCCAATAAGAAAACAGTTGTGACCAGAATGGGCACAGACAGGTTTCTGTGCTGTCCCCACGGGCTGGGTGTGATCCGTCCCCGTGCTCTCAGGGGATTCCACTCTGCCAGAAGGCATCTTCCAGCTTTGCTTTGAGTGATGGCACTTTTGTAGCTGGAGACTTCAGTGACATGGGAAACTCAATTCATATCATTCCTTATAATGCTGTGTTTAAGGGATGTCCTCAGGGCAGTTTTCATATTTGTACATTGTAGTAATCATTGCTTTGTTCTACTGAAATGTTTCTGCTGATGATTTCATGCATCACAAAGTTCATTCTTGTTTTAACATTCTCAAAAATAGGTGTGAGATACAGGATATGTTATTAAATACATGTTACTTATTTTATAATTTACATGAATTAAAGAAGAAACAAACTATGAGTCTGTACATTTGTCACTGTCAGTTTTCTTTTTGAGTGACAGAGATACCCATACAAAAACCATCTGTGCAGTTTTATCAAGTTATCCATCAGGGGCAGTTTAGGCTTCCCTTCCCAATTTTCCATGTTGTACCTCAAGTCAAGCTTCTTTTTATGCTCTTACCAAAAACACAAGTTATTTTCTACAATTATGTGAAAAGAATTCAGTTAAGAGGAGTGTCATATGAGTAAGGAGTTCTGATGCCCAGACAGAAACAAGAGATGACTGACCAGTGAGTTGAGTCAGTGAATTAGAAATTAGAATGAAGGTAAGTGAACTGGAGAACTCATTTATTCCCACTGAGAGGGCTGATACTGCACTGAAGGGATGTGGAAATAGTGCACAGGTCTTTGCACAGAGTGAAGTTTGCTGTCAGTGAACAGACACTGCCTCGCTGGAGATGCTGAACCCACTCTGTCACTGGTTTTTAGATTTCCATCCTAGCAGCTTTGGAAAGAAGTGTGACTTTGCTTTGTACAGGAACATTTCTGACAACTTTATCATTGTTCCTTGTGTCTACATCTTCACATTTGCACTGTTGGTGAGAAGAGAGAAAGGTGAAAAGTAATTGATGCTTTTGCCAATGATCAGCAGTTTTTCTTTCCAAAATCAAGAGTCTCAGATGTTCATGCACCTCCAAAATTTCGTGAAGCCCTTTTGCCCACTGAGAGGGCTTAAACAACAGGATCAGGCATATAACATCAACTTAATAATATATGATATTTTTCCAGTACTATATACTGAGAATACTGTCTTAGACAGATGTAGGCCAAGAGAAAAATGTGAATGATGGATTCTTGCTGCCTGCAAAGGAAATGAAGTGAAGGATATGTATGGTAGTCAGCAAGACCTGCATCTTATCAATAAAACATTAACTGTGACAGTTGCAGGTGGAAATGCCATTCCACTGAAATGTTGTCAGTTTGTTCCAAGCCTTCTGTTCTTAAAAATGCTTACTAATTGTATAAATATTATCATCATTAAGGGCCCATAAAAACACATATTGGATCCCCTCCTAGGGCTAGCACAAAGTGTCTGCAATGCCTCCTAATTTTCAGTAGGATTTGTGCTTGTAAGTACTTGTCTCTTAGAGGGATGATTTTCAGCCACTCCAAATAATTCACCTTTTGAAAGACTCTCAATTTTACTTCTAATCACAAACTCCAACTAGAAGGGGAAATATATTGCCATGAAATATTGGGAAATTAAATATCACAAAGACCAGATAATCAGCAACAGAACTTAATGCCATTGACTTGTAGATTCTTATATCAAAGACAGATTTTTAATTGCTGCTTGTTAAATCCTTGGGTTTCAGACTGATATTGGAGAAGGTTTCTTTGGCCTGACATCATCTTCATTTTGTGCCCACCACAGCAAGTGATGTGATCCTAACATCCTGCCCTGGCTCCCAGTACAAATGTGGCACTACAGTCTCCTCCTTATTTCATCAGTGTAAGCAGAGAAACTCCACTGAAATGAATGAAATTTTGTGATTGCAAAAGTAGTGCAATATTAGAGGCAGTCTAAGAGCACTGCAAAGCACAAAAAGCAAGTTTTCCATGAGCTGATACACCTGCCTCACCTGATGTTCTGCTGGATATTTATGTGTAGCTCTGCCTTTCAATCAAGATTGTTATGCATAGTGATATTTCCAAATAAAAGTCCTTTTCAAATGATGTGTAAATGAACTTTTAAAAGTATTCAGTTTCATGACAGAGACTTTTGCTACTGGCATGAACCAGACTTCAAATAAGACTTTACCTGAGATCTGTGAAATAGAGCCACTGTCTTTGTGGTGGAACTGTAAGTGAGGCTACTACAAATCTTTCTAGTGCTGCCTAAGTTTGTTAGGCATGAGCCCTCTGACTGCTGCTGTACCTTATGGGTTGTGCACAAGCTGGGATCCCCCAAAATGACCTTTGCTTTCCAGGGTTTCCTCATTCCATAATTACAGAGGGTGTTGAGTGAGCATCCACAGAAGTTCAGGATGGGAACACAAACACCAACAAACCAGCAGCTGTAGTTATCTGTCAATCCCAGACACAGCCCCTGGACCTGCTGAGGACAATCCTCTCTGCCTTCAGCTGTATTCCATATTCCATCCTGGGACAAGGGGGACTGAATGCATTGTCATGCTCCATGGTTCCACTTTCCTCTTACACTGCACATTATTGTTGTCACCTCTGACTTCCTCTGTGTTTCCTCTGACTTCCTGCAAACTGTTTGGGGTCTGAGCATATTGTTTGGTGTTCATGTGTGCTGCCACATGCCTGTACTGCACACTAAGCAAGGTGTGTTTTGTATTCTGGTACCTCCAGCAGTGCCCTCATTTTAGCATTTGACTGTGAAATACAGCAAAAGAAAGCTTCTTCTTTTGGTTGGCTTAGAAATCTAGTTGTAGAGATACAATCATTAAAAACAAGCATTCAATGCCTTGCAACTGTCTACCCACAATTTGGACATGACAGTTTTTTCTGAAGTGTGGAGAAGAGTGAAGGCAGTGCTCTCTTATGGATCTTTGACTGTCATCCAAATCCCCTTTTGCTGATACACAAAGACAGTGCTCGATTGCACAGATACATTTTGCACCTTTCTTATTTGAGAGACTGAGATGATACTCTAGAAGAAAAGGACTGCCTTCTGAGTTTCTACTCCCAGCCACTTCTGAATTTTAGAAATCCTTTCCCATTACTTCTTTTCCTATTCATTGCATTCTCCTTTTCCACAGTTACTTGATATGTTAAGCAGAGACTGGCTTAAGATGAATGGAAAGCTAATCAAATATTTACATCATGGTGATTTGAACATATGCAGTACTAACACACTGTGTGTTTCTCACTGGTTGAATTAAAAACTTCTGTTGCAGAGGTAGCTAATTAAAGAGGTTTGCTACATCAGGATTGATAAAGTAAAAAAAAAAAAAAGTTACTGGTGTCTTTCTTATGTGGGGTTTTCTGTTGACTGTATGAAGAGCTGCTCCCAGGATTGCAGCTGACAATGCAAAGGGAAAGTGCATTTCAGCTCCTCTGCAAAGGGAATTGAGAAAAAATTGATGGTGGTTTTTCTATATCCCTGATGATGGGAATTCTCTCTTCTCTAATGCTGGGGGAAGATGAAAATGTCCAATGTTTAATGGTTTTCAGAGAGCTGCCATAGCAAGCAAGCTGTGAAGACAAAGCCCTCACAAGTGGTAACAGGAACAAGATACAGTGAATTCTCTCTGTTTTGGGTCTTTTTATTTGTTTAGGATAATCAATTTACTTGAGAATTTATTCTGTGAGCAAAAAAGTATTGCACAGATAAGCATTTTTATAACCTATCTGCCATATCTCAACAAGATCTAAAGATTTAAAAGCTTCACATGCATGATAAAAGTCTTGCTTATGCTTAGGCAATTATTTTTCAAATTTAAATGTCTCTGTTAATAATGTGTTTTTTACATTCCTAAAGGGCTTCAGCTCATCTGAAGAACCAACTAACATCAGATTTTGTTTTTTAAATGGAAGACAACTCTAATTTTAAAATGCAGTATTTACTTAGCTCTCATTTAACTTAAATTTGATGCATTTAGAAGTGTCCTAATTTATATTCAGGATCACCATTTCAATACCAATGATCAGAATTTCATACATATTTGTGCTCAGCAGCTACTGCATGCATACTGATGAGTCCTTTCCAAGGCATTCCTGTGGCACTAACATTTGCAAATGCTGTGCTGACACGGGTGGTCCTGCAGGTAAAAAACTGCACTGAGGCACGCTGTCCCCAGACCATTGCAGTGATATGGATGCCTCGGGTTTGAGGCATCAATACTGTCAGTCCAAATCCAAGATAAAGTAGTAAAAATGGGATGCAAAATGCAGGAGGGGGCACAGAGTCCCTACAACTGCCTGTGCTTGCGTGCCTGTGTCTGTAAAAGCAGTCTGGAAACTGAAGTCGTGGCAGTTTTTGCAGCAGCTGGTTACACGTATGATTGAGAAGCTCGTATTTTGTTAAACATGATTCTCCTGAGAAGGAAAAATTCAAGGCTTCTCCCCAAAGGGAAGTTCATGTTCCACTTGCCTCTGATGTGTATCAGCCACATTTAAGATAAGCAGTACCGCCCCTGCCTTGGGATGAAGCAAGGCCAGCCCGTCCCCCACACACCCCGGTGGCTCTGGGTGTCACAGGGACACATCGAGCTCGCTGGGATCGGGGCCGGCCGCGGGCAGTGAACCGTGAGGGCGCCGTGACTGCTCCCCCCTCTGAGAGCTCAGCATTCCCAGGTGAGGCAGGGAGGAGTGACTGTGAGCACCTCCAGGACGAATTACTGCAGACAGCTAGAGAAGGGTTCTCAGTCACCTGTCACAGCTTTTTGAAGCTCACACCAGAAATCAGCAGAGAGGGGCACTGAATCTAAAGCTGGATGAACTGTAAGCCACTTGTGCCCTTGCCATGACTTATGAACTGTCTGTTAAGTCTCCCTTCCCCAGACCCCACACTGCTGAAGGATATCTCTCTTTCACAGGATACTGCTTGTTAGAATTCACATTAGAATGTTTAATGCTCGCCTAAAATAGAGAATAATTGCATACATTTTTTTACTGTTTCAGGCTCTGCTGTGCAGAACAAAGCCAAAGCTACTCTTTAATAATGTAATTTCAGCAGCACTGTAGCATACACAGCCTTGCACTCTGTGGTTCTGCTCCTCGTGGACTGATATATCTGCTTATCATTGTATCACAACTGGAATGCTTTTTAAATTCTTCTCTCTCTTTCTCTATTTTCTACACAAAGAACTTAATAAAGGACATCAAGCTGCTTAGGTGGCAAAAATCATAGTCAAGATCCTTCCATTTTATTTACAGAAAACATGATTTCTTCAGCCGTACTAATTTCTAATACAGAGCTAGGCTGACTGCCTGTCATTTTTACTTTATTTTAAAGGAAGGCTGGTGAGCAGAGGCTGGTGCTAGGAACTGCAATCCAACAAGTTCAGTCTTACAGTAAGAGTGCATATTTCCCAAGGGATGAGGAAAACCAAGCTGGGGGTTTCTGCAGCCACTGCCTCCCTGTCACTCAATGTCTGCTCTCATCGCCAGAGCCACGGATGCCCCAGGATGGCTCTGCCCCGAGACTGCTGCTGTGCCACAGCACAGAAACGGGAAATGTGTGAGTGGAGCTTCTGCAATCCCTGGCTGACTGTAACCACTGTGACAGGACCCTTTAGGAGTTGCTGTACATTGAAGCATTGAAATGTTTTGTTTTGTATTTTTTTGTTTGTATTTATTGCTTTGTTTTGCAGAGGACTGCCACAGTACAGTCCCTTACTTGCACATTTGCAGCTAAAAGCTAATTATTACTTTCACAAGAACCTAAAAATTGCCTAATACCATTGCCTGTGAACTGTCTACCTCTTTGATAAAAGTATTTCTCCAAGCATAACATTTGTCTCCAACAGCTCCTTCTACAGAAGCTGTTTTGGGTAATGGTAGGAAAGCATCTCCTGTTTTTGCTGAAGATCTTAAATTACAAAGCTTCTCCAAACCAGTTCATGAGTCCTTTCTCAGGAAATTTTCTGGATCTGTGGATTTTTTTCCCTGTGGACCTTTCACAGGGAGATGGAATGATCTGTACATGGGATAAGGCAGAGGACAGGGGGATCTCATAGTGCTCATAAAAAAAATCCTCATTTTAGCCATTTATCAGTACTCTACCAGATTTTTTCAGTCCTCTGTAGCTGCCATATAACAAATTCTAACTGCATAGTTACTTTTTCAAGCAAATTTTGCCTGTCTGTCTCAATAATTTGCTCTGTCCTTCCATTCCCTGATATGCAGCTCTGCTGACACCACACAAAATCTCATTACAAATTGCCTTGAGTAGACTGATGGGCTCTCCACAAAGGTGCAGCTCATTCCTCTTCTCTGGGAGGGGATCAACACCATTACATCTTCCATTTCTAGTTCTATGTACCAGTAGGATTTATACATTGGAAAACTGGTAAAAAAAAAAAAGTTCTACTGATCCTAACCCACAATATGGGATTTTAAAAGACCACAAAATAAAAGGGAAAATATCTGTATCAATTAATAAGCTCTGGATTGAAGCCTTAGCAAGAGTCATGCTTGCATTTCTTTATATACCTCACTATTGTCCCATTCAGCTTTATTTTCACTAACCCTGCCTTTTCCTTTCATTTTGTACAGTCCCTTCCCTTTTTTACATTGCACAGCTGTTCTTAATACTGCAGGAGCCTTAAATCGTGTCTCAGAGGAAATAAAAATATTCCTGTTAGATTCAGCAGAGGAGCCCTGCCAGGTAAAGGAGGGTTTCTCAATACAAGGCAACACAAATTCAGTTTTTTCCCTCACAGCTACAGTGGTAGGGATGAGTATCCACCTGCCCACCTGCTTCAGCCCTTCTGACAGGCTGGGATGGAAAACCCACAAAATACCTGATCATTCAGCCCTGAGTTAGAGTGCCATTCTGAATTCAAATCCAATTATTCTGCATCTATCTGTTAGCCAAGCAAAATATTTTATTGACTTTGCTTCAGCTTTCTCCTCTCATCTGAAGTTCTGCCCTTGTCTTTCTGGGCTTTTTGCTTCCCTGGGAGATGGCAATTTAATAGAGAGATTTTGAAGGATATGGGTCCAGCTGTCAAATAGAAGGATCAAAGCCTGCACACCTGTTTTCATCTCCAGGTTCTATCAAATGGGCACTCATCTCTTCCCATGGCACTTAGCCAATAAGATCATCAATGGGTCACTCCAATGTCAGCATCTGAGTGTGCAGAGCTGTGTATCAGCACAGCTCAGCAGGTCCCTCCTTGGCAAAATGAGATTTTTGGGAAACCACAGCTTTGAGAGGACCTCAGTGCAAAGTTATCAATGTGCAAATGCCTCAGTGCAAACACTAATGTAGTTTGGAGAGGTGTAAAACAGCAATTACTGGCATGTGCTGTGAATTAGATATTCCAGTTCCACCAGCTGAAATATGCATAGATTTGGGTGCAGGTTTTCCCTCTGACTTCCCTGGCTGCTTTTTCAGTGGTAGTGCCTTGGCTTTCTAGCACTGCATAGGGAACCTAATGACTGCTGGATTGCTCACCTTTGGTTCCACTGATAGGTTTGTTTGGTATGCCACACTTTGCTGTAAAATATTTGCATCTCCTCTGATTGATACCTTGAGAATCTGCAAAATCAAGGTCACCAACATCCTCTTCCCTGAGCACCAGAGCTCCCTTTCTCCCTCTTGCTTTCTATCTAAGCATTCTACCATGTAGCAAGCTGAAGAAGAGACCACACAAAGCAGATTTTCCCTTGCAATACAAAGCAGCCTCAATTTGTAAAAAAAAAAATAAAAAACCACCAAAAAACCTTATCAGAAACAGGAACCTGTTCATGCCAAGAAATCACTGGATGCTTCAGGAGAGTTCTTTAATAAGGAGTTGCAGCACTGAGTTCACAGTTGCAAAAGATCATATTTGCTACACCTTATAGGGGATAATAAGGAGCAAAATCCCAAACATCTGCAGGTGAGGTCTCTCCTTGTGCCTTAAACTCACATTTAGGAAGATGTGTAGATAAGTATGTGGCAGGCTCCACATGGATCTGGTAAGAGGGGTGTGAGAATAGGAGGGAGTGTTCCTGCTTTCTATCTCCTGATGGCCCCTTTCCTAATCAACTTCTATTAATTTGGATTTTCTGAGTCCAGCCTGGGAGCTGCAGTGTTTAGAACAAGGGTTTGGCAGCATGAGCTAAACAAAACAAGGATCTGATTTTCAAAATCATTTCATAGCACAGAGATTCACATCCAGTGTCACACTTCTCCAAACAGGAAAGTCACAGTCACAGAATCACAGAATGGGTCGGGTTGGAAGGGACCACAGTGGGGGCATCTGGTCCAACCTTCCTGCTCAAGCAGGGTCATCCCAGAGCACATGGCCAGGATTGTGTCCAGACCATTCTGGAGTATCTCCAGTGAGGGAAACTCCACAAACTACCTGGGCCATCTGTTCAAGATATCCTGTCTGACTTTCCTTGGACCTAAATATCTCCTTTCCCTAAGCTTGGAAAAAAAATTAAATCTACCTAGTAGCATCTAAGAACCAGTGCAAATCTTGTCCATTCTACAGCTGATTGAAAACACTCAAATATGTGCTGAGGACATGGACAGAAAGTAATGCTTTCCTGGAGTGAAACCTCCCTCATGACTGGGAACACCAGGGAAAGGGAATCTGTCATGGTTTTCAGTCCAGCACTGTGCATTTCCTTTTGTCTTTTCTTCTGTTGGAAAGCACTGACTTACTTACCTTTACCTGGAGGCTTAGCCTGCATTTCTCACACAAGCTTGTCTCTGTTGCCAGCACATTTTCCACTCATAAAGATAAAGCTTGTGGGGATGAGTGGGCTGTTAGAGCAGAGCTGTGCTGCAGGGTCTCCTGTGTTCTTCCAAGTGTTCTGTGGTGGGTGTTTGTTTTTACTTCTTTCAGAATCTATAATGACTCCATCCTTTCTGCTTTTTCCCCAGTGTTACCCGCTGCACATGAAAGCAAAGTCAACAAGATCAGTGGAACTAATATCATACTGAGTTCCTGAGGATAAGTAATCAGAATTCAAGCCATCAGGAAACAGCCTAAAAAATAAGATGCTCCAAAATATCTGGCAGCAAAAGGCCTTCACAGATACAAACAAATAGCTTTTTCCCCTCTGTGTTTTGAACACATTTTGTTTTAATCTTTGGTGGACCAATGTGGAAACCAAATTATCTTTGGGGAGAAACATGGATGATAAATGGTCTGATGCCAATTAATTCCTAACATTAAGATGCTGCTAGGATGACTCTTCTCTGATTGGAGTGAATTGGCTTCCCTGATTATACCAGGAGAGAAGCATTGTGAAAGCTTTTTATGATCTTCCTACAAAAAAGCTATATATTAAAATAGTGGTTCACTGTCTGAAGTCTGGTGCAGAGGTTGGATTCTGCCCTGATTCTGAATTATATGGATATTTCTGCCTTAGGATTTCCTCTGTATTTTCTCCTTGCCAGGATGGAGAGGATTTAATTTAAACTCAGGCAGTGAAGATTTTAATGCAGAATTCTGACCTGGTAAAAAAGCAGTAGAGCAGACCCATGCGATGAGAGAAGAGGGTTACAAAGTCCTGCCTTCTATTAATGGATGAATTTATACTTCCCAGCTATTTCCAGATTTTACTGATAGGACTTCATCCTTTCCAGACCTGAGTTAAGTGGGCCAAATCCATCTCTGGTGGGGGCCCACTCAGACTGTGGTGTTGCTGTTCTGTGACTGACATGCTGCAGAATCAGATTAGGCACCAATTTCTGCAGTGCCCAGTCCCATGAACTGTCATGCTGCCACCCAGATTTACAATCCCTGCTCCCTTCAATGTAGGACTCCATTTTACAGGGGTCCTGCAAATCAGCAGTTTGGCTTTTTACTGAAATGAGCAGAACATAAGCTATTTTTCTCACCAAAATTGAGTTAATTTGTACAGTACATTCATTATCTATAGCATAGCTGCACACAATGTATTTAATTGGTCTTTGGGATGTAGGAAGCAAAGCACTGCCCAGTTGGAATACAGCTTGAAAGACATTTTCCTGATTAGGAATATAACTGAATCGTGGTTCATTAGCAGATTTCTATCTGGAGATGGAATCTGGAGAGGCAGTTTCTAAATGATGTGGTTTGTATGAATGCTGTCTAGCCAAACAGACAGTCTGGCTGCATCTCTGTAAGTGCTATCACCATCTCTGACAGAACAAAGCTTGAGTAGGTATCTCTCAGTAATTACTCTGCAGAGAGAGAGCTGAGCTCTTTTGCTTTTTTCTCCCTACAATTTTCTATTGAAAATGGTATCATTTTACTTAATCTTTTCTACTGCAAAGTTGGATGGAGTTTTTGATCAGCCTTTTTATGGCACCTTTTTCAAAAATGAACAGCTATATTGCATTCTTTTATTGCTCCAAACTGTTTTGAATCCTCGGACAGCCACATTTATTTCTCTTTCATTATGTCTCTCCTGTAGATTACTCCTTGTTACAGCTTCTGCCCTCTTCACCACAAGAACTGGACCTGTCCTTACCCCTCTCTAAGAAATGGAGTGCAGGGGATGCTCTACCCAATTATGTTTTCACAGGATTCAATCAGTCGAGCTATGCTGATTTCCACTAGCTGAGGTCTTGGATGACTATCTCTGAAATAAGCTGTCTCCTTGGTCAGAGAGATTTCAGGCATATTATTTTACATGGGTGGTTTCTCCAGTAAATGAGCCTTGCCTGTCTATCTTTGAAGTTTTAGTCTAAAGTGGATCATTTCCTGAACCATTCACTGTATTATCAATGCTATTTCCATTTTAAAAAACCCCTGTAAGTCTTATCAGTCCATTAACATTTGCCTTGAAATTCCAGCTAAAGCTTAGGCCAGCATGCAATTTATGAGAGGAGCTGGAATTCTGTTGCTAGATTTGTTTCCTTATTTCTTTGCTCTTCCTTAATTCCCTTGAAACCTTTCCAGGGAGAGATTTCAGTACTGCAGGATGATAAATGAAGGCTCCAGGATTCCCAGGCAGAAAGACAAAGGAGGGAGCAATTCTGTTTTGCAGTTTTGTGCTTCTGCTCTTTGCCTCCCTCGCCTTCTGGCCAAGAGCATTCAGTGTCTGCGGGTCCTGCTGAAAGGCTGTAGGAGATATTTGGGATACAGTGTCAATTTTTCCTGCTCTCAGTAGCACAGGGGTCTCCTCCCCTTGGTTTTTCCCTCCTGCTGCTGCTAGATTTTGGCTCAGCACTGGATTTTTTACTCACGTTAACAAACATGTGACAGCAAGTTCCCCGAAACTTCAGTGTCTATATCCAACCTGTTCCTACTCAAGAAAAGTTAAATAAGTTGTACTTGGATTTAAGACTTTTGCCTGGGACTGCATGTTTAAAATTCTGGACAGGTTTGGCCTTGGGGCAGGTGGTGCAATGAAAAAAATGAACATTCAGCATCTTTCCAGGAGAATTTCTCCTACAGCACTGCTTATAATGAGAGCTTGCTACTCTGCTGGTTTATGCCAAGTGGAAAGGGAAATGTCAGACACTCCTGATTTATTCTACATTGCCTTTTCACCTGTGAAGCTTATGGTATCATTCTTATTCAGCCTACCTCTCCACTTTGTGCAACCAGACTCAACTTGAAGCAATGAAATGTTTTAAATAGAAATCATTTCACTATCTTTCTCCCTGAAGGAGCTGTTCAGCAGGTACACAGAGACTGAACCAGCTCTGATCAGGAAGTTTGCAGTTGAACTCACCTGTGCTGGCTTAAGAACTCAGGTTCTGTTCCATAGCAATTTCTTATCAAAATCCTATTACTTCTCTGCTTAAACTTCATCATATTCATATCTGTCCTTTCCTTTCTTCCAAAAAATCCCAGGGGGTTTTAGAAGATGGAAATTTCACCATTAATGCGTTTCAGATCTCAGTTTAACTGACAAGCTATGCTTCTTAGCTCTCATCTAACTTACAGTGTTTAACTTGATAATTAAAAATAACAATCAACACTGACAGAATTTCCAAGGGTTGACAATCACCTGTGAGACTGGACCATTGAAGGCAAGCCCAAAGCCTACTGGATTCTGCAAGCTGGTCCCCAGCCAATGCTCTTTGACAAGGTTGCTATTGCTATTTTAACCTATTTTTTTAAAAAAAGAAATTCAATATACATGCTTTATGTTATTCCCAACAGAGCCAGCTCTCCTCCAAGGCATAACGGAAGAATGGGTTTTAATAGCAAAGCTGGGCTGCAGTAAAAAACATTGCTAAAAAAATCAGCCACAGTTCTGATTAAAGTTGCTGCTCTGAGTACCAAGGGTTACAGTTACATGGAACTGAATTTTCAAGCAGAAGGTGTTTTGCTTTCCCACCCAATTAATTTTTTGAAGCTTTCCCCTTTGAGGTCTATTTTTTTTTTTTTTTTTTTTTTTTTTTGGATACTCAAGGATTTGGTGAAAGTTAACTTCAAGTGGCATCAATAGAAATCCTGCATGAAGATCTCTTGGGGATTTACAGATCCTCACAAGCTCAGCCAAACATTTCCATAAATATCACAAGGAGGTCGCAGCAGGTGAACTCAGCAGAACCTCAGAGAAAATCTTCACTGCAAAACTGCAGCAAACACAGCTCAAACTGTGCAGCAAACACAGCTCAAACTGCAGCAAACACAGCTCAAACTGTGCAATAAACACAGCTCAAACTGCAGCAAACACAGCTCAAACTGCAGCAAACACAGCTCAAACTGCAGCAAACACAGCTCAAACTCTGCAGCAAACACAGCTCAAAGTGCAGCAAACACAGCTCAAACTGTGCAGCAAACACAGCTCAAACTGTGCAGCAAACACAGCTCAAACTCTGCAGCAAACACAGCTCAAACTGCAGCAAACGCAGCTCAAACTGTGCAATAAACACAGCTCAAACTGTGCAATAAACACAGCTCAAACTGCAGCAAACACAGCTCAAACTGTGCAGCAAACACAGCTCAAACTCTGCAGCAAACACAGCTCAAACTGCAGCAAACGCAGCTCAAACTGTGCAGCAAACACAGCTCAAACTGTGCAATAAACACAGCCCAAACTGCAGCAAACACAGCTCAAACTGTGCAGCAAACACAGCTCAAACTCTGCAGCAAACACAGCTCATGCCCAGCTCCTCATGAGCAGCATGGCCCGAGGTCGGGGGTGAGGCTGCTCCCCTGAATCGCTGCCATTTTGCAGCAGAGACTCAGAGCAGGACAGACACCTGCAGCAGGGCCTGCAGTGAGGGGGAGCAGGGAGCTCAGTGAGGGGCTCTGTCCTCTCCAGCTCGGCGTTGTTGCCATGGGAAGAAACATTATCTCAACTTTCACTGTCAGCTGTGCTCTCTAATGAATGACCTCTCTGAGAAATATTCATAATCAATCTGTGTCCCATCATTCTCACTGTCAATCTGCTCTTCTCACACTGGGTTTCATTCCTCCAAGGGAACAGGAAGGTAAACTTCAGTGTGAGGTGCAGCCTTGACAAAATTACCAGGAGGAATTGAAGTGAAGATGGAAACACATCCCCAGGGTGTGTGATCCATCATCTCAGCAATTCCCACTACTGGGCTTCACAATGCTGGATGCATCTTCCCATCACCTGCCTAAAGTTCACCATCCCTCTGAGTGGGAAGAAAAGCAAGAAATCTTCCCTATTGCAGCCAAAGTTCAGAGCCCAGCCTATTAGCTCACATCACTATTAATTTTATTCTACATTAATATATAATATGGCTAATGCTTCTCTGTGGATTTCTCACGTCAGAAGAAGCAAACACATCTTTAGTTAACTAACAGGATGCAAGCAGAGTCTCAATAAATAAATATAGAGTAGCCCTGGCTTCACTGGTACTGCCTGAGGTTATCAGAGAGCCAAATACAAGACAGCACCAGCAGCATTTCCCATCCCACATCGTGAACAACAGGACATTAATTCAAACTTAGTTCCAGGTTTCCTACAAGAGTCAATCCTTAATTTGTCATTGATCTCCACTGTATGTGTCATTCTCACAGCCTCCTAACTCTTCCTAATTTCACTTACCTGGAAAGAAGCTGCATGGCAATCTTCTTCCTATGTTCTAATTAGTTTCTATCTCTCTTACCAAAGCTCAAATTCTCATAAACCAAATTGTCCTTCTTCTCATATGCTCAGTAATTTAATTAATAATTTTAAGATCATTTTTTTTTGTTTCCTGACAGTTTATTTTACTGCTGTCACAACAAAAATACTGTTGGACAACTGCATCCTGTACAGACACCACAGTTTAAGGTGGCAATTCTCACTGTTGATGTGTCTTCTGTTATCAGGAACTCAGCAATCTCCTCTTCCCAAAGTTTTAGGGGATGCATTGAACAGTGGGAACAATTAGCATACATGTGAATGGTAGAGGTCAGAGACAATTGAATTATAATGAGAATTACCCTGAAGAGCAGGGTCAGATTTTTGAACAATTATTATAGCACTAAATATAGATTATAATTTGGGATACTAAGGGCCAGCACAGTAAAGTGGGAAACCACAGAAGTCAGTACTACTTGTCCATATTATATGGGAAAAATGCAGTGAATTTAAGAGGGTTAAAAATAAAGCACATTATCATAAGCAGGTTTCTATAAACTGGATTTCTGTAGGCAGCTGAAGAAAAAGCACTGTAGCCAAGAGTACATGTATGACTTTGGCTATCATTCAGTCTTCTAAACACTTGGAAAGACACCAGAGGGATCTGGCAGAGAGGCACAGAATTAATTTTATTTTTCTCCCTAACAAACCTCCATGTATGTATGATAAGATTTAAGGAATAAGATGTATAAATCCCAAGTGATTATTTAAGGATATCATTTAGCCTTGTAATTACTGTGGTCTCTTAACAGCTGTTATGTTTAATTGATTGCAACGCTTCAGGGCTGGAACGATTTATCTCGGAGCTCCATCTACTGACCCGAAGGCAGCGTGACTTTGTTCGGAACCATCCCGCAGCTTTCAGACCTGAGCTCGGTTCAAACCTGGCTAAATCTCGCTGTGAGGAGGGACGAATAAACCTCCCTGAGAGCTGCTGGGACGCACAGTAGGAATCAGTCAAAACAGGTTTCATGTGAGCTCTCTCTAAAAAGAACTAAATTGTTTTATCAAATAAGTTACACCAGAGCGTTACAGAGAGACTAAGGAAAATGAAACCTGTACGAACCATAACAAGGCATTTGGAAATAGACTACATCTGAAATTCCAAACATTGGAAACAAGCATTTGGAAATAGACTACATGTGAAATTCCAAACATTGAACCATAACAAGGCATTTGGAAATAGACTACACGTGAAATTCCAAATAGAAAGAACAAACATTTTCTTTGAGATTAACTGTATTGAGACTGAGCAGTGGCTGAGATTTGTAAACAAATTTATCTCACTGTCTTTTTATTCTACAGAAAGGATGGATGAGATGTGGATTGAACCTCCCTGACAGGGCACCTTGCACTGATTAGAGAAGTTCTAATCAATTCATTTGATTGCAGCAAAATGCCCAAATGAACTCAGTCTCCTGCCATCTTGAACACAGCTCCCAGTGCTAAGAGTGGCCCCCAAAGGAATATTTATCACTGCAGTAACAGTGAAGGGATGGACAGCAGCAACACTTTGCTCCATAGCCTGGGGTGCCCTGATCAGCTCTGAGTTTTGTGAGGAATTTCCACTGCAGGAAAATCTCTGGAAATGCTCTGGCTGTGCTAGCACTGCACACAGCCTGCTGGCAACAGAGAGAAAAGGGGATGTGTGGGGTCAAAAATACTCCATTTTTTCAACAAAGAGAAAGAATGCTACAGGCAAGTGCAGTTATACCTGACAGCAAAATGACCCAGCCAGGCATCAAGTGCACTAACCTCTGTCCAAGCTGGATTCTACTCAGAGGAATGAGAACATTCAAAGAGAAAAACTAGGACATTAAAAGTCTTCTTTGGAGATTTGTTCGTGTAATAAAGCACAACAGAAATATTTTTGTCGGATTCTATTTCTATCCTGAGGTCTTTACTGGCTATTAATTAAAAATGTATTGTCTGCTTAGATAGACAAAGATGTTCAGGAGCTCAAGTAAAAGATAAAGAAAATAGACTCCATATAATTAAAAAGAATTCTGAAATATGTTTAATTACGTATTTTATCCTCTCTGAAAAGCAATTTAAGTACGTTTCCTTTGCTATCAATAATGACATTAATGAGACGATTTTCAGCTGTCTGAAGGACCCAGTAAACCAAGGGCCCCTGGGGCACAAGTGCAATCCAGGGCTGTGTACACAGACCTGGCATGCACAGAGCAGCAGCTTCTTTTGGACATGGCTGCACTTCCTGAAGCTTCCAACTCCATTCCCTCCAAATGCATTGTACATGTACAATTTTTTTATTATTATGCCTGATGCATTATAAACACTAAAAGCTCTGTTGATTTTACAGGTCACTGAGAATACAACCAACAACAGGACAAAGTTGTCACTGCAGTCTTTTCTTTCTCCTCACAAGTTTTGCTTTGGCTCTGTCCTTGCACAGGGAACACCCACCTAATCCATAATATTCTGCTAATTATTCCTTGCCAAGAACACTTTTATCCCTATGAAAATTCCACCTGCCACTGTGACAGAAACAAAGCATAAAAGCCTGGCATAAAGGAATAAAATCTAGCAGGAGCTGATAACATTTTCTTGACAGAACTGTCTAGTTTAGTTTGAATTTCCAGAAACAGCACTCTGCTGAGAAAGCACAAGCACCCACCTCCCCTGCAACCCATTCCATGGATTCTTTATCTAGATCCACCCATCACACTGAGAAATTTTGTCTCAAACTTTCAGAGACTGCGAGCAGCAGCACATCAGCTCCTACCAGGGAGGGCTCTGGCCAGCAAAAAAGATCTGGCAATGCCAAGGATAAAGCTGTTGGTGCCAGGCTCCTGAGCAGGGCTAGTGATGCCAGGGGCTGGTAGCCCTTGCTGCCCTCCTGCCCCTGCCCTTTCATCCTCAAAAGAGTTTATAACCACAGCACAGAACAACTCTGCCAGGGCTGAGGAGGCTGAAGAAATCTCCTTGCTCAAGGATGGGCTGAGGAGCTGAGGGTTTCAGGACACTTATTTTCTGAGAGAATGTAACCACACAGCTTTAGCCTGGTTCCCTCTCCCCTTCTCATTTTTGCCCCTGAGCTATGGTAAATGAGCCACCGCAGCCATGTACTGTTGCCCAGGTACTACAAAAACGGCAGGCACCATGATGGTGGCTGCAGCCAAGAACCCTCACAATGCCAGAAAGAAACTCCCCAGTTAAAAAACTAACCTTTTCCTCAGCGGCTTCTTCCCCTGAGGGCTGGGATCTTCTCAGCCTGGGCCTGCTCCTCCTGGGCGCTGCTGCCCTGCATCATCTGCCAGGCTGGTGGCAGGGCTCCTCTAACTGGGTGGCCATGTTGTGCTTCCCCTGGCACAGCACCTCCTTGAGTGATGGGTTCATGCTTCCTTTGTGGAAGGAATGCAACACCCACTCTAGCTACTCCATTTTTGTGTCTCATTTTTTATTTCTTCCTCTCTTCCTGGGTGTTTTTCCCTTCCAGGTGTGCCACACACAGCCACAGTAGCTCTGGGCTCCATTTTTCCCCTGAGGTGACCATGTTCTTCTTCGCACCTCAGCCCCTCCTGAGGCGCAGGGAGGGTCCTGCTGAGGCACCTGGGCTGGCAGGTGTGCAGGGACCCCTGAGCAACCCCAGCGTTCGTAGCAGCAAGAAAACTGCCATAAAAATGTCCCTTGCCTTGCCCTGAGGTGCACACCAGCCCTGGAGCCAGAGAGGATCAGCTGAAGGCCATGAGGGGAGAGCGCTCTGCCCTCACACCTCCGCACATCAAAATGGCGGCCGCGCTGTGGGGCGGGAAGGGGCCCCGTGAGGGAGATCAAGGCAGAGTTTGCTGCTGCTAAAGTGCCACGTTCTTTAAACAGAATTTGTTGCATCCAGGCTTCCATTGGGCAGACAAAAAGAACACTCAGTAGTGAGGGCACCAAGGCCTCAAAGCTGCAACAGGAACTGCAGGAGCTCTGCTTGCCCCCACTGAGTTTGAGGGACTGAATGGGGAGGGGGGGGTCAACCACCCTTGTGGTTCCCTTCCCAGGATTTTGACTAAAATTTCCACATAAGCTGTGCCAAACTTCCACGTTTACATAGAAACTTTTTTTCTTTTGGAAAATGCCACAGTTGAGGATGTTCCTTGTCTTTGCAGTCAAGTCACTCTGATACATTAAAAGATTTAGTAAAGCACCAAAGTTTAGAAAAAAATATAATAGAGCGTGTACTGAAACTCTCCTTTTAAGTCTTCTCGGAAATGGTGCTTTCAGCAGTCACTATTTGTACCTGACTGTCTGTACAGGTATTAAATGCAAACACTGTGTGCCTGCACATGGACATCTGTGAGCCAGACTCTGCCCTGCTAGAAATGCACACTGGTATGATTCTTTCATCAGTTGTTTTGGTTTGGTTTTTGGTTTGGCTTTTTTTTTTTTTTTTTTTTTTCTCTAGACAGTACTGGTATCAATTTAGTGCAATTTCCTTAAATTTAGTAGAACCTTTTTTAAATTCTACTGAGAAGTAAGAGCTGACTCTTCTGTATTATGTCAGTCTAAATGATCGTACATAAGGTCAGATTTTGTCTTTAATAATTTTTGTTTTCAATAGTCTTTACTGAAAAGAAATGTGTATCAACCAGTTTCTCCTTTCTTCTGGTTTAACACTGCCTAAACTGCACATCCACAGCACCAGAACTGTTATACAATATTTCATTGCTGATTTCCAGCTAGACAGGGGAGGTCTTTCTAAGTAATAAGTCTATTGTTTCCTTTTTTTGTTTATTTTTATGTATTTAATTAACAATATATTCCTGTATTCTGGAAGTCTTCTTATGCGCATAAAGAGATTAAAAATATAGACTCACTCCTCCTGCAGGTTCCCAAGTAAATTTTCTTTTCTTAGTCATCTACTGATCTAAATCAGGCTGAAAACCCTGAGCACAATATCTCTCATTTTCACTTTTCATTCTGTAAATTCTGTAAATAGCCTCCATTTTTTTTCTGCTCTCTCTTTCACTTTTTTCCTCAGATGCACTTTTTCTTTCTAAATTATTTTAATTTACTCCATTTTCAGTCTTACTTCACCACATACTCTGTTCTTCATTATTTTGTTCTTATGCTCTTCCCCCTGTAAACCCCACTGTCATCATGGAAACCAGTGTAAAAGTGAGATTCTTCTTTGTCAATTTCCATCTACAATTGCCCAGAGTTCAAACCAAGAGAATGAATAACTTTGAAACCTGTGTGTATTTTTCTGCCAGGTAGGTAGACAGTCTTGCAATTTCTCTTTATTTCCCTGTTATTAAGTATAGAGTAAGTAAACTTTGTACATCTGTGAGGTTTTCTAATTCCCAAAACACCTTACTCTGTCCTGTGGAGCTTGGAGGGATGCAGTGCAGGCTCCTGAATTAAATACTCTGACAGCAGAATGAATTCTCTAATCCTGCAAGTCACTTCATTGCAGTGTTTCCTGTGCAGTTCTTCCATTTGCATTTCAGAAATCAAGTTATTTTCAGATGCATTTGTATTCTAAATAGTGCATGGCCTAATAGTAGTGACATTACCACAGAACTATTATATGTATAACATACATATATGTATAACTGTTTCTTTCTTTTCACAGTAAAGTTTATGTATCAAATTGGTTGTAAAAAAACCCCACAAATCCTAAAACTATGGGGTTTTAATTTGTTTTGGCAAAGTCCTAGTATTTCCCATGGAACTCTAATTTATCAAAGGACCTTTATTATGAAAATAAATCCTAGTAAGAATTTTTTTGTCAGGGAATTCGCAATTAAAGATAAATCTAGCTACAAAAAAATGTAATGTGTAAATGTAAATGTGGATATCAAAATGGAAATTATTATACGTGAGATAAAAAAAAAAGAGCTTAAAGCACTGAAATTGGAAGGACGGGATAATCTCTGTCCCTGGGTTCTGAAAGAACTGGCACATTAAATTGCATGTCCAGCAGCAAGAATTTTTAATAAAGCTGCTGACTGGTAGCAGAGCACTGCTGAAAAGCAAACCTCTCACCAAGATTTCAGAAAGGGGAAAAATGTATAACCAGAAGACACAAGAGTGACCTCAACAATATTCAAGAATTTAGAAGGTTTTTCCTTTAAGAAAAACATCCATGTGAGTAGAAAAAAAAAAAGGAAAATGGGCCAAAATATAAGTAAAGGTTACCAAAGGTGAAGAAGGTTGAGTGAATGTATCTGTGTTGATTAAAACCATTGCTTTAATCAGCAGAAAGTGATGCAGATAAGATCTATCTGCAAAGAAGCTTCTGCAAAGGAAGTTGTGACTAAAATGCTAAAACAGGAAAAGCCCTTGGTTGTGCTAGAAGAGGAATTGTTTTCTCAGGGGAGGATATGATTGTAATTCTTGAAAGATCAATACTGGAATCTGCCTTATTTAATATTTGCAGTAATGACTGCCACCAAAAAGTATGCTAATGAAATTCTGCAAAAAGCAAACACTGAGAGATATTACTACCACAGAAGAGGATTAAAGGCTCAAACAGGAAAGAAATAGATATTGTGACAACTGGAATAACAGAAAGGGAATGAAATTTAAAAGCATATAATATATGTATGAAAAACCAACAGCAGGAGCTCGGCACTTGGAAACCAAACATGGAACAGATCCATCAGTTGAACAGAGGCTACCTGTAAATCACTGCTCTGAAGACATCTGTGGCAAAGCTGAACAAAATCTTAAAATATTTTAGATTTTATATTGCTGGTAGATATATGAAATTATTAATTCAACTGTACAAGACATTCCTGGAATCTCACATTGAACATTTATTTTTATTCTCTGTGTCGGAGTGCTAGGTGGGAGTGTGCTGTAAAAATGGGAAAGCTTCTCTTACTGAGATAATGAAGATAGTTCATCTTCTTTCCCCAGAATTATTATCAAGGCATTAAAAATCTATAATATTCACCATTTTGAATCACAAGACTGCTGGATAGATCAATGTCATGATAACATGGCCAATAAATCAACACTAAAATATGTAATTTTGAGAGGATGGATTACTAATTATTTCCCTTAAAGATCCACATTACACTTTATTTACTACCTCAACACAAATATTCATGGTAATTTCTACATTTTACAGCAAGCAAAACTCATTTAGATAAGATTTCCTACAGATGATGATGTTTTTATTTGCTTTTTAACAATTTGTTTTTAAAAGGGTAACATTTAACACTTGGGAAAAGTGAAGATTAAGATCTGTGTACTGACTGAGGCTTGTCTGAATAAAGAATGGACACAAATATTTTATTTTAGTTATGACGTTGTCTTATTTATTAAAGAAAATTAATTCTTTTTCTTAACTGGTACCTTTGTAAAAGATAGATATTGTGTCCAATTGGTGCATATATTACATCTACTCTCCTATCTCTGGTTAATAATTGAAACTGCAGTACAGATTTGTACAGTGCAGGCATGTATAGATTTTCTATTAAAGGACAGGAAACCTTTGGATGCCTGCCAGTAAATATTCTGTGAACATTTTTGCCAACTACAAATAAGAGTCACTATCATTAACACTTCAAATTTAAGAATACAGTGTGCTCAAGAATACCAAACTTGTTTGGTTTTGTATGAGTTATGAGGTAAAGAATGCTAAAATAAAAGATAAATATTCTTAATATGCAATTTCAATAAACTTTATAGATACACACTTTATTCAGGAACACTCATCTTTATGTGAATGTATTAATTCACTTTATTACGTGTATTCATGTTAGTGCTTTTATTCCATTAAATATTGCAAGATAAATCCTATATTAAATAAGTGAGGAAGTTTACTATAATATTGAAAAGCGGCGTGCTCCAGATCAACATTTTCAGATCCATTATCCACGGAAAACAGGCATCATATGTTTAGGGAATCCTAATAAACTTTAAGACAACAGTCCTGTTGTGTGCAAAGTGATTACAGTGTGACATCTGTGGGCTCAAACTGCTTTGAAAGGAAACTCAGCTTTGGAATAAGGACATTTCTGGTGGTGGAGGCTGAGGATGGAGCTGGGACACTGCATGAAATCCACTCCCTGTCCCGGGGTTACTGCCCTGGCGTGACAAAGCAGGCACACCACTCCTCCAGCCACAAATGCACCTCCTGTCCTCAGCTTCAATGTGTGATTTTGATAAGACTTCCACCCTCCAGTATTTAATTTTAAATAAAAGTGTGTTTGTTTGCTGGTGCTGGTATTTTAAAGATGACAATACACATGTAGAAAGAGACAACTGCTGCTATTCTGCCAAAGCTAGGGGTCATTAGGCAGGATCATTGCTCGTCATCAACCATCAGGTACCGTGACTTCCCACCACTGCTGGCCTTGTATTTCCTGTTATTTCACAGGCACGGGAGAGGGCTGAGAGGCTCCTCTCAGCTGTGTTCTGCATGGATGAAAGCTGTGTGTTCTGCATGGATGAAAACTGCATGTTCTGCATGGGTGAAAGCTGTGTGTTCTGCATGGGTGAAAGCTGTGAGTTCTGATGGATGAAAGCTGTGTGTAGTGCATGGATGAAAGCTTCATGTTCTGCATGGATGAAAGCTGTGTGTAGTGCATGGATGAAAGCTGCATGTTCTGCATGGATGAAAGCTGCATGTTCTGCATGGGTGAAAGCTGCATGTTCTGCATGGATGAAAGCTGTGTGTTCTGCTGCAGGGCCCTTCCCTTCCCTTCCCTTCCCTTCCCTTCCCTTCCCTTCCCTTCCCTTCCCTTCCCTTCCCTTCCCTTCCCTTCCCTTCCCTTCCCTTCCCTTCCCTTCCCTTCCCTTCCCTTCCCTTCCCTTCCCTTCCCTCGCAGGGCCCGGGGAGAGCTCAAAGAGGCTCTGCCTGCAGCAGCCACTGCTGTGGAGGTCAGTCTTTCCAACAGCACAACCCTGCAGCTACAGGCAACCTTTTGTGACAGTTGGGTCCCACAGCTCCAGGGAAATCGAAGAGATGATTTGGTGTCTTTTTCTATTTGTTTTCTGGAGTTGATCAAACTAGACTTTGCTGACTTAAAATCAAGTTTGATTTAGATTCAAAGGAAATGCTGCTAACAACCTATTGTCTGGTTCTGTTATTTCTATGCTTCATAATAGCTAATCTTGCAAATATTTTCACTTACTGTGATGAGAGATAGTCTGATTTCATGATGGCAAAGTATGAAATGTCAAAGAAATATGCCTCTTTGGTTTCCCTTTTGTTTCTGCAGTGAAAATACTTTAGCATGGCTTCACACCTGTGCATGCTTATCATTATGCTGGTCAGCTGTCTGCTACTTTCATGTCTTTGTCCATAATCTCTGCTGCCACCGGTGATTTGCAGTCCTCTGTTGAATAAGTGGACTCCTTTTTTAATTTGCTGTTTCAAGGAGGTAGAAAAGAGGATGATGCCCTACCAGTGCATTGATTTTATTTCCTCTTCCACTGTTTACTTTCTACATTGTGTTAGTGGACTTTTAAGTTCCAGGAGCCAGCTGAGGTAGCTCACCAACACATTTCATGTTGGAAAGAGAGAAATGCAAGTTGTCTTACCACAGCAAGGACATAAGTCTGTCAGGGCAGGAGAGCTTTACTCCCCCAGTTTGGAGACAGGCAGGCATCCTTTCAACTTGACTTTTTATGTTCATATTTGCAAAAGTCCTCTTCTGTGAAAATGTATCTCAAATATATGTACATTCACTGTACAAATAATCTACAAGATTATATTAAATTGGAAAGATTATCCCATCATTGTCCATAGAAAAATTTTGTGGAAATAACAAAGAGAAGGAATGCTTCTTAAGCAGCATCCTTCAGTACACCTGGCTGGAATGAGCTAATGCAAATCCACTGCTGGTGCTTGCATTCTCTTCCCTACTACAAACCAGTTTCTCTCTGACATACAGGTTTAAGGAGCCAGCAAGAAGCTTTATCATCTCACTGGGAGTCTATCAATTCCCAGAATTATCCCCAAAGACCAGACAATGTTCTATTGCTGTGAATACCAGAAATCAATTTCAGCATGCATGCCAGAGATTAATCATCACTACTCTTGTCTGTTCTGTCTCCAAGCTAAACATTTCGATGATAGTCTCTCATTCTATGCTGGTAAGTAACTACTATTTGGTAATTTCATTTTTATTGGCTTCACTGAAGTATCCATGAAGAGTCCAGGCTGAAGAGGAAGAAATTATGGCAAACAGATGGTTTTATTTATTTCGCATTGTTTAAGTTACTTCAGATATTCTGAAATCTAATTCAGATGTGAGGTGGAGAAATGCATTTAGAAAATGTGGGATATGTACCAGTGTTGACAATCACAAATGGAATCCTGCCCACAGCAAGTACACTTGATGTTTGTAGTGGCCTTTCAGCTGTCTCCTGCCTTAGCCATCCATTAGCATTGCTTTAGGCTTGCTGACAAGGTAATGTGACAATTTCAGCACAAAATAGGTGCTAAGCAAAGATGACTCTAAACGAGCCACCTACTTACTGTGCTGAGCGTGACTGTTTCTGCATGAAATCCTTTTTTTGCTGTTTGGGAGAATTCAAATGTGATTTTCTGTTCTTTTTGTCTAAGATAATATGACAAGAACTATAGCTAAGGGGAAGGAGAATGAGGACTGTGGATTAGAAATGTGTTTATTTCTCTAGGCAGAAGACTGATTGACAAGCTGACTGCTATCCAGTATAAAACTCACTAAATCTGGGAGCTAACTGAAGTAAAATGGTGCTGTAACTAAGGCACCCCTGCAGCTGCCATAGCACTACCAGAGTGTGACTATCCCTTGGGTTTTCAATTACTCTTTTTTCTATTAATGCCTACAAAGGTGACCTTCTATAGAAACAAAAGGTTTCTTCTGAAGGGATAATTATTGTCTTAGACATGGACAGTAAGCAAACAGTCAGGCTGTGATGATACAATGGTCTTTATTTATTGCAAACTGACTGAATTTCTCACACAAGTTTTTTACCATGGATCTATTTTTTTTCAAGATAGGGATCTTTAAATTCTCTATCATTTATTTGGGGAAAGCATCCACATGTGTGTGTGCATGTATATTTATGTCTGTCTCACTCTTTTCCCCTTAATGCATTTTATCTCTTGCCTATATGAGAGGTGTATTGATGCAGAATAAGAACTGCTACGTGTTTGGTTTCCTTGCTGGTGTTCATTTCTCTAAAGGTCCACCCCACCCTTCTGGAACTCATGAAATACCCAGATCACACAGCTTTCAGTTTAATCACTATTTCTTTTCTCTTAAATAAAGATCTTGTTACAATAAACAAACAGCAGTGTTAATAATAAAGTCTCTGCTGTTCATATTTAAGAACTGTTATATGTTAAAAAGATACTCAATTTTAAGTACTCGAGCTTTATTTTAGTTGTGTTTGTTAAAGAAACCAGAAGTGCTCATATAACTTTGATACATTTTTAAGACTTTAAAATATGTATAAACTCCATCCAATTTTCTCTGATCACAGCATAGAGTTTCACCTTTTTAATATAGCAGATGAAAGTCAACATCTAATGGTCCTCTGGTAAAAACTGGTTTAAATACTACAACAACAATAAAACCCCACACACCTCAGTGGAATTCCTGCTTGCACTATAGATGACAACATTTTAAAATAAAGGAATTGATGCTGAAATAGAATTGAAAAGTTAAATCTGTTTATTTCAGTTTAAAGAACTTAACTGCAACCAAATTTGAAAAAGGTTTAACCCAAACACATTTCAGCCATTTCAATTTTTAAGGTAGTTAGAATATAATCATCTTGCACTGTTTCTATGCTGCCCTTTCCCTCACATTAAAAAAAAAAGTTTACTACAGTACAATTTCACCCCGATTAGAAAAGTGGAATATGCAGTGTACAGAAGTGCCTGGAAGAAATTTATTCATTGTCATGTGAGCTTGTTTGGGGCAGGATCAGACAAGCTCTGAGCCTGTCAGCAGAGAGCTGAGCCCCGCAGGTCTGTGGCAGCACTGAGGGGTGTGTGCTGCTGGGAGCTCAGCAGCAGGAGGGGGTTTGGCACTGCAGCTCAGCCACAGCACGTCTGAAACTCTTTCATATTTTTTATAAGGAGCTTCTAACTATGAGGATGCTAAAAATATGCTACTTCTTAAAATGATATTCTGGGACAGGTGAAGGTGAGAGTTCTTCTTGGGCAGTTCTGCCTCTCCACATATTGATTATGCCCTGGCTGAGCTGCAAATACAGTTCTGCACAGTTTTAATGGAGAAGACCTGATAGTAGTAGTAGTACTGTATCAATTTTTATAAAATAACTTATGACAGTCCATAATGGATACTTCCAAACTACAAAGATTAAAAGGTAATTTTTGAATAGGGGATTTTTATCTTCATATGTGATATCTTAAAAATTTGAAAGATACTCTTGATTTTTTATGTATAAGAAAATGTGTTTTGACCAAGTGTGGAAATATTTATTAATGGAGATCTTAGACTGAACAAATTTCTTGATTAAGTTGCTGCTGCTTGCTGAAATGTCAGAAAAATTTTCTTGTGACAGAAAAATTTTCTTGCCAAAAAATATTTCTTGTATGAATATTATCTGGAAAGTCTGAGAAGGAGGAAAACAATCCAAACCCCAATTTTCTGATATTCACTTTTATGACAGTCTTTTGAATTGTTCACTTTTAGCTAAGTCATTGCTTTTCCTCACTGTCTCATGTACAAAGCAAACTGTACACCAAAAGCACACACTTTATATGATTCAGAAGTTGGAAAGGAGTAGAGATATTATTGCTATTTATTTCAATAACATAAAGTCAGCAGGTTGCCTTCCTTTCATTTTGGCAAGACAATAATTCTTATAAATGCTACTTTAATACACAATTCTTTACACACTTTATGTTCTGCTCACACCATATGTTATATTAAATGCTAGAGAAAACTAAGTTTTGAAGAGTCTTTATTGAGCCTCATTTTCTTTCAAATATGAACAGAGAAGAAAATTATAATAGACATGAAACTGCATCCACATACAAGTCTACACTTCATTCCAAAAATGTATTTAGAAATCGTTTTATGTTCTCTCTGTTATGGTCTTCTTACAGTGTGTGATTAGGCTAACTCAAATATATAGACAAAAACATAACAGGATTGGAGTAACAGAATTCTCTGAATGGCCTGCAGAAATAAGGATTTACCTCACAAGCAAAGTAAAATGTTCACTTTTCTACAAAAAGCAAGTCTAGTTATGTTTGAAACAAACTATACGGAGAGTATAATAAATCTTGAATGTTTAGGCGGAAGTTGTTCAAAAGAAAAATCCACGTGACTTTGAAAGATGTGGTTTAATTAGTGAAGAAACTGGTACAGCCCATGGTGGTACGCCATTTTAGAAAGAGAAAAGATACATTTCTGTGTATTTGAGTAAATGTCTCGAAGAATAGTATTATGTGACTCAGAATAGAAAATTACTGAGATAAATACATGTTGCCTACCTTTCTCACCCTCCGCTTAAGTATCCAAAGGAACACAGATTAGGTATCTATGAAAAGATATTATTACAGTTTTTTAAAATGTGTCATCCATCCTCTTTCATTCTACAGCTAAATTACCACAACCCCGAGCATTGAGTAAAAATATGGAGCATAAAATTAGGAATATTTTATCTGTCTATATGTAATACAGAGTCAATATTTAGAATGAGTACAGGAACATCAAGGCCCTGGCAAAATCCTGCTGGAAACCTGCAGGACTCGGGTGCAAAATCCTCCTGGGTCTTTTGCAAAGTGAGAAGGCCGAAATCTCGGCTGAGCTGTGGCAGGCACAGGGCCTGGCCGCTCCCTGCAGACAAGAAGAGTTGCTGCCAAAGCACAGTGTTGCCAAATCCCCAACGGCCCTGCTCTGCCCCCCAGGGTGCTGGAGGCTGCACAAAGGCTTCCCCGGATTCTTTGCACCAAGGGAAGGTTTCTTCTGCCAGGTTTGTGAAACAAACTCCATTGCAGTTAGAATTGTTTCAGAGCGAGCAGATAGATGCTACCTGGTTCTTTTGAAATTTAGTAGAAAGCTTCACTACTACTTGGTATTAATTTTTATCGTGTTCTCTGTAACATAGAAGCTATAGCCACCTTAAGATTTTAAAACAGCTGATGTGTAAGTGAGAAAATTCAGCAGCGTTGTGCCTTACGTTGCAAAGTGGGGAGTTTTCTCCTGAAATGGGCTACTGTGTAAACCATGGGTTTGCAGCTACCAGCAGTAACAAATAACAAGTGCTTTCAAAGCAATACTAGAACTGGAGCATTCCTCATTTCTAACTGTAAGCCTGCTTTTGTTTCCAGAGAATAAGGAATTCTGAGAAAAGCAGACAGATCTTTGGAATGACATATGCTTTCCACCTTCATCTTAGTAGCTTCTTTTGAAAAACAGAATGATGAAAGTGTTCTTTTTCTGCTGAGGCAGTCAATCCTCCTCATCAAGAGAAGCATGCTGCAAATTGGAAACAAAACGGGGCTGTAGTCCCGTGCATATTAAAACCGAATGCACGAGGTGTATGAAAGTGGGTGCAGATGTTAACTTGCCAAAAGGGAAAATTATCTTTTAGGGCACTACTGTAAGGGACAGTGCATTCCCGTCCGTGCACACCGGTTCCATGCAAACCCCCCACCGCGGCGAGCACCGGCACAGAGCGAGGCGCCCGCCCGTGGGGCCCGTGCCCCCCGCAGCTCCTGCAGGCTCAGCCCCCACGGCTGGGCTCGGCTCCCGCCCGCACCAAGGGGCCCGGGCAGGGGGTGCCCGGGGGAGCCGTGCCAGGCGCAGGGCAGGGAGGCCGCGGGGCGCAGGGCGCTCCCCACCCGCTGCCATGGACTCTCCTGCCCCCCGGCCCGGGTTGTTACATGCCGGGCAGCCCCCCTGTCCCGTATAAAAGCCCAGAGGACGGGGCGGGCCAGACGGGGGGTCCCGGCGATCGCTGCGGCGCCATGGAGGCGGCCGAGGCCACGGCGAAGGCGCTGCGGGCACCCAAGTGCTCCCGCTGCCGCAACCACGGCTTCGTGGTGCCCGTCAAGGGCCACGCCGGGCACTGCCGCTGGAAGCTGTGCATGTGCGAGAAGTGCTCGCTCATCACCGAGCGCCAGAAGATCATGGCAGCCCAGAAGGCGCTGAGGCAGCAGGAGACGGAGCCGCCGGCCAGGGTGGGCGCGGAGCCCGTTCCGTCGGGCGAGGACCGTGGGGCGGCTGCCCGGGAGGACGGGGCCCCCGAGCACTGCAGCCACGAGAGGAAGAAGGGCGCCCAGCCCGACGGCGGCGGCAAGAGCGCGGCATGCTGGGCGCCACCGCCGCCTCCCTTCAGGGACGACGGTAAGGACATGTCCAGAGCCTTTCCCAGTATCTCCCTCTGTTCTCTTTCCCGTCAAAGGCGCCGCTTGTGGCTCCGGCTGCCCCGAGAGCCGCTCGCTCCTGCATTCTGTCCCGCTCTCGTTGCCCGGAGGGCGCTGCGCTGCCATGTGGCTTCCGCAGCCTCGTCCCGTCCCGTCCCCGGCAGCTTCGCGGCGCGGCGCGGGAACAGCGTGCTCGGCCTCGCCGCCCCTTGCGAGCCGAGGCTTGGGCAGAGCGGCTTTCACCGAGAGGGAAATGAGTCTGGGAGTGCAACAAAACTGGATCTGCTCCGCTTATTTCTCTGAGCGCTGTCACAGTGTTTATAAACTCACAGGCACAAAATTCCAGCAAAAAAAAAAAAGCTAAAAAGTTCAGCAATAGCATGTAAATAAGTATGGTACTGCTGCAGCTGTCTGTAGCTAGCATTTCATGCTAGCACTAAAAGAAAAAGACCGTTTTGCTTAAATTCGTACCTGTAGCAAAGACTAAATTTGGTTTGGATGACCTGATGTAAAAGTGCATTTGGTATTTAAGAGCAGGGCATAAACTTCTCAGGTGAAGCAGTTGTGTTGTCTGTCATCTCTTAAATGGCTTCCTTTAATAGAGTCTTTAATGTGACTTGTCTAATTTATTATAGTAACTCCATTCTATTACTATAATAATGTTGCAGAAATTCTTACTGATGGCAGTAATCATGAATCTGAGCCTCTGGAGAGCTGGCAGCCTGTAAGACAAAATTTTGTTCTGAGAAGACTTATTTTGGACATCTGCAGTCCCCAGAGAATACTCTCAGTAACTTACCCTTTTTAGCTTTGTTTTGGAAAAAAAGTATGTTTATAGAGACAGTAGTGATACACATGTCTGTCAGTTCCTTCGCTTAACATTTCTAACCTGCTGACTAACTTCAAAAAAAGATTAGGCACAAACTAAGTACTCCAGAAGTAAACCTTTCAAAGGAAATTCTTTTCCTTCTCTGCCAATTGGAGGATGGGGAAGACAAGGACCCTATTTATGTTCAAATAGCCACTCTTTTTCCTAAAATTTCAGAGAGGCCATATAAGATTCAAGATGCAAGATAAAAAGTGAAGTAACTAATTTCTGCTTCTGATTTTTTTGTGTATGACCTTAAAACCGAGTGTGCTGTAAATTAACCCAAGAAGTGACAGATGGGACTGCATTATTAGAATGATGCTAGAAACTTAGAACTCTGCTGTTTCTGTGGAATTTTGTTTTAAGTACCACTAGAATCTTAAAACTAGAGCAAAACACTAGAGTCTTAAAACAAGAGCAAAACAACCTACCTTAACTAGAGTCAAAAGTTAAGGTAGGATGTTTTGCTCTTGTTGATGTACCGAAAGAAAAAGATTCTGCAGCCAGTGCTTTACTAAGGATAAACTTCACAGCGCACATGACAGAAAAGTTCCTGCATCTACTTGTACTTAACTCCATACAATTACATGGATAATTTTATTTGTTCTTTTCTCATTGTTCCCTAGCTCACCCTGCTTTTCCTCCAGAATACACTGTCAACCCAGAATACATAGAGAGAGAAATCCCAAAAGTGTACCCGGGGTGTTCTGGGGTATATCCTTACCACCCATTTTCCCTGGGATTTGCCATCAATGAGTCAAGCAGTGGGGAAGCTCCATCACCTCCAGGGATATCACTTCAGAGAGGATACCGACACATTCCTAGCAGCTATGTGCCGGGGAATGCAACCACTGTATCAGTGAGTAGCATGCTTTTAATTACCCGTGCTAATACTGCTTTATTTTAGCTGCCTTCTCTCTGGCGAAGTAACCATGAAGAGTCTTTTTCTTTATCAGTTACTTCATAGCATTTTGATACATTGCACTGAAGAAAACATTAGCGGATAGTGATGTTAATAATCTGACCTGCTTTCTGTGCAATTAATCAGTTGATGTTGGTAGAGTGATTTGCCTCAAGACAATAAAAAATAGATCTATTATGCTTGTATAGAAATTCCCTGTCATATTTTAGGGGTTACTGAGAAAGAAGATTGCTGCTCCTGGTTTAAAGCAGCTACTCCAATGAGATGTTAGAACGGGTGACAAGGACTTAAAAGGGCCAGTTTTGCTCTGACATGGTCGGAGAAGTTCTTGCTCCTCAGTTGCAGCATATTGTCCTGTGCACAGGCTTTCCACATGCCAGTATGTGCACTGACATGGCAGCAGATGGACAAAACCCCAGAAATGGTCTGACAATGCAGGTGTATCCTGGAGAGAGTCTTTAGATGGAAGGTGATCTGCTTCATGTGTTTCCCCAGGTTCCAGATGGAGCTGGAGATTTCCCTCAAGGATACTACACTCCTCTGCGCCAGTTCATCCCACCAGGATTCCTGACAGGGATTCGCTACATCCCAGCTCCAGTTTCACTGAACATCCTGGCTGAGACAACCAAGGAAGTGCATGGTGAGAGAGAGTCATTGTTAACCTGCTTTCAGTACCTAACCACAGAGATGGAAACCCAGGAAATCCTGATCCCAGCTAGTTTTGACCTCTGTGATTGAAGTCCTGGGCCAGCCTGTAGAGCTCTGGGAAGGGCTGACCCAGGGGAGGCAGCCTGGCATGCTTGGGCTTTCCAGCTGACAAGCACCTCAATCTCAGAGAGATGTCAAAGGCCTCAGGACTCAGAGATATTCCAGAAAATGATCTCTTGATGTTCTCAAAAAGAAAATATTTCTCTACATAGCTAGTGTGCGGGGCATATCTTAAAAATTATTTGGCTGTGTTTCAATATAGACAAATTTTTTAAAAGTAATGCGGACTAACACCATGAATAATGTGAAATTTCTTGCTCATATGAAAATCCTAGATTTTAATTGCTGGAAAAGAAAGATTGAATCTTCACAATCTCTGATTCCCACAGAATTTTAAATTTCTGTCATAGATTAAGTCTTTATGCCCCTCTATTTTAAGTCTCTTTCATGTACAGTGCCTACATGTGGACACATTTGTGATTATGTTACCAAGTTTTTCATTTGGCTGCAGCTAAGCTGTGACCACAAGAGGGTAGAGCTGCTCAGAGAATTAACCACTAATACTGGATGTGTAAATAGCCAGTTTTATTTAATTTTTTTTAATTTTAATTTTTTTTAAATGAAGATAAATAAATATAACTTTCTCTTCTTGAACATGAGAATAAAAAAATCATTAAGCAAGCTGTTTATGAAATAGATTACAACAATCACCCACTGAAAAATCAAGAGGGAAGAGAAAGAAGTAGAAGGATCTCAACTGAAAAGATGGTGGTGGTGATGTGGGACAAAATATAAATAGGGTTTTTTGGCCTAATTTCTCAACAACATAAGGCTTGTTCAGCCTCATTTTCTGTTAATGTCAGGCCTCTCGTAACTCTTTGACCCATTAGGTGTTTTCAGCCAAGCATATCTGTTGTGATCACATGCCTGCACTCTGCTGATGTGCAAGGGCAGCAGGTGCCTCCCACTGAAGCATTTGCTTGCAGGCACGTTGTGGTGCAGGGCTGGCTGTGCCCCTGCACTCAGTCCCTGACTGGGGTGTGTGACCCTGGGCCAAGCACTGAGTGCCTGCCAGTGGGGACACATCCCCCAGCACTCCGGGCATCCCTGCTCCTTGTCTGGCTGGAAAGCCAAAGGAGGGGAAGCAGGAGATGTGCTGGACAAGGGGAACATGGAGAGTATGTCAGATTGGGAGTGTACAGACATTGTAGAGATGTGAAGTTGTTGTAAGATACTGATAAAGGCAGTGTGTAGGAGATACTGTGTGCTGGAGGTGAAGTAATATGAGCTGAGTTTGAGGGGAAGAGAGGAAAACAGGGGCTAGCCTGCAAATCAGGAAGTGTGTGTGAGGATTAATGGGCTTTGTGATTTGGAGGGGGCAAAAACCTGGGGGATGCTGAAGTGGCAGAGAACATGTAGGGAGCTGTAGCTTTTCTGTTGGACTCTGAGGGAAGGGAAGGAACTGGGAGTAGCACACAAACATGGGGGAGAAGTTACAACAGTGCGTGAGGGAAACAGAGGAAATCCAGTCCTGCATTGGCAGAGTGAAGTTGTACTGGCCAAGAACTGATGAAAACAGCAACTGGAGAAGAAACAGCAGTGGAGCAGCCTCCCCCAGGGAGCAAAATGCCATCTAATGACCTCAGCCCTTAACACACACCAGGGAAATCACAGCCCAGGCACAGCGCCATAGGAAACAATGCATCATGGATTGTGTTGCTCAGAGAACAATCCAGTTTCCTTAGTGCTATGGAGAAAGTAGAAATTAATTCTACTGCATAGCATTTGTGCTCCGGGATATGTAGGAATTTGCAATTGTAACCCAGTGAGGGGGAATAATTCTGCATGAGGTCATACAAAATAGCCTGGCAGCAGAAGATGCAGATGTAAAGGGAAGAGTGAAACTAATAAATTCTTTCTGGAATTCAAGATGCTTGAAAAAAGAGAAAAGCTGTAATGTGTAATGCATGAGGATGTGTTAGGATTGCATAATGTCTTTTCTTTTTTCAAAATGGAACTGACTGAAACCTGCAGTTAAACTTGGGGACATTCTTTCTCTAGAAACCTCCAGAACTGAGGTGAAATGGATTTTCTGGCAAAACTGTTGCAGGAAGATGGATATAGAAAGCCCTAGCAGGGTGACAGCTGGTGAGGAGAAGTATCTGTGATCTCTGCCTGGAAGGAAAAGGCTTACCTGAAAAAGATGCTCCTAGGGTAGAAGATGCTTCCAGAAAGATTTGAGTTAATGAGGCCAGTTCAGTTTACAGGGGTAGTGTGAAGTATAGACACGTTGTTACACAATTCCATGCAGTATTGACTGGTTGTGTTACAGAGATTTGACAAAATAAACACAAGATATGTCCAGTAAAACAGCCAGTACAGCATCTGATGGTAGACTCTGGTTGCAAATGGTGGGCTTTCTAAAAGAGCAAGCCACAGAAAACCAAACCCAGGTTGCCTGTGAAGAAAGAGATGAGGGATTTTTTAATGCAAACTGCCAAGTAAATACTTTATAAAATAAAAATCCCTAGTTGGATTTGAAAATGGGTTATGAATCAGTCTGTGGAGGCCTTTGAGAATTCACAGGAGTGTTACAAAGGCATGGCATAGGTTCACTGTGGGTGAGTGGGCAGAAGTGTCTGCCTCCTACTTGTATTGCAGTGCAGCTTCAAGTGTGGAAATGTGATTGATTCCAGGTGTAACAAGAACTGAAACAGAGGGTTTGGGGGTTCTGCTTCTTTGTTTGTGTTTAACTCTGACATTTTTCTGTTCTTCATTTCAGCCACTGAAGCTGACAGTGAGGATTCAGGGATGGTTAATGAATGTGGCCAACCTTCTTCTTCCCCAGAATAAACAAGAAGAGACCAATCTGTATATCATACACAACAAATGGGCTGGAGAAGAGCTGGGAGCAGGCAGCACTGTTTCCATTTCTGAGTGTTAGTTAATGAGGGTAGAGTGACACTTAATCACTGAGCAGTCACAACAGCCAGAAGGGGATTAGTCCCCTGCCTCACTTTATGATCAATGTTGGAGCTGCCAGGCTCACAGCTCTGCCTCCCAAGCACTACAAAGCCCATGTTCCTAAAAGGTTTTTCAGTGGAAGCAACAAAATGATTATGACTCTGAATTTGTTCCTCTGCTGAGGTTACCTGGCTCCCAGACCATGGTCTCTGAGCCATGTGCACTCTGCAGCATTTTCATGTTCATGACAAGTAGTCACAAAGATGTTGTTTGTATCAGTTTGCTACAAAGGAAATCTGGTTCTCAATGTTACAGAAGAGTTCAGGGATGTGGAGCCTGAAGACTGTGTGAGAGAGGATGAGAAGACAGCCTGGGTTGCTGATGCACTTGGTGCCCAGGAGCATGGCTGAGCAGGGCAGGAAGGGTGGCTGCTGTCTGGGAGGACTCAGCAGGAATGTCTTGGAAGGCCTGGTGCCTCCACATTGCCCCTAGCTCCTCTAGGCACCTGCTGTGTAGGCTGGGGACAAGTTATTTGGGATCACCTCTTGTCACACAGGCTTCACATCTGACATTTTGAATGTCCTTGATGATTTATCCATGATTTCAGTGTTGTTGAACTCAGGACAGCTGAAACTGAGCAGTGCTGTTTGTTTGTAAAGGGCTCCTGTAGACAGTTTTACACCTGTGTATGGAAGTGCACTGTGGCATAGCCAAGGTGTGGAGAGATTTGCCCATGACAAAACACCAGTTACTATAATAATTAGTCAAATCCATCCATACTATGATTGTCAATGATAGTCTTTAATTAAAAATGAATGGCATATTTCTCTGCTGTTTTTTCTGGATTAATTGGTTTTGTATCAAATGGATCAGTTGTTAATGTTTGAATAATTGGGGTGAGACTTTTGTATAATTAAAAAAGATGCATTAAACTGTTGCTATGGTTTGATGTGTGTCTGCATGTAATTTTTCTAGCCAAATGTCATATGTTGCCCTGAACAGCTCTGTGCAACAGACTTGTCTGGAGAGAGATTTAGGCCTCAGTATTTTTTTCCTACATCTTTCTGCTTCTGTAGAGGTGAGCACAGTAAAATAAACAGACTTCTTTTCTGATATTTGTAAGAAGGAAAGAAGCTCTGCTGAGCTGAACATTTATCTTTTGTTTAATGTAGTAGGTGATCTGCTGGAATGCTTTGCAGTGCAGTGTTCTGGCAAAAAAGTGAAAGTGGCAAATTTAGAACTGCCACGAGATAAAACCAGAAAAACTCATTTATCTAGAGCAAAGAATCTGATGTACAGCTTGTTATAGTTTAGATTTACAATAGGGTCTTTGCTCCCCAGAGTGTTCCAAAACTTCTGTCTGCTTGGAAAGCTCTGGATACCTCTTTCTTTTCAAAATAAAATAAGCTACAAACAGAAATACCAGCAGTGCCTACAAAGCAGGTTCCTCTGTGGATGGAGGGTTTGGTTTTTATAACATTTAAGAAAATAGCAGTGTTGAGGATGAATACTTGAACCAGCTCCTTCCCAGATATTTTTTAAAGTCATATTCATTGTTGTATTGCTCCTTAAATCCCAAAGCAAGGTGGATCCCAGCCCATTTCACTGGCTGTAATGCACAGCCACTGTGGATACACTGCACACACAGCACTGTTTGCTCTCTGTTGCACTGGGCCAGTGACTGCTTCCAGATTGCCAAGTCAAACTCCTTATTTTCCTTTTCCTCCATCTTTCTGAACTGTCATCAAGGGAACCAAAGCCCTTACTTTGCTGCTGGAAGGATGGTCTGGCACTCCACAAGGGTCCCTCGCTGCACTGCTGCAGATAAATGAGCATCTCCAGAGGGCAGTAATTTAAGAAAGAGCAACTAAACTGAAAGGATGGAGAAATTGATTATAGGGGGAGTCTAAAGTCAGTTTTAGAACATAGGGGGAGTCTAAAGTCAGTTTTAGAACATACCAGGTGTGGCAGAGCAGCTGTAAAACCATTACCAAACCTTGCTACTTCATACACCTGAAGGAAAAGAAGGTGACTGGGGCAGAGGGTCAGGTGATTTTCACAGAATGACCAGGTGGGAAGGGACCTCTAAGATCATTGAGTCAAACCCTTGCCCTAACAGCCCAACTAAACCCTGGCACCCAGTGCCACATCCAATCTTGTAAACACACCCAGGGATGGGGGCTGCACCACCTCCCCAGGAGATGACTCCAGTACTTTATCACCCGTTTAGTGGAAAACTTTTTTCTAAGATCCAACCTAAATCTCCCTTGGCACAGCTTAAGTCTGTGTGTTCCTACAGCTGTAGGAAAACAGTGAGGCCAATCCTGCTTAATGTGCTTAATCCTGTCATCAGCCAAACTGGGTGGTGTCATTTCAGACTTGGACATTTCAGCAAACTTGTCCCCAAGTTCTTGCACCTATCCCTGCCCAGAGATGTAAATTACTTGGTAAGAGAATAGAAAGAGGGTAACTCTCCAGCTGACAGGATGAACTATCTTACATGGTTAGTTCAAGGTTTCATTCTTCCACTTTGTGCTCAGCTTGTCCTTTTTAAGCAAGGAAAAGAACATTCCTTGACAACTGGCACTGTCATACTGTGCACTAAAGGACTTCAAAGTGAGCAATTTTAATTCCAAACTTAGTGCCAACCAGTGTTTTCAATAATTAAACTCTGTGATCTCTTCTGACTCCATTTATTAAAAAAAATTACTTAGGGATAATGAAATCAGTTTGGATTGAAATGGAATTATTTGGATTAGACAAGTCACTCAGAGGTTGTTCCAGACTAAATCATCCCAGACTTTTATTGTTTTTTATTAAGGCTTAATTGACACAGACTTTGGCTGAATTAATAAAATTTGTGAAGGAAAAGGAAAGGATTCTTTTTGCTTCTGAAATCTTTCTGCATACAAGCTGCTACTGGTTGCAGTAGGAAATCTGCATATATGCAGTTGTCATCATCACTATTTTCAGATTTCTGAGGATTCACTCCCTTGAGCTGAGCTCCTGCAGGTGTGATTCCTAACACCTGACACTTCTGTCAGTTCTCTGGCCTTGCTGCAGCTCCCTGGGTCCTCACAGAGCCACAAGCTCTTGCTTGTTCCTAGAAGGAGAAAACCTGGAATTAGGAGGCAGCTCTTTAACATTTACTCCCACTAATTTCATTACTTGCAGTGGAATTCCTTTTGAGGGTAGAGGGAGTGGACAGCATTGGTTAGGTACAGAAGTTTAGGATCCAGATTTCATGGAGAGGTGTCTGTGACACTCAAACCTCTCACATTGTAGATCTGCTTTTTTTTTTCTTTTTTTTTTCTGGTAGGAACTTTAGAAAAATGAAAACAAACCCAAGACATTCTAGAAGGATGGTATAATATGTCCATTCTGCAAACATATGTAGGATTCATCTGTCATTTCCCTGCAGCAGACTGCTCAGTGTTAACACTCTTGGACTATTGGCTTCTACATCTGGACTGAAGCAGGTTTTCATATGACAGTAATTATAATACTCCTTCTAGGTTTGTTTTTTTTCCTTCTTGGAATTAGATGCACCCAGTTGGAAACCCCTGAGTCCACAGCAAGACTAAAGCTGGTTTTTCCACATTAATGAGTAATTAATTTTGAGCTGCATTCCAAAGAAATATTTAATTGCTTACCAATAAAGTCCTCTTGCAGCAAAGAAAAATTTCCTTCCCCTTAAAAAAATAGTTTTCATGACAGAAAAATTCTTTACGATGTGAAACATAACTATTTTAGAACAGTGAAAACTTTAATTAAATCATTCTTATAGGCAAGTGGGTCTGCTTTTCTCATTTTTTTTGCCCAATATTTTACTACCACAACATTAGCATTAGTCACAGAGTTATGTCTCTGCTTAGCTTGCCAGAGTGTAAGGGAGAAATCCAAATGTAAAGAGAAAGTGGAACACTTTTGTGGAAAGTGTTCTGAAATCAGAGAGGGACTGCCTGCCTGTTGTTCTGCAGCCCAGAGAGAGCTCCAGATCCACCACAGCTGCCCGGGCAGTGCCATGAACACACACCCACATTCTGCATTTGACTTTTCCGTGTGTCCTTACAGGTACATCTTACCATACACAAGTAAGCTCGGCTTCAACAATTCTGAAAGAGCCCCCACAAAAAACAGATTTATTTTGGCATTACTTTAAATTACAATGGGTGACATTTTTCTCGTTTCTTCTGGCTGGTTCTTTGGATCTTCTCCTCAGCCAGGCAGCATTCTTGGTGACCTTGCTGCTGATTACATACGGTGATCTCCTTTGGATTCTAGTTGTGATTCCACAGAGGTTTGTTTTATTTTTTTTTTTATTTTACACAACTGCCTTCAGTAGAGGCATTTCTGGTTTCATTTAATAATTACTGTCAGGGGTTTATGGCCTTACTGGTACAAGGGACTCAAAAACTGGTACAAGGGACTCAAAACTGCTCAAGCCACATAAGCTACAGCAAATACAAGACATTTATTTTTACAAAATTCTTCTTTCCAGAGAATGTGGTTTAAATAACCGCCATATATGTAGCTCCCTGGAAGAACCTTCCCATTTTTTTACCAAAGGCTCTGTTTCTCATTAAGAAATGTATTCTTTTGATTAAGGTGCAAATCGACTGTTTCTCATGCTCTTCCAACAGTAAATACACACTTAAATTCCACAAACTCAAAAGCCTCGTGTACCTGCAGATGGCTGACTTTTCACATCCCCTTCCTCATGGAGCGCCTCACGTTGTGAAATGGCTCCTGGCTCGCCGCTGTTCCTCAGCGCTGGAATTACAGATCCCTCCTGCCTGTCCCCAAAGGTGCTGGCATTACAGATCCCTCCTGCCTGTCCCCAAAGGCACTGGCATTACAGATCCCTCCTGCCTGTCCCCAAAGGCGCTGGGATTACAGATCTCTCTTGCCTGTCTCTGAAGGCACAAAGGCCGAGTCTGGAGACCTCGGTGCCGGAGCTCTGCGGGCCGTGCAGAGCCCACACCCGCCCGGGCCACCTTCCCTGCTGTCCCAGCCGCAGCCGCGCTTTGCTTTCCCTCAAAACACCTCATCAGAATTTTTCATGGCCGCTGCAACAAATGAATCAGAGCCAAACCTCAAAAAAAGTTCAAGAGGGATAACAATTTTCACCTTCCGACGCAACGCACCTGGCGTACTGCAATGGAACTCTGAGGAGGGAGACGGGAGATGAGAATCCCGATTCGTTTCCCGGGAGTTTGGGAGCGACTCACGAAGCGGGAGTGGGGCCGGCCCTCCGCTACGGGGCGCTGTCGAGGCCGCGGCCATGGCGCTCCTGCCTCATGAGGGAACGGCTCCTCCCCGGCTCCTGCCTGCGCTCCCGGGCCGTGTCCCCGCCTCTGCTCCGCTGCAATGGGCCGTCCTTTCATGCCACTGGGCAAACAGGTACAGGCTCGGGGGTTGAGTCGTGAGTCCTGTGGAGTTTTGCTGTCGCGGTAGCCAGACATGGTGCGGACTCCCTCAGGGTGGGTAGAGGCCCGCGATGGCTTCGTGCTGGGGCGGAGCTGCTCGCTCGCAACCTGCCCTGCTGAGAGCCCCCTGCTCAGAGCGGCTGTGCCGGCTCCAAGGCTGGGCTCTGACCCTGCCTGGGCCAGTCCCTTCTGGACTGGACTCCATGCTCCTTGTGGGCCCCTTCCGACTCGGAATATTCCGTGATTCTGCAGCCTTGGCGGTGCTGAGAGGAGGATTTCCATGGAGAAGGTTGTGCCGTGGTCCCTTGGGGTTGGTTAACCGGGGCGGAGCAAACAGTGCACCCAGGCCGAGCCAGGGATGATGGCAGGATCGTGAGTGATAACCACAGTTAAACCCCAATTTTGGATGCATTTATGGGATTGACTTTCACAGTATAAAACAAGCCCAAAACACATTACTTGGTGTTTGTTAACTGGGGCAAAGCTAACAGTGCTCCAGGGAAGGTGTGCGCCCAGGCCTGGCCACGGATGGTGGCAGGATCGTGAGGGATATCTACAGTTAAACCCCAGTTTTGGATGGCATTTACGGGATTGACTTCCACAGTATAAAACAAGCCCAAAACACATTACTCATACTTGATACAGCTTTTATTTGACACCCATTCAAAAAGTTCTTGCTTTCAGACTATTATTTCGATTTGAGAAGTCTAAATATAAAACCCACCAAATCTGTAGCATAAAAACAGGAAAGGGAAAACATTTAAGACTTAATGTAGGATGCCTTTATTTTTTAAGTAATTCAATGCAGTTATTCATGGTTTTGGATTCCTTGGACCTAAATTTAGCTATAATGGATGTTTAGCCCTAATGAGACTTGTGCTGATTCATTTTGAACTTACAGTCCAAGATTCAAGGTCAAATGAAATCTGACTCTTTCAGACCAATTTATGTCTTTACAGTGCTTCATACTGGCTAAACAAATCTGGCTTGTTGGCACCAGTTTCCAAGTTCAAAAATGAAATTTTAGAGGAAGAGAGTTAACCAGGGGAACAGATTGCCAACAGGGTGGCGTGAATTTTCCATTACTCCAAGTTTAAACCAAGTAAGCAAGTTTCTCTAGAAAACATGCAGCTGGGTTATGTTGAAGAAATTGAGGTGAAATTGAAATGTGTGTTTCATGCAATAGATAATCCAAGCTGCTCTTGGAGCCACAGAAAGGACTGGAGCTCAAGAAGGCACTTCCCCTCTGGGGTAAGCAATTTCCAATCTGCCTGCTGAAAGGACCCAGTGCTATAAGGAAGGGCACTGCAGGCAGGACAGTGCTGTGCCTTCAGGACTGTCCATTTGTTTCAGTATGATTGTGTTACCCTCAGTTCAGGTCTCTGTGTTTGAGGACCTCTCTGCATGAGAGTTACATATATTTCTACAGCAATATAAAGAAATTAATTTCTTTGTGTAACTGTAGGAAAAGAATTGGTCAAAGATATTTTTATACCGAGTTTCAGGTTCTCCCCCTCTACGCTCAAGCTTGTCAAATTGATTAGTGATTATTACAGTGTTTAAATCATCCAGATTCTAAGTAGATGTTAAATAAGCTGGCTCTTAGTGGGTGATTCATGAGGCAGGGTGCTGTAGTAGTTGAAGCTGAGTCAGGAAGGCTTTGTTCAATACCTGACCTCAGTCCTACTGAGTAAAGTCAGGCAGTTAATTCTCTTCTTGTCCCGGGTTTGTCAGACCAATGGTCTTAACCTTTTTTGGACTTGAAATGTTTGCAGAAAAATGATGTCTGAGAGCTGTTTAAATTATAGAAACCTGTGGAAGCACAGCCTGTGTACAGACTTGGTGTGCATGGTGTCCCTTGTGCTAGTGCTCTAGAGCAGCAGGTTATTATTAAAGGCAGTTTGAATTTATTTTTCTGCTTGAGTATGAACCTCCCTTCCAAGAAAAAGGCATTCTGCTTTCAAAGTTGAGTGAGGGAATGAGGAAATGAAGAATCTTTGCAGAAACAGAGCTAAAATGTATCACAATGTAGTGGGATCTCCAGCAGGGGAAACCAGAGAAAACAGGACTCAGAGCCTACAAAGACCCTATGGGGACCTTGTAGCAGGCACACAAATGTATTTAATATTGGCCACAGTTCACTTCTCAACTTAATGTATTTCAAGTGTGATTTCCTACATTATGTCTTGTGATACATTCAAGCACAGCAGTTCTACAAGATTGACTGCATCCATACCAGACACAGGACTTTGTTTTTGCAAATACAAATCTTTTACATCTGACTAAATGAGAGCCACAGCTGAGAGAAATAAATTTGGTGAAGAAACCAGAAACTTGCAAAGCAAATTACTGCAGTTGGAGGGCTGGTGTTTCATCCAGTGAGTTTAGTTCCTTTTGGAGAGATGTGCAGTGAGAGGCAAGAAAAACACAGGCAAGACTGAACATTGAGCTATGACCAGAATGCAGGCTCAGAACCTTACAGATGTTTGTTCTCTAGGGGAAGAGCAGTGTGGGACCCTGAAAGCAAAACTGGAAATACCTCTGGCATAGGACAGAGGAAATGTTCAGCTGGAATATCCCAGCAGTGTTACTCTGAAAGGAAGATTCCAAAGCAGAATTACCATTTTCAATAGAATCCTTGTAAAACCATAAACCACAGATGCATGAGGATGGTGAGGAGCAGGAATGAGACTCTTTGGAGAACACACAACAAACTGATGCAGTCTGAAGTGTCTTTGTGTGAGCTGCACTTGCCCCAGAGTCACACACAGGTTTGGGTTGGAAGGGACCTTCAGAAGGTCATCTAGTCCAACCCTCCTGCCATGGGCAGAGACATCTTCCACTAGGCCAGGATGCTGAGCAGGTAAAATAATCAAACTGTGTTTAGAGGGATAATGTGCAGGGTTTTTAGTGACTGGTGATAAAATTGTTCAACCTGAGCTGTAACTAAAACCAAGAGGCCAGACTGGTATCTTCTCTAATGATAATTTCTGGATCACCAAAAGTTAATTTTTAATTCTCCACAGAGTGATGTATCCTCAGGGAATAGTATCTGTGTGAACAGATACTGTGTATATTTACATTATTAAGCTCATGTTTGAGAGGCTGGTTTTAGTGTCCTGATTGGGAAAATAAGATCTTTTCCAATAGGTGGTTAATTTTTCATGTGTGTGAGCAACATCAAGTAGCAAATTTAATTAACTGTTTTAGAATGCTACCCATTAAACAGAGCTACTGTATATTTTACAGTTTACAAAACTGTCTTGTCAGAAAAGCAGAATTTTTAGCTATTTTTCTATTCCTTGCTGAGGAGCATTTTACAAGATATAAATGTGTTAGGAGTAGGGTACTGAATAATAAGTGAGAAGTGAATTGAAATGGCTTTGCATTTTTAGATAACCATTTTAGTCAAATATTCATGAACAGTTCTAATGCCTGCAGAAGTTCTGACTGAACTGGTTGTAGCTGATTATATTTATTTTTCTGGACCTTGGTTTTACATGAAGCCAGAGCTCCATGGCCTTCAGAACACTTTTGTCTGTAACTGGTGAATTAAATGCTGAAACATTAAAGGACTAAGCATTTCTCTGCCTTTTCTGCAGTGAGCAAACCAAAGTCAATATCCCCATAACAAACTGGATATTTGAATGCAAAGTTTGGTCTAAGCTGGAGGAGGATGGTTCTTCCCAACTGCAACAAATTTATTTTTGTTGAAAAGTAAAAACCTGGAGCTAAAGGAAGGAAATTCAAAGCTCTAATATGTAGTCTATATATGTGTGTGTGTGTGTGTATTTAGTCTGTTCCTTCCTTACCCTTGTGTAGTAAGTGAGACTCCCAAGGGAGAATGCAAGAAAATGCCTTCAGAAGTTTGGAGTTTAACCTCTTTGGGATTGCCAGTCCTTTAATTTTGCTCATTTTTTGTTTGTTTGTTTGTTTCACTTCAATGTGATGATACCTGAAAACACATATGGAAAATCCAGGCGCCTTCTGAAGGGTATGTACAGAAATACTGATGATGTGTAGCTCAGCACTCCTCCACTGCCCTCCACTCCTCTTACAGATTCACATTGCTTATTCTCTTAAACAAGTGAGGACTTGGCACATTAATGAGCCTGACAAAAATTCCACTGTTAAATTGAAAATAAAGGCCAATTTCTTCAATAATTAATCACAAGAAACATTGGCATTTCTCTGAAAAGACTTTTCCCAACTAAATAGAAATGTTAAAGACAGATTTCCCAAAGGCAGAGACACAAATGCTTGTCAGGAACAAGAAAGACCTACTGGTGTAAAGAACAAACTGCAATATGCTTCTATTTTAACTTTTGGACGTTTGTCCATTCCTGCTGATTAAACACTCTGGAATATTTTGTCAGGTTTTCCAGCATTGTTGAACCGAGTTAAAATGTAGTTGACTTAAAACAAATAGAACAAAAACCCTCAAGTAATAAATGTCAGGTTCATGCTGACTGGAAAGAAAACACCTTGTTCCTGCCCTGTGACCCTGTGCTTGTGTTAAAGCACAAAGTCTCCAATCATACAAGTGGAACATAAAACCTTTCACTATTCACTTTCTCCATGTAACCAGGCAGGTATGTGGGAGTGTGGGCAATATAAGAAACTGGCTTGTTATTTATGTAGAAATTTGATAGTGCACCTCCCAGAGGAGCCTGGTGAAGGCTCAGCCAAAGATAAGACTCCTAACTGATGAGCACCATGGTCCAGGTCCTGTAGAGTCACTGCTGTCCAGGGCTGGTTTGGGACATGGGACACACATCTCTCTGCAGGTGATGGCCATGGTCCAGGTCCTGTAGAGTCACTGCTGTCCAGGATTGGTTTGGGACATGGGACACACATCTCTCTGCAGGTGATGGCCATGGTCCAGGTCCTGTAGAGTCACAGATGTCCAGGAGTGGTTTGGGACATGGGACACACATCTCTCTGCAGGTGATGGCTGGAGCTGTGGCTGCTGAGCTGTCAGTTCTGCCTGCCTCATGTGCAGCCATCCCCTGGCTTGTGAGCCCTGCACCTTCCTGCAGGGCACACCTGGGCTGCACAGCAGTGGCAGGGGTCACATTCTTCAGGAGACAGGCAGGAAGGGGATGGCCATGATAACAATGTGACAGCTGAGCCATGTCTGGCATTGCTGGGGAGATCCCCTCCCTGACAGGGAATTTGGCATTTTGGCATAGCCTGGCACAGCTTTCATGGCAGGGGTGGGCAAGGCCTGTTCTTGGCTCTGGTTTCTCCTTTGGGAGGTGTGTGTGAGTAAGCATTCATGCCCCATTTAGTTCAAGTGGTCTTGGGAGACCAGCTGGATGCAAGGAAATCCAGAAAGGGCATGGGTTGAAGCTGCCTTTCAGTAGCATCTTGCTGAGGAGAAGATGAGAGCCCAGGTTTGTAAGAGAAGATTCAACAAGTGAAACTTTCAGTGGGAATATCTTGCGTTGTTGGGTTTGACCTCCCTCTCCCAAGCCCTTGGTGTTTGAGTGCAGTGGCAGGTTAGTTTGCCCTCTTGCTGCCAGTGAGGAATGTGTTGGTTCTGTAGGAATCCTGCTGTGTGCTTTTCCAGTTCTCCTTTCAGTGGAACCCCTTGATTCCAAGCACAGCTCCTGACTTCCCTCGAGCTCTCTGCCTCGTTGTGCGCTTTCCCCCTGCTTTGCACTTTCTATTTAGACAATAAAAGGACCGAAGGGAAAACAGTGTTTCTTTATGTTACAAGTACAGCAGCCTCACATGTCAATATTTCTTTTCCCCCTGTGCACTCTGACTTCGTTTATTTTTTTAAACACTTTGGCTTCTTTTGAGGAGATTCGAGTTCCAGAGCAAACCAGTTTGCACAATGTGCTCAGCTTCGTGTTGCATTGAACCGATCGCATTTGTTATGTCTACCAGCTGATAGAGTTTTCTGAAAATATTTAGCCTGTAATGTAACGCTCCCTGGTCTTCTGTTTTTATTACAAACATGCAATTAATCACCCTAATTGTTCCAATTACCCAGAGGCCCAAGTGATTATGATTAAAAAAAAATAAATAAAGATAGCGATGGCGTAGTGTGGCTGTAGGAATGAGGTGAGCATTCAGCACAGCTCAGGAATCTTCCACTTGTTCTTTTATGTCCTGGAAGTGTCCTGGAAGGGGCTTGAAGCACATGCTGGGTGTCACATAATCCAGCCTGGATAATCCCTGCCTTTCTGCTGATCATTGTGTGCTGCTACCCAAAATGTTACTGCATTTGGCACCAACAAAAAGTGAATCAATTAACAACTACATGAGAAAGAGTTGAGGAAATAAATACACCTTGGTTTAGAAAATGATTTTAAGAAACACTTGCATTGACAAGACCAACATCATTTATATATATATAAAAAATTATAATTTCTGAAAATATCTGCAATCAAAATGAAACTAAAGGGCTGTTTCTGTTCTTTGTAAATTAAAACCAGTGCAGATTTTTTCCCCTTTCAAATAATTCTCATGCTAGGAGCCTGAGGCTGTAATAAGTTGCACTTGTTTGGCACATCCTCAGGCCCAGTTAAAAAATCCTTGGAAATGGTTCTAAAATGAATGTCCAAACACAAACCTGTGAGCACTGAGCCTTCTTGCTGTGCCAGGGAGAACTCTGTGCTTCCAAGACTTCTGAAAATTTCCACAATGACTCTGAGCAGCTCTGGGGAAAATAAAGCCAACCATAGTCTGAATTTCTTCTGTTAAGAAGGAAATGGTGTTTTAATGTTCCAGAAAAGTGCAAACCACACGCTTTGATTTTTGCTACCAAGAGTTTATGGGAGGAGTTTGCAATGTTCTTCCAGAAATGTATATATTTTATGTATTTATTTATTTATTACTTTTATATATACGTATGAGGATATAATTCTTAGCTCATATTAGCATTACATCACTGCTTTATCTGTTCTAAATCTGGGTCAGTCCTGAATTACATTGCTGTGAATGCAGATGGAGCTTGGACTGCAGCACAGGTCTGAAATGCTGTTTTCTAATAGGATTAGTGAGTCATTTGTGCCCAGATGTGGGTTTGTCTGGGGGAAGGGAGTGGGGGTGGGATGTGGAGATGGAGTCCTGACTTCAGCCCCCCCAAATCCCTGGGAATTCTCAGCTCTGTGTTGCCCATCCTTGTTGCCATGCTGGGGGGATTGAGCTGGGACTCAGTGGTGGGAATGGATGTAACAGAGGTTTACAGAACCCCAGTCACCAAGGAGCCAGCAAATGCAAAACAAACTCAGTTGCAAAAAGTCAGGGGACCCCAGAGAACGTGCTGTTGTGTGGCAAAAGATGAAATTATTTCAGTAGGAATTGGATAAAATGACAGGGAGAGGCCCACAAGAGCCATTACACACCAATATCCAGGGCAATAAATAGGAGTTTCATTGGTGTGACCCTGGATTTAGTGCTGATGGTGATTCTCCATGGAACAGAGATTCCTTGAAAATCTTTCTGCTGGGCATTTATGGGCTGGCTACTAACCCCTGTAATTTCTGTGTTTTTAATGAAGTGGGCAGATGTCAAAGGGTACAAAAATCTTTATTATAGGTTTGTCTTTGCTTGTACTCTACAGGCATCCCTTACAGTCTGTGCTGGCTGTACACAGCTAGCCCATCACCTGACAAAAAAGAATAATTATATCATTAATATGGACATGTATATCTTATGGGAAAAATTAGTATGCCACCCTGTTAAGTAAATATTTACCAAGATCTGTAGCATAGAAAATGCTGAGGGACAAAACAAATGCCAGTTAATTGTGTATACTTTGGATCAGATTTCAGCTGCAGTCAGTGCCCATTATAAAACTGAATGGAGTGGCACAGTATGTGAAGGAACATATCATTTGTCATGCAGTGTCAACATTGCTGGCATTCTGTATTTCTTGAGGTGGCACTTTTGAGCCAAGTCTTGTAAAGTGTCCCAAAAATCTCATTTAGCATGTCAAAAAGTATATTCATTGTTAATTCTCTGAATGGTGGAGAAACAGCCCTTGTGATTGACAGCTTCTGATGGCTGGACTAAACCTCTTGATGTGGGATTTTGCCTGTTACAAGTGTGCAGTGTTTGAAGGCAGCCCTGCTAGAGAAGGCTGTTCTCTGCAGTGACTGAAATAGCATTTTCTTGCAGTAGTGCATGGGTATCTTCAGACTGACCTGCTGTATGCATCACTTAATCTTAAGAAAGTCAAAACACAATAAATCTCAACAAAACAGGCAGAAATTCACATTTTCTAAGAACACATGCAAACCCAAACCCTGAAATGATTCTTTACTTGGTAGTTACTAGAATTGGAGTCTTACAGTTCTAAGCACATCCTGTTTATTTTATGCCACTTCTCTGTCCTGTGTCCCCAATAGCTGAGACATCTTCAGCATGAAGTGTTTGATACTGAGGTGGCCTTGTTACCTAGAGATGAGCAGCTCTGCCGTGTGTGAGAGTAAAGCACTTTTTGTGCTGTTTTTGTGCTCTAATCAGGCCAAAGTCAGCTCCACATCTCCTGAGGTGCTCAGCACTGGCAGGGGAAGCAGGCAGGGGCTCTGTGCTGAGGACACAGCACCTTCCTCCAGGACCTCTGGGGGGAAGGAAATGGAATGGTGCTGGCTTTTCCAGAAAAGGTGAGAGTTTGTATTTTTTACATAATATTTTCTTTTGAGACTTTGTGGCATGTGAGAAAGCATCAGTTGGCACCAGTGAGACCAGGGTGGCTTTGCTCATGCTGTCCTTCCCATGTTCTTGCACTCCTGACTCTTTCAGTTCTCTGGTGTTGCAGTGTGATTTCAAGAACTCAGAACATATTCATCCTACACAAGCATAGTGAAATTGGATACTTTTTTTTTTTTAATTAAAAAGATGAAGTTGTTTTGGCTGTAGTAAAAGCTAAGAACAATGTTTTACAATGAGGGAGAGATGTATGACATGCAGGCCTTTTTGTAGTACACTGTTCTTACACAACTCATTAGAGGACCTAAAAGCCCTTTGTATTCTGGGGTAACCCTGATTGCTATGTTTCTCCTATATAATACTTTATAAATTCCCATAAAAGAAAGAAACACTAGACTAAATTAATGTTTTGATGTACTATGACTTTGACTGCAAATGACAAATAGGACGTTGATTGCTGCCTAAAAGTTACAGTCTAAAATGTAATTTTACATGCTATCCTAAGTCAAGGCTTATTCTAAAAACAAGCTTTTGACAGCAGAAGTAAATTCACATGACTATCTGCATAAGGCTGGATACATTTTGTGATGATGGTTTAAATTACCATCATCTTTTCAGCACCTCCCATGCCATCAAAGGAAGCTTTCTTCACTGCTTTCAGTGCAGAGTCTGGCACACTGAAATATCAGCCACACTTCCTAGGAAGATTTTCCTGCAAAGCAGCTACCTGTCAGTGTGATCAGTGTTCCAAAGTTTTGGGCCTGAATTCTGGCACCTACATGTACTGCCTGTGCAAATTCTTCCACTGAGGCCAACATGGCTTTTTTTGCATAAAATAACTTGGTAAGTGCAACAAAAAATTATCTGAGTTACTGCTTTGACTGTGTTTTGTGCTTTCTACTTGGGCTCCATATAGAAAAGATAGTTAAAAATTCAGACAAAAGAATAAACCTCATAACTTGGATCAACTTTTATTTCATTTTTGAAACTTTTTAACAACCTGCTAAATGACAGTTAGCAGGAGTCTTCCTTGACATATGCTCTTCGAAATCACAACTGAATGTGGGTCCTTGGTTGAAGGAATTTTTATTGACTTTTCATTACTTTTTTAATTACTCTGTTACTTTTCTGCTTGGCTGAGAGGAAAAAGCTGGTTCTAGTCAAAACACTGCCATTAAATGTTCTGTAATGCAAACTCGTGCATAGTGGGAAGACCTGGCAAGCAGTGAGGCACTTCACAGCTTCATGTTTACACTTGGCTGTCTGCTTGTGTAACAACTGCACCAGACACTGAACCAGCCCGGGCTCAGATATTGAATGTACTGAAGCTTCTTTGAGCTTCTGACTTTATTGTATCATTCTGCAGTCCAGCCTTTATGTACATCCTGCTTATGTGCCCAGCCCTCCACTAGGTACAGTAAAAACCCCACAAAACAGAAAACAAAACCCCTTTAGGATGATAAAAAGTGGAGTTAGTTGTGGGCTTTCTGGAGATTGTCCCTCTGGGATATTGAAGGCAATTGCATCACTCAGTGTCAGCAGATACTGGAAAGAAATCTGGAAGCCTGAAAATGGAGATTTGCACCTCCTCTGGGGCCAGGAATGGATCATCCACAAGACATTTGCATATCATTATCATAGATGATTATTTGTGTTATAGTAGTGTGCACTGAGAGCAAATCTAAGACTCAGTTGAGCCACAGCTGCAACACCATCATCCTTTTGCTCTAAAAAATGATATTGGCAAAATGAACAAGGCAGCAGAAGACTGAAGAAACTAAGTGGAAACAGGCAGGAATCCCAGCAGGATGCTGAGAGCCAGGGCAGCTCTTTGCCAGCCTGGATTGCACTTTGGGCTTTGTCCTGCATGTGGTTCTGTGGAGTCTGCTTTGGGAAGGAGCTTAGGCTTCCTTAGGGTTGTTCATCAGTTTGTTTTTAATGCAGAAAAGTTCATTTGCTCCTTGTGGCAGCATGTACATAGTAACCAGCCTTGGGCAGAGAACTGATGCTGCATTTCCCTGTATTTTGGATTCACCCCTTTGGCTTTCCCTCAGTGAGGCTTCTCTGTCTCTTTTCCCACCTTTCCCCCCAAGCTTCTCACAGCATTGCAGCCATTTGGGGCAGCTTGTGATTGTGTTCCTGCTTTTCAGTGGCTCCAAACACCAGTGCTGCATCCAAAGTACTTATCCCAGGGAAAATTGGTGCCAGCAAAGACCCTGCATTTTCTCTTTGGCTCTCAGATACCTCTCTTGCTCTTGCATCCCATTCAGTTGTCAGCCTGTTACCAGCATTGTCATCACTTGGTGACTGCTGGAGCTGCTGGTGTCTGTGCAGCCCTGAGCCTGGTTCATCCAGTTTATTAAACCAGTTTTGCAGCTGATTCATTTCATTTTAGAGGCCCAGAACTGCTGAGCGTGGGGCAAATTGCTGTCAGCCGTGGGGAGGGGAGCGTCACTGCCAGCCAGATCTGGCTGCTCTCCCCTCCTGACACATCCAGCAGCCCATGAGGAATCACTTCTGCTGAAATTTCTGGTGAGGAAGAATACAAGCTGGCCAAGACCTTAAGACTGAAATTCGTCTTTCTTACTTTCTTTTATGATGTAATTGCTGAAAAATAAATGGTCAAGGTTTTGGTTGTATTTCTCATAAGAAAGATTGTCTTTCCAGCAGCTCAATTTCCCCAGCACCAAACTGGGAATTAGTTCAACACAAACATAGGAGGAGAGTGTCTTATTCTGAAAAGCTGCCTGCAGAACTTGCCTTTTCTTTTCTGGAGGGTTGTGTGTGGTGGTGTTCACAGGGGTCCCAGGATGAGGGAAGAGATGAGAATCTTGACTCCATGTTTCAGAAGGCTGATTTATTATTTTATGATATATATTCTATTAAAAGAAAATTATATATTAAAACTATAGTAAAAGAATAGAAGAAAGGACTTTATCAGAAGGCTGGCAAGGAATAGAAAGGAATGATAATAAAATCTTGTGCTTGACCAGAGAGTCCGAGACAGCTGACTGTGATTGGCCATTAATTAAAGACAACCACATGACACCAATCACAGATGCACCTGTTGCATTCACAGCAGCAGATAATCAATGTTTACATTTCGTTTCTGAGGCCTCTCAGCTTCTCAGGAGAAAAGGATCCTAGCAAAAGGATTTTTCATAAAATATGTCTGTGACAGTTATGGAGCTGGGTGCATTTTGTGCACATTCTGAATAAGCTTAAGAAAGCTTGGCTTGGGTCTAAAGAAAGTTTAAAAGCCCAGTCCCTAGCCTTAGCTCAGAGCCCTGTGCTGCAGGCTGGCTGGGAAGCAGGGGTGGCCCATTCCCGATGGTTCCTCAGATGCCCACTTGGCAGGAGCGCCTTCCCTGCTGCTCCACCAGCTCTTGTACTTCCAGTCATGCCCGGGATGGCTCAGTGTTGATTCTGTTACCTCCAGGTTTTGGACAATTCACATTCAGATCCTGCACCTCCAGGTTTTGGACAATTCACACTCACATCCTGCCTTTCTGCTTCTTCTGGCTCCCCCCTCTTGCTCCAATTTACTTTCCCACCTCCCTTCCTGCGCCAGCCCGGCTGCTGTGAGCCTGCCCTGCCTGTCAATGGAGCTCCTCGCTGGGGCTCCTGGGCACATCCCACCCCTTCCAGCCCTCCCCATCCTGCCCTGTCCCTTCCTTTCCCAGTCAGTCACTCAGCAGCCTCTGTGGCTTTATCTCAGATCACATTTTCTCCTCTGAATTTGCCCACTGGGGTTTCAGGGAGGAGCTTCACTTTTCAGTTCTGGTGTTTAAAAGCCACGAACCTTCAGGGCCTGCAGAGCGTCAGTTAGAATAATAAAGGCACTAATTAATTGACAAGATGTTTTCACTCCAATTTAATCTGCCAGGATTTAACTCTGCCTAGAGGACATGAGCTGTCTTCCCTTTCCTTTTGGTTTCCATACCTTCCAGTTCTAGCGCTTGTAAGGCTTTACTTAAACTACCTCAGCAATAATCCCTAGACTGAGAAGTAGTGTGAAAGCAGACACAAGTATCAAAGGCATCTGTCACCTTTTTAAGGTGTCTTTGTGTCTTTTGGTTTCTGTTTGAAGGAGCACGCTCTGACAGCAGCATTTCTAAGCTGTCATATTGTATTTCTGACTGTTTCAAAGACTCTCCAGGAGGGAGAAACTTACAGGAGTATCATAGCACTAAAATATCTTCAGCAATATTGTTTATTTTTCCACAGACTCTCTGGGAACCTTCTTGCATCACTGTTTTGGCCTTAAATTAATATTAATTTGCTAGATCTGAAGCAATTGATTTTAGGATAATTTCTGACATACAGCTATTATTAAGTTGTGTATAAATGTTGTCTAATAATACATTGATTAAAGAAAGCTGTTAGCTAGACATCATAAACACCCACATACCAGTTCCTGGCTTCCTTCCACATATCCATAATCCTTTTTTTCCTCCATCTCTCTTGCATTGCCTTTAATTGTCTCTTGCATTACCCCCAGTGCTAATCTTGTCTCTTCTCAGATGAGTGTTCAAAATTTGCTGGTTTTGATATTTTGAATAGTTATTGACTTAACCTATTATTTTTAAAGTGGTTGTTTAAAGACATGACGAGGTAATCTGAAGCAACTCATTATGTTAATAGTTGCTGTCTATATTGATAATAGTTGTATGTGGAAAAGCAGTCTCTGCAGTGTTACCCATTTCTTACTAAAATCCCCACAAATCTGCTGCTGTAAAGAAGGAGACTTATTCACATTACAAGTTTTTTACTTTCCAAAATGCCACTTCTGCTTCAGGTAGGGGCCACATGAAGATTAAATACAATGAACATGAAGTAAATGTAGTATTGTTTGGGATGAGCAAAGGCTGTAGAGCACACCATGAATGTAATGTGGTTTTCATTAGCAAAATATCTAAAAGTGAATTGGAAAATAACTTTTAACAATTATTGCCCTGAAATCAATCACATTTTTAATTAAATAAACATAAGCAGGCAGTTGAAAATGAGATCTGAAATCTTTAGTAATGAGCACCATGACTAGTAAAATACCACATCAGTGTTGGTAATTCATTAACAATACTGGGAGAAATCATATAAAAATGACAGTTTCTATTTCAGAAAGAAGTTGATGAAATGTTGGAAAATATGTGCTGCTGAGAGAGGGGGATGTATCCCCCTGTGGCAGCAGAGTGACTAGGAATGATTTTCAAAGACCCAGATCAAAAGTGAGTGCTAGCTCGGGGCTGTGCCTCAGGCTCTCCTCCCAAATCCCTGTCCCGGGGTGCTGGGCCCTGCGTTTGGGAAGAGCCCTCCTCTGGCCCCTGGCAAGGCAGGTGGCTCACCAAATGCATTCACTGCCAGATCCAGTCGGGAAAAAAAGCCTTCCAAAATTAAAATGTGCTTTTCTGCTGGTTAATGAGTGTCCCCAAGTGGGATGTCCAGGTATCTCCAGGTATCCTTCACTCTGGCAGAGATGGGCTGTGAGGTTTTTCATTTTTGGTCACTGTGACTGGCAGAATGAATCTCAAAAGTGCTAATAACAAAACTCATGCTTCTACTAAAGGTATTTTTTGGAGTCTGAACAATTCAGAGAGCAACATTTGCTGCTGATGTACATCTTAAACCACCACCACCTTAGGGGCAGAAAATGCCCAAAAGGTGAAGCAATATTAGGACCCTGTAGGTGGCTTCACAGTGCAAGAGAAAGGAAAAAAAATCCCCCAAACCCCAGAGGAAATGAGAAAATAAAAGATGAAATAACAGTAGGAAGCCCTCTGACTGTGTACAGCACACAGAAATGCCAAAATACCAGGGAAAGGAACCACAGTTCATAAATTTAAGTATCTGTTGCTTTTTAAAGAAGAGAAAAGCCTAGGACTGAAGTAATCTAAAATTGCATGAAAAAGTGAAAACTCACTGAGCTGACACTGAGCTGAGACCAAGTGCCTCCTTACACCTCCATCAGTCTGGGAGTGGGATTTTGTGCCAGGAGATTGCTCAGTGCTGTGAAATGTTCAACCTGGGCCATCCTGGCCAAGGGCAGGGATGTCACAGAGTCCTGGCAAATCCCATGGCACTGCCAGGCCAGGATGGGGCAGAGCCAGACTGGCTTCCAAACAGTTTCCAGACTTGGGGAGCAAATGCCCAGAGATGGGAATTGCTTTTGTCCAGGCACGTTGGCCTGGTTCTCCTGGGACAGGATCCCTAAAGGCTCAGCTGGGAGGTTTGGGGAGCACTGGGCAATCTGCTAAGCTGCATTAGCTGTAAAATCCCATATATAGAGGCAAAGAGGTTTAACTTTGTGTATGTTTCCTTTACTGTAGCCAGTGCAGAGCAGCAGGCTGTCCTGATTACCCAGTGTTTCCCCTGACACAAACCAAATGGCTTCCAGCTTGAGGAGCTGTCTGTTGAGTCCCATATTTATTATAAATCCAGGAGATGAAAAAAAATTATTTCAGTTTCTATATTTTTTTACAGCATTTCCCACCAGAGAACACTAACACTTGTAAAACAATAAATGCTGTAGTATAACATAGCAGGACTGTAAAATGCTGAACAGTAGATAAAATTATTTACAGAAAACCATTATGGTTTCTTTTGGAGAAATAATACAGCATTTAATTTTAAGATACATGTGGTGGGTGTAGTTTTTAGATGCCACAAAAAGGAACATAAATACAGAAGTGCACATGTGCAGTAAGGTACGTTCACGATTTTAATTACTTCTCTCACTAATTTGCCTCTGTGATTAACTTCATCTCTGCTTCACCAGTTTCTGAAAAGCAGCTACTTTGCTAAGCAATTCAAGGGAAAAACATCAGCATCAGAACTTCAGTGTCCCACTTGGGCTGATTTTCTGTCAGGATTTCATGGGAGGCCCAGGTTTGCAGAGGATCAGAGGGAAAGTTGTGTTGTTTTGGTGCAGTGAATGGGTCAGGGACGTTTCTCCAGTTAGGCTGATTTGTTCCCTGATGAGTTTTCTTCCATCCTTGCTGTAATACTGAATTCCAGTGCAGATGTTGAGTGCTGCTGTCACAGGATGATGGTTGGAAGGGAAATGCTTGGTGCTGCCTCCTGTTCCTCATTGTGCAGTGAAGTCCAAGCCAGCTTGCAAGATGGGAAAATGCACATTAGCATGAAGAAATCTAGTGCTGAAAGCAGAGCTTTGGAATCCATCTCCTACCTGAGCATTGGAATCCATCTCCTACCTGAGCATTGGAATCCATCCCCTACCTGAGCATTGGAATCCATCCCCTACCTGAGCATTGGAATCCATCTCCTACCTGAGCATTGGAATCCATCTCCTACCTGAGCATTGGAATCCATCTCCTGCCTGAGCATTGGAATCCATCTCCTGCCTGAGCTTTGGAATCCATCTCCTGCCTGAGCATTGGAATCCATCTCCTGCCTGAGCATTGGAATCCATCTCCTACCTGGGCATTTCAGCCTCTTTTCTCCTTCTTGCTGTAAAAACAAAGGCCAGTGCCTCCAATGGCAGGGAGGTGGTAGCTGTGTTTCTAAGGATACTTGAACTCTGCCAGCTTTTTCTGTAGATATTCCCTGCAGATGATTTTCTACCTCTGGAAAGGCAAAAAATGGAGACCCAGCACACCAGGCTCTGCCACTTACAAAGTCCACAGAGGTGGCCAGGCAGGCTCGCTGATTGCTCCTGGGGAGCAGTTGTTTTCACCAGTGTAATCCCTAAATAAAAAATCGAGGTACTTTCAGGCATATTAGAAAATAATTCATTTCCCAGCATAACACCTCTGGATTTGCCAGTTTTCCTTTGATTTTCATTGCATCATTAAGTAAACAATGGTGCAGTTTGCTTGGCCGTGCTGCAGCTCTACCTGGGCCTGCAGCTGCTGGGGAGGTTTCCATGGATCAGAGCGTGCTGGGGGCACAGGCAGTGCTGGGACAGGCAGCTCACATCAGGGATGGCCCTTCAGACACTCTGCAAACTGCTGGGGCAGGCACACAAAGCTCTCTTGGCGAGGGAATTTTTCTGGCTAAAACACACTGGAGCTTCAGCTCGGAGCTGACTGGAATTCAGGGAGCTGCTCCATCACATGCAGTCAGCCAGCTGAGCCTTCCCCTAAAATTTCAAATTGGAAGGGGAATAAAGTGACTCAATACAAGCTGCAGAACTTCCATTTTTTTCTTTTCCCCCAAAGCGAGCTCTACCCTTTTCTATAAACTTTGATTTTCTATAACTGCTAGAACCACTTTGGCAAAAAGTTCAACATTTGACAGTTTTTATTTAGATGTCGACATGTGGTTTTTATATTCTTAAGTTTAGAGAGATGGTGAATTCTGTCGTTTTCAAATGTTTAACTTGTAACTGTTGGAATCTGCTGGGTATTTAAAATGGATTTGAGAAAGGAAGTAGGGTATTAATTTTATTGGGAAAAAGAGAAAAAGTATTTTAAAAGTTCCTTTAAACGAATGTTTTTCTTACATAATATAGGAAAATGTATTTATAATGATTATAGTGTTTGATGCTGCATAATAGAAATGCCAGTTGGGAAATATTGCTGCAGTGAAATATTCTGTATTTATTGTATAATGAATGTTCCACAGAAATAGCTTATAATGTTTAGAAAAAATAAAATAGGATTAGAGGGAATGTATTGCATGGCTAAAGCTTTTATGTTGTGCTAATAATACTTCAAAAACCATTTTTATTAAATAGACTGTTGCATTTGTATTTACCATAGACTGTGAACAAAGTGGGTATTTTTCAGGGCAGACTTTGTCATCGTCTGAAGAAGCCTTTAGCCAGCACCAAATTCATATTCCCTCTTCCAGTTAATCATAGTCTTAATTAAACAAAGCCGAGCTGAATAGGAAGGCAGTGGGATAATTTTAGACCCTTAATCCATGGATATGAAATCCTTAATCCACAGATATAAAATAATTTTCTGGAGCCGGGAGTGAGCCTGTTGCCATGTGTGACATGCAGGGGAACTGAGGCAGGTCCTGGGGCTGCGCTGGGGACAGGGCAGAGATGCTCCTGCCAACCTGCCCGAGCCTGTGCTAGCAGGCGAGCAGCAGCCTTTGAACAACTTGTTTTAATTACGCGAGGAGCACGCTAGCTTTCCACAGTCGCCTTTTAATCTTTTTTATATTCCTGTTCACACTCTGTCGCAGATCCGCGCTGCATTCAATTAGCGCGGCTCGGCTCGTGTGCGGCGCTGAACGCGGGACGGGGCGCGGCTGCTCCAGAGCCGGGCCGGCCCCTTGCCTTTACCTCAGGCTCGGGAAAATACGGGATTCTTTGGGTTGCTGCTCACAGAAGATCCTAGCAGAGCTATATGTTCAAGGCAGATCTGTTGTTCGGAATAAATCCAAAGGATTTGCAGCCCGTCCATGCTTTGCGTGGCAGTTCCCGTGGGATGCCCCGTTCCCAGTGCCTGATCCAGTGCCTTGGGCTGCGCCACTTCCCCGGCGCTGCTGCCTGCGGGGCGTGCGGGGCATCGGCCCCTGCCTGGGTCATGCCTGGGGTCCATCATTATCGGTTTCCCTAAAAAGCAGGAGCCTCCAGCACATGTCCCTGCCCCGTGCCCCAGAGGAGCCCTGTGCAGCTGGTTCCAGCCTGGGGAACCTTTCTGTGTTCTACAAATTCATCATTGTGTGGCCGCGCTCTGCATGGGCTCGGATCTGTAAAGAATCCTGGGAGCAGCAGAGGGAGCCCAAGCACTCGCAGTCTCAGCTGCGGGTTTCGGACCAGCGCAGTTTTCTGGGTGCTGAAGTGTTCCTGACATAAACTCTCTGCCTCTGAGTGTGGCAATAACTTATTTTGAAGCCCCCAAACTGTGCAGCGGCTGCGTGGGGCCACCTGGGTTGTGCTGGAAGGAGGAGGGCTTAGAGGGAGAGTTGTTAGTAATGGGAATCTCTTTGGGGAAGGGACTTCTTAAAATGATTAATAATGAGATCAGCACAGAAATCCAGGGTGTGCCAACATCCTCTGGTGCACCAGTTTGGCTGACCTGTACAGAACTGTCCCTAAGTCTGGGTAAGAAGAAGGATTGGACTTGGATAGATGGAGGGGTTAAGGTAAACTGTGCAAAATGTTATTTACATGGGATTTGCTGGGGGGTCTTTGCATTAGAAAAATACTAAAATGGACATTATAAGGATTATTGGTATTATTGTTCTATAACTCCATTTTATTACTTCTGACTGATCAGATTTCATTGCTCAGCCATAACACCCATCTGATTTTTGAGGAGAAAAAGGTTTTAGACAATCACTTTGCTTTCTGGCACTGTTCAAAACCATCAAATTCACTTTGAAAATTTCTAAACATGACAGCTTTCTTCATCATTGAAATTCATGTTGATTTTCAAGTACTTATTGATGGGTGTTTAACTGCAAAAAGAGCCCTGCAAGCCTGACCTTTAACAAGAGATGGGCGTTTTCAGAGGCAGCAGGGCCTGGGTTTTCATACGGTTATGCCAGAGCCAGAGCTCCCTCTTGTGAGAAAGAAATATCAGAAAAGTCCAGGACTGTCAGCTGGAAACGTGCCCTGAAGGTGCTGTTCAGCAGGGAATCAATTCCCCATAGCCTTTCCTGTAAGTCTGCACATACCTCCATCCCCTGGGACAAGAAAAGAGGGGATCTGAAGCTACCAACTTGCAAAATTGGGAAGTGGTACCATAATTTGTACTTAGCTGTGATGTGTGACCAAAAATGCTTTACAAAAATGTAGGAGTATTTTTCAGTGGAAATAATTCCTCTGTTCCAGTGACTTTTGTCTCTGGCAAAAAAAAAAAAAAAAAAGCCCTACTTTATGTCAGCTAATAAAAAGCAGAGAAGAAACGAATCTGTCAGAAGTGATAAATTCTGTTTGCATTTTTGTGATCTCTGTGCTCAGCATCAGCTGTGCTGAGTTGGTGACTCTGCTGCCACCCTCAGCACGGAGCACCAGGGCTGGGCTCCCTCGTGTCCGTGCCAAGACCACATCCCTTGGGAAAGGAGGAGTGTCCAGACACCCAGTGGCTGCTCAGGGTGTAGTGGGTACATTATCCTGCACAATGACATTGGTGACCCTAGAGAGCTCTTTGGGTGTATTTTAGCTTGGGAACATTTATGGAAAATACTTGGTATTTTGTGAGATCTAGTACACTTCAAAGGGGAAAAACTGTTTGAGAAGTATTTTTATGAGCTTTAGGATTAAGTTCTTTCTTAGTGGCAGCCAAAGGGGTGACAGTCACCAGCAGCAGTGTGACTCCACTGGGGAGAGCTGGGGCAGGGCCACATCCATCACAAGAGCCTGGGAATTGGGGGTCCTCCCCCTTCCTGTGGGGTCTCACCTTGCCCCATGCCCACTGCCAAGGAGGAGCTGCTCCTTCCAGAGAGAAGACAAGTGTTTAAAGAGCATTCTACAACATTTGTTGGTTTATTTTGCTGTTGATAAATAAACAGAGCTGCTGGGTTGGCCATTGGTGCAGCTGCTATGACTTCAATACCACAGCTGAAGGATTTGGTTTGCTTCCTCCCACCCCATCCCCAGCAGGACCTGTCCCCTCTGTCACCTCTGTCCCTTTTTCATCAGGGAAAGGACAACTCTTGCACCTTACAGACTGTCCCCCAAAACCAGGGTGCACCCAGGTGATGGCACCTCCAGGGACTGACACACTGCTTTTCCAGGATGTAGTTTATTAAATCAAACTATTTTCCCTCTGCTTGGCAAGAGTTAATTGTGCTAGTATGAGAATATTATTCCACAGGATTATTTAAAAAAAAAATTATCATTTTTCTTACAGCAGGGAACATGTCCAATAATTGATGTGGGAATATTAATGCAATATGTATGTTATCAATTTAGAAAAGCAGAAGACATATTTCCTTAAGCTTCTAATCATTTATACATATGACCTTCATTTATACAGCAGAAGGGCTCTTCCAGAAAGCTACAATTTGCTTCAGATGTTTAGCCTGGGTATTTTACTTTACCTTCTAACTGCCAAGTTTGGGATTATTTAGCAGTAAAATTAGAAATGTGGATTTGAGTACGTACCAAAGTCCTGACAGGTGTTAATGGAACTCAAGTTGAATATTTTATTCTTTAAATAGTAAAATGTAAACCTGCATTTGTTTAGCTTTGCCTTCCTGCCAGCTGTATCAGGTATCTTGTGTGAGTAGAATCACTGTTTTCTGTACATGGTCTTCATGGCAGTTTCCAGTGCCTGTTCCCAGCTCAGCCTGTATTTATAATCCTAACAGATTTCAGCTCCACAGAGAATTCCTTAGGCAAACGTGTGATTCTCAAAGAGAATCAAAGAGATAGGAAAGAAAACTCCTCATGCACTATAGCCCAGATTTGAAGAATATACCTAAAGATGCAAACAGATGCCTGAGAGGATTTCTCAGAAGGAAAAAAAATCCTGGAGATGAAATTAAAGCAATTTAGGGCAGTTGTGTTTTTAAACAAGCAGACAAACAAACCCAAACCACTTTTTTTTTTTTTTTTTATTGGCTTTGGGACACCTTTAAAAATCTGCTCCTCAGCCCATTGCAATTCAGCAATGTCACTTACTCAGGGCAAACTCCAGGGATTTCCTGTGGTCCCCGTGGTCTCCAGGTTTGCTCAGATTGCTGTGTGGGCCATGCTCTTTCAGAGGAGCCCTGGATGTTCAGGAGAGGATGTGGAATACTGGCACAGGCACAGCCTTCCTTACCACAGGAGCTGTGCTGGGAGGTGTTCATTGAGTCTGCATTTTGATATCCATCGGTGGAGACAGTGACTCCTCAGCACCAAGGGGGACAGACTGACACCCCCTTGGAGGCAGCTTTTCCTTCTGGGTGCCCGAGAGGCAGCCAGGGTGCAGGTGTGACCACCCTGGGCATCTGCAGTGGGGAAAGGAGCCCTCCCTGCGTGGCTGAGACCCTGCATCTGCAGTGGGGAAAGGAGCCCTCCCTGCGTGGCTGAGACCCTGCATCTGCAGTGGGGAAAGGAGCCCTCCGTGCGTGGCTGAGACCCTGCATCTGCAGTGGGGAAAGGAGCCCTCCCTGCGTGGCTGAGACCCTGCATCTGCAGTGGGGAAAGGAGCCCTCCGTGCGTGGCTGAGACCCTGCATCTGCAGTGGGGAAAGGAGCCCTCCGTGCGTGGCTGAGACCCTGCATCTGCAGTGGGACCACTCTGGGAGGGGAGGAGCAGCCCCGGGGCTCTCTGGTTACCGCGGCCCTGATGGGAGTGTCCTGCTGCCCTTCTGAAATGAAGGGAACCTCAACCCATGGGGAGATGGGGCTAATCCTCCAAAATAAATTCCTCTGCTGAGGAACAGATTTTTAAAGGGAGCACAGGGCGCTCCTTTCCCAGCCCAGCCTCCACAGGCCGTGTCTCTGCAGTGTCCTTGTGCCATCAGCTCATTCTGCTCCAGTGGCTGCCACACGGGCACACTCGGAGGGTTGCAGACTCCCAGAAAGGAGGGGGAAACTCTGAAATCAAGAAGGCCTAAGCTTGTCAGAGTTTTGAAAATTAGCATCATGCTTTTCTTGGTGTCCTTGATGAATTGAAGAGAACATCTGTATAACACAGGGCCAGAAATGCACTTTAAAAGTTGAGTCACTTGGTTTTGAATGAGAGTTACTGGCACTGGCTAGAAAATCTGTATTTGCCCAGAAGAATTATTTTATTTTCTTCTGGCTTCACCACCACTACAGAAATAATTTTGCCAAAGGAATGGGCAAATTTCATCTGAGTAGGAATCCAGTAGAAAGCTCAGTCTTATGAGGCCTTTAGCTAGATTGGGACTTAGTACAGCTTCGATGGTTTAAAGAAAAATTCTGTCATGGCTGAATGGTTTTCAGCCCATGGAGCTGAGACAGGCAGCCGTGCAAGGCTGTGACAATCCATGGCTGGAGCCCTCCTTCTGCTGCTTCTGGGCCGTGGACTCCCAAATCACCTCAGGGAGTTTGCAGTTTGCTTTGAAATTGAAGCAGAGAGGAGCTTTTAGTGTAACTCTGCAGATCTCAGAAGGGCTTATCTCAGGAGGGAATATCCCGATGGCTTTGTGCTGTCAGTGAATTCAATTATATAGGCTGGCTATTTTTTCATCTTCTGTTGCACTGACCTGATTTAATACAAATACATTACTGGAGAGCTGAACTAAAATCGTGTAGGTCTTAATAAGATCATAACAAAACCCATTGAAATCTTTTTCTCTTATGCAATTTAAATTCAATTTACAGTCAGTGTTTATTTTCACATACTTGGTTGTTGTTTTAAGCACTGGGGTTTTTTTGCACTGCTTGCGTAACTCAGAGCTATTGCAGTATCCAACCGGTGCTCTTAATGCACTCTGGAATTTGGCTTTTTGGACTTTTACCATTTAGAAAATGCATCCAGTTGAAAGGACAGTCTGAGAAACAGAGGAGCCTTTCCACAAGCAGTTCCTGCTGTTGGGTGTGCAGGGATGCAGTGATGATGATGTGACAATGACACCCTCGGTGCCTGTGTCCTGTCCCTGGGAGCACATCCGAGCCCTGAGCAGGCTGTGGCCATCCCTGCTGCACCCCTGAGCCCTGGGGCTGCACCCCTGAGCCCTGGGGCTGCACCCCTGAGCCCTGGGGCTGCACCATTCCCATGCCCCACATCAGAATGAGGGCATTGCAAGACTGTTATTTTGTCATTAAATGCCACACGCTGGACTCAGTGATCACAGAGGTGTTTTCCTGGGATTCTTGTGCACATCTCATCAGCTCACCTGCAAAGACCCCTCTGGAGCATGGCAGGACCATCACTCTGGAGCTTGTGAGGTGCTGCAGCAGGATGGGAACAGAACAAGCATTTTGGTTTTCTATGTAATGAAAAGCCTGAGCTTGATTATATTAAAAGCTTTGAAGTCCTGCTGAATGTTTGGCTTGCAGCCCAGCTGGTGGAGAGTGCAGAGAAGTGCCTTTGCTGTTTCAGTGTCAACTTGAAATTAATTTTCTCTCTCCCAGCTTGATCAGCCACTGAAGGTCATCTTATTTCAGTTGTTCCTAAAGTGTCCTGCATACACAGAGTACATGCACAGGGCTAACTGGGGTTTGCATTCACTGGGGAAATTATTTGTAGCTATTTTTCAAGGAGTGTTGTAATTTATTAGTTGAATTCTGTTGCTTAGATTGAAAAAGTATCTGACAGTCAACTGGAACCAGCAGTTCCATTTTAATTCCACAGGGTAATAATTTTCTACTACTATATATAAAGCCTTACCCCAGTTATTATACATATTAGTTGTTGGGGTTTTTACAGCACCACAATGAGAAACTTGCCAAGCAATAAATTCCATTGAAAGGTTTCTTTGTGTTTTTAGGAAAAGCTTACATGAGATACTTCCCTACTTACATGTAATAAAAGGAAATAATAAGGTACACAGCACACGAGTAACCATTAACTTGTGCTATTGTGTATTTTACTGGCTTTATTATGGATAACTTTTCAAACCATACAGACTCAAACAAGTGCCTTTGAATTTTTCTGACTCTATCCTTTTAATTTACAGAAAACCTGATTCACACAGATTGTGGAATTAAATCATCACCCCAGCTGCTATGCTTTAAGTTTCCCAAACCTTTGTGAATCATTGTGTGGTTTTGAACAGCCTGGTTGTTGTGACATAAGAATTTTTGTAATTGATCAAATATGTTTAGGATTGGTTGGTTTATATTTTTAGCAAAAAAAAAGTTGTTTTTAGAAGAATTTATTTAATTTTTAGGAAATTGAATTAATCTTGTTTTTAAGTCACGATTTCCTTTTTGTGTTTCCAACTAATTGCAGCACAGGAATTATTTTGATTTTTGTCTCAGACATTACAGCTTTGTTGGGCTTTAGATATTTTTCTGTGTCTTCCTTCAGAAGCCCCAGTTCTTCCTGCTTGGCAGTTGTTAAGCTACCTGCCTCCTTATTTAATGTTCTGGGAGAGAGTTCTGCCCACTTATGTCTGAGACCAAAAAAACCCCAACTCTGAGGCACCAGAATAAACAAACAGGGCAGAAAGCCAAATGTGGCTGTGATCAGAAGCAGAGCCACGTGTGCAGGCTCAGAGCAGAGTTTGGGGCCTTTGTGCATTTGGGTTCCAGGAGGGCAGGGATGAGTCAGTGCTGCCAGGGCTGCCTGACCACCGTGAATGGGTTTGCAGCTGGCACTGGGTGTCCTGGGGAGCCAGAGAGCTTCAGGAACCCCTGCTAAACAGGGGTCATGTAACCCCAGGAACCTTGTCCTGCAGTGACTAAAACTTCCTGAATGTCTAAGTTTCATTCAAATTTCTGGAGGACAGAAAGCTAAATTGGATACAGAGGCCCCTTCACATGCACTAACAAGGTGCAAGCAGGCCCTGGAGAAACAAGTGCACCGTGCAGGCTCTGTGGTTACCCTGGATCAGCACAGGGGCAATTTCTGTGTTTGCAGAGGCTGCAGGCGCTGAGGAGAGGCACAGGGGCACCAGGGACCCTGGACACAGGCACATGGGGGACCTGAGCTGTGCCCCACATTTCTGGGGAGGGAAGAGATGAAAACTGGATTCAGCCCAGCTTGGGCTTTTCAGTGGTGCCCTGTGGCAGCCTCTGTAAGTGAACAGACATGGATTGATGCAGGGACTGGACAGCCCTTATTGAGCCCAACTGGCAGTGGTTTGTAAATGAGAACTGTTTTTTCCAGTTATTTTTCCCTGCCTGTTGTCCCGTGGGGCACTGCAGGAGCTCAGCTCTGCCAGAGCTGCTGGGCACACGCTGGGGCACCCGGCCCTGTGCAGGATTTATCCTTCCCAGGAATCCTCACTGTGCTGGGAAGTGCAGCCACAGTGAGGGAACCAAACTGCTGCAGGGGACCCTGTGGCACTGGAAGCCCCTTGGTTTTCTCACATACACGGGGGCTGTTTTAATGTCACAGTGACTGAGATGTCACTGCTTTGTTCAAATCCCTCTCAGGTGTGTTAAAAATGCAGTATCAGGGAGCCCAATGGTGTTAAGAAATGACAGTACACTTGTTTCCAGTTTTTAATGCTTTCTTGTAAAACTGAAAATACAAAACCAGCTGAGCAAATGTAGATCTTTATATACATGAGGTCTCTGATTAAAAAAATCCTTTTAGTTAAAAAAAAAAGGGAAGACCGAACCAACAAGTTAAATGAAAACTGATTAAAGGGAACAACATTCTCAAATTGAAGCATACTTTCCAGGAAGGAAAACATCTTCTTTACAAGTTTATTATATAACTTACATTTACACTTTACTGAGAGAACTTACAAAACAAGCTGCTTGAAATGCTCCTCATTCCCTTAAAGCATGAATTTCAAAGTGCCACAGCAAAGGAACAGGTTCCAATATTATCTCATACAGACTATTCATGTATAAAATGGTTTTGTAAATGTGAGGTGTTCATTTAAATGAGCACATATAGGGATACAGACTAAATAAAAGTATTGAACAACACCTTTGTTATTACATACGCAGTTACAGGTATAATAAAGGAAACAAGGCCAGCACTGCTCTTAGGTATCTGTGTAGATGGAAGGAATGTGATTCAAGCAGTGATCAAAGGCACTGTTCTGGAAGAATCCATTTTCATCCGTTCCATTGGAGACCATGTCTTCAGACACACACTGGGCTTCAGAGATCCCCTCGTAGCCTGCAGGAGGGACAGGGACAGGGACACGAGTTAGTGCCATGAGAGGGGGGAGGCACAGCCTGGGGGCCCAACAGCACAGCACAGCTCAGTGTTAATGGAAGGACAGCAGAGCTCAGCATCAAAGCCTTGCCAGGAGAGGCCCAGTTTTCAGGGGGTGTTTGTGTCATCGTGGCTCCCTTTCGTTTCTGGGCAAAGCTGTGCACTGGCAAGTGAAGTGCAAGAATCAGAGCAGGGCTCTCTTGGGACTCAGTCATTATCTGAACAGGACATCAAAACAATGAGTGGGCAATGATCCTACCAAGTGTGCACTAGAAGTGATGCAGTTCTCTTGGTTTGGGTTTTTCCTTTTAATAGCACTTTGAAAAAGCATTCCATGTGTCTCCCAGCTGCTCTTAAGATGCAGAAGGAATCTGGATCCTACATTTATTGGCTCTCCCCATAGTGCAGGTCTGAGGAAGCTTGGCTGGGGCAGGTCAGGCTCACAGGACACATGGAAAGAGCTGTGAGCCTCAGCCCACCAGCCCAAGCTGGTTGCTGCTTGCCAGGCTACCAGAAAGCCATGACAGGAGGGGAGAATTTCTCTGTCCTTCTTTCATAATGCCAGACTTCCACAGCTAGTACAAACCTCCTGAGCTGCACATCCCTGTGGAAAGGAGCAGGTTTGCCATTCTACCAGATGCTACAGCATTTATTGCCTACCCAAAGGACATGAAAATTTCTTATTATGAGCCCTATAGCCTGCTTTTGCAACTGGCCAGCCAAGGCCCACGTGCACATTTTCATGTCACTGCAGGAAAACCTGTCCACTTCATTGTGGCTATTTTACTGTTATGTGTGTTTTTATTATTTGAGATCAAATTCTCTACTTACTTATATTTCTGCAATTTCCTATGACTTACTAATTTACTGTTGGTTTACAGGTCAGATTCTGCTGTCTGCAGAAATGTGGCACACAGTGAATGTCCAGAGGTTCTGGAGGATGACCTCAGCATGTTTATCTGTGTTGGGCCAAGTGGAATGACCAGTATTTTGATAAGTTTTGTGAGTGTTTATGTTATGTTAATTTCTATTTGATGAGCCTGTATACAGGGTGGATACAGAACCACAGATGGATAAAACCCAAGATAAGCATACACCCCAGAAATCATTATTAGATTCCAGATAGAGTAAACTATCCAAAGTCCTGAACAGAAAATAAAAATTTATTGACTGTTAATGTGATTCATGGAACAGCTGTTTGCCAGTCACATTGGGCATTCCTGCGAGATGAGATCTCATTTAATATTAATGGTGCTATAAAAGCCTGAAAAAATTAATGCATAGCCTTGATGAATCTTGCAAACCTGAATGGTTCTATTTTACACACTAAAAGATGAGATATATATATTTCATACATGTTTATGTTTCAGCCTTTTAAGTATTTGCATGCCTCAATAACCACTGTAAAAACAAAAATACTAAACAGAAACATTTCATGATAGTTTAGGCCCAGACAGAAAAATCAACTGTTGTTGAAGTTGGTGTCTTGCCACAGTATTATTCTTTACTGCTACAATTTCTTTTGGAAAGTTTATTTAGTCTGTTCTTTAAATATTGCAGGCTGTCAATCTAAGCTTGAAATTTGATGTTAACATGAAAAAACCCTATGTTTTAGTAATATCAAACTTATGAGTAACACTGAAGAATTCAAAGTCGAAGTTGAAACTTCATCTTAAATGTTTCCCTTGTGTTGGTTACTGATGCATGCACTTCCCAGAATGGAACAGCAGACAAATGCGTGCACACTTGCTCTGAACAGAGTCTCCTTTAATACAAAACAAACAGGAAAGTCAACTCTAATTTTGTGGTCTGACTCAGGCCCCAATTCAAAAAGCACTTAAACATATGTTTTCAGTATTGCCCTTAACCGAGGTGCCCTCCCGAGTGCAGACATAAGAGAACTTTCTTGGAGATATGTAAGTAAAGACTGCAGCAACTGGTTGTGTTTTATGGCTCTGACAATACTCATGTTTTGTTTGATTTCAGCAATTCTGTCAATTATTAATTTTAAAGATAGAAAAAAAAGAATACTAAAATACTGAAGTACTATAGTAATGCAGCCATTATAACTTTGACCTGATTATAAAAGCCTTCCTGAGCACACCTGAAATGTGCAATGGGCAGACCACACAGGAAATGCAGGCAGTGCCTTGTCAGCTCTCCTGAAGGTGGGTGCTGCCTATGGCATCCAGCAGAATGGAAGAGACTTTGTCTATCAGTAAAACACAGCAAGATTAAAAAATCCAATTTGCTTTCCTTCTGGGGTTTTTACAGATGAAAATCAATTTCAGGGCTATTTTTTATATAAACATGTTTTTGTCATAACATTGAAAATAAAATGTGTTCTTTGCCCCTCCTGCTACAAATATCATATGGATAAATCCTTATAGGTGGAATAAATTACCTGTTGAAGCTAAAGGTGCATTGAGTATGTGATAGCCATTCTGCCTCAGAGGACTGAAGCAATGGGATTCCCCTGTGAGCACATCACTGCTGACAGACTGGTCCATTGTTCTGTAGCAATCTCCATAGTGGAAACAGTTCTGGATGGAGTGAAAGCTGCCTTGGTAACCTGAAAGCAGATATTGCACACAATTCAATCCTGCAGTGGTACTGCCTCCACTTCTGTCACAGCATTTCATTATTGTTGGGGGGTTTGGTTCCTCAGTTTAACTTTGGAAAAATGATCATCCTGTTCTGTAAAGTGCAGTTACAGAAGAGCTGCATCAGACTCGGTCCCACAGGGTGCTGTGGACTGTGATCCCCATCAAGCACAAATCTCAAGGATGGGCTTCATTTCAAGCAATAGATCAGCTGAACACAGTCAGCAGCACCCTTGGATCCAAGGTAAGTAGTGACCCCTCACTGGATCAGGTCCAGGATGCTCAGCTCCTAAGGGAATGTCTCTGTAATGAATCACTGTTAATTTAAAGACAATAATGCAATACTTAAATAAGTAGCACTGCTTTGTTTTCAGTTAAGTCTTTTGCCATCCAGTGTGTGCTGTGCACTGCTGGAGACAGCACTGTTTGTCCAAAACACCTTCACAGGTTCCTCAAACTTCTTTCCCAGACTGTTCTTGATTCAAATGAGCCCCCTTTCACTGGACACAGGGGACCACAGTGTGCAGATAATGACCTAGAAGTGCAGGACTGACTCCAGATAGTTGTCAGGTGAAGACTGAGTTCAACCAGAGGCTCTTCTGCTCCTGGAAAGTGCTGAGATAGATCTGTATGGTCTCTACTTGCCTCAGTCATTCTGGTTTGGGGCATGTTTGACTTTGGTCCTCCACATATCCAACATTCTTAGATCCTGGGTTTTTTCCCAGGTATTGTATTATCAGTGCCCAGCAGTTTGGGGTTTGCCATCAGAAGTTGTGAATGAGTTGTAGACAACAAAAGAAGACATTTAACAGTAAAGGACAAATGAATTGCTGAGGAAGGAATTCTGCAATTTATAAGTTGTTCCAACAACCAAAAAAATTGTCATTTGTTCCCAGAAGGATGATCTCAAAGTGCGTCACAATATTTAAACCAATCATGGCCTGATTTCATTCTCTTCCCTCCTGCCTCAATAAGGTCTTCCTTATTCTGGGTGCAATGCACACTAATTGCACATTCCTATCAGCTACCCCTTTTCCTGCCTTCTCTGAAATTATTCTCCTTCCCTTAAATGCAACTGAAGTCAACCAAATTAAGCTTAAAGTCTAGCAGAATGTGCTTCAGGATTTTCCTCTAATTGCCAGAAAAAATAAGGAGTTGTTGTCTTTCTTCCCTCAGTCTTACAGAGACTGAGACATTTCCTCAGGAGCTCCTGCAGAAGCTCAGGGCAGTTCAGTGAATCCCAGTCCCAGCCACATTTCCCCATTTCCAGCTGACAGCTCAGCCCCACTCCCAGCACAGACCCGCCCTGCTGGGCTGCCTGTGCTGCTCTCAGTCTGTTTGTTCAGAAATGAAATCCCTGGGCCTGTCCCCAGAGCAGCTGGGGCTATATGGGGTAATTGTGAGCTCAAACACCCTTACAATTCCTGCAGTGTGCAAGCTCTCTCCTGTTCTGTAAGATCTCCACACTTCTCTGTGCTTTCCCTCTACTCCCGAAGTCTGACCAAAGCAGACAATACCAGGCAAAGCTCAGGGTCTGGTCACTTCATATTTCCTAAGTTAGCAGTAAGTAAGGCCCAGTGAGGCAATTCTTGAGTAGAAATGCAATCAACTCATTGAGTGGTGAAAGATTTACTCTGAAGGTTCCCAGTTTAAGATGTGCTTTGGCAGAATCTGCAAGGATTAGATGCTTAATTTCTTGAGAACATATGATCCACCACAAAATACCTAAATTGTTGATGTCCACAATTAGGGAAGTCCTAATGGATGACTCTTAGATAAAGACACTACACAGTCTGTACCAAGGCTGCTCGTATTTGCTGCTATGGCAAAGGCAGCCCAAAAATGTGGAAAGCTGAGCATTAAATGATGCATGTCCTTCCCTGGAACAAACAGCCTGCCACCTCTATTTACTGCTGGAGAGTCTGGCTCCAAGAACCAAGTAGCTCTTATGAGAGGTAGCACAGCCCTCTTTTGATGTGGTTTTAGGTACAGTGAGTTATTGATTGGCTTTGAAACTTATCCTTTCTGTTTACAAAACAAACTCCTTGCTGTAAGCCTTCTAAAAATACATCCTTTTGAGATGAGCAGTGGAAAAAAGAGACACTTGTCTTCAAAGGAGGTTCAACTGGTTGCAGAGAACACTTAGATGCATTGCTAGAGGAAAAAAAAAATGAACCTTTTCCAGAATGTCTGCTACAGACATCACTTCTAGGGAAGGCATGACGTGTATTTTCTGTGTCCCTGTAACTGCTGTCCTTCCCTTGTGCTCCCAGGCTTGCCTTTGTTACATCAATTAAAAATCTTCATGATCTACAGAGCTGGCACAGTGGCTTAGAAAAGCAGAGAGCAGCCAAGCATGACAGAACTGGATTGAAACTAGTCAGATCCAGGGTTTTCCCAAGACCTGTGTGTGGGGAAAGGTTATTTTGAAGTGTTTTGAGTTACACTGTCTGGAAATACCTGAAGCAGAGAACTGCCTCAGATTCACTCTGGAAGAGAACTGCCATGAGCAATGAAATCCTCTGTTGGATTGCAGTGTTCATCCCTCTCACCACTGTGAGACAACCTGAGAAGGCAGAGGGAGAAGCGTTCCTGGAACCAGCCAGTGGGGAGGGGGCTGTAGGGAAATCCCGGGGCTGCTGCCCTGCTGACCTCACCAGGAGCTCATTCCTGCCCAGGGCTTCACAGAAATCCAGAGAAATGAATGCACCTTCCCTGTTCTGACCTGCCTGAGGGGGGATAAATGCAGCATGAAACTAAAGGAGATACATGAACGAGGAAGGGAAAGGGAGCAGCAGGAACACACGTCAGACAGAACAAAGCATCATGCTAAAAATGGGATTTCTGACCCTTTGGGTTCATTGCATTTAGTTGTGGTTCCTTTACATTTCTTTAAATGCTTCACTGAGAAAATGTGGGGAATTAAAATATGATTAAAATCCCATAACCAAGCGTTGGGTTAACAACCACATATGGTTGATTAAAGTAAACAGGGAGCATTTTTTACAAGTTCTTAAAAAATACTCCCTTCAGGGGTTAAAATACAAAGCAAGAAGGCTGGGGCAGTGCAGACATCCCTGCTCCTTCTAGAGTGCAAATCTGTAGTACCAACTTGGCAATAAGTGTTTCACCAATATTTTTTTTGCCACATGGATTTCAGGTTTTCCTTCAGTTTTGATTTAAATCAAGAATTTTCTGAGGTTATTTTCAAGTGAAGAATTTACTAAATGCCCTGTCAGTTTAAATGATCACTGTTAAATGTTTTATGTACAGTAGATGTAGAAATATAACAGTTCATAAAGGAATAAACTGAGTTCCAAACATAACATTTAGTTAAAATTTTGCTTTGAAATAATTTGTGGCAGAAAAGCTGCACTTAGCCACTTCACACAGTGCACTGGCTGCCTCTGCTTCTCTAAGGCACAGCCTAGAAAACTTCAAGCAGCTTTAAAACGAATGATGTAATGAGCAAATAATTGGAATATGGCTATTAAATGCCATCTTGTTATGTCATGTCATTTACATGTATTTGCAAATAAATCTCAGCTTTTCAAATTCCATAAAATTTCTGACAAGAAATCATGTCAGGTATAAATAACTACAGGATTCCATTGCCTGCCAAATTCTTTCAGCATGTAATGGTTTCCATGTGATCTTACTACAGCTAGGTTAAAACATATAAATAATGTCAGCTTGTTCTTTCATTATCAATATTTCTGCTACCAGCTAGATGAAGCTGCCATCTCCTAAAAATTCCACATCCACACTGTTTATGTGCTTCTGTACAGATGCCTGGTTCTACACTAAGTTTATGTGCTGTACCTTTTTTTGGCAAAAATTCAAAACCCCCAAATTATTACAGATTCCATTAGAAAATGTGCTATTAATGAACTGAGAGGCAAAAAAAGGAAAAAGTAGAGCAAGTACAGCTAAGTACAGGTTACAGATAATTGGTTTCAAAGGCTGCTAATCAAAACTGATTTTGGAATGACCATTTCCATAATTAATTTATAATAATACTTCAACATTTGGCCAAAGTGGAAAATTATTGCTTTTTTAAAACCACATGACATAACACTTAGAAAGCAACAATTCATTCAAAAGGAAATGTGGTTTTCTTAAGGAATAAAGTCAATTTATTTAAGTGGTTCAAAACTTGTTCTGTCTATGCATTTGTTTCTGCCGTAGTAATGAGCTGCTAAACTTTCCTCTTGTGGCTTGTAGTTATTTAGCTCATTACAGCAACATAATCATATATCATTATATGCTATCATAAATCTGCCACTTCTCCCTTACAGAGTTAATCTTTTTAAATTGAATAATCTGTTGAGCATCAGGTTGAGTTAGTTTTTCCTTCAGCACAAATCATTAAATGTAATATGCTTTAACTTTTCAGACTAAGCCTTTCCAAGCAAAGAGCAAAAGCCCTGCTCAGAGAACGAGGGGCAGAGGGAACTGCTGGGATACCCAACCCCATCCCAGCTGGGAGCTGCTCAGGGGTTTGTGCTCAGGCTCCTACAGGCAGACACATGTCCTGCACACTTCTTTATTGGGAATATTTACCACATTTTAGCAGCTCACCATCTGGATTGCATAACAGATTTCTGAAATATGCAAGCTCCTGTTACTGGAAGAATCTGTGATAATAATATCTCTTGCTAATTTGTGCCTCAAAAATTTCAGGAACATTAATTAGTTCCCACAGCAGAACTCCAGAATAGGTATGTAAGCTTGCAATTAAAAAGGCTGAGTAATTCAGAACAAAAAATGTTTTACATTAAGCTGTGGGACAGCTGCTTACTGCTCCCATTCCTGTCCTCGAGTCCCACAGGCACTCTACAGTTGTACAGAGTGCATTTACATGTTACTATATCATGTAAAACAAGCCAAACTTCCAAATAATAAATGAAAAAATGTTTGCTTTCTTTGTCTAATTCCATGTCTTGTGCATCACTGTGAGTACAGGGAGCAGCCCATGTTTTTGGGTCTGGATGGCTCTTGCAGGGTCACTCCAGGCAGGATGAACAGTCAGGGGAGGTGCATGGCCAGCAGCCTTCTGCTGAAGCACCTGGATAAATGCAATAAATCTGCTGCTGGGACAGCTTTCCCCATTATGATGACATATCATGGCATGGACCCGTCTTAAAATTTCCATCTGTATGTACATCAATCCAATTTAAAAACTGGAGTGCCCACTGAAATGCTGACACTATTAGCCAAATATGAAAAAGCAAAATAAATTCTTTCTCTCCAGCTGGAAATTAGAAAAGCTGCAAAAAACAAAAAGAGGGAAGAGTTACCTTGAGATCCCTGCTGCACAGACTGGTTGGGAAATGGGGTGTACGGTGTGTTTGGTATCCCAGAAAACTGCTGCCCGTTGGGTGACTGGCTGTGGGATGATGGAGAGCCGTGTTTCTGCAAGAGGGAAGGTGGAACTAAAGCTTTCAGGGGGCTGACAAGTGGAGAGATTATGTTGGGAGCAAGCCTAGAAAAAGAAAATACAGAAAAACTTCACATATCACATTATAATATGGCAAAATGAAATACTTGTATGAACTATTTCCATAATGGCCAAACTATAGAGAAGTCTGTTTTGCAGGTACAAATTATATTGCAAAAAAGGACAACAATGCAGTGCTACCTTCAGATATTTGCTAGGAGGCAAGAGAGTTAGACAAAGAATTCTGTTCCTTTACACTGACTTCCTGCACTTGCCATAACTGCCAGATCAAAATGACACCACTCCTCAGTGAGCAACTTAAACACAGCTCCATTTGATTTAGAGCTTTGTGAGCTGAGATACATGTCCTGAAACTGAAGTAGAAAATGCAGCTAGAAGGGGTAAATGCAAGTGAATTGTGTAAGTGCCTTCATAGCTGTAACAGGGTCAAGCTGCAGCCAAGACAAACAAAAGCCTTCATTTCATTTCACTCTGCAGATGAGCAAAGAGTGGATCTCCCACAGCTGTGACAAGGGGCCCTGTGCCCCACGGCCCAGTGGTGCCCTGTCAAACAGCACAGGCAGCTTGGGGAGCACTCCATACCCTCTCTGCTGCCTCCTGAGCTTTTGCTGAAGCTGAGAAGGACCTCTCTGAGCAGCACCAGAACCTTCAGATGCTCCAAAATCCACCTCACTGTCTGAGAGCCACCCTGTGGAAACTTCCCAGCTACAGAACCCGAGGGAAAAAAATAAAACAACCTCTGCAGGTTGTAATAGATGTCACCGAGCTGGAAAAAAATACTGAGCACAAACCGTTGGAGGCAGACAAAAATTAACTAAATAAAAACTCCAATCTCTCACTGGTGTCTTCCTCTAGCCCTGCACAAGCTGTTCAAACACCATAAAGCATCATTTCACAGGAAGGCTTCTTGGAGCAGTTGGGCTGACCCTGGGAGCGAGGCTGTGCTCCAGTGAGGGCTGAGCACTGCATGAGAGTGTGCAAGAGGTAAACAGAGGGGAACTGTGAATAAATGGTGACAACAGCTTAACCAAATTTAACATGAGAGGCACAGGAACGCTGCCAAATGCTGTCACAGTGACACTGTAAATATTAGAAGGGGTTTAAATCAACCAATCCAAGCCCATCCTATGCTCAGATAATTCCATCTCCCAAAACAAGGAAGGAAGATCGATAATACAAACTACGAAGACTGAATCTCCCCAAACTAAACTGAAGAATTAAACTAGTGGTGTTAAACAGGTGAAGACAAGGATATTTTCAAGTTAAACAGCAAGAACTAGAAAACTGTCACTGACATATTTTCTGAAAAATCCTTTCCTTAGGATTTTTCTTCCTGAGAAGCCGAAAGGCCTCAGGAACAAAATGTAAACATTGATTATCTGCTGCTGTGGAATGCAACAGGTGCATCTGTGATTGGCCCATGTTGGTTGTTTCTAATTAATGGCCAATCACAGTCAGCTGGCATTGGACTCTGTCCGAGACACAAGCCTTTGTTATCATTCTTCTTTTTCTATTCTTAGCTAGCCTTCTGATGAAATCCTTTCTTCTGTTCTTTTAATATAGTTTTAAATATATAATAAAATAATAAATCAAGCCTTCTGAACCATGGAGTCAGATCCTCATCTCTTCCCTCATCCTGGACTCCTGTGAACACCGTCACAGAAAACAATTTTCTTTTGTGAGAAAGATACTCCCTCCAGTAAGTGCTGATCAGTAATATGTAAAATAAAGAGGGCTACTATCAAATTAAAGGAGTCAGTATGTAAAGAGAAAAATATCCTATTTGTTCTGGTTTGGAAAGGGCTGCAGAGGTGCCAAAAAGGGGCCGGGGATGCCGGGGCTCCCTGTGCTGCTCCCAGCTCAGGGCCCAAACGCTGCCAGAGCCCGCGACCGGCCCCTGCTCCGGCACACAGCCACGGGGACATCTCCTGCACCCGCCAGCAGCGCTCCCAGAGGCCTGGAAATGCTTCTATCTGAGAGGAGATGAAAAAGATTGCAGTTGTTTTCGTTGGAAAGATAATAGCTAAAGGGCTCATGATAGTGACATTTATATGGGTAATGACCACACACACATTTAAAAGAGAAACAAAAGATGTACTAAAAACTCCAATGCCGGGATGAGCCAGAAACCAGTGCCGGGATGAGCCAGAAACCACTGTGAATAGGGGAGGGAAATGCTGCTGGGGAGAGTCCTCTGCAACTGCCTGTGTTGGGTTTCCTCTGCCTGCTCTTGGAATGTCTTGTCCCGGCTACTGCTGGGAAATGCAGCACCCCATAGAGACCTGCCGGGCTGCTCCGAGGGCTTTGTTAGGCTGGGCCGTCGTGTCTCTAAATTCTATGCAATCATGCTGCTTTGTCCAACAAAAATGGTACACTTAGGTATCCAGCTGTGGGAATACTGAACATCCCAGCTTCCCTATCCAGTTTAACTACTCCCAGAGGCTACTTCAATCTTAACCACGGGAGAAGAATTTAAGTTTTTATTGTTATTTTTAAAGCAGCGCTTGTCCCCGCTCACACTCTTACATTCCTGTTTTTCCTCTGTGTGAGCTCAACAGGGTTTGTGCCATGAAACCTTTGAGATGAGTGTCCAGGGGTGGGGAGGTCCCCTGCAAGGCCAGAGGGTGCAGGCCCTGCTCCAGCTGGGAATGCTGAGCAGTGTGTGGAGCTGCCAGCCCGCTGCTCCCGCGGGCACGGCTGCCCTGCTGCTGGAGCTCAGCAAACATTGCTGCCTGTGGGCAGCTGTATCCTAGGAGCAGCAACCTGAGCTGAAACCCCGACAGCTCCGGGAACACTTGAGCATCGCTGCCTCCTCTGCATCAAGAGACTTTCACGGAGCTGAGCAGTTCACATAAAAACCTGCTACGTTCTGCTCGAGCTCTCCCAACAAGGAATTTCATGTGTTTCCTGGAGTTTAAGGCACAGTTTTCAGCTAGGAAAGAACTTTGCTCAGAAGAAAAATCTGGCTATGTTCACACAAGTGGCCAACATGGAGATCTGTGTCCTTAAAATATTCATCACAATCCCTACGGCTCAAGCTGGTCCCTAAAATATTACTCTGTGTGTGTGCATGTGTGAATGTGCTCTGGCACAGTCAAGGGGAGACTTTCATCAGCCAAACTGTCCAGTCTCCAGTGCTTGTTTTTAATTCTCTCCTGAGTATCTGCCTACTAATTTGGTTGCTGTGATACTCAGGTTGTTAAAAGAGGAGGAATCATTCCTGATACAAATTAAACAGATAATGCATTAGAGCCTAAAAGGTGATGCCTTCTGTGTGGAAGATGAAACACTGAAAGACTTACAGCAGGAACTCAGCTGGATACACTAAAATTCCCAGGCAGCAGCTCAGGCATGTGTGTTTCAATAACTAATAGCCTGCACATTTCCTGTTAATACTGTACTACAACCACAGTTTGCTTTGGTTTGGAAAGTAATAATAAATATATACCATAAATTTTACCTTAATTGTAACTTGCATAATTCAGTAAATTTGCAGGTCCTTTGGGGCCTTTTAATATATATCTGTGCCTATATATAGCTGTATATAAAGAGATATAAATACTCTCACAGGCATGAAAAAAAATCCATATCCTTCCTTAATTCATTACATTTGAGGGCTCCTGGCTCTATGGAATATTTCTGTTGAGGGCCATACAAGGGTGTGATGGGGGAGCCTCCTCTCCACCCTGTCCAAGACACAGGAGCAACAGGACACGCACCACGGAGAGAAGGAGCTTGGCTGGAAACAAAAGGAACATTCTGCTCACACAGCATGCCCTGGCCTGTGCCACTCACAGCCACAGGAGCCACAGAATCAAACAAAATACCTATTTTTTTACCAAGGGACTGAATAATTTAATGGCCAAAACCAACATTTCCATGCTAAGTGAGGGGTAATCACATCTTGTGCTTCAGGATGTAAAGTGATCGCCCGTGGAGGAGGAGAGGAATTCTGCTCTCTGCTCTCCCCACAGCTCAGGGTGACTGACCACGCACTGGGGCCTTCTCCAGTTCCCCTGGAGCACCACTGGAGATGGAATCCCTGTCTGAGGGAGCTGGGATTGCAGGTGGGACTGCAGGGCCAACAGCTCCTCTGAGGAGGCACCAGCAGGCAATCAAGGAAAAGGACTACTCTGAAAAATCCTATGTGAGTCACACACAACCAAAAGGAAACTTTGGGAATAACTGAGCCTAACTCAGTAACCACCTTGTCTGTGGCACTGTGCACATTTCTGCACCAACACTGCCTGAAAATGCTCCACAGCCCTTCCCACAGAACTCCTGCAGTCAATGGGATTCTACCCACAAAGAATCATGAAACCAAGTGGCAGTCATGGACAACAGACCAGTTCCTCAGCTCCACTGGAAAGCATTTGTCACATCAATGGAAATACTCAGAAATCTTGGTCCCAACAGAAGGACTTTTTAAAAGGGAAAATTAATAGTCAAAACATAGAAAAAGATTGATCTTCCTCTCACTTTCCAAGTGCATACCCTAGGAATCTCAACCAGAAATCCCACTGAAACTTTTTATAAACTTTCTTCTGATCATGCTTTAACAATAAATTTTGGATGGTGAAGTTTATATTAAATTGTAAGTAAGGCCTGTGTGAGGGAGCTACCTGTGTATGCCATGAGGCAGCAGAAAACACACCTAAAGGCACCAGGACTTTGCTTTAGAATTATTGATCCTGTCTGCACTCTCAGCCTCCCCAAGCAGGCAGGGGTGTTTAAGGATCTCTGTATTCTCCCAATGCAAACCAAATGTCCTGTTCCAGTATCAGTGCAACATAAAGAAGCAAAAAAATAAATGCAGATGGACATGGATTGTTCTGAGATTTCCATCACAATGTCTGGATAGCTGTTTTCTGTATATCCACAGTGCTTACTCTGAGGAAGAAACAGATTACCCCTCTGCTTTAGTCTTTGTTCAATACCAGCTCCAGGACAAAGTAACAGAATAAGAAATTAAAAAGCTTCTTTAAGATAAGAGGGCTTGACTAGACCTTGACTGCCAAACACTACATACAGTGTACTTAGTAAATACTGAGTGGAACTGAAAATTGAAAAATAGTAAAGATGGGATTCAAAATAAGATTTCTTAATTATAAGTAGGAATGAAGTATAACTGCAAATGGAAATATGTAAGATGGGGATGTTTCCAATATGAAAAGTGTCTGGGTTTGTTTTTTTTTTAATGGTGTGATGGCTTGATTGGCAGATTCCTCAGCCAGACAAAGAACACAACCCATATCCCATTAAGTTCAGTGGAAACGGGACCAAATCCAGGCTGAAAAACATCTGTCCTTTATGTCAAATCATTTTCTGTTTATTTTGGGTTATAAGACTGTTCTGTAACAGTTCCATGCACAGCAGTATGGCCAGATTGAACAATTGTGACTTTTGAGAATCATGATTTAACTCAGATTAACATGAAGAAAAATAGCAAATAAAGCACCAGAGTAAGAAGCACAAACCAAAGCAGCTCCACATTTTATCTGAAGTGCAGCACTGTAGCCACTTACAGGAACTGAGAGTTTCCATGAGAAGAGGTTCTCCCATAAAACCCAGCACTCCAACCAGTTCATTCATAAAATCTCTCCCCCAAGCATCACAGTCACTGATACTGTGAGAAAGTCCAATTCAGTTCCAGGACCAGGAGATTATTTTTTTTTAATGGGAAAAAAAGTTAACACGGATTTTCATCTCTTCCCATAATATTAAAAATGATGTGTAAAGCTCTGCTAATCAGGTCCCTGGATAGAGCCCAGTCTCTGGCCACGTGTTTCTGCTCTGGGTCTTGCCCTACGGGAATTTCTGTCAGCACATGCTCAGGAAACAGTTACACTGTTCACTCCTTTGGACTTTTCTGTAAGACAGACTCTATCTGAAGTTTGGTGAACCTTTGCACTAATCACTGCCAGGTGCCTCTGGCTATGTTTCTGGAATGCAAGGAATCTTTTCCTTCTCTCCCTCTTTTCCTTTCTCCTTTCCCCCCTCTCCCTGATATATAATAAATCCTTCAACACAGATCACCTTGCTGGGCATCATTGCATTTCCTACCTTTTCCCATAAACAATGAGCACCCAAGTCCTGGGGCTGTGACTCCAGGGCACCCCAAGGTGCTCCAAGGTACAGCACCTTGTCTCTGGTTTTCCCACATGGCCAGAGGCTCTGTCCCTGCTCTGCTGCAGCTGCAGCCTGTGACACACCTGTGTGTGACATCCTGGAAGTACTGCCGAGGCAGCCTTCTGGCTTTTAGACAAATTCAAAATACTAATTTTCACTCAAAATGCTGCCTTGGATTACCTGGATCCAGTTCTGCACCTTCACTCACCCACACTGAGCCAAGTCCACAAGTGCAGGAGCTGCTCAGCTCTAAGGAGTAAAAGGAGTTTCATAAATCTTATGGAGAACACTGTCCACAGAACTTCCATGTGACCGAAGAGTCACAGGTCATTTCACTGCTTTAGAATATTTTTCGTGATACCAGTAACACTGACATGAAAGCAATTTCATGTTCAGAATCACAAAGGAGCCCTAAGAGTCCTCTCCTGGTTCACTCAGGGGTTTTCTGTGTGGGGCTGCTCTTGGATTCAGAGGGGCTTCCTGAAATACTGAAATACTGACATACTGACATACTCCCTGTCTGCTCTAAAAAATACATGTGCACATCTGAGTGGGCACAGAACACAACTCAGTGTTTGTCACACATGTCATCATCTACACAAGCTCACAAAACACACAAACACACTTACTCTGTGTCAATGAATATCTCTGCAATGTTCTGACCTGAGATGTGCAACTTGTGCAGAGCAGTTCCTCACAGGGATCATTATGGGAACTGTGCCATTCCAAGGATGTTTGTATTTATAAGGGTTTGTTTAATAACCTCTGAAATGAAGCTGATGAATCGCTACAGTGGAAGTCACTACAGGAGGGAGATTTGAAAAATTATTCTATCTTACAATCGAGCAGGAAAAGGTATTTTGGAGTGAAAGAAAAGCCTTATTAATAGGGTCAAAGAAATATAAAAGCATATTTAAATAAAGGGCAATGCCTTAAGTTCAAGTGATTGCCAGGAAGTGAATTAGAAAGACGTAATCAAACACAGAGACTGTCTACTCCAGATTATCTGGCATGTGTTGCATGCTTGACTGATCTATCTTAGTTCAGTCATTTAAGGTCATTATTCTCTGGCAAGCAGGCAGCAAGATAATTCCAGGTGGGTTCTGCACAGGTCCTGACGTCTGCTGTCTTCAGGTCTGCCAGGCAGAACACACTGCCCAATACTGGGAGATGTTAAAATAGTTTCATTATTTGTTACACCATGATAATCTCCTGTGTTTGGTGTATATGGTTTGCATCAAACTGCAGCAGTTCTGCTTAAAAACAAACAAATTTGGATGAAAAAAGAGAAAAAAAAAGCTTTACAGATGTTTAGTGTAAATTTAACTACAGATAAATCGAGTAATGGCTGAAGTCATTAATGTAATGCAGAAGAGCTCTGGCTGAATTCATCTTAAATGTTTTCTGAGTTGCTCTGACCATCTCCTTTAACCTCCCACCTTCTGCTGTAACTCTGATTTCTCACTCAGTTTTCCTTACAGTGTCTCCTCTGGGCAGGCACCTCAGCCCTTCCTTTGAGAGGCACTGGTGGAGGCTCCCAGGATCCTGAGTGTCAGTGCAGCCCTCTCAGAAACTCCAATGAAAACACTTGCCCACGTATTTCTGCTGATGGACAAACAGTATTTACCCCAGGATCCAGCACCAGGTGATCCTTAAGCATGTTGCTGTTGAAGTAAGCCCATGCTAATGCTAATTTTGCTTTAAGGGGAAGGGGGAACCTGTATAAGCCTATCTGGACATCATTATGAATGAATTCTGATCACATTTTCTCCAAGGAGATAAATGACTTGGGATTTGAAAGCAGATGCTTTTAATTACTGATTTTCTTTGTTTGGTGGGGCCCAGGGCAGCACCTGTACATTGTTCTCTCTGGACAGATGTACTGATGCCCCTTCTGCGTGCTCAGATCCATAACACTGAGATAAATTATGAAGGGTTCTTGGCTTCCTCCATTGAAAATGTTTTCAGCTGTCAGAGGTATCTGTTTCTTGTTACTGGTTTTAGTGCTTTTGAAGGGAAGACTAAACCACTGACTTGTGTATTCTGTTATAAATGAAGAGTATTCTCCAATGGAATCCACAGAGAATGAGGGATGGATCTCCTTGGTCTGTTAGAAAAGCTGGGCAGGTATTTAGTTTTCCAAAGTACTTCTAGAGAGTAAAACTTTCTTTCCTACAAGGATCCTAACATTATGTCAATTCCTAGTCCACTGATTTCTATGAACTCACAAACTTAATTTAAAAGATTAATCAATAAACAAGGTTAATAAGAATCAGATATAAGTGGCTAAGACACCTGATTGTCTCTCAAAGTAATGAGAATTAGGGGCACAAATGTATTTTTCTACCTGGCCTGGATCCTGGCAGCTCAAGGAGATGGTACAGGAAAGAATCTCCCCCAAGTAACTGACAAGATTTTATCCTGTGTGGTTTGTTTCAAGCTTAAAAATACCAGGGATTTCAAATCTGGTGTTCCCTGGCAGGGCAGAAGGGAGGCTCTGTGTACCTCGTGTTACTTCACATAAAAAGAAGTGAAGGACTAAGTTTTTAACAGAGAGCTCTTTACACTGAAGTATTCCTGTGGTATTTGAAATAACAGGTGCTAAGAAGCGAGCAAACAAAAACTGATGTTTAAGTGCCCTGATTAAAATGTCTCTTTTCACTTGATAGTTCTTAAATCCCATTTCTTGTGATTTTTTTGTGGGGGTCAGTGTCACTTCAGGGGGGTCTGGCCCCTGGTTTGAGCTGGCTGCAGTTGGCTGGCAAAGGGAGTTGTGTGAGCCCTTCCCTCCAGCCTTGCTTAGAGCTAATCCTTTATAGTAAAGGCTCACCAGCTTTGGCTCAGAGCCCTCATTAATCACCACCTCTGCCCATCACAGATGTCTTAATCCTACTGCTTCTTCATTTACTGGTGTGTTTACAGAGCAGAAACGACCTAAATTACCAGAGGAGTATTAAAAAAATGGTTTCACTTTCCTTTCCCTTGGAGACACATCACCCTCCCAATCAAGTCATTATTTGTCAGTGCCCAGCTCCTGCTGGGAACAGAAGTGCTGTTTGTCACCCCAGCACAAGTGACAGAGAGCCTCAGTCACACACACAGGGATCATTTCAGCTCCTACAAAGTGACCTTGTTGGGCCATTGCACTAAATTGGTGCAAATCCCAAACTTGGTGCCACCACTCAAAGTCACTTAACTTCAGTCAGATCAGTTTCATTAAAGCTGATAATTTATCACACTGAATATTCTAAATTGCAATTTACAGAGATGGTCTACAAATGAAACTAAGTACATTTTTAGATGACTTGGATAATAACAGCTAAAAAAATAGTGGAAAGCAAGCCAAGTGCAACATTCACCCAAGATTTAATAGTAAAAGCTGTTTTTCTGTCCTCACTCTGCTACAAATCAAAACAGACTATTTTTGCAATGGGCAGAATGAAACCCAGTTTGACATTATACATGGCAAATGCTACAAGAAATGCTAAAATAAACTCCTGCTACCTGAAATAAAAAATAAATATACATTTTAATCTGAATCATGCCAAGCCCATTTTCTGCATGCCGAAGTATTTCCCAGCCAACCACTTTTAGCTAAATTAATATCAATATAAGTAGATTTTTTTAGTGTAGCATACACTTCATTCCAGAATTTGAAAAAATGTGCTCCATATTGAATAAAGCCAGTATAAATACATTCGGTAATGAGGTCAGATTTTGTTAGAACATTTTCAAGTGAATTAGATAATTTTGTCAAACTATTTAAATGTCTCAGCAAACCATTTGGGAAAATTGACTGCTGCACTTGGTATTGACTTTGGCAAAGGACAGTGTAACATAGGGCTTTTTTTGTTAAAAAAAAAGAAAAAGCCTTTAAATCAAATTCTGAATCTCGTGTCAAACTTGAGTAGACTATTTGTACTCTGCCTCGTGTAGTTTTTGGCATCTCACACATTTGATGACTCAGTAATTAGATTTCTTGATAGTAATCACTTGGTTCCTGCCACAGACTGCCTGATGTGATGCAGCCTTGTCAGGGTCCCCATCCCCAGAGCAGGAGTTCTCTGCAGACAGCTGACAGTGGGGCAAACCCAGTGTGTGCCAGAGCTCAGCAGTGCCCTGCAGGAGGCAGGGGAGGGCTCCCTTCCCACTGCATCCCAGGTACATTCCAGGAGGGATGGCACTGCAGCAGCTGGCCAAGCTCCCAGCATGCCTTCGTGCTGGGATTTTGTGTTAAGTGATTCTGCCCAGTTAAATGGATGGATGCTTTAAAGAAAACTCTGCTAAATGAAACTCAAGGATTATTAATTAGTTCACGCAAAGTTTCTGCACTTGCAATTAAGATGTCATGTACGGGCTGCATTTCAGCAGTCATGAATAATGTAAGCATAAAGCATTAAATACAGCAGGAGGATCTTGGACTGGGAATGACAATGCTGAATGAAGATTATTTTGAGTTTAGAAAATGGTATTTGAGATGCTGAAAAATTCCAAGTAACTATGTCATGAAACTGGACGCCCTGTTTTAAAATAACTATTCAGAAATACATTCCAGACTCCATTCCCTGACGTTTGGCTCATGGTTAGGAATCTGTTATCCCACTCCCACATTTGTCACAGGATATTTGGGCAAAGACTTTACTTAGGTACATGAGCACTGAGATAAGAAATCAGCACTGTTGTCTCCTCAGAGAAAGAATCCAAACTGCACTGAAGCTGCAATTGGCAGAGACAGTTCTGATGGAAACTCTGGTGTGTCTGCAGCAGGAGCTCAGTGAGGCTCAGCCCTGCCTGTGGTGCTCCTGCTGGAAGGGAGACACCAGGGCCAGGAATGAGAATTCATCTGGGGCCTTCTGACCCCTCAAACTGCAAACTTGTCTGTGCCCTCACTCTGCTCGGGCCTTTGCTTTCATTTCTCATTAGCAGCACCAGAACACAAAGTGCCTTAGAAACAAATCCACCTTCCTGACAGCCTGCTAAATCCTCCCCATAGTATATCCTTACTGTATTTCATTCTTGGTTGGGATTTTTGCCTTAACTCCCCTAGGAACCAACTCCAAGAGGAAAGAGCTGAGCAGCACACTGGGAGCAGTCAGAGGGAGGGATCCCACTCCAACAGGCTCAGGCTGTCCCATTCTGCAGGAAGAACAGCTCATGGATGACCTTTGGGATGTCTGCCTCCATTCCTATTTGATCTACTGCCTCTCTGCTACAGAAAACTTCTGTTTATCTGCAGTAATTTCCAGTGCCTCCTGTTGGCCACGACTCTGCCATGGGAATGAGTCTGCCAACAGGAAATACAGGGTTGGGAATGTGGCAGGGAAGGAGAAGGGTTGGGCACAGGCATTTTATGGGACAAGGACAGGGTAAGTGTACCCATCACACTGGGAGGGGGACACTGGGACTGCCACCAGCCGAGGTCAGAGGAGAAGGCTGAAGGAGCAGAGGGCACAGAAGCCCAGCTTGCTGCAGAATTCATTCCCCAATTAGGAAAATAAGAAGGACTAGTTTGCTCCTAATTAAATTTCCTCAATCAGATTGTTCTCCAACCACCCAAGGTGTAAATTTCCTTACCAAACCTCTTCCATGCCACACACACTCTGCCTTCTGCCCTTTGCTTAAAATCCTTCTGGGCTTTGCTTGCACCATACAAAAGAAGAGAAAGGTCAATCACTGGACTAGGATGGGAAAACTCTACACTTAGTTGCTGTATTTGCTAAAGGACACCAACATGTTCCTAGGGAAAGAAAATCCTTTAATCTCTCTGTATCTTAAATTCCCATCAGTAACGCCAAATCAGAATCCTTTCCCCATCCAAAGTGCTGGGAAGTAAAACTGTAAGTATGAATTTGAATTTGTAAGCATGAATTGAATGAGGCCAGGCACCAAAGAAATCTGAGTTAAAAGGTTAGAGCAGTTTTGTGGCTTGCAGAGATTCTTCACTGTTGAGATGGTATGAGAGCCTTGACACACGGTGCTTTAGAAATCTCACAGCCTGCAGCCATGCAACTGTATCCCTGCTGTAGCAGTGCAATCCTACAATCAGTGGGATTCAACACTCTTCCCTGATTAGGATCTGGCCTGCTGCTCAGAGGTGCACAGCAGAAAACCTTATCAGAGAGCAAGGAAGTGAGAAAGCTGTGGCTCTGACACTGAGTGAGCCTCACTAAGGCAAACACAGCCTGATTCCTGAGTGAGTCATAGTTCAGGTTTTACCCTCTGAGAGGTTTCTCATGTTAGCTGAGAAAAATTCTCTGTGCTTATCCAAACGTATGAGAAGTCATCCAGCAAGCATTAAAAAACAAAATTAAAATCGAAATGTAACTGCATGCTATGAAGAAAAAAATCCCACTGTGTTTTGTCAAAGACAAGGACAAGGCCCTGAACAACTTGATAATGATGTCCAAGTTTGCCCTGCTCTGCACAGGGCATGGACGACACGACCTTCTGAGGTCCCTTGAAAACGCAATTATTCCATGATTCTAAACCAAACAAAACTGCTTTGTTTAGGCCAGTGTTTTCTTTTGAACAGCATCCATGCAAAGTAAAATAAACAATTCAATCCTCCATGATCAAGTGGAGGCCCAGCAGGCCCAGCACTCTCCCATGACACACGTACCCGTCCCTGGCACTCTCCAGCGGCGACTGGTGGTGGTGCGGGCTGGGCAGGGCGGGGTCCAGGGGAAGGTGCCGGGCGGGAATGTCATGAGGAGGTGGCAGCACGGCTGGGGAGGGGCCGTTGTGGCTGCTGCTGGATCCACTGTACATGCCTGGGAACACACAGAGTGCAAAACAAAGTAAGCAAGGAGGCATCAGTAAGACCTGCAGAGTCCCCAGCTCCTTCCCTATGCCCCCAGCCCGAGCCACAGCCCCACAGCAGAGCCCTGTGTGTCAGTGAATGCCCTGTGCCTGAGCAGCACTCTCAGCTGGGCCATGGCCCTTTGGCATGTGGGTGTCTCCTCTCTGACCCTGCCAGGTGCTCCTGGGCTCTGCAGAGCTGCAGACCCCTCCTGACAGCCACGAGGGCCTGGTGGGACTCCCAGCCTGCCTTTGCCATAGCTGTGAGCATAACCTTCCCTGCAGTGCTCAGGGGATGGAGCTCACACAGCAGAACAGACCAGGGGGCCCTGGGGTTTTGATGTTCATTTCAAACTCTGTCAGTTGACTTTCCACTGCTAAGCTGCTGGACATCCCAGACCATTTACAAATATCTCATATTGATACAAAGGAAACCGCAATAAATTAAATGCAAAGAGGAACAAGGAGAATTTTTTAATGAGATCACAAAAACAGGTTTGCTAGTACAGAATTACTGAAGGAGGGTGGGTGTGCCATTTTTGGGAACTCTCCTCTACCATGGCAGCAAGGCACCAACCAAGTGCCTACCATGCCCTCAAGCCTACCCATTGTTGAGGAAGCTTTGTCCAGGGCTCTTGGATGAAGATGCTGGAATTAAGTTTTTTGGAATTAAGTGTTTTTCTCCCTTCTGAAGAGTGACCATGCACCAAGACAGGTCTCTGTGGTGACAGACATCACAGGAGTGCAAGCATGGAGCATGCAAATGCCACCTTATGGCAGGGGAAAAGGGCTGGCTCCTTGTCATGCTGCTCTGGGAAAGGTCTGCTCCTTGTCCTTCTCTTCCCAGTTTTTCTGCCTTTCTCATCTTCAAGTTGTGCCCATGACACATCTGCCACAGTTCTGTCCCACCTTCCCAGGGAGGATGCACAGGGATGAGGACCAGAACTGCCCTCACACTGTGACCTGAAGGCTGTGAGCAGCAAGTGGGGTCTGCCAGCTCCCAGTGTCCAGCCCTAGAGCACAGAGACCCCTCTGGGCCCGTCTTTGCCATCTCTCCTCCTGCACCGTTCACTGTTCTTTCCCACTCAGTGTGTGCAGAGCTGCACACCCAGGACAGAGCCATGTGCCAGCTGTGTCCCTGGCAGGGCTCTGGACTGAGAGAAACCCTCCCAAACCCTCCCAGTGGCATGGAACGAGCAGAAGGCAACATGAAAATCCAGAGCTCCGGGGAATGTGCGACACCCTTGGGGTGGAGAAGCAACATCTGAATGTCAGCATCTGTTTCTGTGTGTGACTGAAGAGCAGAAGCACCCAGGCAAGATTCCAGCCACCTTTGTCAGGGGCTTCAGATGAGTCAAAAACCCCTCATGAACAATGAGTCCTCAGCTGCTGACAGATCTAAAGCAACAAAACTGAACCACATCATCTCTGTCTCCAGCTAGACAGAACATTTGTCAACCAGCCAGTGAAAACAACTTGCTTTCTGCACTGCACACCAGACAGAAGGGGCTTTAAGAAATCAGATGTTCCCAGGTGATGCGAGGATTTATTTGTCAAAGCCTCTTCTGGTAACAGTAAGTCAGTAGCAAGGATGCTACATTGTGGAAATGCTTTTCCACTGGTGGCTTCAGTGCATTTCACAATACAACAGTTTCCACTTCCCTCACATCCTCACTGTTCATACATTCCATGTCAGGCTTGAAGGATGAGCCAAATTTGACCTCGACTGTTCAGTGTCACTTTGCACTTCAGCTCTATTTCCCACAGCACCAGCTCAGGTACACTGACAGCACAGCCTGGAGGAGACTGCACATCCTAAACCAAGCTGGACATGCTCTAAGGCTCCCACACTGCTGGCCCAGCAGTAACTTGTGCAAAAAGCTCCAAACCCCACAGAAAAGGGTCATCTTAGCAGTGTGGTGGCCAGCAAACACACTCCATGTTTCATCTTTCAATGCCACCCCTGAACAGCTCATGCTTGTTCAGGATGTCTCTCTGGCCTGTTCCTTGAGGTGACGAGAAAGACAAAGCAGCTGAGTACCTACAATCAGCACAACCCTCTAGAGGAGCAAGAAGATGCTTAAAAAACCACCCCACAACTCGGTGTGGGCAGCAGCCGAGTCCCACATGAGAAAACCAAATTAAACCAGAATCCCTGGCACCTCCAGTTTCTGCCAGCCCCAACCACTGTGCAGAGGAATTTACCCATCTGTGGAACTGCTGGGGTGGACACCCAGTGCCCACTGCTGGGCTTGAGGAGTCTCTAGCTGGGGACATCCTCTCCCAGATCGATCTCTGACTTCCCGATCACACCTCAGGGAAAAGGCTCCTGCTTGGACCTGGGCACTGAGGCTCTCAGGGTTTGTCACCAGTGAGTCCTCCTGTCCTTACACCTCTGTGCAGCACCACCCACAGCCAGTCTGGCACGTGGTGTCCCTTGTCCCCACATCCCCCCAAGCCATCCACACCATGCCCGTGTGCTGCCTCACCCAGCTCCCTCCCCACAAACCAACAAATCAAGGGGGGAAGAGCAGTTGCTAATCCAATCTCAGTATAATTTTCAGTATTTCCAAAATTTCATTCCTTTTACAGTTTTTCTTCCCTTTTTTCAGCACTGAGCACTAATATCCTGTGTACCTGAAGCCTTTGGAGCTGCTGTGAGTGACTCCTGCAAGGGCAGCCCATGCCAGGCCTGTGCACCTTGGGCCTCTTCACACACTGACCATCTCAGCTCGTAAACAGAAGTCATCAATCAGTATTTTAAATGGCTTGGCCTTTAACCTTAACATCTGTGGCCAAAACAGTGCCCTGAGCATCTGTGACCAGCAGCCTTTTCCCCCTCAGCTTTATGCTGAGAGCAGACAAACAACAATAAAACCCAGAGAAAATGCCTGAGTGGGACCAGAGTGATGCAAGTTCTTGTCCACAGGCAGAGTTAAATGCTGCAGCCATGATGCATTTTAGTTATGAGGAGGGAAAAAAGAGGAAGATCCCAGCAAACAATGGGTTCCTCTGACTGCAGAAACATTCCTCTGCTCACTGTCTTACCTACTTTGAAGTCAGACACAAGGGATGGGGCCTTTTTTAATATTTCATTTTTTTCTGTGATGGGCTTTCATCCCTGACATATTTAAAATGTGCTTTAACTTGGAGAAAGACAAAACTGAAATTCTCCAGGAATCCAAGTGATCCCTAAAGCCCAGAGCTCTGCACATTAATAATGTGGTTTCTTTGAAAAAAATAACACAAAAACCAAACTCAAAAGCCCAAACCATGAATGTTTTCATATTTCAAGTGGAATATGAGGCCATCATACACTATATTTATCCATCTATAGCCTACATACAGAATTATAAATGATTTCTCAAAAAATATTACCTCAGCTTATTTGAAAGAGCAAATGTGCAATCACTGCAGACTATAGGTGGCAGCAGGAATGTCCTCATGCTTTAATTCTGGAAGGATCAGCACTTTGGTTTATATGCCCTAAATAATGATAGAGGAACAGCTTTGCCTGTGGATTGTACTGCACAGAAGATGAAGCAACTTCTGTTTCACTACAAAACAGTCTTTCAAATCTTGATTTAGCTTTCCCTGGCACTTGTTCATACTGTGCACTGATGGGGTCTCATATGGAGCGACCTGATGGAAGTACCAGGGAAGATTTACAGTTTTTTACAACATCCTGATGATGGATTGATATAATCAGCACAGAAATCATATCAGACAAAGCCAGAGTTATGGACAGATAAAATCCTTCATTTCACAAGAGATTCTCTGAAATGACACCGAGGGGTTAGGGATGGTCTGTTTATCTGTGAGCTAATAACTCTTTTCCTGTTTTATTGTTGTCACTTGAAATCTGAGGCCGTTTCTGAAGTGCAGCCTGTTCTGAGGAAAATGTCACTGCTCGTGCCTGGCACGGGGAGGCCAGGCCATGCTCCTGCCACACGGGGCTGTCAAGGGGACAGCACAGGCCACTGCTGCCCTCACAGACCTTATTCAGAGCAGGTGGCACAGGCAGAGACTGGAAATCAACCCCAAATCCCTCCTGCTTTCTCCCACTTTTCAAGGAGCCACATGTAAGCCCTGAGTTCAGGCCCCCAGGGAAAGTACATCAGAATGATGGGGTATTTCCCTTTCTACTCCATTCTGTTCACCACTCACATTCCAACATTTTAATGCAATTTGAACTAGAAAAGAGAACAGGAGATGTTAAGCAAAATGCATTTTTTGTTTTGAAGATCTGGAGTAATAAAAAAAAAAAAAAAGTAGGAGATTGTTGCAGAAGGCAAATTACAATTACACTGCTGGTCTTTGGGAATGCCTCCCTCTGCCACCTGAACACAGGACCTCAAAATGCACATCCCTGATTGATTCAGGATCCTCTGCTGGGGTTCAAAACTGTGAATCTGTATCTTATTTCATAGAGAAGGGAATGGAATCCTCTTTTTCTCTTCCTATAAAATGTATAGAACAGTCTAAAGCCCCTGAAAAGGACCAACTCTTGTTCAAACCACAAGAACAAAAGAAAATACAGAAAGGAAGATTAAATACTAGAAAGTATTTTTAGAAGAAGGTTTGACATTTCAAATTCAAGTTTACTCCCATTCATGTATCACCATATTTTTTGTTATGATCCAAAGTGCATCACAACACTCAGCCTCCTCAGCTCTCCTGCAGCTCCTGAAGAAAACTCTCCTGGTGGGACTCAGTGCCAGAGCATCCACTGGACTGAGCACAGCTCCTGCACCTGCACTCTGCCCAGGCCAGGGCTCACTTTGAAAGGAGAACACATGGATGGAGACAGACTGTCAGCAGGGCTGCTGCCCCTTCACATGACATTAACAGGAGCTATTTCTCTGACTAATGCTGAAAAACCAAAAAAAGCAAGGCCTTAGTGAACAACACACATAATTATTTCATCTTATTTGTTGGTCTGGAGTTTTTATCACCCTCCACAAAAGTGACAAATTTTTTCTGCTTTGAATCCTCTGTTGTATGATGTATTTAGCACCACACTTATTAGAAGTGTTCTTACCTGTAATTAAATCATGAGGAGCTACAGATCTGCCACACTTCCCATCCAGGATGTGCTGTGAAGATGTGTGGAGCTGTTGGATAGCTAAACATTCACTGAGTACATCTTGTTCAATATCAGTACAGGACTTTAACTATGAGAGGAAGATAAAAGAAGCATCGTGTTACATAGTAAAACCAAATTATTTATAATTAACTTCATATATGTCCTTAAGGGTTATATACAGAAGGAAGAAAGGCCATTCTTAGGAACTTGGTGTAATTAAGGATGTGTCTAGTACTTGGTACTTGTAATTAGAGATGACTTTGGTTTTCTGAAGTGCACAAGTTAAGTGTGCTAATCTTACATCAACAACCAGTTTGCTTCAAAAAATAATGTACCCTGTGTTCCTTCAAACCTTCCTGAGTAATTGAACTGCACATTTTCAGGCTTTCTGTAGTTTCTTGGATTCGGTGGCAAAAGGTTTGCATCACCCTGTAACTGTGACACTTGGAAAGGCATTTGATAGGGAAAGAAAAGGGTTTGTGCTGATCAGATTGGAAGTGGCAGAGCGAGGCTGTCGCTGATGGGAAGAGGCTCCACTCACGTGTCAGCTCTGCTCCGTGGAAATGAAAGCTCTGGCAAAAGGCTCTGAAGCAAACTCTCAAAAACCACAATGTCCATCATATTAAAAACAGCAGGAGAGGAGAATTAAGAAAGAAAAGCATTTCTAATTCTCTTTCAAACATGCTGATGCTGCCAAGCTTTTGTCATAACAGAGTGATCGCATTACACAAACAGCCATCAGACTCTGCAGCCATTAATAAATAGTTATTGTCCTTATGGGTACAGCCTCACATACCCATCTCCCCTGGGCTTGGGTATTCTAAATAAAGGGCCCAGGCAAACCTTCTCAGAATTCTGCTCTACAGCCATTTGTGGGTTTGAGATAAACATCTGACATTTGGATCACAAGTGCATCTGCAGCCAATTAAACTACTACTAAATTAACAGCTAACTTTCTCCTGTTTTGTTTCTGTAAAGCCTTTCAGAACAACCAAATATCACCACTGCACTAATCCTCTAAGCTATGAACTAAGTGCTCAGGATTCCTTTGATACAAGTCTAAGCTCAGGCATTTTGTTTTGTATCAGAGATGGCACATTTTGGTAGCATGTCTCAACCAAGACATGTTGGCAGAACAGATTGTTAATTTTTCTTTCTTGGCTAGGTCATTTCCACTCAGAACTCTTGGGAAGTTGATACCAACAGACAACTGCCTTTGCTGAGCTATAACCAAAAACGAGCAAGTGAGTATAAACAGTCTTTTCCCTTTTTTCCTACATGTGAAATCCAAAGTAGGCTGTTCAGTAACACTGGGATTTACTTAGTTGTGAAAGGTGTTGGGCTTTTTTAATATATTTAAGTGAAATACTTAGGGGGGGTTCTTGTTTCTTTATCAGCCAGGTTTGCTTTGATCCTTTTTAAGAGAGCCTGACCAAAACATAAACCACAAAAATCTGCTGCTTTTTCAGGTGCCTTTTCATTTGAGGAAAAAAAGCCACAGGATCAAGTATTCATAAAGTTATCATGGATAAATGAGACAGGAAATCTGAAGATGATTTCAAACCACTGGAGGAGTGCAGATTTAGACTGGTCTACCAAATAAGGTGTGGGAGGCAAGTTACTAACATTATTGTAAGATAGATTTGATAAGTCTATACAATGCTGTGTACATGCACAGAGGAAAATTCCTCAAGGCAGGAGATAAGTGCTATGAAACCCTGGATATTGATGTCCTGGTGCATCCAAGCAGCCTGAGTCTGCAGCTGCTGTTAACAAATGTGTCCTGGATGGATTCTGTGCTTCAGGCTCCTGCTGCCGGTGCAGGACGTACTCTGTGCCCTCTCACACAAGGTTTGGATCTGGGTTTTCTTCCCCACCTTGCTCTGCAGAAATGGAACGAGGCCTCAGGAGGTGCCAAGGTGTAACAGTGGGGACTGTCCCTAGATGTAAGGATGGTGACATGTTAATGCATTCAGCTCAGCACACAGAGCTGAACAAATGACACCCAGCTTTGGTGTTAGGAGGCAATTCCCTCCTTGTTTCTCTGAAGTATGCCAGAAATCACAGGAAGAAAAAATGGGGATGTTCTCTTCTTTGGAATAGGGAGCACAGATGCTTTCCACAATCTGTTGAGAATTTAATGTAAGAAATCTTCCTGTTGCAAAGATTTTGCAATTGCAGAAGACTCTGGTGGCACAGCCACCCTCTTTTTGTGGCCAGTTACTGCTATGGCCTTGTGACTCTTACTCTTATTACATAGAATTAATTACATAGAATTAATCAATTACTGCCATGGCACTCTGACTCTTACTCTCATTACAAACTAAAGGTAAATCTAGCAAAGTGGTGGGAATTTTGAGACCTGTGCAGAGCACATCCTGTGGAACTTTCTAAAGCTGAGAGCTGCAGGGAAACCACAAGGCCTGCTAATACAAAACTGGGATGGTAAACTGGGCAGTGGCCAGGCTAGATAGAACTTTTGAGTGGAGCTGATATGTGCACAGACTGATTCCAGGGACACCTGGATGGTGCTGGGCCATGTGTCCCCCAGGCACAAAGCTCACCATGCAATGAGTGATCCCTGAGTATTTGACACAGCGTGCAGAGCTCTGGCCACTGATGTGCTGGGAACTGCTGCTCACACTGCACACATCTGGCAGGGAGAATATGGGGACACACAGCTGTCCTGGGAAAGGGGACTCGATGTTCAAACTGCTGAAAACTCTACAAGAGCAGCAGCAGGAGGGAAGGAGGCATGGCTGACACAAGGACATCTCTTCTATTCCAAGTCCTCTTTTCCTACATTTCCACTGTACCCTGGCTTAGTTTCATTTGTATTTTAGATGATCTCCCAGCATGCACTTCAGTAAATACCATCAGTCAGTGCTGATTGCAGAGACTCGGTGCATGGACATTTTATGTCAATGACAGCACAATTTGGGCTTATGTATAAAAGATGAACAGGAAAATAAATCCTTGGACAGAAAGCGTGGGGCAACTGAACTTAGAGGGTGGCACCTTTGAAAGTACACAGACATAAGGTGGTTTGCTTCACAAGAGTGATTAAAAACCAGAAAATCAGCTCCATTTAAGTTTTCTTCTGTGATACTACAGAAAAACTGATCTGAAAAGATATGAATTAGAGGTAAATGAAAAAGACTGCATTGAGGAGCTGTGGGGATGTGCCACCCCTGGCCTGCTCTTACCTTCTTACGCACCTGCTGCTCTTTGGCTGAGTGAGCCTTGACGTGCTTGCGCAGGGAGCTGGGGTCGGTGTAGCGCTTGGAGCAGCCCGGGATCTGGCAGGCGTAGGGCTTCTGGGGAGGAGCAGAGGGACACGTGTCACACCCCAGCACGGGCACACACACCGTGGGGCTCGTGGCACACCCCTGTGCCCGTCCCAGAACCAGCACACACACTGTGGGACACATGTCACACCCCTGTGCCCGCCCCAGCACAGGCACACACACACCGTGGGGCACATGTCACACCCCTGTGCCTGCCCCAGGAGGGGCACACACACACCGTGGGGCACATGTCACACCCCTGTGCCCACCCCAGAACTGGCACACACACTGTGGGGCACATGTCACACCCCTGTGCCCGCCCCAGAACCGGCACACACACTGTGGGGCACATGTCACACCCCTGTGCCCGCCCCAGGAGGGGCACACACACACTGTGGGGCACATGTCACACCCCTGTGCCCGCCCCAGGAGGGGCACACACACACTGTGGGGCCCGTGTCACACCCCTGTGCCCGCCCCAGGATGGGCACACACAGTGTGGGACAGATGTCACACCCCTGTGCCCGCCCCAGCCAGCACAGGGAGCACACACAGTGTGAACCTGAGCTGTTCACACTCAGCTGAACCCGAGCTGTTCCCTCTCTCTGCTGGGCCCACGTTTGCTCTGTCTCCTCTGAGCTCACCAACCAGGCACGATGCAAACAGAAGTGATTCTGCACTGGCACGCTGGATATGGTTCACTGGGCTGAGCGAAATGCTACTGAGGTAGAACTGAATGGGTTGTGAGAGCATTTCTTTATTCCCCAGCCTTTACAAACCAAATTATCATGGCATCAGCCAGTATAATTATAAAGACAGACACTCTGGTTTTGAGTTCTGATTTACATAAATGTTACAAGGATTGCTGGGCACTGGTGAGGCCCCACCTCGAATCCTGAGTGCAGCTTTGTGCCCCTCGTGACAGGAAAAGCATTGAGGGGCTGGAGCATGTCCAGAGAAAGGCAATGGAGCTGGGGAACAGTCTGGAGAACAGTCTGGAGAACAAGGAGGGGCTGAGGGAGCTGGGGGGGCTGAGCCTGCAGAAAAGGAGGCTCAGAGGGGACCTTCCCAGTGACTGAAATCCTCACCAAATTCTTTTTGTGGCTGTGCCTATTCCTAACAAATGGAACACTATCTCTGGGTTACAGAACAAACTCCAAATGAAGGTGCAATTGCCAAAATGAGCAAAGGCACTTTTTATTAAGTGACCATTGTCTTAAATGCCAGCAAAATAGTGCTGCATGGCACAGCTCACAAAGCTTTCAAGTTGAATGGAACATTCTTTTGTCTTCTGTTTTCTTGCCTCATCTATCAACATTACCTCAGCCTTCTCACTAGGACTAGCAAATCCTTTTGGTGTCTTCTCAAAGGCAGAAAACTGGTTTGCCATGACCTCGATGTCACATTCTTTAATCCCCTTGGTTTTGGAACGAGGATGCACAGAAGGGAAAAAATCCCACCAGTTTTGGGAGAAGTGACTGTGAGGTCCTGTAAACCCAGTTGCTCTGCTCCTGGAGGAGTGCTGATGTGCCCTTTTACCACAAGGACAGACAGGTTCCCTTTGTTCTGCTCCTGCCTAGGAGAAGGATCTACTTCCAGATGATTTAGTGGGGATTCCATCAAACTAGCATACACCAGTAAGTGAAATGATTTACAGATTCTCCTTTGGAGAAGATAAATGGTGGAGTGACCTACATTGAGAAGCTTTAAAACCAATTCCAAATGCACTCAGTAAGGAAAAGGCAGCCTATATAAACCCCCTTTCTTTGTAAGTACCTCCAGAGGATAAGTATTGCTGCTCTGTCCAGCCAGCAGGAAATTTCTGAAGGAATAATAGAATCATTCACCAATTCATGACCTTACAGGCTAACACAGCACCTACCTACCCAGAAAGTTACAGGGCAAAGGAGATTTATTGAGAGTGTCTGGAACACAGAGAACTGACACCTGAGGAAAAGCTATGGAAAACTTTAACAAATCCCTTGGCAGAAAAACCAGCAGAGTATTTTTCAAATCACTGATGTCATTCAAATTAGTGATAAAATCATTCAACTCAGTCATAAGGAAACTAGATGAGAATGTGGTCACCCTTACAAAGGTTCATGGCTGTTTGCTCTGACATTCCAGGCAGTTGTTTGGTGCAGCAGCACCATCCTGCAGCTCTGCTATTTTTCACATAAGCACACAACTGACTGAGCTTAAACCACAGGGCTTCAATTAATCAGGTAAGTGGAACTCAGTTACTGTGTGCAGGACTACAGAAACAGTTTTAGAGAACCTGCAGTGGAATAGCACGGAGGATGGTTTTAGAAATGTAAGAAAGTTATTAGAAAATTATTACTGTACCTTTTTCCTGATTTATGAGCATTTCAGATAATAAAGACAGAGATAAAGGGAGAAGAGAAGAAAATAGAAAGTTAAGACATTTGTCTTCAATATTGCACAGACAACACATACAGAGAATTTGTGCTCATTTTTGTAACCATGTCAGTTCTCTCTTAAAACTAATAGATGGCATTCAATTTGTGAATTTGGTTAATAAAAAATATATCTACTAGATTCAGGCAATTAAATTTAAAAACTACATGCAATTTAGTATATCCACTTTCAAAAGAGATACAAACGACAAATTCAAATATCTCAGGTTGACTTGCAAATAAATAAAACATTGTTATTTTAAAGTGTGCTTTGATTTGGAAAATGTGACTGACTTGCTTCTCTTACTTGTTTGTTTTTGCAGGGCATAATGTACATTAGACATTCCTTAATGCTGCACTGTCTGAAATGTGTAACTGCTTAAAAAGTAAATATCAATTAAACTCAAAAGTTCTGCCCCATAAACACCTGGCCAAACTAAACTATATTCACTTCTTTGAAAAAGACAAAGGAACAACTCTGCCTGTTATTCTTTACAAGCTTTGTGCTGAGGACATGGCTGGTCTGCAGAGCTGTCTCATTCTTTCTTTCCCCCTGATCTGGTGATTTCATTTCAGTAGAGCCCCAATCACTTGTCAGGCTCCCGTCCTCTCAGTGAGACAAGGGAGAAGAGCTGCAGAGCCAAGCCAGACCTACCAAGTGTACAGAATAAAAGAGTGTGCTTCTCACGGTCAATTCTGATGGAGGGTACTTAACCACAGAGTTATGAGACAGATTTATTTTCACTTTTTACAAAATTACTGTCCAAAACTGAGGTGCATTTACCTTCCACTGAGAGGTCTGAAGAGCTTTTGGCATTCGCTCAGAGCTCTCACTGGAGGGGACAGGAAGTGTGACAATGACACACATTCGGTGCCGCAGCAGTGACTCAGCCACACCTCCTGAGCTGCTGCCTCCTCTTACTGGAACAGGCAGAGTTTGCTGAGTAACTCCCTCCTGCGTAATCGCTCCTCAGCATGAGGAACACAACAGAATTGCTCCTCTGTGATCAAGACTCTCTCATTTCTCAGAGCACATACAGCTCAAAACCAAATCCACTTGCTCCTAGCTGAGTGTTCTAAGACTCTCATGAAAAGGCCAAGTCCCCGTGCAGCTGCAGAGCTGATTGTGTGCCAGGGGCACTGGAACCCTCGGGGCAGCTCCCAGTGTGGAATGGTGCTTACGGTGTCCAGGTGTGTCCGCTGGTGCTTCGCCCGGTCACTGGAGTTGCTGAAAGCTTTCTGGCAGCCAGGATGCTGGCACAGGTATGGCTTCTCCCCTGTGTGACTCCGGAGGTGAATCTTGAGGTTCTCAAGCCTAGAAAATGCCTTGTTGCACCCTTCAAACTGAAAAATGTCATAAAAAAAATCATTGTAAGGTTCTATTAAATAAACCATGTGCAGCCACAATGAGAACAGTGTAAGAACCAAGTTGGATGTGCAATAAATCAACCAACATTCAAACATCTGTTGAAATTTATGGATGAAACACAACATGCTGTGCTGTTCATTTAATCTGTCACCAAAGACACGGTGTGCAGCTCAGTAATAATACAAGGGTTATAAATATCTCACACATTCTGTCTGAGCTGAACACTTAAAGACACGGTGTCAGAGCAGAAAATTTAAAGAAAGAAAGAAAGAACAAGTGTTCTGAGGAGTCCTCTGAGATGTTAAGTGGCACAGGAGCCACTGTGGGCAATAACAATTAGCTGCTGCAGACAGAGAGTAAGAGAAGCTGGTGGGTTAGAACCTGGTTTCAGGTGTCTGAAATATTATACACTGGAGCAGATGAGCATGGACTGTTACAGGAAGACCTGATCCATTTGAAGATCAATCCAAAGGAACTCTGCTGTTATTCTGCACCCTTTTCTTTACTAGCTGTATCATTCAGAGCTGTTCTCAGCATTTATACAACCAGTAACCTGAGCAATTCTGACTTCTTAAGCACCCGTTTCATTAGGGAGCTCAGCAATAAAACACTGCAGAGCCTTCATAACAGAAGTCACTGTTTCAAATTAAATCTGAATAAATATATAAGTAAAATTGCCAGCTACAAGGCCAAGGGAAGGGTGTTTTGCATTGCTCAGTGCTAAGTTTCAGAGTTACAGACAACAGGCAGTGGAGGCCCTGTCTGTGGGATGGGAACTGTCCCAGGTGAGCACAAATACTGGTGGTGTGCACATTAATGCACCTGCACACCCACAGAATGCACTCAGATCCTTGCACATGTTGCTCCAAGCCCTGTCCAACCTGGCCTTGAGCAATTCCAGGGATGGGGCAGCCACAGCTTCTCTGAGCAACCTGTTCCAACCACTGTTTCTCAAAGCCATATCTTTTTCTATGATTCTTGCTCATAAACAGTGAAATCCTGACTCTCACAAAATCAGCAAATGCTTTGTCACTTCCTTTTGCTGAGTCAAGATTTTGTTCAGCAACTTTCCAGGAACCTGTGGCTCCTCAGATGTCATCACAGAAATCACCACCCTGCCAATCTTGCTTGTCACACACACCTCAGGGCAGGCCAGCTGCAGACTGGTTGTGCAGGGGGAGAGATGGGAAGGGAGAGCAGCTGCAGATGGAGGAGCCCTGAAGGTGCCACAGCCTGGAGGCTCCTGATGCCCCAGGGCCTGCAAAGGGGAGGGAGAAAGGCCCAGCACAGCCTGCTCGTCCCAGGGTGCTGTGTGAACACCTCAGCACAGCAAGCACAGTGATCCTGGAGCCAGCAGCTCGTGCTGCAGGCTGTGTCCTGCACTGGGTGCAGATCAGCTCTGCCCACCACAGGCAGAGGGGCTTCTCTGCCTGTGCCAGCCCCTCACACACCAAAGGATCAACGTGGCCTTTACTGCCATAAATATTTCAGTGCCCTGAGCAGTAACCTGTGTGAATGGCATGCTGGGTATGTGTACACACAACTATCTGATGTGTATGTATTTTCCATCTTTTCCCATCACAGCCATTGTGTCAGATCCACAAAATCATCTGGAGACATGCAGGTGATGACATGTTGGTGACATTTTATGAGTTCAGAAGCTTTGTTTGGCCACGACTCACCTCTGAACACTTGAGCTGGTGCAAGGAGGCAGGGGGGTTTGGAAGTGACCAAAGCTACCAGGGCTTCAAAAGAAACAAACTTTCTTCATAATCATCACTAAAAATCTGATTAAGATTCAGGATGGAGCAATCTGAATTGTGCAAAAATGCTGAAGTCTATGAAAAATAGAGCAGAGTTCAGCAAATTCATACCTCTCATAGAACATTCCATAAAGCTGAGTGAATGTTCTGAGGTCCCAAAAAACATTTTTTTCCTTTTTGTTCCCAATCTTCCTCCTTTCCAACCTCCTTTGATTAGTGTGCCCACACTGTAGCATCCCTCTGAAGTATTATCTCTTTCATCTCTCTTCCAGGTCCCCTTCAAGCACTGAGAGGCTGCTCTAAGTCTCCCTGGGGCCTTCTCCAGGCTGAAGGAGCCCAGCTCTCTCAGCCTTTCTTCCCAGAGGAGGTGCTCCATCCCTTGGAGCATTTCTGGGCTCCTTCACCCCCCAGCCTGTGTTGATACCAGGGGTTGCCCTGAACCAGCTGCAGGACCCTGGACTTGTTGAAACCTCATGGGCCACTTCTGGAGCTTGTCCACACCCCTCTGGATGCCACCCCGTCCTTCAGGAGTGTCAACTGCACCACTCAGCTTGGTGTCACTCATGGATCTGCTGAGACTGCACTTGGTCCCACTACAGACCCCCAGGGCACAGCACCTGTCACCCATGTCCCATCTGAACACTGAGTCTCTCACCACTCTGGATGTCACCAGCATTCCTCCTTCACTGAGCACTCCAGCCATCCAATCCATCTCTCTCCAGCTTAGAGAGAAGGATCTTGACCCTCAGAATGTTTTTCTAATGGATTACCAGTCTTCAGCTCCATTCCTAGAGCCCAATGCAAAGTAGCAAGGTATGCAGAATAACCCAAACTCATGAAAGGTCCAGCTCCACTCTCATTGATGTCAGTAGCAAAAATTCCAACAGAAAATGTCCTAAAACATCTAAACACAAGCTTAATCTAAAACACATGAAAGCACATATGTTTAGGAGTTTGCTGGATCAACACCTCAGGGAGAGAAGGAGCAGCCCCTACCAGAAATGCCCAGAGCTGCAGTGAAAGCAGCAACACTCAAACAAATATGGGCTTATTTACAGACCCCTCCTCTGTGCTCAGCTGCCTTCTCTTGGTAAGTCTGTCCAATGCCTTCAGCAGTAAGGGTCCTCCATCACCATATATGCTTGGACATTCAGACCTTTTCTTATTTATTATTTCCTAATTCACATTATTTGTATTACCCGGCTCTATTAATCTGGCTAACAGACAGTGGGATGGTCCCAAGGCAGTGATAAACTCAGGATAAACAGGTCAGGTGGAAAAATACACCAGCAAAGATGTGACTGCAGTGCTCAGATTTTCAAGGTGTGCTCAGATTTTCAAGGTGGCAAAGGCTGTTGGTGAAATGGGAATTCTGTTCAAGAGGAAAGCAGTGGAGACAAGAACCTTGCCACAAGTGATGAGAAGAGAGGAAGCTGAAGGTGAAAGGTCTCAAAGGAAGGGAGGAATGGAGCTGGTGCAAAGAGCTGAGCAGGGTGGGCTGAGAATCCACTCAGAGCTGCACTTTGAAGACACCTTTTCCAGCTCCCTGATTTCTGATCTGCTGACTGTCCATCTCTCACAGTTTGTCCCCACTGAAGTCCACATATGGAAACAGCTTCCCTGAAGTGGTGTGACAACTTCAACTGGGCTGCTGTTGTCAAGACATCTTTGTAAGGCGGGGCTTGGGCTTAACTGCTCCTCACCAACTCTTTTAACCCTTCCACCTACTCTTACTGCTTGGAGTGTATTTACATTTACACTATATAAAACTACTCTAGGAAGAATGGGGTGCTCATTCTCCCTCCTAAACACCCTCCAGGAAGATCCAGCCATCCCACAAGTGTCTCAGCTTCGACTACAAAGAACAAATGTTCAGTTTTGAAAGGGCTTCAGGATGGCAAGAGCCATTTTATCAACTGAGAAGGCCACTTACGGGATCTCCCAGACATCTGGCCCCAATCTGTCACTGCTTAATCCTACAATCCTAAACATTCTGTGGACGTTTGATGCCTGGGATAAGTGTAACAAATGCTGCTTGATCCTCAAAGTCTGTAAATGTCAACAGAACTCTTAAACAAGTTTCATCAATAAAAATAATAATTATATTGCAATTACTACTTTTGTCTTTGCTGTGAGATCGTTAAGGCTGCACACACCCAAGCACAGACACAGAACAATGCCTCATGATTACAGGGAGAACACAATGCAGTTATTGGGTTTTATAACTACTGCTGCTTTCAGAACAGGGTTTCTACCAGGAAAAAATACCTTGTAGAAGTTTATGTGTCTGAACTAGTTTGTTACCATATGGAAATACATATGTTATCTTTATTTCACACTAAAATCTCATGGCAGTGTCGCTGTTGCAATATCACACTTTCAAAAGCCGCATTTATAAAAACACAGAATTATCTCACAGTGATCTAAACACATCACAATTTTCCCAACAAAGCAGTTTAATCTAATAACTGTAATGGCTTAAAATGTTTTTTCTTTGCTTCCAGATTATACTTTGAATGCACCTGAGAATGCTGCCACGCAGAAATAACAGCATGTTCCCAAGAGGGTTTATATTATCAAATGTTTACCATTTTCACGAGCGTATTTAATCACGGTCATGTCTAGCATATCTGTCAGTGGCACAGATCTGAAGAAATAAACTATAAACTAACCAGCTCAGACCATAGGGTGAAGCAATAACTGACATTTTCTTAGGAAATGAGTTATGACTGAAAAAGAGAAGCCTTCACAGTCGTAGTGCTAAATAGGTCCAGTGTGCCATTAGAGCAAGCTCATTAATACACACCTCTGCTCTCTGCTGCAAGATCAGTTAAACAAGCTGCCTTTTATTTATAGACCTAAAAGGGAAAGAGCAGGTCATATTGGCTGCTGACATCTCAGACAGCCTACAGATGGAAAACCCAAAACATTTCATTCCAAAGCATTTAATGCTATCAATAGGAAATCTGATGTCTGGTCCAAACATCCACAAGCCTTATGAACATTGTGAAATATTCTTTCTTCCCAACTGATTACAAAATTGGGAAAATTTTACTGAAAAACACACTATGAGAAAAAGGATCCTGTGAGGCTGCATATCCCTTCTGGAGGGGAGGAAACAGCCACACCACTCTTTAAATAGCATCAATGTTCAACAGCACACTGAGGCCAATGTTGGGGCCGTGGCTGGAAGCACACAGGGCTCTGAACTGCTATGAACCTCAGGAACTTGAAACACTTGAGTTGTTCCACCCCACACCACAATCAAAGTATCTGCTTTGGTGCTTTGTTTTTCCCAGCTAACTCCTGATTAGATTAATGTTTAATTCGCTGTTGTAGCTACAATGTAAAGCCCTGATCCTGCAAACAGTTGTGCATGAGCAACATGGCTCATGCAAGGAGTTTTATTAAACTCACCAGAACTGAGTACCTAACAGGTCACCCATAGGAAAGAGACTTTAACATCCTAGAGAATCCCCATTTATTTCGCCAGATTTAAACTTACAGATTTAAATTGTTGAAGCTGGGTTTTTCCCCTTTGTGATTATAATACAGTGGAAGGTAACTGTAACATAAAAAGACATGCCAATATCCATGTTTGGTTTTATTTCTGAAGCTTGAACAATTTATCTTTACAAAGTGACACTACCTGCTATTTCATTTCAGTCCTGGGAAAAATGCTCGTACTTTTAATTATTTGTCTTTAAAAAAAGCATTTAGGGCTTTAGCCAGAATGTTGTACAGTTGCTGGTGTGTAAGAGAAGAAAAGCTTAAAAGGTTCAGAACAGGAAGAAGAGTGAGCCACAGGATAAATGCAATACATCGTTCACATTGTTGGGCTTTAGGGTAGTTGTGGCCAACCATCTGACATCCACACACTGTCCACCAATAAATAGTTGACTTTCCTTTATGCTGTTAGACAGATTGTGTATTTCCTAATTACCATGAAACTGGGAAATATGAATACACGGAAAATTCCTGGAGGAGGTGTCTGAACATTTCTGACTTAAATAATTGACCTTGGGCTGTCCCTTTTATTTCAATTTGATGAATTTTCTAAGCCCCTGAGCCCCCCTGGGCAGCAGCAGGAGCGATGGATCCGTGGGGAACGCAGACCTGGCCCATGGGGCTCCTGCAGCTCACGCGGTTTCGAGAGTGACCCGGTCTGGCTCTGCCCACGAGGGGATGCCCACACACACAGACCCTGCCACCTGCCTGCCAGCATCCCCTGCACGGGGAAAATGCTCCTTCCAGCACTGGAATATTCACACATTTATTTCTTCTAGTGCCAGTAGGTCACCCACTTCAGTGAGCAAACAGAGCTTTCCATACATTTTCCAGCAAACACAAAATAACTGGGAAACTATCAGAGCATCCTATCTTTTTCACAAGACCTGCATTTTAGTATTAAAACTCTTTTTAGTAATTCTTCTTTAATCAAGAAGAAGTATAAACATTTGTCAAAACAGGGGTAATTGCAGTTGTTTGCTACAACATATGAGAATGAACCAGGAAAGTTGGGAATTTTTTACTATCAGCAGCTTGACAGCCACAGATTTTGCCATAAGGTTTTGCTAAATATGTCATTTGGAAAGCAAACAATTTTCTGAAACCTCATTACAGTTGGACTGAATGCAGTATTATGGCTTGCAGGCAAAAATAACATTACATGAGGCAACATTTTAAAGAACAAAATGCAAAATTCATAGGGTCATGTAATAAGCAAAGAAGACACCCCATGTCAGCCCCTTTATTTCCTCGGATATAATTGGTAAACTATTCTTTATTTGGGATTTTTTGAATAGCTTACAAGCTTTTTGAAATTAAAGGACAGCACACAATCCAAGATTTGTTGTTCTAATATCTGAAGCCAGATCTGCTTGTTTTGGGGACAAAATTAAGATTGAACAAAATAAATTAAAATCCCTCTCCATCCATGCCAGCAAAGAACCACAAATAAATTAAAATGTTTCCCTCCAGTACTTTTTGATTTTTCAAATAAAAAGTATCATTTCCTACATGTACTTCAAAAACTTGTTTCTCTGGATCAGTAATCCATTGTCTTACTTTCCAAGGAAACATTTCCATTCCAGTTTGCATCTAAAGTAGAATCTATTTGCACCCATCTCAATCTTCAAGGACCAGTCTGTGCTCCTGGTCTGGAGGGGCCAATTTCAGTGCAAACAGTTCTGTCCTGAGAAGCAAGGTGAGAAAGGGGCTCAGAATCCCCTTACAGGTATGAGAGCTGGAAAGTTTGGAGTGAAGAATTAATGTGCTTAACATAAAGAATGCAGCCTCAGAGCAAAGGGAGAATCCATTACGATTGATGTGGACTAACCAGTTGGGGTAACAAAAAAGAAAACAAATAGAAAAAAGAAAATAATTAAAGAGACAACAGTAAAAAGAAGGGGGAAAAGTAATTATAAAAAGAAAAAAAAAATCCTACCCCAAAACTTATGGCTGATTAGCATAGCCTAGCATCTTAAAAGGCCAAAATACCACATGTGTGGCATGTTACAAAAGAAGATTAAAATAAAGGAAAAAATAATCCAGAGAACCATGAAGTCTCAAAACATCTGGAGTTTTATAGTAACAAGGAGGAAAAAATCAAAAACATAATTGAAAAAAGTCCACTGTGATACATTATTGTACAATGAAGCTTAATGGAATTGAAAGGAGAAGAGATGAAAAGGCAAAATAAGGGGGGGGCAAAGAAATAAAAGAAACAAGAAAAGGCATTTATATTTTAAAGATGTCACTGAGGGTTTTTATCCCAGTTATTAAAAATTACACACCCTGCTTCTGTAAGCTGTTGCTGGGATGTGCTGAGCGCTCTCTTTCAGCGCAGGACATTCAGCGCGCGGGGGAACTCAGCAACCCCTCTGTGCCCAGCACAGGGCACTGCTCACCCCTGGTCTGGGACACACATCTGCCAAGAGGACAGCAGAGAAGCTGCCTGTGCTGGTTTGCATTCTGAATCCAATGGGAGATTGGAAGAGAGGCAGGACAAACATAAATTAAGAATGTTTGCTAAAAACAATGCGCACATTCAGGAATTAAGCAAACAGTCTTAACTTGTTATACTGGCATCAGGCACTATTGAAATACCCTCAATGTATTCCCTAACAAACACATGGAAAAAACCAAAATGAAAAGCTTCCCTCTTCATTTCATATTTTCCTTTCTTTTTAATGAACCAGTAAAGGAACAAAAAGATCCTCACATAGTCCAGTCTGCCTTTGTAACATGCCAAGAGTGTGTCTAGGAACAGGAGGAGCTTCCAGTGCACCACAGACTGAGCAGCCAGGCTCGATCTGGGCTGTGTCTGTCTCCAGTCACAGGAAGATCTGAGCCCAGCCTGTGACAAACCTGTGTGTCACAAACACAGTGTCATCTGCCAACAGTGAGTGTCCATCCTAACTTCCCACTCATCCCCCCTGGACTCCTATTTTTTTTTATAATTCTGGAAAACCCAGCTCCTACCTTTGTCAAGACCAATAAAAAAATATGTTTTACAGTCATAGCCTGTCACATGTCATCACAGCATACAAAGTGACTCCTGCCCTTGGCAGATCAAACAGAGGAGGATTCTGTGGATGAAATCTGATCTACAGTGGGAAATTGCTGGCTACAGCTGATTGAACTACTCCAGCACAACCAAATTCTCTTAGGAAAGATAAAAAATAGCAGCAAGGTAACTCTTTGCCCATCTATGTAGGTTTTTTGTTGCAAATCCAACTTTCTGTATGTGGTTCAACACAGCTTGTTCATTTTCCTCATTAAATGTTTCACAAAGTCGAGAGTTTTATTGCTGGGGTTTTCTCCCATTTTAGTTAGGCTGGATTTTTTTAAATCTTAAAACCTACTGTCCTTCTCATACCCTACCCGTGCTCATTTCCACAAGTGCATAATGGAGCTTTTATCTCAAATTGTTATTTCAACTTGAAATTCAGCTCAGAAGAGTAAAGTTTCCCTTCAAATTGACAAACTGCATGAACTTGCCAACGCTGGGTTCATCTGCACAAAGCAATGAGGACAACACACAGTCACCTTCTCCAAGGTTGTTCTCAGCAGTGGAGCAGAAAAGCCAGTGGGACTCAGTGCTCAGATGGGCTCCTGCTCTCTCTGTGCCGTGCTGGGCCAACCTGATTATCCATGAGTGAAGACTGAGGTGCCACCTGTAATCCAAGGCAGGCAAGGGATCTGCTCCAACGACTGCAGCTGACACTCCCTCACGTGTGTAAAGCTGAGCTCTGCCAAAGAGCCCTCCAAGAGGTGCTGGTGAACCACTGGGAAGCTGAGTGATGGGGTGGGAGCTTGTTCTCACTGCAGGGTTGGTCACCTCATTCTGCTCTCCCTCATGCCACGATTGTGGAGCTCCTGGGCAAAAATGCTTGTACTTTTTATTATTTGTCTTTAAAAAAAACATTTTTTGTCTTTAAAACATTAAAGCACTGGAATCTTGAAGCATTTGTCTTTAAAACATTTTTTTTTTTAAAAAGCAACCTCAAGAGACACAGCTCTCTCCTTCACCCACAGACCTGCTCATCACACTACAGCAGAATACCACAGAGTTCAGGTTAACACATGGAGAAGGATAAATCTGAGAGAGCCTGCTCTTTCTCCCCTACAAATGAGGAACTCATCCTCACTTTACTCCAAGACACTGCCTAGTCTGGCAGTGTTTGCATTTTGTCTTGCTTGGCCATGTTCCTTACTCCTAAGAAAATGGCTTCAAGACCTCAACCTGCTTTAAAGGAAGTCAGTTTTCTCTCCAAAGCTGATGTGAAATCCAGATTTTGCTAACAAACACCCTATTGCTACTCTTCACTGCACTGCTGTGGGCACTGGCACCCTCCACCAAGCCCTGCTCCAGTTTCAAGCGCTGGAGCTGCCTCCAAAGCCTGTTGAGAGCATGAGCTCTGCTGAAGAGCAGTGCCAGGTCCCTCCATTCTCTACAGCACTGTGGGATCCTCTGGATAAAAGACTGTATAGCAATGTTCTTTTCTGAATAGCACTTAATGTTTTCCCACAGTCTTATTGTTTACAGGGAGTTTAGCAAGTCACTTCACTAATTTAAAATAGATTGTGTCCCACATGGGTGGATAACAATAACACATATTGGTGAATCATATGGCTTTCAAATGATATGTATGAAAAAGAAGTGCTACACATATTGTCTGAAATTTTATTGTGTGAAACCACAGCACTTAGCTCCCTACCAGCTGTGTCAACAATTCAGTATAATAAACTAATACAATTGTAGAATAACAGCAAGGTTAGTTCTGAAAATTAAATGCTACGATCGAAAAAGAAATGCAAAAAGAAGATGTAAATGAATACAGATGAACATTTTTTTCAGGTGGGAAAAGCCTGCCTCACAAGTGATGGGACCTCACGAAATTTATATCTCATGGCATAGGTTGCAGTGTAAAAGCCTAGGAGGAAAAGGGATATTATGAGGGAAATTATTTTTTAAAGGGAAAAAGAGTCGGTTTTGATATCTGATGAATCTGGTATATTACATTTTGTGTGACCACTGCAGAAGCATCCCATCTTACTGCAAACTACACACCCTGGGTCAGCTTTAAAATGAAAGAATAAACTCTTGCCTGGACTGTGTTCCAAGGCTCAGAGCAGCTCCCCATCCACGAGAGAGCCCAGAGGAGCCGCCTCAGCCCGTGACGCAGCTCCAGGCCACTGCCAAAGGACATTCCTGACATACCTGACCAATGGCAGCCCGTGCACAGGAACGGCTGAGGGAGCCAGGCTCAAATAACAAAGGTTCATATTGAGCCGTCTCACATCATTTTTAATATGCTGCTAAATAAATAAAAAAATAACCGAACAAAAGACATTTTCTAAGATAATATTTTGAGGGAAAACTGGGAAAGGAGCTCAACGGAAATAGGTTTTAAATTGAAACGTTGAACTGTAGCCCAGAAATGACAAGAAAATTAAATCTCTTTTTCTCCTGAACCCCAATAAAAAAGTCTTAAACACTCTCGGTAGACCACAGTTTTGAAAGAAATGAAATTATGTTATTGTCATGGATGATTATTAGAAGGTATCTGCAAGGTTTTCCTGAGAGTTATCCCTCTATCCCAGAACCTAGCAGGAAACCACAATCACTTCTGTACCTTACGTGGAGGACTTTGAAATGAAAGTGCCTCAAAATCAAATATAAGCAGCTTTCAACATGTGCATTTAATCTTCCTAGGTTAAGAAACACCCTGTGGCCACCACACTAAAGAACTGAAAACGTAAATTGAAGAAATTATATCCATATGATTAAGTAAGATTCTTAAAGAGAAACATGTTGTTAAGTACTTCATTCAGAATAAAATGAAATGCAGTAAAATAGAAGCTATTTGGAATAAATCACTGACGCACATGCTTTCTATGCAAAATGGCAGTGTTCAGCTCAGAGTGGACATCTGGAGCAAATTAGCATTATGTTGAGAATAATATAAAATTAAAACATTTAGTTTCAGCTTCTAAAATTAAATATAAAATCAGAGACCACTGTTGTGTTGGACAGCTTGCCTTGTGACTCTGATAGCAAGAGTTTATTTTGTTTTTCAAGTTGTTTATTCCTCCTATCACTGTCCTAGGAGCCCTGATGCTCCCAGGTCCCACTCTGCAAAAAGCAGCAGGCACAAGAGCTGTGTCTCACAGCGTGCTGCCAAGCCCTGCTCTAGGGCTTCAGAACGAGGAGTCTGAGGCCAAGCATGGGCCAGAGCCACTTGGGTAAATCAAGAAGAAATGACCCAAAACTACAGGCAGAACTTGGCCCACACCCCAACCAAACCTCCCAGGAACTAATGGTTCATTTTTACCTTCGCATGCTGCCTCTGCACCTCCTGGCCCTGGAGAGGTCCATGTGCTGCAGGTGCTGGGGGACTTGAGGCCCTTGTGCAGCTCCTGTTCAAATCTTCTGAGCTCCTCCTGGCTGCTGGTGCTGCTCAGTTCATGTGAGGTTTGGCAGAACCAACCCACAGGAGCTCTCCCAGCTCCTTCAGAGGTGAGGGAGAGAAGCCTCTGCTCCTGGTGGGACCTGCCCTAATTGTTTCAGGGACAGTGGCTATTGCAAAGCTCCTTCCACACCCAAACAAAGCCTCTGCTCCAACTCCTGTCAATTCTGTGTGCAAACTCCAGGTGCTCAAGACAAGTGAGCATTTGTACTTCTGCTCTCACTTCCTGGAGAGATTAACTGGGATAAAGGAAGTGCATGGGGCTGTAATTCCCTATAATCACTCTATTCCCCACCCGGGTCCTCTCTCACTTGAGGGGAAAAGCACTCGAGCTGCCTGCAGCCTTGAACTTGCTATGCATGGACCTGGCCTGTCCACTTGGGCTCTGAAACAGGAAAAAGGAATGTTTCTGCTTCCTTGGGGTGTCAGCCTTGGCACTTGACAAGACCACAAACTTCAGGAAGACGTAACTTTTCTCCTGGACATCTTTCCATATGTCCAACTTCAGCACACTGCTCAAACAGCTTTCCAGAATTCACTGCCTTATAAAACTGTCCATCTCCAACCAGACAAAACAGCCAGTAGCAGCAGTGTTCCTGAAAAGCAGAAGCCATCAGCAGCCCAGGACACTTTGAACAACTCACACCTGGTCCGGGAGCTGCTCATGCCAAGTCAGAGGGTGACCCTGAGCACATCACTTCAACGCCTGTGCAGAGTTTAGTCCTTCATGTGTTCTGTACTCAAATGCCTCCTCAGCAGGGACTGCATCACCACTTGTCAGGTATTTTTGAGTATCCTGACCTTATCAGTCACTGGGGTAAAGCCTCTGAGCCAGGAGCAGAGCTCTGGAGAATCAGAACTTCCAGCAGAAGATCTATAACCTCAACACTGGAGAGAACACTGGACCCATCAGCATCTTCAGGTAGTTTTTACTGTGCTTCTGTGGTCTCTAATACTCTCCTAGATACTTGAAAGTAACATTGAACAAGCAACCAGCAAATAGTTTATGTAGCATAGAAATGAGCTCTTTACAGTATGGCTTATCTCCTTTTTAGCACCATTGGGAACAGGCCAACCTTGCCACCTGTTCCTGGACTTCCTTTAAGGTAGCCCTGTCTTTCAACATGAAACCTAAATTGGATGTGCACAGCCTTGCTCCTGCACTCTGCAATGCAAACACCTGCACATGTGTTTTAAATAGCCTCACACCTCTGTATGTAAAATTTCAGACACCTGTGAATTGGCCTTAAACAGCCCCACTGGGTTTTGTGGATGGAGAACAACTTCCAGGTGCAGATGAATAAGGTTATTTCAAGGGCACAGGCAATGTACAGCCTCCAGTCTGAGTATGCACAATACTGTATTTCCAAACTCAAAGCAACACTCTTAAATGTGTCCTCTCTGTGACTCATTAATCAGCTACTAAAATTGGAAATAAACACATTTCGGTCTCACTGGCTTGCACTGAGCTCTAATTCACTGGGGTTGAATTCTGTAAAGCACCTTGAGACCTCTGCCCTGGGTGAGCACTCCTCAGGTAAGGACAGTTCCAGCCTTGGAAAAGCTCTTCACACAGCTGCCCAGGAAAGGCTCATTTTCATCTGTTTTGGGCCACACTGCTTTGTGATTCTTCTGCAGGGCACTTTCTCTCCATGGTTCTCTTTTGAAATATTAAAAAGATTCTGTTATTTTATTCCAATGCTACCAGCAGCTTCACAGAAGAACCTCACAACTCATTTCTTATTTCAAAATTTTGGTCCATTTTGGCACATCATTTACTCATAAAGAACTCTGATAAACTTTTTCAAATGATAGGCTATATGAATAAAGGCTGGAACTCTAAATTAATCTACAATAAGTCTTTTTAAAACCCTACCTATCCTCTTTCTTCTTCAATCACCTCATAATTGAGAAAAAAAACTTTTAAAAGTTTTATTTTCTGTGTAAGAGATGAGTTCTGCAGCAAACTTGCTTTGATTTCATGGTGATCTTTGTGACCACAATGCATTCTTTGAACAGGAGAATGAACTTTTTCATTTAATGAATGATTAAACCTTTCCCAAAAGGTGCCAACATTTTTTTTAAAATTCATGTCTTTTTCTCCTTCCCCAGAAGAATATCCAAAACAACCTCAACTCTTCATTCATAGCAAGCAAACACATATTTTAATGACAGTGAGGAAAGGTTTGCTGGGAGAAACAGCACCTCTGGTTAGCCCAGCTAATATAGCTGAAAAAGAGAGGCTCTCAGCATAAAAGCCTTTCTATGAGGATGATCTTTAAGAACCCTTCCAACCCAAACCATTCTGTGATTCCATGTAAAACTCTCTCCAGACTGATTGCAAGGAACTGTAGCCAGAGAAGGAAAAGAGAGATGCATTCGCTTTCCCCTGCTCTACAAAGAGAGATCTGATGGGCACAGGGGCCTTGGGGCATTTCCACACTGCCCTGGCAAAGAGTGGCAGAGCTGCCCTCTGCCTTTCCAACCAGCTCATTAATCCAGCTCAGGGCACCAGGGCTGGGATTGTGAGCTTCCAGCTGTGCAGCAGGCAGTGCCAGGCTTCCCAAACGGGCAGCAGCAATGAGAGGCACCCCATGGAGCAGGGACACGGCTGCTGGCAGCCATCCTCAGGGGTGCAGTGGGAATGCCTTGCTTTGGACAGAGCCCCCATGTGAAACAGCCTCTGCCCAGGACTGCTCCACTCTGGTTTTCACTTTTTACCCTTGGCAGGGTTCTTCAGATCCCTCCTACACCAACTCCTCTCCCACTGACTGCAATCCTGAAAATGCCAGGGCCCATAGGAATGGAGAGATGCAGCCTTTCTTTCTGTCCAAACAACCCTGGATCAATATTTTGTGTGGACAAAACCCTTCACTTTCTTTCTTGTGAGCTCAATGTGTTCTTTTCTCACTGCCAAACATGAACCTACAAAGCAAAAACTCTTTAAATTTCATACTGGAGGCTGGTGCCTTTTTAATTAGTCTTTACTAACAGAGAAGCTAAAGAGCAGACAGGCAAGTTGCAGTTGGAAAACACATGCAAGGAAAATAAAAGGGGCAGGAGTGACCAACCTACTAGCCTTTGCTGTTCTCGTGACTTTTATACACACATGATCTCACCAATTACATGATATGACATCAACAGGGCCATTCTCTCTGCACTAAATGTCTTCAAAACATTCCTAGCCAGAGAAATTTATCTCTGAAACCACCCACTAGCATCAATCTTTTGCATATCCTGAAACAGGGACTGCACAGTCGTGCTTCTGTCATGTGAGGAGGAGCATAACTGGTTACAGAGCCCTTGTATGTGCGACCACACACACCACTACTGATGCAGCATTAAATCAATCCCTTGAACTTGCCTCTTTCAGTAGAAAATGTGCAGAGATCTGCTCTAAAAGCTGAGTCTTGAGCTACAGGATGGCAGTGTGCTACAGCAACACAGAGAGCTGGGGCTCAAGCCAGCACCAACATTATCCCCCACTGAGACACAGCTACAGGTGCTCAAATCACTGCTTGAGCTCTGGCACCCAGGTCTGTCTGCCACTAAAGCACAGCCAGAGTGATGGACTCCTTAAATTGAGAATGGCTCATCACCATTAGAACATTTCCTAATCCTCAGCAGGAGCCAGTACCTGTACACAGCCAAATAATCCACCTCTTCAATCTCTTCACATTTCCCCACCAAGCCAGGAAAGCAAGAGAACTCAATTCATGGAGGAAATAAGGACAAAGGGAAAGAATGGTGGCATCCCTCTGGGAGGACAAGACCAAGCCTGGCTGGGTTGGAGGGCTGGGAAAGGCAGGGCATGGGGGGTTCCAGCTGAGAAAATGGAGCAGCTCTCAACGGAGTGAACTGCACTCACTGCCCTGCTTTCACTGGGGGGGCACCAAGAAAACCAGACTGGCAACACAAAGGAAGCAGAACAAATGCTGAGCAACCCACGGGGTTGCTTTTTACCAAAAGCACATAATTACTGAGCTCATTTGCAACCCATGGGGCAGACTGTGCCCACTGAAAAGATTTTAAAACTAGAACCCAGGACGGTGACCAAAAAAATTACAAAAAGGGTACAGAATATTCCTTCTGCCTCTGATCCTGTGTACAATGAGTTATGTGCCAATGACTTTGATGTGCAAACCTAGATCTGCTCAAGACCAGTCAAGTTCATGCACCTAAATACCCCATGTCAGGCAGCACAAAACATACCCCAATTTTTCTTTACTTTGTTTGGTTCTCCATTGATATTTTCCACCATAACTAACAGATGATTTTCCCTCAAAACTTACCATGACAAAATCACAGCTCTTAAACATGAGAGTACAGCCCGCAGGCTGAGTTAAAGCATGCCCTGGCACAAGGAGGACGTGCAGGACACACTGAGCCACAAAGGATTACGCCAGCAGATTACCACAGACACATTTGTGAGCTCACCATTAAAAGCCACACGCAGCAATCTCTGGCAAACAACACCAGGGACAATGTAAATGATCCTCCATCACACACAGGGAAGATTTGGCCAACAAAGGAGGCCCTGTGCAAGCTCTGGTTAAAGCATCTTCTCCCCCAGGCTGGCCTTCCCTGCACATGGCTGAACCAACAGAGCGAGGGTGCTGTCAGGTCTAAGTGTAGGAAGAAATGATTTTGCTTTCACCAAAAGCACAGTCATTATTGTGTTCATTTGCAGGTTGTTCTGAAAAGTCATGTTTGTTTTTTAGCAAAACAAGTTTTGTGAATCCTTTCTTGTTCAAACAGTCAAGTTACTCAGCTCTCCCATCTCCCACAGACAAGCATGGATTGGGTGCTAACTCACAGGACTGGCCTCTTCTCTGTCTGGAATGCCACTGACAAACAGCCCAGAACATAAAAAATGCAAAGTCCACTGGTCCACACACAATGTCAACAAATCCAGGCTCTCACCAGCTCACCTGGGATATCCTGCCTTTCTCCCTTAAGCTGTGGGCTTGGACTGTTAGTAAAAAGTTGACACAGCTGTCCAAGATACAAACCCACTGGCACTTCATCTGATATCTTAAAGTGACAACAAACAAACAAATCCAAAAAGTTTTAACGCCAAACACAATAGTACAGCTCCAAATACACTCTAACATTGATGGGAGGATCAGGGATCTGGAGGCAGGGATCATAGGAAATTTTAAAAAAATTTAGAGGTTTTTTTTTTTTCTTTTAATGCCAGCTGGAAGCTGTGAAAAACTGGAGAATTCTAAACTCTAGGCACAGCAGAATACTGTCCAAATTTCATGCCCTTTCAGTGCTGGGTAGGTGATCTAGGATGTAATGGCAATATAATAATGGTGAAGTTAAACAAGACAAAACCATGTAATCCTGCAGAGGAAAGAAAAGTCATTATGAGTCACTTTTTACTGTTGGCCACTGTTCAGTAACTGGCAACTGAGCCACGAAGGAGCCCACGGACCTGTGATGTGTCAGGAACAGTTCTCAGCTGAAGCACAGAGTTACTGCTGTTCTTTGATCTGCTCTTGGGTATGGATGTTATACTCTGGCTGTGTGCACAGAATCCCAACTGGAAAAGTGCTCTTATAACACAAGGACCATACACTCTGTGCTGTAGTGCTCTGGTTTGTTTAGAATATTAACTGGTCTTTCATTTTACTCTAATCCTCCAAGTTGACACTATCAGCATGCAACATCCATGATACACATTTCATCTGGTAGCAATCTTTCCCCCACAAAATCCCTAAACTCCAACTAATGTGAAAATCATTCTACTAAGGTGGTAGAATGTGAAAGCAATCTCTTTAGAATTTAGACCAAAATCTGGACAATTATTTTAATTATTTAAATTATTTTAATTTTTTTAAAGAAGTCCTTATTAAGGTTCCTTATTAACTGTTTTACAACTCCAAGTTCATTTGAGAAATAAACTGAAACTGGATGAAGAGAGTACAAATTACTTGTCCATCAAATCCTCTTCCAGATTAACCTAAAACCACACCACACTTTTTTTTTAGTAGCTTGAAGTGTGCTTAACAAAATATAGGGCTTTCTTTTTTGACAAAAGACTATTTTCTTGATAATATTTTCCAAATTATCTCTGTGGACCTAAACTCTCAAAATAAAAAAATTGTTTTGTTTTGCTTTTAATGAAAATGTAGATTCTGGCAACCATACCTGTGCCAAAGGATCTGGAAGCTGGCATAGGAATTTGCCTCACTGTATGGCTACCTCTTAAGGTTACTTATCTCACTTCCCTGTGACCTAGCAATTGCTATTTCAACACATTAATGGATTTATGTGTAAAAGAGAAAAAGAGAGATGTACATATTTTTGAATCCAGCCCAGTATGAAACAATCATTTTCAATTAGCATGTCCTCAGATGAATACAATAAGCCAGTGTTTTTCATTTCCAATTTGTTCTGTTCCGTGCAAAAAGAATTAAAGAGATAAAGGACATACAAAGACTGGTCCCAGATGCAGCTGTAAAGCAAGATTTATCAATTAGTATGTTAGAAATATCAGGCTGGCCACCATGCCATTCAGATTCCCATCTTTTATTTGTATCAGGTTTTCTGCTTTTAATTAAACATTGAATATCAGGCCGGTTATGTGAGACAGCATCAAAATAGTAGCTGCACCCCAGCACTGTTTGGTGACTGCCACATTCAGTGTGATGCAGGAATTTACACAATCAGAGGGAAGAGAAGATGCACTGAATAAAGGTCTCTTTCCATTTCACCTCTAGAGGGAGGAGCTTCAGAGCACTAAGCACACAGAGTTTTATGTTTTCAAATAATGCTGTTGTACCTTCAGCACCCACAAAGCCATCCCATCACTGCCCTCCCTGCCCAGTGTGACACAGCAGCCACACTCAGCACTGAATGGTGCTGAACATGGAATTTTCTCTTGAGCAAATAGAGCTTGGATGAGCTGCACTGCACTAAAGTCAACTGTATTTGTCACATATCCAGAGATGACAAAAACCCACTGGAGGTGTGTTCAGCAGGTGTCACCTCACCTCACCTCAACTCAGGGCCAGTGTCACAAAGCATGCACTGTGGTACCAACACTGACTTCTGGCCCCTGTTTTTACCCTTTTTTTACTCATTCTTCCATTGTTTTGCATGCCTTCAGCTCAGTCATGGCAAGTGTTTGCAGAGTCATGCTGTGAACCAGACCAGTGACTTTCCCAGAGAAAAAACCAGAGAACATCAATTTCAATCACATCTGTTCAACTCAAACTGTGGATCCCATAAGACAAATAATGGAAAAAAGGGACAGCAACATTAAAACCCTGGTTATTTATTCATATAAATAGCCAGGGAAAACTTTCTAAGCCCTGCTGAAAGCCCATGCACTGTGAAACTGTTTGGAGTAGCAATGGCCTAATCCAGCCAAGGTTGCAGGGCACTAATTGAAAGCACAGGGAATCACTTCCCAATCTCTTAAATAAACACCAATTACAGAGTAAAACTGCAGCCTGCTTAACACTCTGATCCCTGCTCAGCTCTCTAGGATCTCTTTTCCTACCCTACACCACCACAAGTCTGCATGCCCTGCAGTGTTCCACAGACAGTGCTCCTGACCTCTGCCTTGATGAATTTCAGACTTGTTGAAATTAGACTCGACACAAATATAAATGATTGTTATTTTTACAATTTCTATTAATTTTCAAGACCTTACATTTTCACAGGTACACAGACATCAGGCTTCCCATCCTGGGGCACTCACAGATGAGAAACGTCTGCTAAATGTAAAAAAAAAAGACCTGGAAATATTTATCATTCCATATAGTAAGATGGAGAGAGAGCTTGTCATTATCCTGATACAAATCTTTGCAGATAAAAAGCATTTTGTGTGGCCCTAGTATTTGCTGATAAACTCAGTGTTTTCTTCTCAGCATCACCTGAAGAGCAGAGGCAAGAGGAAAAGAAGTCATGTCCTGAAAACCAGAAAAAAATGCTCAGCAAAGCCATCCTGTCTGCGCCCTCTCTGTGCAGTGCCCTGAAGAATTCCTGAAGCAGAATGTGAGCTGAGCTACAATGAACTGAAGGATACAAAGGCTGAGGTTTGCACACAAAAACAAACCTTAGGAGCACAGAACACAATTCCCACCTGCTGAGCATCCCAGGCAGGAAGAGGCTGGGACAGCCCCGCTCCCACAGCTGGTGCTGAGCAAGATGTGAGGCTGGCAAAGGTGACACTGCCCATGTCCCTTCACTGAGGAATGGACAGCCTGCCAGCTGTGCCCAGGGAAGGCAGCAGACAATGCCCAGTGGCTCCTGCAGGAAGCTGAGGCTGTGCTGGTGTCTGTGTGAGCCGTTCATAGTCCAGCTTACATAAACTCTTTCTCCCAGGGTTTTCAGAAGCTTGTGCTTACCTGAACTGGAGATCCCAGAAGAGGACAGCGAGTTGCCACTAGGCAATTGCAGCTCCAGGTTAACTGAGGTTCATGTTGGCAAGTTTTTAGTTTTGTTCTGTTTGTTAATAAAATAAGGGGAGGGAGGTGCTAAACAGCTGAGACTCACGTGTACATCTGCAGTGAAATCCTCCTGTGGCTACAGAGATCAAGACTGCTAAGACACTTCACATCCCTCTTTTATTTTAAAAGAGTGAACTAGGTCTGGATAACTGACACCAGAATTCCTCATGTCTTAAATCTCAAAGGTGTAAGTTTAGCCACTGGGCAATCTCGACTCTGTAAGCAGAATTCTGTGCCATTTAACTTCTTTGATTTTAAAACAATAATTTCTCATCACTGTCATTCACTCTACACTCCCTCAGCCCCTGGGCAATGACAGCCACAGCCACACAATGCCCATTCTGTCTCACTTGTCTGCTTTTCTCCGCCTCTCCAGGGCTGCCTGACCCTCCCTCCTGGAGCAGCTTCCTCCCAGAGAGACCAGAGGAGCCGGGAGGTGGCACAGAAACGGTGCAGAGCACGGGGTGCTCTGTGAGAATGGTTCTGACTTTTCATTTCACCTCCCAGAGTGCTGAGTTGCACCAACTTCCATGTTCCCCCCAGTGCCTCAGTGCCAAGGGCTCAGTCCACATAACCTCCCTGCAGCAGCAGTCCCTGAGTGAAGCAAACTGCAAATGCTCAGATACTCCCCAGTGCATCTACAGAGACCACTCCATCTGTAATTTATTACCTTTCAAGGAGAGCCTCTCTAAAGCCAGCCATGCAGATTAGGGGGTGAATCCCTACACACCCAATCTGCAGAGTGAATCTGATCACAAACAGCAGAGGACACTTGCAGGGGAGGCCAGAAGACTGTCAGAGTTCTGCCAAGAGAAACAGATAAGGCAGCAGAGTAATTTGTCCACTTGATTTGCTCAAGTACTGTGACCACACACAGGCTGAAAATTCCTCTGCTTGGTCTTTTTGGTCTACCTATGTAGCCAAACCTTTTCTATTAAAAACGTATTTGGAGTTGTATCCCCCAGAGTGCAACAGAAGTCGTGAATTAGCCAAGACAAATCTCGAAAGAGTGAGAGCAGTCAGGGTGGGAGGTACAGGAAGTACAGTTTTATGCTTCATGAGGCTACAAATACTCAGCAAAGCACCTTTTGGATGGTAAAACTCATTTTTTCTGGGTAAAAGGAGGAAGACTTAGATCTGACTCTTTTGTGACATTCCACACAAACAACTCAAGTATGCAACAGGATTTATCTAGCAAGCCTGACCCCCAAGTCCCCACTAAGACAGTGATGAACATCAACCAGCTTTTCACCAGGTCCAGAAAAACACCTAGAAGGTCCCACCTGCTGAACATAAAATACCAATCTCCCCTCCTCTCATATTACCACAGTATGGATAAAAGATATTACAGAAGCATTCTGAAAATGTTTTCAGAAGTGTATTTTGTCAAGAAAGATACCATTTCACATTGGCTTAGATACTGAAAATCAACTTAACCAGCCCCAAACACTTTTGCTTGTTCAGACATTTCTTCTCTAAGTGAAACATCAACCTGCTCAAGGCCAAGTTCTCAAACATAATCAAGGATCATCTGCAAACCTAGGCACATATTCAGCATATTTTTACTTAACAGAATTAAGTAAAGCTAGTTTAAAAATGTGGGTTGGTTTGCCAAAAATAAACACTGGTATTTCTGTGGTACTTTCACTGTAAAACTAGAATTCAAAAGCTCAGAGCATGTAACTCCAAGCTGCAGAATTACACATGCATGGGAATGTAGGAAACACTCAGGGAAGGGCCAGAATGTTGGCAAAGGCTGCAGAAACAATCAGAATTAAGTCTCCCAATGTTCACCCAAACACCATGATCATGATCTGCAAATCCTCACTGAATTCCTCACTGCAGCATCAGCGCTGAACAGAATAAAACATATATCCATGGCTGGGATTTTAAATCAGAAGCTTTGATACAGCAATGGCTTAAGCTGCAACTGTAAAATCACTTTCATTCCTACCTGTGTTTTCCAGAAGAGAAAGGCAGTACCTGAAAATCTGATCCACAGGATCTCTGGTGTCTTTTGCAAGAGCAGATGCATTAGATAGAACAGCCTGGCCCTAATCACAATCAGCCCTGCCATACAGGTCTGCATTATTAACTGCTTCCTTTTATCCTGCCTGTATTTCTGTTTCAGCTGTGTTTTAGAAGGCTGGAAAGCTGCACTGGGATTATTCAGGCTGAAAGATGCTATACACTGTAGGTACATTTCCTCAATATGCACAGTAGCCACTATTTAAACATGAATTTCTTAACTAGTTTTAATTCTTTTTAATACTCAAAGGCACCAGTAGATGTTTAAAGCTGTTAGGGGGCTAGAGAGTCCTAAAAAAGGGGAAAAGAGTTTCTGAAACAATTAGATTTCTATTTCACTCGTCACTCCTTTGCAATCTGAAAACAGGCCTGTCAATAAACCAAATGCAGTTTAAATAAGGAAAGCAGTATGCTCCCAGCCTGGAACCCTCTGTGCCAAATTATGGCTTGCAGTAAAGTTTTATGAGCAAGTTATAAACCCCTGAAAAATGGAGCTTGCAGCAGAAACACTGGAAGAGCTATCACTGCAGCAGCCCTAACATGCTGCTTTGCCCTTGTCTGGTGAAGTCCAGCTTCATCCCCTCCTCCTCCTCTTCCTCAGCATCACTCTGGCTTCCCAGAGGGACTTGAGGAATCACTGAAATGGCTGCACCTCCCACCTCCACCTCAGGGCACTGGAACTCGGTGTTATCCATTGTGTGTCCTGCCCCTGCTCTGATTTCTGTGCTCACCCTCAGGGAACACCTCTGTCCCTGCCAGATCTGTGCTGCACCCTGTGCTGTCCCTCTGTCCCTCTCAGATCTGTGCTGTCCCTCTGTCCCTCTCAGATCTGTGCTGTACCCTGTGCTGTCCCTCTGTCCCTCTCAGATCTGTGCTGTACCCTGTGCTGTCCCTCTGTCCCTCTCAGATCTGGCTTTACCCTGTGCTGTCCACCTTGGCAGCAGAAATGTCCTTCCCTGTCACCCCTCAGTCACTGCCCACAGGGTGACTGTGGACTACCATCTGCAGTGAAGGAAATTCAGAGTGGGCAGAAAATTCTGGAAAGAAGAAAATTATAACAGAGAATAAGCAAGTAACAGATGAGTGCTCATGATGTGATTAAACTGGCTGTTTCATGAACTTGGCAATATAAAAGCTATAATGGGAATACACTAAATTTGCCCAGGATTTTCACCTGAGCTGAACAGAGAACCTTGTCATCACAGAAAACTGGGAAAGGGTTCCTAGGCACAGAACAGAATTAACTCAATTTCTTCACAGGCTAATCCCTACTTACATGGCCTGTCTGAAAACACCTCTGCACTGACCAAAATCAAAGATGGGCACGAGGGCAACAGCACAGCCTGGTGAGGAGAAAATGTGCAGGGTTAAAGGCAGCTGGAGCTGCTGAGATGACTGACAAGTACATTGGGTTTATTAGCTCATGTATTGATACTGAGATGGATAAAAACCATCTCAGACAAAGTGATGTACTATTAACCATGAAACCTTCAAAGCCTGGAAGAATGTATTTAATGGAGAAAAAGGAACACTGGTCACATAAATAATTCTCCTCAGTGATATCTTACATTCATTGTGAAAACTGACATTTTTAGTGCCTGGAATGATGTGATTTTTCTTTTCCACCTCTGATTTAAAATTACATTTTCCCAAATCTGAAAATGCTTATACCTTTTAGATTTTTCTACATGTTTTAAAAAGGATTTCCACAAACTTTTAAATATTCTGTTGGCGCTTCCCATCTTCCTCTTGTATATTTTAATTCTTATCATCTGTTGCTCCTCCTTTTCCTTCTTTCATTACTGATAAAGGAGGGAGGAGAGAAAACAATAAAAAAGCTGTATATTTCACTAGGCAATAAGGACGTTCTTCGTTCAGGAAATACTGAGGTTTTTCATTAAGCATGCCTTGACTCTTTTGCCAACTCCATTCTGTGACCTTTTTTTTCACTGAACAGAGACTTTCTACAACATTGCCTCGTTCTCATCAGGTTCAAACAGCAGGCTGGGAGCATCTCCCACAACCTTTCTTTACTTTTCATATTATGTCATCACAATGAACTGGTTTTAGTCCCTCACATTGCTCTGGATATTTCACTTAAGTGAAAACCAAACACAATTAATGGACTAATACCAACTGTCATGACTGAACTTGGAAACCTGTCTGACAAAAGTGCAGTCACTGTCGTGAAGAACTCCCTCCTTGCACACTCCTGTGCTCTCTCTCCCAGCACTCACAGTGAGAGCTGTGTGTGGAACAGCCTGTGAGAGCACTCTCCTGATTTTCTCATTGTCTCAGTACATCCTCCATGATTTAATTACAGATTTTGGCTCTACTTTGATTTCAGTTTATACTAATGATATTTGATTGACAGTAACTTAAGAAAAATCACAAACTTATGTTAAATTACTAGATTATTTATGTATTTTCTGCTGTTCTGGTAACAATGACTTCAGTGAAACATATGGAACAAATAATGAGATATTTAGAAATCAGGAGTTTGTAAGAAACTGGAAACAATTTGGTATAAACCATTTAAAAACTATATTGTGCTTCATTAAAAAAGATATATATTTACCTAGTCTGTCTGGTATTACAGGAAACAAATAAGAGAGAGGTACTTGCAACTGTAATTGAAGTGACAACATATTTCATGGTAGCTGGAGATTTCAACTATCTCTAAAGACTGGATTCACTTTAAAACTACACAGTCTCCTCACATCACTGTCCAACTTCCAAACACACCTAACATTAAGAAGAGTCGGCAATGTATTCCCCAGGCCAGGAAAGTACTCAGAGTACTGAGGCACAGTTGATTTTGATTATCCTGTTGTTAACTGTCGCCCTTCAGGCACAGCTGCACAGCCCCAGGCCATCATTCCTTAGGGCAGTGAGGGAATCCTGGCTCGGTGAGATGCAGCCTGGGGCTGGCAGAGCTGCCCAGGCACTTCTGGGGCAGGTGAGGATGTGACCTGTGCCTGCACCTCGCCCTGTTTGGTGACATTCTCAGAGCTCCACCAGCACTGAGCTCCTGTGCTAGAACTGTCCACAAAACAAATAATTTCAACCTCCTCAACAACGTCCTGTCCCCAGGGCCCCAAAGCCAGAGATCACCAAGCACATGCTAACAGCAAACATGGGAGAGAGCCAATGGCAATTAGAGAGAGCCCTGAGGTGCAGCGGCAGAGGAGTGATTAACACACTGCCAGGCACTAATTAAGGTGAAGTAATAATATGTTGGCGAGTCACATAATTAATAAATAGCCTGGTATAAATACAAAGTATTAAAAAGCAGTTTATGTGCACTGTCATTTTTAATACCAGATTTATGAACAATTATGAGTAACGATGCCCCACAACACTGTGAAGCAACAATAGAGCTGTGGTCCAGGCAAAGCAAAAGCAGCCATTTGTTAGTCCTGGCTGCTAGAGAGGTCCATAGCTCCTACAAATCAGATTTGCCTTAAGTACCATCTCCAGCTCCCATTGCAATCCAATGCAAAGCACACCTAATAGGCATCACGGATGTGTTTTCCACACCAGAGCAGTTTCAGTGCCCCTTACAACCCCACTACCAAAGCTGGTATAGAACTGGCCACTGTAATTCTCTGGACCCTTTGCCTGCCACTGCATAAATCCCCTCCACTGTTATTCTTAAACCTGATTTTCATTTGTAGCAGTTTTTCTTCCAGGAAGGCTGGGAGGAACAGCATTGACAGAAAGGCTTCATATTATGTATTCCTGTCAGAAGACAAACCTTGCTGCTGGGTAGCTGGGAGGGAGTATTTGGGATCACTCCACAAATTATTTGATATATGAAAAAATTCAATTGCAGTTAAACAGCCTTGAAGAGGGATTGCAATGAGTAGCTCAAGACCCCAAACTGCATGAGAGCTTGAAGCCCCCAGCAGCATTCCCAGCACCACCTGTACCCAGCACGGTGTGCCTGCACTGGGAGCAGCCCTGGGAAGGCACCACAGGCTCTGTGTCCTACCCTGCCGAGCCTGGACAGAAATAAACTCAGTGTTTATGACATGGGCCTAGCTCCTGGCTCTGTGAACACAAGGTACATTCCACTCTAATTATTCCTAATTGCCATGACCTAATGTGTAAATATTTGCAAGCACGAATGTAAAAGTGCTTCCATACCGCTGGTAGGGCCCGCTCCCAGCTGTGAGGAGCCTCTGCCGCTCTCCAGGCACAGCTCCTCAGCTGACCTGGGGCCTTTGAAGTGAGGGCCTGTCTTGTGTTGTTGAGGTTTTCAACAGATAATTGAATGGGAACTAATGTAGTTCTGATGCCCCAATTTGCACACACCATCTTTCTTTTATCCATTTGTTATTGTTTTCCACAGCTGCTGGATGCCTATCATTGTGCAGTGTGGACCCCACCTACCCTAAATCTTCCTTTGCCCTGTCCTGACTGCTCCCCTGGCACTTAATATTCTGTCTCTTCTCCATCCTGCTTGCACTGTTCTGATTCCAAGGTATTGGAGAACTTCATCTGGCACAACAAGACCAGCTGGCTGCAGAGCAGACATGACCCAAGTGTGTTCTTTTCAAATTAGTCCCTATTCTTGGTAGAGCCAAACCTGCAGAGAGAGTCAGAGACAAATTCCAGGGTGGTCAGGGAGGGAGCTGAGCAGTGGGTGGCACTGGGAACAACCAAGACTTTGGCTGCCAATTCCAGAAATTACACAGGATGGTTCTGGAGGCAGCCATCCCAGGGCCAAAAAGCAGACAATCTTAAGGTTACCCTGAAATGCTGCAATCAAGTTTTCCACGTCCATCAGCCTTACACCTCAGGTGGGCATGCCAGGGCAGTCTGGCAGCAGGAATCCCTGTCTGCACAGGTTGGATTTACTGACTGCACCGAGTGCCATCAGGCACTCCTGAAGCTGGAATGATTCTCAGCCTCTTCCACTTGGACCAGTAAATCGGAGCAGCTGAGACACTGTATGCACACAGTGCTGTAACTCACGACCAACTCCCCTGAGGCATCTTGGGCCATAATTTATACAGCTCTGAGTGCTTTTATATTATATAGAACTGAGAGCTCGAATGAAAACCAAACAAAATGAAACAAAGCAAATGCAGACAATGAATAGCCTGAGAAATTAAAATAGCCTCAAAACTTGAAGAACCCAAACTGTCCCCCTAAATGACTCACATTAAAGATGCCTCGTTTATTAAGTTAGAAGAATTGTAAGAATAAGGCCAGATTTAAAGAAAGAGCAAGCTCTCAGGAGTTTCACAGGTTACAGTTTTTCTTTTAATTCTAATTTCTTGAATCCACATGACATTGCAAAGCCATGTAGCTGCCCTAAGGCAGGGCCTTCCAGCTGGTGCTGACAGGGCAGCCTGCTCTTCCTTCCTTTGAGGACAGGGAAAGTACCACATAGGACTGGGCACCGGCCTCACCTAACAATCCTTTTCCATTCCTTTTTCCTTTTCCATCCCCCAGGAATAAAAACCCCTCCCCCAAAACCTGACATGGAGCATGTCCCACACCAGGCCTTGCTAAGGGGCTGAGGAAGAGGAGGGTGAGACAGGACAGGCCACAGAGCTGAGGATGACAACAGCCCAAGTCATTCTCACTGAATCCTCTTCCTGTCCACTCCCATCATGCCGAGCTCACAAGGTTTTGGCAAAGTTGAAATAATTTTTAATGAACAGTAATAGCAAACATGAATTAGTCTAATAAGGCAAGATTATACACATAGAGTCATTCATACTTGTCACAGAGAATACAATGCACACACTCTCAATACAATGCACACACTCTCCTCTTAGTCTCTATCCATGCCATTTTCCCCAGCGTTTTTCTGCAAGCTGAGTGGAAGTTTCCTTCTGGGACTAGCAGTCCTCAGCAAACTCTGGGTAATAAATAATAATAAATAAATTGCAAAAGCCCTGGAGCAGCCTGTTTAGTCATCTCATTAAGTGTTACCAACACTTTCACAGTGTTGGACAGGCCTTAGTCATTCCCCCATTCCTGTAAAAGACATGGTTTTCTCATCAATAACCCTCTGCAAGAGGACTGGAAAGGAATTGCTGAACAAAGCAAGGAGCTCCTCCCTGCCTTCTCCGACTGCAGGACAGCACCTAAAGGTTGTTCTGCACTTCTGCCTTTTCTCCTGTTGATTTTAACTGCAGGACAACATTTAACCATTTCTCATTATCAGCAAAAGTAGCTGAGCTCTGTCTTTGGTGAGAGAACAGCATGAGGAGATGCTGTGTATGAGCTGGTAAGGCACTACAATTTGCTTTAAAAAGAAGCAAAAGCCTTTTCCTTTTATGAAAAACAAAGGGGATATCATAATGACAAGGTAAAAAATAAAGCAAACAATAACCCTCAGGAGTTTAAGTTTCCAGGTGCTTTGAAGATAAGTTTCTAAACTGCTTTTTGAATTTTAGAGATTGTCACATGATTGTGCTGTATCTGACCAGAAGTGTTAATCAGAAAGACCAGTAACAGCCTATCACAATGGCAGTAAGTACATAAATATTATTTGACATACTTTTTCAATAACCTTATATGTGCCTTTTAACAAGCCTCCATAACACAGAGAACATATGAGCCCTGCTAGTATATACTGAACAGCAAGGTAGTTAAGAATATATTGCATTTATAAACTATGCACAACTTTATGAGTCTCTAGCTATAATTTCATCATAGCACAGTAATTGGAAAGTCTGCATAATTCTGGAAGGATATGTGTTTTAGTTAAAAGAACACTATTATTGCTAATTGGATACCAAGCTTACATTGTAAATCAGAGCAAAGTATGGGCTCCTAATTACAAACTTTTTTGAAACAAGCACTGTATGTCTTTACATTATTTTTGGCTAACAAGTGACTTAAATAATCTTAGTGTTACAAAGTCCATAAATCTTTTCTTTAGCTGTGGCTGATGAAACGTTACAGGATAAGAATGTGTGTTCCCAAGGTAAATATCTGGCTTGGCAGCCTCATCTCCTACAGTGAATCAAGGTAAGGAGTATGTAAGTGACTAGCACTGGCACAGCCCCAAGCAGAAAAGGTAAGAAGTAAAAAGCTGGTATTAACTTATGTAGCATGTTGCAGCTTAACACATTTTAAACAGGCTGGGATCACTCTCTGGCATCTGGAGCTAAAAACTTACAGCCGTGTTCTTATGTGGAATGAACTTGTGTATTAGAGTTTTACAACACCAGCAACAAGCTTTTATGAACTTGTTAAGGTCCTGAATCCAGAGCTGTTATGCAAGGCTCTTTTTAAAATTATTTTTTCCAAACAGCTTTTCCTCCACACGCCTTGATCCGCTCTCGGCGCACCTGTGGCAGCAGAGACAGCCCTTGCTGCTGAGTGACAGACACCCAGGAATAAATATGGGACATGATGCCTTGGGAGTTCTGCTGGGCTCACAGAAAGCTCCTAAAGCCTCCTCCTGTGAGAATCCAGGAGAGAAGAAAACCCTGAAGAGAAGTTATGACGTGCACTGGGCAGGCCCTACACCCCAAGCCTGCAGCAGAAGTGCAGGGAAGATGGTTCATTATTCAGATAATGATCTGAACACACTGGTTTGTTTAGCATGGCCTTAAAGATGTGCTGTCCATGTCAGTTATAGACAGAGTGAAAAGCCTCTTGCATTAAAAGGCATGAGAAGGGGGCAACTTAAAAAACTGGACTTCTCAGAACACGGAATATGGCCTAGGAAGATCAACAATTCCAAGTCTGATGTCTACTTTTCATTCTCCCCCCATTGAAAGGAAAATTCATGCCTATTTTCAAAGTCTATTGTGAAGATATTAATGTACTACAAATTTCTGGAAGTAATTTGATTTTTCCTTTTGATTCTCTACCTGTTTATTAAAGAAAAATGTAACGAAAACTTCAGCACAGTGATGCTGTTCAAATGTCAGCCTGCACAGAATCAAGACAGAGGCCATGTGTTCCAGATTTAAAAGCTGTATTCACTTTGTGATACACCATTCAGCAAGGACATGCTGTCAGATGAGTCTTCTAATCTGTTCAACATGTTTCCACCTCTTCTTCTTCAGGGAACAGTTGTGGCACATCTCACCAGGCTACTAAGTAATGGTGGTGTCTTTACAGCCAGCTGGAAAAGAAGACATCTTTAATAGTCCCAGATAACCTATGGATCTCATCTAGGCTGAAAAAGTCCCCAGAGTCTTGGAGTTCAGCAGCTCTGCAGGGTGTATGTATCTAACCTTTCATCCTGGCCAGGTTATTAAAGTGAGTTCAGTGAACTTGATTCCAGAAGAAAAAACAGAAGCAGCATGCTTGCACTGTTACAGATGAATGAGTATGGCTAAGTCCTGTTTTATGACCACCGTAATTCCTTTTCCATAAATTCCCTGACCTCAAATCACAACTGTGAATGCCTCTGACAAACAAGACTTGTCTGCATGGAAGCAGAACATTGCAGGCTCCACTTGGCTTCTGCCTATTTGTTAATGCAGGACCTGAAAATTATTTCTGTCACAAATTCAACCACAATCTTCTCCATGCAGGGTTAGCCTAGGCTCAGTCTTGCAGTGCAGATGACTCAAAATGTGGGATTAGAGGCACAGTGCTACAGGCACACTGGCCATGGAAGCTGGCTTGGAGCCTTCTCACCACCACCACACCATAGCACAGCTTTACCCAAAACCCTACATGTCTAGGATGGTCAGACATGAAAGACAGACAAAATCACACTGCACTGCCAGAAAGAGAGACTTCAAATTATTTTCTCTGTGTTGATTGGATCACTTTGTGCAGGCTCAAGCCTTTAATATCTAGAATCAACCTTTTAAGACACTCCTGATAACTGAAGATAGCATGACAATATTTCTCCTGGAACAACTGGATTAAGTACTACAGTGTGGGAAAAGGTTCTTTGTGAAGCTTTTCCTCAGTGTCAGGTTGGCAGGTGTTTCTCATTGGCCAGAAGAACTGGGAATTATTCTGGAACAGGAAACAAGTCCTTTGAGACAAGAAGAAAATGTCAACTGGAAAGTTTTAACAGGAAAGGTACAGCAAGCCTTAGACTGAATCATTAGAGTGTGATTGTAAAAGAAGAGAAAAGAGGGACAAAGTCAGATGTGGACATCTAGAACAGACAGCAGGACATGACTCATTGTCTTCTGGACAACTTTACTCTTAATCAGAGTCTCCAAAGAGAATTCACCAACTCAAGTAGGAACACATTCCTATGAAGCTGAGCACAACATGTGCTCTTCATAACCTACAGAAACCCAGGAGGGAGCGGGCACACAGGAACGAGGGGCAAGAGCACACAGCTCAAACCTCACTGGAGGGCAATCTGTATCCACCTCACATCCATGTGCCACCTCATGGGCACATGGAAATATGTCTGAGAAGTTCTCCACTCAGCAGCAGAGGGCAGATTTACTGTACCTGGCAAATACCTTTCTCCACAGAATTTGTTGTATTAATCAGACAGCCACAGACTGCACTTTCCAGACTCCACTTGCAATGAATATTTTGAAACTTGCAGGTAACTTCATTTTATGTTTTTATTTTTGTTCTGCTATTCTAAAAATTTTTATGTTTTTGTTTGTCTGCTTAAAGTGAGTCATTAATTTCAACTGAAACTAGACCAAATTCTTCACCTTAACACCTTTAGAAGTAGTCTGCTTTTATGGGTGCTCTGCACTTTGAACCTCTGAAAAAAGCTGAGGTATTCTTCACCAGACACCACTTATCTCTTTAATCAAACTGTGTATTTCTGCCAACTTGGAATACTTTATTTTCAAGTAAAAATCTGTCCTTTCTATCCTTTGTGCTGACACTTAGTTCAGTCACTGGTTGTTTCTTAACATTTTTTTGGAGGCACAAATATTAAAATGTCCCCGTTGAAATGAACATGTTCCTTTTCTTACAGACCACCTGAGCACGGCAGCGAGGCCAACCTCTCAGCAAATAATGGGAAGAATTGCTCCAAGAGTGGGTCAGGTGAAATGGGGGAGCAGCCCTGCATGTGACAGAGCAGAGAAGCAGCAGGAACACAGCTGGGTCTCTGCTTTGTGCAGAGTATCCCGAGAGCTGACCACTAACTCTGCTTTCCAAACAAAGTGAAGCACTCTGCCAAGAGGGGTTGAAAGCCAACTATTAGATCTGCCATGTGCATGTTGTATGTGCATGTTGTAGGCTATGCCCAAGTAACACATGACATTCCCATTAGCTTTTGTGAACTTCTGCATCAGAGCAAGCCAAAATCTTAAGAATATTAACCTTTGTTCCTTCTAAGTGTTCCTTAATTTTTATTAGAACAATTTTGAGGGTAGTTTTGCAAGCTTTTTTCCCTCCTTTGGATGGATATAAAAATTTCTCTGATGAAAGCTTCAGGCTTTTTTAATTAACAACAAAACAAAACAAAAAAGCCAACAACCCCCAGCCCTGTAACATTATTTTCCTTAAAGAAACTGCCAAAACTCTAGGAAACAAATTACAGAACAGAAGAAGACGTCACAATTCCAGCTTTGCTCTACCTATCCAGGGAACCTGAAAGCCTCTCTGAGGTGATGAGTTGATGGGAAACAGCACAATTCTGCACTGAGAAGGGAATTTCTACTTGTATTTAATGAACCTGGTGAAAGTGAAGCTTATGAGCATATGTAATGGATTTCTGTGTTCTTAAAAGATGGAAAATAATTCTTTTTGCCTACTGCTGAATAAACTTCTATGCACAAACCAATAGCCACCTCAGAAAGAAAAATTCTGGGGGTTTCCATCCATGGTCTGTAGAGTGTTGAGGTAAACTCTGCAAGACTGCCAAAAAACACCATTACAAAAAGCTGATTACTAATGGACATACATTTGCTTTCCAAGAGTCTGCAATCCTACTCAACCTTTTTTTTTAGAAATCCATAAACAAAACTACTTCAGGGTAACAGGGGGCCTGATTTTGGCCTTCTTCACTCATGATACTGTTTCTGCTTTCTTAATTGACAGATATCTTTCATTCATAAGCCTTGTTGTTTAAATGGTCATTGACTTCAGTAAAATAAGTCTCTGTTACATTCAATAACTGCTAACCCCATTTATCCAACCAATAAATAATCCCTCACTCTCTCCTCCCTCCTCCTCAACTCCCAGGTTATTACACTGCAACATCTTGGCTCTATGCCTATTTAATCTTGGCAATAATGATCAAAACCAGAGTGAATGCACAGATCTCAGTACCCTGATTAGGATCACCAGCCAACTAAACACAACACACAGACTTCATTAGAAAAAGAAGGTTCTGCCAGAGGTTGCCATATTCTATTGGAACTCATACATTTTTTAGGATTTAATGTTATCATCAGAAGTTTAGATCCCACTGGACTTTGGATGGCAACATTTATTATGGTTTCTTTTCATTGTTAGAGGCAAATGAGAAAGTGGGGCTTTTTCCTTTATGCATTAACTTATGTCAGAATGATGATTCTAAAAAGCCATTAGTGAGCAGGAAATGCAGAGTGATTAGAGTACAATACCTTAAAACTGACAGGATTCTGTTCCTGCTCCAACAAATGAGAAATGCTGGTAAGACCTCACAGTCACATCTGTCAAGAAACAGGACAGTCCAAATGCAATGTCTGGGTGATGTCTCTTTGGAGCTTTTTGTAGTAGCACTTAAGAGTGCACTCACAGAGGCTTTTTGTGACAGTGGCCAAACATCTACTGATCAAAACTGTACAGCCTAAAGGTTTCATATGCCAGTCTCATGCTGCAAATAACCAGGATTCAGGTGTACAGTCCAGCCTACCTTGCAAGGAGAAGATGGCAAACTCATTTATGCAATCCAACTACCACCACCACCAAGTCTTGCCCTCCGATGTGCAACAATAGTTAACATTTAAACAACAATTCTCAGTGCTTGGTCCAGATCAGGGGACAGACAAAAGATTCACTGTAGTTACACTGCTTACATCTTAAGGTAATCTATCCCTCAGTATATGTGGGAAAGCCAGGAATTAATTGGGTTCCAGTGCACAATGACTGGGTGATTACTCTGCACATGGGGATTTTGTTGGCTGGCAGGGACTTTTCTTCCACTGATGTGCTGCTACATAAAAAATATAAAGCCTGAGGGGTTATATGCAGTTCTTAAAAGGGGAAAACACAAAGATATATTTTAAAATAATGTTTTGCCACAATCTTGCCTTAAGTAGATTTAAAACAGCTTAGAGCCCTACTCTCTATTGCAGGGTCAGTGTCAGCAGGACTCAGGGTGCTGACAGAAATACCAAACTGCCAGCCTTGGCTGTAGATGGCTTGAGATACCTCAGTTTGTGCTGACATGTCTCTGAGTCATGGCCACTCTACAAAAAGAATAATTTATCTTATCAATAGGTTACCTTAATGAAAGCAACCTGGCCTTCCTGAAACACTTAGGTGTGCAAGAGAAACAGACTTCTCTACACACAAAGAAAATTCCAGGCAAAATGACCAAGGATTTCTGGTTGCAAAGATATTAAACTCCTACTCGTTTTTACTAAAGTTGGCAGCTAAGTAAGGGGGAGACTGAGGAGAAGGCATCAGTAGATGACCACCTCTTCCCACATACTAGAGAGTCCTCTCAGCCTTAATTCAACCAAAGGAAAATGGGTTTTATTAGCTCTGCTGTCCATAGATCTGTTTTCAGGTTAACCAGTGTATCTCCTCTACAGATACTACAGAATCCCTTGGTGTAAAAACGTCTGTGGGATGGGATGATACTGCACGAAATGTTTCTGTCTGCTGCCTCTGCCCATAGAAGAAATTAACTCCCTCTGCCCAGGGGACACTGCAGGGAAGGGGGCTGGGCAGGAACTGGGGAGGAGGGATCTGCCTGTGCACATGGGTTAAAAGACATTTAATGAATCACAGAAAATAATAGCTTTACACAGCAAAAGCATTCCCTCTCCCTGCTTCTCTCCCTCTGCTTTTCCACATAAATTATGTGAACATATCATCAAAACATGATGATTTTTATTTTCATAAATAGGGCCATATGTCAGTTAAAATAGAAAATGTGTGCTGAACTGTGATGTGGGTTACATGATACACTTTAATTGGATGTCACTTTAATGTAAACAGCTTTACATAAAACTCAGCCTAGAAGAAAACTTTTTTAAATTGTCAAATATTAGTTGCTAAACCAATGTGATGCTGCATGTGTCTTTTGCATTGTTTAGTCAATCAAAGGATCCCAGGCACAAAGGCTGCATTCTGATCCCACTTGTACCAAAGCAGTCACAGAGATCTTGCTATGGTACTTAGAATAGACAGTCAGGAACAAAATACTTTTTTTGCATAAACATTTTTGCCAAAATTTTCCATATAAGAGGATTATTTCTTTTATTGCAAATGTCATTTGTTCATCTTAACATTTAACAAGTGCAGTACACTTGTGATCAAGACTGTAGGCCAACATCTCTTTCTGCAGTGGGAACAATCTTACTCTGAAAAAAATCCCTAAAAACCCAAACCAAGTACTATATACACACTTACAGAGGCAAAACAGCCAACTTTCCCTCATCCAACACAACTGCAGCTACCCACATGGAAACAACCTCCATAAACAAGATACTACCATAATAATGAACAGCTGAAAATGACAGGATTAAACAAAATTTTAAAATGCAGCTTTGGAATGCCGATAAAATATCAACCACTTATATTGGGGAACATTAACAAATCAGCATTTGCTAGCAGGTCCCACAGAGTTACCACAGTCATTTTCTGTGTATAAACACAGGAAAAAGCAGTCAAGTCTCACCTGCTGCTCTGTGGTAGAAGCTGGCACAGGCTCATTCCTTGATGCCACTGGCTCTGCTATCCCAGCAAAGCTCAAAAAGGAATTTTTGAAAGACACCACCAAGTTCAGCTTCAAGAGACAACCGATTCTCACCACCTTGCAGCAAGAAACACACTTGAGTATCAGACATGCAGCTGGATAGCACTTGTGACCTCCTAGAAGTACTAATACATGTCAAACAGAACTGCTGGCATCAACACACTGTCACCATAAACCACTGCTGGGTTTATCAAATACCTTTGGTTTCTTGTAGCAATCCATCAGGCTCGCAGGCACACACACTGCTGTGAAGACATTCTAATCTTCAATGTTATCCCTAACACTTAAGGCAGAATCCCACAGCATGGTTAGAAGCATTCCCTACAAGCCACCCCAAGAAAATACATGGATTGCTTTGTAGGAAAAACAGCAGCTACTGTTGCTTTGCCTGCAGGTTTTCCAGTGAGTCACTGCACCTCAGAGCACTGCAGGAGCCCACACGGTGCCACCTCAGACCTGGATTCTCCTAAACCAAAAGAAGATGCACAGTTCTCTCTGAGAACCATCTAACACATTCTGGAATGATTTCTAGACCACCAACAAAGCTGCTGGAGAAAAAGGGGATCAGTGTTGTATTACAAAGCTTCTGCTCACAGTTCCTGTTACTGGTTATTGGACGTCATTACTGCTCTTGTAATGATGGCAGCATAAATCAGCAGGCAAAGGCTGAATAGAATGTTCTATCCTTGTCTCCCTGATGAAAATTCCTGTCCAAAGAAGGGATAAAATAATATATTTGTTTTAAAGAATCACTTTTTCCCCCGAGTTTATTTTGGTTTAATTTAGCAGAATGCATAAAAGAGGGATAAAAAAAAAATTCATAAAGCCAAGAAAACCACAAAATCCCCTTAAAAAATGAGATTTATGTTCAAGTTTGAAATGGCATAAACAGACACTACAAAAATCATTCTCTGTTCCAATCAGAGTCATAAAAATTGTCTTAAAAATTATAAGGCTGTAAAAATTGAAGATGACTGGTTCTGCAGCTCAGTTGGCTTGTGCTAACTTAGAGTTTGGGATTCAAATGTAAGTGGCACTGTGGGTTCCTCCTGTGCTGCCTGTCCCTTAGGCTTGCTCACACAGATCACAATGGCTGTAAGAGGGAAGCAAGTCCATGTGGCTGCTCCCCCAAAGTGTGCAGCACTCAAGCTGACCCCAAACGCAATGCCAGGGGACAGAAGTGATCACACAGCCACCCCCAAAGCAACGTGCCTCTTGCACTGGCTGGTGTCTAAGGGAAACTTCTCATCACAGAATGGAGGGATACTGCTCCAAAGCATCATTTTGCACATGAACGTCTGTTGAGATGGAAATCATCTTTAACCACATACTGGGGAATGCAAGAATGTTTGAGAAAAAAAAGCAGCGAAATTTTCCTCATCAAGCTGCTGTAGCTGCAACAGCACAAACAGAAAAACACAAGCCAGAATGGCTTTTATCCCCTGTGTGAAGAAGATTTTTGACCTGAGCAGGGCAATAACAGCCCTGCACCCCCCAAGAACACCAATTTTTCCCTGCAGCTGTGTCCAGGTATGTCCATGCAGCATTGCCCAGCTGCCCAGGCAGCTGCTCCATCTCCCATCTCCCACCCATAATTCAGATGGATGTTTTTAACAAACTCTCATTTACACTAGCAGAATACAAATCCCATGCACAGGGGTGGGCACTGCCCCAAGCAGAGTCTCACCAGGGATGGATGGCTGTTGGACACAATATTTATCCCAGACACCCAGAGCCTGCAGCAGTCATCCCTACAGGGGTCTGTCCCAGCAGTGCTGCCAAGGCTCATAATGGGAGAGGCATTTTGTCTTTGTCCCTCTGGCCCAGCCCTGCTATTCTTTTATGTACCTTTTCATCTAGGCAGCAGGATCCAGCATTCCAGTGTCAGGGAATCCCTCTCAGAATGAGGGTTATGCTCCAGTTGTGCAGGACTTCACAAGGACAATGAATTCAGACGCTGCAAAAATCATCCCTTTTCAATTATTTTGGAAGTGTGGGAGAAAACAAAACAACACCTACTGGAGCTATGGAGACTCATCCCTGCCTCCAGCATCACCTGCAGTGCGCAGAGGAGAATGAGTACATGAAGATGTGGCTGCAGGTCAGTCAGTGATTGAACTCTGACTTGGTTGTGTGTTTTGCACAGGTGGTGGATTTGGCGTGTGAAGCATGACCCTAATTCAGGGAATATACATCCCCTTCTTGTCTCAAGAACCAGGCTGGGGAAGGAGGTAGAGGCAGTTCGCACACACACACGCACACACACACACACATATATAATATATTTGTGTATGCTTACATATAGACACACATGCATGCACATACATGTTTATGCTTTAAAATATGCCCAGAATAAAATACAGTTGTCTGAAAAAATTACTAAATTTTCCCTCCCTTATAGCAGCTGCCAATCCTGCACCAGGCATTCCCTCTTTCATACAGAATTCAGTAAACATATCAATCCAAATCCAAGAGCCATAGCCAAGGTATCAGTAACAGTGACATATTATGAAACTTTCATTCCCTTTCCCCCTCCCCTCCTACCCCAGTAATAACTGTCAGGCGATCCTGGCAATTTCACAAGCATAGCAATGATTCAGCTGGCAGATTTCAGTGGATTATTGTGGCCAATTTGGAAAAACACTCTAATAAGCATTACTTTCCAGAAACCAATATAAATCTGGAAGAGGGGATTATTAAACCCAGGGAAACTATAACAAAAGACATTAATTGCATTTTTGGAAGGAGCTTTTGAATTAAATTATTACCTGCTAGTTTATAAGGAAAATATATAGATAAACCCCACTACCGTGACAAGAATTTATTTATTCTGGCCACATATACCATAGGAAATTTACATACCAACACTCTGCTCATTTATGGCATTATATGAGCATATGTATATTTTCAGACAATTAGGATTATGTTGTTTACTCTCACATCCACACATATGCACACAAGTGATGGTAAGTAAAGCAAAAGATCAAAGGTAGGAAGGATCACAATGAATTCCAAGCCATGTGTTTCTGTATTATTATACATTTTAAGCTTTCTAGACAGTCTGACAACAGAATAGAGCAGTTTCTTAAAACTACAGGACTTGGATAAATTTCTCTAACTTGCTTCTAATTTGCTGTTTACATCTGTTTTTTAAAAATCACCATCCAGCTCCAAAGTCTGTTGAAGTACATGAGGAGCTTTCTCTTGACACCAGTAAATGCTGGATCAGGCCACTAATACAGAAAGATTAATCACTGCCTCTAACGTCTGTGTTTTTGGGAATTGTGTGAGAAGAACGATGGAACAACCACAAGCCATTTTGGAAGCTCCAACACTAAATGACTAAAGGATTCATCCCACTGTTAAATAACAGTTTTGAAAACAAAATAATGTATTCTTACAATAATATGATGTAACCTCTGACTTTTTTATTTTCCCTTTGCGAGACCGTTAGCTTGTATACGTGTTCTTCACATTTCGTCTGCACTCTCCTTGTATTTGTCTTTCCAAACATGGAATGAGTAATTCTGGAAGTAAAGGACACACTCTCTCCTTTGTCACTGAACTTTAATTCCTCAAAGGCAGCAAAAAGGTAGTGTGATGAGCAAATATTTGAATAACAAGGGATCTATATAGCCACAAAAGACTGAAAATGGTCACAAAGACTGCATTTGTTTTGATAACTCAAAAAACCAAGAGCTAGGATCTGACACTCCATTATTATTAATTAATAGACCCAGAACAAACACAGGAAGCCAAGCTCCAAAACAAATACTGCGTAGGACACTGCTGCTCAAACCCAAAATACCAGCCAAGGAGGCAACAAGATCAGAAATATCCAAACAAAACACACTCAGGGCCTGTGGCTGAGCCACAGGACTCCCACACAGCTACCTTCTGCCTTGCAGAGGGGGAACCAGAGCCCCTGTCCTGAACCCAAACATGATCACCTCCTCTCCTTGCCAAACACCAGTTCTGTCTACCCCATCTCTGGCACTTCCAAGTCTTTAGGCTTCAATTAATCTAAGTCCTCTTCACAGCTCCTTTCCTGTTCTCCACCAGCTCCCTTCAGAGAGTGACCATTACAAAATCTGGATGAGAAAAAGAGCATTAGAACTCTCTGCTGACCTCAGTAGTTGCCAAGGTCTCCCTGCAGGGTACTGGGGTGAGACAGCCCCCATGGATGCTCACTTTCCCATAGCATGTGCCTCCTTGCCTTAAGGGATATCATCCAGAGGATACTGATGGGATAAAGTAAAACATGAGCCCTAGCACCACTACCTGCTGTCAGTTTTATTAATTCCTGAATTAACCAATACACTGTGCCAATATATAATAAACCATCCTTTCCCCACTAATTCTTATTCTAATTTTTCATTTCCTGGCTGCCCCAAGACCAAAAATTAAAACAATTTCCATGTGGTAAACTTAAAATTCTGCACCCATCATGAAACAGATAGGGCTGGATTTACAAAGGAAGAAAGGATAAAGGAGTTGCTCCCTTTCTTTTCCTTTTAGCACTGTATATTGATACATTCAGATAAGACATGCCCTCTTGTCACTTCTCAATTCCCAAATGACCACCAGGCATGTGGTGTCTGCTGAATCTGAAGAACACTTGGCTTTCAGTGGGATATGACTGGCTGTAACAAAAGGCTCCAATGTCTTACACTGTTTTGCCTTAAACATTCCTCTAACGTGCAATTACCATAGAATTCACTGAGAAAACAAAGTTCCTGGGTGATTCATGCTGCATATTTTCCCCAAACCTGAGCTAAAACCTTCAAAGCCTCCCAAAGTGAATCACCAGCCTGAATCACCCTGTTTCCAAAAGCGTGGGGAGCAGCCCAGAGGTGCTGTACACGGGAGCTGTGGAAAGCACAGCCCAGGAGGGGGAATTCATCCCACCCTGCAGCAGAACCACTCAGGATCTTGGGAAGGGGGGTTGGTTATTGACCTTGTATCATTCCAGCCCTGGCTGTGCTCCTGCTGCTTGTGGTCAGTGGGAATTTTGCCCCTGTTTTCAGCACAGCTGAAATTTGCCTTTAGAATTGGCAGAGGCCTGAAGTTTGCAGCTGGGAAGGCTCCAGGTGCATGAAGGATGGAGGCCCTGCTCTGCTTGGAGACCAAAAGTGGGGACACTGTGGGGAAGCAGAGGTGTCCTGCCCTCAACCAGGTGCTCCAGAGTGGACAGGACAAAGCCAAGTGCAGGGGAGAGAACAGCTACAATCCCACCTGGGAGTGCAATGGCCACTCTGGCTGCACACCCAACAGCAGAGCTGACTTCTCATCAGCAAATATTTCTACACTTTTAGCAGAAGAATCAGGCCCTTTGCTCTCAGCCCTTCCCATCAACCTCTCTTTCCCTCATATAAGCACAATGACTTGATGGCCAAAATGACACGTCTATAATTTCTACAATAACATTATGAAACAGTTCTCAGAATTTATCAGAACCAGACTCAGGTCATGAATAAAGCCACTGTACACTGATAAATGTTGTAAAGAACTAGGAATGGGGATTTAAATGCTCAGTGTTCTTCATCCCTCATAATCTAAGTGAAAATTGGCTGCAATAAGTCCTAGAAATTTGACTGTCTAGATATTGTTGTTTACTCATAACTTCTTTTAAGCTACATTTGCCAGCATTTACCATTTTCTCAAGTATACACCAACCAGTGTCTTTGACTGCATGGAAGGACAGAATTGAAACAAGGAAACATTTTCAGTGCAGCACTGCAACCAAAACCACTCAATTTAATATCCAGGTTTGACAGTCTAAGGTGTTTTGTCTAAGGTGGCTATTTTGTCCAGTTTTTTTTTTTTTGGTTGGTTTTTTTTTTTTTTTGTTTTTTTTTTTTTTTGGTTGTTGTTGTTGCTTGAAATGGGTTCCAGGGCAAAGCACCACAGATTTAGAATGACACACTGCCATGTTATTAAGGAAAATATGGTTTTGTTTAGGCTACAATTAGATGCTTTCACAATTTGTCTCTGGCAAACCGAGACTGAAAACTCCAGAGTCAATTTGCTTAGTGTGAACTGAAGTAACATCTATCTTCGTAAAGAAAACTTTACAACAAAAGAGCCTTCATCATAGCGAGACCTAAGAGCTTTCCTTCTAAAAATGCAGGGCTGCCATGCAATTCTTAACTCACACCAATTCACGAGGCTACGAGCCATGTATTGTTGGGAAGCCATGGGGGTAAATCAAATTATCATGAATGACACTAATGATCCCACACTTGCCTGAACATAATGCACCTTATACAGTCTTGCCTTTAGGGATTACTTTTTATATATACAATTAGTACAAATGGCTTACTCTCCCTCTTTTGTTGACTTTACAAAAAAATGCACTCAGGTACAGAGTCTGCCTTTCCTGGGTTAATTATGGGAACCAAACCAGCCGTGCCTACCGTGTGAGAAGTCCTCAGGTAATACCTGGGAAAGCCCTGAGTGCAATAAATGGAGAGGCAGATCATAAAATGCATAAAATGACTACCCTCTACTGGATGGAGCCAGAGCAGCTGAGCTGTGACAGTGGATCCTCAAAGCCATGATTTAATGCAGCTCCTTTCACAGTGCCTGGGCTGGGTTTGGGTTTGCACAGCAGTGGATCTAAATGCAGTTGTCAAAAGGAATTCTTGGGCGAGCAGGGTATGCTGTCCTTGGGCAAAGCCAGCATTTCTGCTAAGCACACGTCAATTATAAGCACAACATAGAAAAAAAGTGAAGGTTTTATAATGAGAGAAGAGAACCATCACAGACTTTGAGAAATCCAAATGGTTTCTTTGCCTTGCACTTTTATTTCCCAGCAAAATCAGGCCAGATCCCAGCTGGTAAAAACTGGCAAATTTCCATTAGCCTGTGGGTCATTAACTCTGAAAAAAGGGCAGTTTCAAAACCAGTTTTGTGTATAGTGTTAGTTTCTGTCAGCATTGCTATAAACAATCAAAACTGAAAGTCTCTGGTATGACTACGATACCCATTTATTTCTCCTGCCATTCAGCGATGTGATCCAACCCCAATTTTCACAAAACAATTGACACGTATCAGAAGCTATATCTGACAAGCTGAAATATTCAACCCAAACTTCTAAGCTTGCACCCTCCTGTCTACCTATGAAAATTTATGTCATGGTACCTATCACCACATAAATTCTCCATGGCAGAGCTTTAAGCTGCTAAAGGGAACAACTCATTCAAAATGGCTGGCGCAAACAAAGAGCAAAGAATTGACCAACGTAGGCTCAGATACAGATTTAGCAGAGATGTCTGCAAAGGATCTGGCTTCTGTCCCTCTCCCCAGGTTTCATTTAGCATCATCTGCCTGTGCTCCTGTGCCCAGGGCTCCCTTCCACAGCTGAACACAGACTCAGCCCCGAGGCTCTGGGACAATCACCACTGCACACCAAACAAGCTGGATCCAGCACTTGAGCATCACTGCCTGAATTTTGAGTGAGTTGGACCAGGAAGCTGCAGGTGAGGCTGCTGCTATGCCCCAGTGTCTCTCTCTGCCCTGTTTCACAGCAGAAATAAAGCATCCATGTGTCACGGCACAGCGTTTCTGGCGCAAAGCTCCATGAGGTGTGTTAGCTTTCACTGGAATCAATAATGAGACTTTCCTTCATGGTGAGGAGAAACTTTTTGTTCTGTAAAGGTCAAACCTGGTAAAGGCAAAGCAAAACTAAAGGTATCTTTCTTGGCAAATGGACTCCCTAGCCAGTCATCCCCCACTTCACACCTGCCACTGTGAAATGCAAGCACATTTTTGTTTGTGAGAAGGTTTGAGAGTCTGGCCGGGCAGGACAGTGGGGTCCCCAGCTGCAGGGTGCTCTGCATGGGGACCATCCTCAGCTACCTCATAGCAACATCAGCAGAAGAAAAATACACAAATAATGCATTCAGAGTGCAGGTATCTGAAGGTTTAAACTGTATCCCTGTGCCTGCTAACACATTTCCTTCTCTTATAACTAGTAATGCAATAATCTGTGTTCGGAGAGTGGCAGAAATGTGATGTAATTTTGCTTTCAAAATTATTCCCTACAATTTATTTTTCAATTTTGTAAGACAGCTTATGTTACTCATACAGTTGGGCATCTTCTATTTCCACTACGAAATTATTCCACTCTAAAAGAGACCTCCTCTTTGGGAAACCTTTAGTGAAAAATTAAATTCTCCTTTGCCTGATTTTGCCCAATCATCTCTACTTGTTTTCTATTCTTTCCTAAACAATCCCTCCCTTTTCTTTTCTCCCCACCCCAGCTTCAGTTTAATTCCTTTCATCTTTCCTTAAAAGACAGTCTCTCTGTCCCCTTAATCATTTTTTAATTTCCCATCCTTTAGGCAAGTGCCAAAGATGTTAAAATGAAAAATGGATGCTTGCCATGAAGGAACAGAACTCCTGTAACTCCAAAACAGTTGAAATCATGAGAACTTGCAGGCCATTACCCCATTATGTGAATGGTATTTTTACAGCACTAGAAATGAAGTAATGCAGTTACAAATATTCATGTTTCAAACGTGCTGTCATTCTAGTGGCCTGGCTACAAGTTGCCTGAGAGGTACTGAGGAAGGCTGGGGGTATCACTGTCCCCTGAGAAGACCCAAGCTTCACAAAGGTTCCTTCCATTCTGATCCATTTAACTTTGCCCAGTGTTAAAAAGCCTTTCTTTTACAAAGTCCTAAATTTGCTGCTTTTCACTATCCATCTGTGAGGAGGGATGATGCAGAATCCCTCACCCAGCCTTTTCCCATCATGTTCACTGTTACCTCCAATACCTCTCCCTCCAAATTCAGCAGTCTCTTCTCACCTGAAAGTATTCCTGAGTGCCTCCTTTCAAAACCTGAACAGAAATGGTCAGTGGTCAACTGAGACAACTTTGTCACTTCAGCTCAGAAGCAAGGTGTATGCAGGAGGAGGTTTGCCAATCTGAAATGTAAAACACGTTATTTATAACCTACCTGGCTAAAAGAATTACTCTGACTAAGCTGGTGTGCCCTGTTCATCTGATGCATGTCTGGTTCCTGGGTGTTGTCAGCTTTTCACTCCTTGGCCTTGAAGACAAAGCATGACCTAAAAATGTTCAGTTGGACCAGAGTACTGTAAACAGGGAACTCTGAGATCACCACGACCATGCAATTAAAAATGTCATTACATTTGAGGATATGCAGGAAGATAAAACCCTGCAAGTAATTGTGATACCTAAAAGTATTTTCACACAATCTGCTTTTTTCCCTGATCTCCCATGTCTTTTCTGAAGGGACAGTTTATTACATGGAGGCAAGTGGGCAACACATCAAGCAATAGATGTGGTTTTGTTGAGAGCACCCCACACAGAGTCAGGTCTACTGCTGTTCTGTGAGTGCAAGCAAGTACCACAAGGTACCTATCTCTTGCCAGATCCCTTCTCCCTGCAGTATTTGAATGTGTTTTCAGGCATCATGACTTGCACCATGCCAGGACACCCCCCTGGGCCTTGTTTTATGTAGAGACAGTTTGCTCGAGGTCTGCAGGGAACCAGGTTGAGACTGTGTCTCTTTGTAAGGAAAGCAGGGTAATTCCTACAGCTGGTGCTCCTGAGCACAGGCAGACAAACACAGTTGTACCCAATCTGAAATCAAGGGGAAAAAGGGCAGGATTTGTTTCACATGACTGAAAGGTCCTGACTTACAAGCCACAATGTTGACAGTACACCTTTCCTGAAAGCAGGAACAGAGAGGCTCTCTCTGGGGGTACTGAAGGATTACTGTAAAGTGGTGCCTGGGCTCAGTGACCCAGATGGCCTCACCAATTCTGCCTTGTGCTTTCCTTTTTGTAACACTGCATCTTCCTCAATCTCTCACTGAAGCAGGGTGCAATCATATCAACATGGATACAGCAGATTAGCTTTACAAGGTTCCCACCAGCCTGACATTCATCAGCTTTCTAATCTCGTGGTAACACAATCCCCTTTACAAGCAGGCGCTGGCGCTCTCAGGCCAGGGCTGCAGGTTAAACTGATACCCAGGCCCTGCATTCCACCAGCTGCTGATTGACTGACCCTGCTCCTGACATTCCCAGGGCCTGGCAGCCCTCCATGCAAGGGTTAAAGGGAAGTTGTAAGCAACGGTTCTAAAACACTTGGAAGAATCTCCTTGAATCAAAACCATTTCATAAAAGGCTCTCTGCCAGGCAATAAAATATTTTTTGATGGACTCTTATTTTATCATTACCCATGTAAGAAAAATGTATTGCAAGAATCCCAACACAATTCAGGGAAGTAATCATTTGCAGATTTAGTAGGCATTCTCAATTGGCAAAAATGAAAGATTTATTGTAGGCATGATGAAACAAAGAGCAGTTGTGCAAACTTTACTGAGCTGGATTATGAGAACATGCTTTTTCCATTTCCCACTTTTAAATGCCTTGGATGCAGTTTCAAAAGACAGATCAAGATCAATTATTTAACACTGCAGCTCCACTGTACCTGAGCAGAGGATCTCTTCACACATATGTTATCTGTACACAACAATAAAAGGAGGAGATGGAGGGAAGACACTGATATAGACAGGTACAGCAGACTTTGAAATAAAACTCCTATTGTTCCTTGACTCCACAATCAGCCAGGGATGTAAATAGAAAAGTCAGGCACTGACAAATGTCTGTGATTAAATGCACAGCTATTTGAAATGCAGCCATTTCTGATTTACCTAAATACAGAAAATACAGGTGTAAGGCAGAACACAGGGCACTGAATTTTCTACAATGGTGACATTTTCTTTGAAAGCCACAGTACAGCTGAATAAAATCACTGTCTTGCACACCTCTACTCATGAGAATAATGTTCTGAAGTAAAAGGGTCTTTCTGGTCAGCAAAGGTGCACAGTCTTACACCAACTTTACAAAATACATGAAAGAGAAAATACTTTGGGAAGGAGGACATATTTTCCTTGCCTTTCCCACCAGACATTTCATGTGTTCTTTACAATGACACCAGTTTAAACAGGGAGAGAAAGCAGCAGAGTAATTTGTCTTAATTCAGCCGTATCCAGAACTTGGGCACAAGAGTTTTCATCACACAGGAAAGGCTGCTGGCAGGCAAAAGCTTGAAAGAGCTTTGAGATTCTCAGCAGAAGGAATGATTAGAGATGCAAAATTGCATTATGGGCACATGAAGCTATTGGCCTCAGTACCTCACTATGATTATTCACCCTCACTGTGCTCCAAAGAAATTTATTTCATTGTACTTGTAATGAGGAGAAAAAGGAGATCCAAGGTGACACTATCCCAAAGTGTTCACAACATTTCAGTAACTCAGTTCCTGGTCTGAGAGGAAGAGGAACTCACTTTCAGAGGTGCAGAGCAGGGCACCTCCAAAACAAACCTACCCAAAACCAGGCCTGCTTCTGGAAACAGCTCAGAGTGAGCTGTCAGATGCCAGCAGGCCACATTTTGATATATTTAGCTTAACCAGCACATTGTTTTTTTACCAGGCCCACTGGACTAGTTGCTAAATGAGCCACTGAAGGTTTCAGAATGTGACCCTGCACTGTGCAATGATGGCTTTTCATTTCTCATCTGATATTAAAGGCCAACTGCTGCTGGTTTGCCCCAAAGTAACAAACAAATGCATCACATTGAGAACCGAGATAAAACTGCATAAATGACTGTATAAAGTTTTTAATGTGCACTAAATTCCTCTTTCTCCCCTGAGACTACACTATACAGCCTCTCTGTTGCCTACAAATGCAGATTAACATTTTTATTAAATGACATAGGTTTCACTAATAACGAGTATTAAAACGTATTGGCTAATAATAAATATTATTAAGTATATCACTGGCATGGGTTTTAAACAATATTTAATTTTATGGCTTTTTAATTTGACCAAGCCTTCTGCCAGGTGATACAAACTATTTTTCTTTCTTGAGGTTAATCACTGTTCAGAGAGGCTAAATCACTGAGAGTTCTGAACAATTCCTACCACTTTTAATAATCCCCACAGAACACATACAAAGGAATAAAATAAAGCCAAGCACTTAACCTCAAGAACACAAGCACAAATACTTTGTTTAAAATTTTAGAACTTACAAGTTCTGCACCAAGCAGCCAAATTGTCCACCAAATGACAGGATTAATAATATTTGGATGCAAGTTGTTTTTTATAAATTAAATTTCAAGGGGTAAAAAGAAAATTCCTCTCTCATTGCTTGTAGATAATGCACCCTGCTTTCCCAGATTTTCTGGAGACAACTCACCCTCCCAAAATGATGCTGGATCCTGCACAATTATGGTTTTGGGACACAACTGCTGGACACATCTCTGAGGTACTCTTGAGATGTATTAAGGTATTCCCACAGCAAACACAATTACATTTCCTGCTCTGTAAAACTTATTACTAGAGTGGAGAATGCATCTGACTGGTTGAGGGTGTATCACTTATCTTTACTACTGAGCAGATTCAAACAGTGAAACCCATGGATGATTCACTCCAAGGCAGGGGAGACAGTGAGAAAGAAACCTTGTCACACTTTTGCTGCATGGGAAATGGTGAGCTACAGAAATCCTGAGTTATTGCAAATGCAGTGCTTAGAGGCTGAAAAGCCTTTCTCTCTCTTTTTGCTCTTCAGATGTGATTATTTGATAAAATCCATTGATCTGCATGGCAAAGAAAGTGATCTTGTGGTGCAGCTGGAATGAATTGGGGGTTAGGAGGCTGTTTGCAACATATCTTCAAAAGGTGATGCCTCATGAGACGTTTATAGGTCTGTGCTGAGACTGGGGTTTGAATAAATCTACATGCAGAACCAGGCCACAGCAGAGCTGGAAATAATTGTGAGTGTCTTAATATGAGAAAGAATCACTACTTGCTGAGTCTTATGGGACAAGAGGATAAAGATAAAAACACAGTATCACAATGTCATTTAGGTATGCAAACTGGGCAAAGAAAAGGGAAAGGAGCCTAGAAGAAATCTTCCAAAAAAGACCTGGGAGACATGTCTAGAAGTTTGTCTGGCAGCCAGACATGGCAGGTCACAACTAATAAATTTCACTTTTTGAAGCTGGGCATACTTCAGCCCATATTATTTGACAAAGCACACGAATGACTTTGCTTGGTGTGGAGGAGCTCTGGTACAAGTGCCCACCCTGTGTGCCACGAGGGTGCCAGCAGCACAGTCCCTGGGGAGAACCACTTCTAGACAAAACTGTTCTCTACTTGAGATGTTCTCTTTCAATCAGAGCACTGTCAGGTATTTGTCAAAAGCTCAGTGTTTAGTATTCTGATTAATATTTGTGGCTTTGCAGGCAAATGGATCATTTTCCCTGTACTCAAATCAGGTCACAGTTGGAATTGTGGTGAAAAATATGTGTTTCAGTAGCCAAATCAGAACACTGAAGAATGAAAAGAAGATAAATCAGTCCAGGATGAGCTGAAATATAATTGTTTGGGGGACTCTGCTAACAAAATAAAAACACTGAATAAGTCAAATGGGAAAAGCTTTTAAACAACAACAAAAAGAAGTGTCTTTGTTTAAACCTTATTCATGCTGAAACAGAAAGTAAAAAATGATGGGTTGAAATACTGAAACATTTCCAAAATAGCACATTGTCTATAAAATGTCAATAGTAACAAAATCCTCTAGTCCTGTTCACTGTCCCCCATCACTTCTTTTCCAAAATGAAGGTGACCCAGATTCACTAATGTTTTTTTCTCAAAGCTCTACTGTGATCCTACTGCTGGTTTGAAAAAACTGGTGGAATACCTAATAAAATTTCTATCATGGAGGATGGAAATGAATATCCATGCTTTTGTCACAAGGCTATCTGTTCCCTAAACCACTATCTGCCTATCACCTTACCTTCAGCAGATACCAAGTATTGTTAGTGGAAATTATCCAACACTGTGAGAACCATAATAGTGGCAATTAATTACTATATCCTATGGCAGGGAGTTTCACGGGGGGAGTGCCCACTGTGCTGTGGTGACAGTACTGCTAATACCCCACTTTGTTTCTTATTTAATATATTGAACAGCAATACACAGTCACCAGATCTGCACAAATGTATCAGGAAATCTTCAGGATAGTATGTTTTGAATAGGTCCCAAATTATTTAATAATCTATCAGGTCCAATGAAATTAAATCTTGTGGAATTAAACATTCTCATAGGATAAAAAAGTATGTCTCTAAAAGCCTCTACACCTCTAACTACCATATTCCATTTCTCATATCTCTTCAGCATCCTGTGTAACATTTTTAAGGCAGACAAGTGAACTTGAAAGCCATTCTGGATCCTGGCAGCAACACTTGGAATTTACTTCATTTTAATTTATTTAGATTTACGCAAAAAGAACCCTGGCAGTATGTCAGCCAGACCTAACCCATATCAGACTGCTGGAAAGCAAGAGAAAAGGCAGCCAGTCCAGCTTGCTCAGAGCACAATCCAGGTCCAGCATCCTGTATCATTTGTATATCAGCCTGATAAAGGAGATGCACATCACAGAAGCCCAACAATCCCAGGACCAAATTGGGAGCCTGATATTCTTTCAGGAAAACCCTGGCAGCTCCCCCCTCTGCAGCCCAGCTCAAGGCAAGGTCCCAAGCCCCCAAGGGTAGTACAGGGCCATTGCACTGTAGCCATCTGCTATTCTGTCCTGTTGCACTTGAACACGGGACAATTCCACTCACAATGGAATCTGGGCCCAGAAATTTCTGCTGCTTTTGCTCTGCAAGATCTGTTAGTGTGGAGCTTTCCTGTGGGCAGACACGAGTTCAAATTCACAGCTGGCTGGGCATGAGCTGAGAGAGAGCCAAGCCTAAAGCCTGTTGTTGGTCTGCCCTCCAGTGCTGGGGCACGCTTAAACCCCTTTGTACTGCCCTGGAATCTGCAGTGGGCTTTGTAAACAAACAAACATTGTGTTTCCACAAAACGACTGAATTGCTGTCTACTCCTCTAATCAGAGTGTTTTGAATGCTGACGTTCCTTGACAGTATCGGGAAATGCCATCAGAGACCTAATAAAAAGAGAGATCTCTGCTGAGGCAGCTTTGATAGAATGGATGTTTCCTACTACTGACTTCAAAGGAAAGAAAGTGAGCCCAATATTACTGTTGTTCTTTTAAAGCACTCCTTTGGCATCAGCGCATGACACCCTCCACTCCAAGAGCTGAAAACACTTTCCAGACTTCCACAACATTCCCTCGAGTCAGGCATGGAAACTCATTGTTTAGGTGAAGTAACTCACAGGCGGATAAGCTGCTGCATGCAGACCCATTTTCCCCACAGATGCAGGGCTGTCCCTGAGACTCCTCTGTAGCTGTAGCCCTGTAGAGATCTCATTTCCCACCCTGCATTGCTGGACACACATTCCCCATGGACTGCAGACAGCATCAGACTCGCCATCTACTGAGAACAGAGATGCCACACTGGTTTCCCCAGAAACAGAAGCAATAATACTAATCTGCTCCACAGGCATTCTCCTGTATTCCCAATAACCAGGTCGCTGCCCATGAAGTGTTACAGATGCAGCCAAGGCTTCTGATGAAAGCTCTCACACACTCACATCATGTCAAACCACCTGCGTCAGAGACGTGCAGGGAAAAATTAACAGGAAGTTCAGCCAGAGCGCAATCTTTTGTGCAATCTGTACAAAAATCTGTTTCACCAGTAAATTGCAAATTGTTAGTTTGTGTGAAATGGTGATTGGAACACAAGATCTGCCCTGGAATGCTGGAATTGCCTAAAGACGCCCTGAGGCAAGTTACTTATCTTCTCTGTCTCAATTTCCCCATGTTTAATGCAGTACCTGTGGTGTCTCAGACTTAGGGATTCAAAAGAACTGACTACAAACAGCACAGGTGCTGAATTTCACTGTGTACAATACAGCACCCAAATCATTCCATTCAGATTCCTCCCAAACTGAGTATGTTGAATATATACATGAAAAAAAGATTTCTGCTTCAAAGTCTTAACTCTCTAGGCAAACACAGAGAACAGGTCTAGAACACACAGAGGAGGCATTTCTTTCTTGGAAATACAAAAACTAAAGATATTAACCATAAATATTATCCCTGTCCAGCTCCTTTCATGTATATCACACACATTATGATAGCAATGTCTATGAACACTAATTACACCTGTAGAAATTACATGAAGATAAATCAATTACCTTGATCCTGTCTGGGGAGGCCCCTGAGCACACAGGAATGCAGTGATGGGAACATATTTTCTACTCATTATAAAGCCACAAGAGTACAAGAGGGTAAACTAATAAGCCAAGTACAGATTTGTCCAAATCAAACAATTCTAGACAAGTAAATGAGCAGCTCTGTTTTTACATTTGCAAGCAGAGGCTTAAACCAAGGATGCAGTATCTGGAGATCAGCATGCTTTTACTCACCACAGTATTCGAAGAACTGAAAGGCAGCAAAAGATGCAGCTATGAGAAACTTTTTCTCTTCCTTTTTTTAAAATAAAAATCATTTAAGCTTGCTAATTTTTGCTGTCTCAGACAATCAAAATTCCAATTGTCTGGGACATCAAATCTAAAAAAGCATGAAATTAATCTTCAGAAGTTAAAGTCTTAAAGGCATTGCATCATTATTTTTGTTGGATATATTTTTGATTATAATGCAGATGAACCCCAAATTTAATAAAACTAAAATAACATGAGTTAAGTATGAAACATAACAGGATATTGCAAAGAGATTAGGTAGTTTCCTTTAGACTACTTGCAGAGCCCAAGGAAAAACCAAACTGAAGCACACAATGACGAGAAGGCACCACTTAATTAGAATATTTAAGAGAATATGAAAACAGAATACTCATAGTACCAGCTCTGGCAATGGAACACAGTGAGCAGAACATGGACCCAAAACATCAGCAGTGCTCCACAGCAGATCCTGTTTTGCCTGTCGCCTGTCTGTAGTAAAGAAAGAAGCAGGCTCGCTAAATTCAAACCAGCTGCAACGATGAGAGTGTTACAGTTGGACTGAGGGAAGCTTACCTCATGAAAGTATTGTGGAAACTGCTGTTGGAAAGATAATAAAAGGATTAACTGCAGTTTTAGTGAACCATTTACTTTTCAATCAAAATGTCTCATGTATTTCCTGTTCTCAAGTAGCTTGAATTCCAAAATTCCTTTGTCTATTACAGTACATAGTAGCAAAGCCTGTCATAAGAAATTAATAATTTTACATGGAAAAGTACTTTTATGTATGAGGGCAGGGTGCTGTTCACTGTTAGCTTCTCCTGAACAGTTCAATACCTCCTCAGGCAGTAATCTTACAGGCAAGAGAGAAATCGAGGGCTTAAAAGGAAAGTGCAATGGGTAATTGTGAACAGCAAAAGAAAATCTCCACTACAAATACAAGAGATGCAAAGTTACTTTAACAGAGCTACAGCAAAAACAAAACAAAATCTCAGACCTCTATATACAGAGAATGAATTGCCTTCTTAATTTGCAGGAATAACTGCACAATTATTAACATATCAAAAGAAAAGCCATCATTTAAAATGATGTGACATCACCACACAACACAACACTGCACAGCAACCCCTGTTTCACATGGAATGGAATTCACTGGGCAAATAATCCCCACTTGATATTAATAACTTCAAGGAGCTGTGCTGCAGCTTTGGATCCTGCCTCTGCTAGATCAAGCTCTTTTCAGGGTAGAAAAACTAAATTTGCAAAGAAGAGGTGGTTTCTGTGTATTCTCCTGGATCCAATTCCCTCCCTGCAGAATTCCAGACTGCAAGGTTTAACACACAATACCTCTGCTGACAGTGGATGGCTCTTACTGTGGGGAGAGAAGAGTTAACTCCAAGTTGAGCAATGTGGAGCTCCCAGTCCTGATTGGGCTGTTCCATGTATGGGAACAACTACAATATCTGCTCCAGTAAAAGAGATCATATATGCTTACACGCCAAGGCTATATAAATATGACATAAAGGCTGTCTGCAATATCAGATGCAGAGGCTTTTCCAACCTATTCACAAAACCTTGATGTGTTATCAAAAGCTGGCACTTTACTGCAGATGAAATTAATTGAAAGTATGACATTTTTAGCATTTACTAAGATATTACAGCATTTCTCTGGCTTACCAAGTTTTCTGTAGGAATGGGAATGTAACATTAGAAATGTGCCATACCATACCTGTTAAATATGCATTTTTCAGGAAAAGAGACAAGTTCCCTTATCCATGGAGTCTAGTGATCTTTCAGCACCACAGGAAACTAATCAGGGCTTCATGTTCTAAGTATGCTTTCAATTTACTTACCTACACTTTTGTTTGGAAAGAAGCAAACTTGCATTATCCTTTGATATTTGATAAATAAAAGAGATCTATTCAGGGGAAGTTAAATTCATTTGTACATTTAGAAAATGTCATTGAGCTACTTCTGGAATAGAACCACTCAGTTCTTGCTTTCAAAGCAAAAAGAAACACATAAGTCTTAGAGTGTTTCCATTTTATCTTGGACAATTTGATGGTATTCTCTAAGCATATGTACTGTTCCCAGTATTATCTTAGGGAATACCCACTAAAGCGTGCAGACATTAAGATAATGTTTTTCACTTAACCAGTGGAAGTAAAAAGATAATCAAGACAATCACTTACAGAGAAAATTTTTCTCTGCAACAAATTTTGAATACTCTTGTTTTTTTCCCTTGTCCCTTCCATAACTATCGCAGGCCTGAAAGCTTTTTCTACAAACATTCTTTCCTATTTCTCCATAGAAAGCTACAGCTTACCATGGAAAAGTCTGTCATGATCTAACATCCTTACAAGCATTTTCCATTGCATCATGCTCTGATCAAAACAATAAAATAGACATATAGCTGAAAATTCTGCCTGTCAGGAACCCCAACCTGCTGCCACAACCATTCCCTTTGTCTGCACTTTTTTGTGCGTGTGCATGCGTGCACACGCGTGTGGGTGCTACAAATGAGACTTTCCAAATTTCATGGCCCAATTTGGAAGCTTATGTCAAACTTGTTTTGCTTCATCTGTTTCAGTCAGGGTCTTATATCATTGTTGTTTCAAACATGTGGAAAGCTTAATGGAAGTCATTAACTTTTATTTTAGTTTGGCCATATTGTCATCATGGTGGGCAGATGCAGAGATGGTGTTATTCCCAAGATCCTCTTTTTGGAACACTGCTGTTGTTTACATCTTCTTGATCAGAAGAGAACAATGGTTTTTACTTATTTTTAAAGCTCTGTTTCGCAAATTAAAAAAGCCCCTAACAATCTTTGAAAATGTAATTAAATATATTCTTTTTAGTCTTTTAACTGTTTAAAATCCTTTAAGAAGTTTCTTCCTTTTGTCTAAACTACATTTGAAGCTTTTGCACTTATAACTCTATGGGTTATTGTTCAGCTGCAGGAATGAGAAGAATTTCATTAGATGTGTTTTATGTTTCTTGATTAAAAATGTCACCCGAGGCTCAGTGACTTTGTTTTACGTTAAGTGACGGCTGCGTGCTTTGATCATCACTTTATTAGTGGTTTAATGAATATTTAAAAAACAAAGCACTGTATTAAAAGTTAAGCTCTCATATAAGGAAACCGAATCCTTTTTCCAAGAACTACAGTATTTCTTACTCAATCATTTCCTTCTAGATTAAGGTTTTCTCCAATTCCCCTTTAGCCTGCTACAGACTAAGTTACAGGAAAGCACAACAATTATACTGGAATAAGATCGAAGAGAGAGCAAGAAAGAGAGAAGAGCAGTTCTGTTTCTATTCAAACAAATATAATCCACACTTACCATGCACTTGTTTGGTTTTTCTCCAGAGTGAACCCTCATATGAATCAGCAGTTTGTAACGAGCATTGAAGGGTTTATAGCGGCGGACACAGCCTGCCCAGAAGCAAGTGAAGTCCTCTCCTTTCCTCTGGTCAATGTGAGTCTTTTCTATGTGTCTGACCAGTTCATCTTGTTGGTCATAAGTGGCACTGCAGTCAATCCACTGGCACACCTGCTTGCCACTGCTGAGGTCCTGCTCGTCGCCGTCGCTGGGCTGCAGGGACTTGGGAGACATGGAGGTGCTGAGGTGAGGCAGCGTCCCTGGGGTCTGGCTGAGCTGCTGGTGGAGGTGGTAAGGGGGAGGCAGCCCCTGGTGATGGCGGAAGAGATCAGCAGTGGAGGAATAATCGTCGGCCGGTTCTTGTTTTAAGAAACTCACCTTCTGGGCGCCGTGCGAGGAGTTCTGGTGAGGAAGGCTCGTGCCATTCATCATAAGGCTGAGGCTGCCATTCTCCTCGACTTGCTGCATTTGTATCTGCTCACAGTCACCTCTGTCACATTCAGTGGAAAGAGGTACAAGACATGCTGGAGGGGAGGGAATACTGCAAGGGTTTCCAGGCTGAGAGCAAGACTGGGGCTGAGAGGATTTTTGAGCACTGTGATGACTGATCTCCACAGGATGAGAGGAAATGCCAGCTGAGTTAGCTCGCAGTCCATTCACACAGGTGACCAGTGACGTCTGCGATGTGCGGATGATCGCTGTAATATCGATTCCTTCGGCTGAAGACGGCACAACAGAGATGCATCTCTTCTTCAGGTTGCTTGTTTGTAGCCTGGCCGAGTGCTGAGGGGAGCCAAGTGACAAAGGACCCAGGGAGGAGCTGTGTTCATTATTAAACAAGTAGGATGAAAGTGAATTTGTAAAGCTATTATTCATTAGGTCTAGTTCAGGATGCAGACTACTGGAGGCTCTCAGCTCCATCCCCTCTGTAATCCTCCTATGTGTGGAAGCCTCAGACAGAACCTTATAATCACTGGGGCATTCTTGTTTAATGTGCTGAGCCGGGTGACTTCCATTCAGGCATGGAGCAGCAGAATCTACTGAGTCTTGAAACCTGGGTGACCTGCAATACAGTTTTCATTAAGCATCGCTAACCACCACAGGGTTTATGATTTTTGTACAAGACACAACACTTGTTAAGCCCTGCAGAATGGAAGCACTTGCTCTCTGCTGATGTTGCCTGTTAAATGCAGCAATTACATAAAAAAAATCTGCAATGCTTCCTCTCCAACCTGTGTAAAGACAGCATCACTTTACACAGGATTAATTTGACACACTGGGTTACACATGGAACAGAGAATCTTCACTGCTACAGGCAGCTCATCAATCACGATTGAGACTTTCAATGCATAATAGATTGGGCAAAACAATAGCTGAGAATGAAGTTTGAGAACTTTGGGCATTTCTGAATTATTAAAATATTGTCATTTTCCTCAGAGCACACTGGGGAAATGCCTTGGCATTCTTATTGACACAAAAAAGGCTAGCTGAGCTTTGCTTACATGTTAGAGACATGCTTTCCTTTGCTAAATTAAAAAAAGAGCCAGATCACTGAAGAAAAAAGGAATACAGCAAAAGAACTGCTTGCTTTCAACCAGCACTCCAGAATCAATGAGAGATCCACTGAGCATTTACTTCCACAAAATAAAAAGCTCACAGCCAGTAAATTTAAAATGGCAGCCTATGTACTCCCATCTCCATTTTTCATAATAAAGAGTGCATGGGACTGTAAATCACAGTCCTGTTTTGCAGAAGTGATTTTTCATCATTTTTCATGTGTGTTGAATCCATTCATTGAGGAACTCCATGAAAGACTTTTCAGAAAAGTACTGCATTAAGAAACATTTCCTCCTAACATTTTCTTCCAAGCAGTTAGCAACTGTTTTATGGCTTAAAATAAAACATTTTATCTCAGCTATAAACATTTACTGTGGATGATCCAACTGTGTGCTTTTTCTTAGGAGCAGAGGGTGTTCCTTACATATCCCTAAAGCATGGGAGGGTTTAACCTATGGCTTCATCGTGCCAGACCAAGGAGAGGAAACAGTACATCTGTGTGCAGGAGAGCTGTACCTGAGCTAATAAACCCTCCAGAGAACTGCCCCAAGGCTCTTAAGCTGACAAGTTCCACTTAAATGAATTTTATGCTTTTATGATGCTAGCACCACAAAAGCTGAAGGAAACCCAGCCATTTGGCAGCTTGTGTGTGACACCACAGCTAAGACAGGTCTGACACATTTTAAAGCATGAAACACATATACTTAAAAGCATTTTGGACATTTATACACTAAACTATGAACCTGCTGAATAAATTGCATTTATTTTACACTTTAGATTATTTTATCACTATTATTTCCATTAATCCATCACTAATATTAAGATGGGAAGCTGGGATAACTTCTAAAATTTCCTTGGTAATAGCTCTCAAAAGAAGAAAAAGGGATGGAAAAAGTAACAACAATCAAAAGCTTCAAAAATACTTCCTTCCCGTGAAATTATGGTTGTCAAAAACTGGTACCTATCTGAGGCACACAGCTGGGAATACTGCACCACTACTGACAGGTTTCTAAGCTCCAACAGGGCTTAATGTATAAAAACCCTTTAAAGTCATGAGAGATGTTAAATTATCCACCATTCACTGATACAGAACAATCAGATAATTTGTTTTCCACCAGAAAGCTTAAAACAGTACATTAAAAATTTTTAGAGGTTTCTATAAACCATTGTTTGTAACTTCTCCCTTTAGGTTTGCAAAATTGGTCTCTGGATAAATGTAAAGCACCTGTTTCTGCAGATGGCAAATTTATATTTTAAAAAACCAAACCAAAATGCATTCATACATTATGTTTTAACATTTACAGAACCATATGTCTGTAAAATATGTGGCATAAGTATACTTTTATTGCATATGTTTGGGAAAACCCTGCTCTGTTTGCTCAGTGAAAGATTGGTGTTTTAAACTTATTCTGAGAAAGGCTTTACAGCATGCCCTGCCAGGCACAGCATTTCCTATTACTTGGTTTCTGCTGTAAAAAACTCTTCTAAATAATTCAGTTTGTATCACAGTTTAGTGGTCCCAAAGCCTCAGGCTAAAGTAAACTCAACACATTTCCTACATCGTATAAAGCTAGCCCAAGCCTTACATTTCAGCCTGTGATAATTGGTGTTGTATTATTAAGCTTTATGTAAAGCTCCCATCTTGCCAGAAATCCATGAGAGAAGTTTGGTTTTTGATTAAGTTGGAGTCAGTGCAGAGTACCTGCAGGATGGACACAAACATCCCTGTCCTAAAAAACACAGGGTTTCCAAAACCCTCAGGAACAGTGACCTTTCCAGCAGAGGATCTTACTCAGAGTCAAGACTGCATTGATATGATGTTGCAGTGCAGATTCTGTGACACACCAAAGAGTTTTGAACCACAAGGCAAGCTGGAATGCCTTTCTTCAAAAGCAAATGAGATGAGGGCACTAAAGTCATTCTTCCCACTGCCACAGATGAGTCTTATCCATTCTCTGCCTACAAAATAATAAGCACAGGCTGTTTGTGCAGATCAGAACCACGTCCTCTCCAGGATCTGTAGTTTTCTCTGTAGCACTGTATATTTACATACATTATACATCCCATGTTAGTTAACTCTGCTGGGAGAAATCTGACATTTCTTCAATTTCCTGGTGTTACAGTGTGTTGGGGTACCTGATGTCAAGGTGCATTAATACAAAGTTCCTGAATTCCTGGCAGAATTTTGCCATTACTATTCTAAGGAATGCCCTGCTCATTTCTCTCTGTCCTGAGGGGTTTGAAGGGAGAAGGAGCACAGAAACAAAACCAATGCAGGAGTGACACAAGGTGTCTGGCAGCCAGCTTGCAGGGGGGCTCCCCTTATACCCATTGACTCTTTGCCCCTGGCACCTTGCTTTTACAGCCACGGAGCAGATTCCAGGCCTGGTACCCACAGGCTGTGCTGGCTGTAAGATTTCACAATCTCTAGACAAGTATAGATATAAATGCATATGAAATAAACAGGCAAGATGAGAGGGACAAAGGAGAGCAGGGCAGTGCAAAGAGCACCATGGACACACAGATCAGCATGAGCAGCTCTGCAGGGGCTTCCAGATAAGCAGTCCTGGAAAGACAGTGGGGTGAGCAGAAGAATATACCCACAAACCTCCCCTCAGAGGGAGCATCCACGCACCAGGGATGGACAGTGTGAGGGAACAGAACTGCCTCTTAAGCTCATGAAAGCTGAGTGTAAGGCCTTTGAAGAGTAACAGCAGCCTCTCAGAGGACACTGAGGCAGTGTTTCCTAAGAGACTCCCTTACGTGGTAATTGGAGCCAGAGCACGAGGCCAGTAGCACCACGCCAGAAGCGCTGCAGTTCCCAACTGCCCTCAGAGGAAAAGATGACTGGATCTGAAATCTCCGGATTATTTACAAAACATACATGCCTTCAACTGCCACTGGAAATGTGCACCCGGTGATAACTGACAGTTTTAAGGAGCTGGAGAGGATTGCTGTGCTGCACATCCAGGGACCCTGTGCAACACTATCCGAGTGCTCTGATGTCTTCCCTGGGTTTTACACGCCGAGCACTGAGCGCAGTGTGGGCGGGTTTGCCGGAGCTGATAATGGATTATTTGACAAAAGGCCAACATTAGCTGTGTGCTGCCTCCAGTTGTGGTGAGGAAGGTATTGGGACTTTTCCAGTCCCACACACATTGCATTCACAGATAGAATGTAGCAGCAATTATGCTGCACAGCTTAAAAACTATTAAGTGAGTGGGGAAAAGGGGCCAGAAAGAAGAGGGATCATGATTCTTGGACTAAAGCAGTAATCCCTAGAATACAGTTTCCAAGGGAAAACAATTTCAGGGAGAAGCTGAAGGAGACAACAAGTTTCAGTGCATTGAGGCGGAAAAAAGGACAATCAGAACCCCAAACCCTAAAGTAAGATTTTTGATTGCTAGGGGAAGTGCTCCCTGGTTTGTTTGGCTTTTCCTTGGATGCTCCATAACCTAGAAATGCAAAGTGGTTTAAAGTTCTCCCCAGAGATATTGCTTGAATTTATGTCTCCCTTTATTTCTGTGCTGATCATTAGAGCTGGCCAGAACAAGCAAAGAGAGTTTGCCCTGATGTCCATGTGCTTCAATATCTGACAACTGCAGCCCTATTTCTCTCATCCATTTTCTGATGAAAGCTGAGATCTGGGGAGGCACAGAGCACCCTTGGCTCCCACTGACTTCACTCCTCTCCTGGGCATCACTCCCAGCTCAGTCACTTCTGAGTCACTCATTCTCCTGTTTTCAGTTCTTCAGGGAGGGACCTTGTTTCCTCTGAACTTTCTCATCAAGAACCTTCAGCATCACACACAACACAAAAAGAAATGGTGTAAATGCTGTCCACCTTCTCTCAAATGCCAAGGCTCTGGCTCTGTGCCATGTGTCTCATGAAAAGCACTGTGATACAAGGAGACTCTATGTCTGTGAGGACCACAGAGCAGAGCTGGGCACTGGCTCCATTTTGCAAATCCCATGCACACAAAAGCACTGTTAGCCAGGTGGACATACAAGCAGAGCATGACCAGTGGGATACAAAACAACCTGTAGTGTCCTTCAGGATATTCTCCAAACATTTCCAAACTGAGAGATGGCAGAGTCTCAAGGCTTTAGACATGCCACAAAGCAGAGGAAGGGAATCAGGCCTATCACCTGCTACTTTCTCATGTTATGCAGTCAACAATCCTTTATGTTGTTCTGGGAATTCTCTTCCAAATGGAGGCTGGAAGGGGCTCATATTTCTGAGGATGGGTACTGTGATGCCAGGTAAGAAGGTATCTGTCATTTCCTCATTATAAAATTTACAAAAAGGTTCAAAAAGATCTAAGCAGAATATTCTCTTCCTCCTTTTGTTTGCTCCTGCCCTAATTATCTTTGTTTCATAAATTGTCCTCACTGACAGAATTAGAAAAAAAAAGGTTGATAACTGCCAGTCCCACATTGAGCCATAAAGAAACCAGGAGGGAGCAGATTTACATCCAGCTGCAGAGGCATCTACAAATCCATGTGGCAATAGTGGATTATTTTGTTGTGGCATGGATATTATTTATCCTTTTCAAACAAACAAGCAAACAAACATGAAAATAAGCCTTTCCACTTGCTCGCCACATTACCGTGCCTCTTTCTCCTGAAAACACAGATGTTCTTAAGCCACCAGTAAATTGAAAAGGGGAAACAAGGCATGAATATGTATAATAAAATCAGGAACAGTCGGATTTTCAAGACCAAGCTGTAGGCCATATTTCCCCTTGCTGTGACTATGAAAATTTCAGAGTCTGAAATCCACAGAGTGCCAAGTATTCCAAGTACCTAAAGATAAAGGCTGCAACTTTATTGAGGCTTCTCTTTTCTACAGCTCTTCAAAAGGTCAAGATTATTCCTATTATATACACTGCCAAAAAGCAGCATAATTAAAATAGATGGATAGATTTTAATTTGTAGCAGGTTTCTATTCACAATGGATGTCTGTTTAGGGTACTTGTTTAAAATCTGGTAATGTTAAATTTGTAACAACAACAAAAAATAATGGAGTTCTGTGTTTTCATATAATTAATTTATAGCAAATGTTTAAATAGAGATTCTGCTCACAGCATACCCCACTACAGTGTATATATCAAAACCAGAGACCAAATTTTCACATTATGGCCTTAAAAGCAAAAACCAAGGATGTGGCTGCATGGGAACTCTGCAAATACTTCATTAAGGGAAATGCTGTAGAAATAAAGTGGCGCTGGCTTCCTCTAAGTTTGATGGTTGTTGTCAGTGTTTGCAGGGGTTTGTTAGAGGATGGAGGAGACAGGATCTTGACTCCATTATCAGAAGGCTTCATTTATTATATTGTGATATATATATATAGCATTATAACTATACTACATAATTATAGAAAGAAAAAGAGGCTTGTTCTGAAGCTGCTAAGCTAAGAGAGAGAGCTAGAAAGAATGAATAACAACGTCTGTGTCTCAGCACAGAGCGACAGCAGTCCTCCTGTGAATGGTCAGCAGATATAAACACTGGTGGACCTGTTGCATTGCACAGCAGCAGATAATAATTGTTTACATTTGCTGCTGAGCCTCTGAGCTCCAGCAGGGAAAAATCCTAAGAAAGGATTTTTCAAGAAGAATGTCTGTGACAGATGGTGGCATGCCAAATGTGTGGGGGACAGTGGGCTGGGTGTAAGTACCATCCCTGCCTCCCAGGCAGTAATTTGGTGGCACCGTGGCACTGGGGTGGAGCCAAGGGCAGGAGCTGGGGGAACCTGGAGCGGTACCTGAGATCCGAGTGCGCCAAGTTGAGCTGGCCCACGTGCAGCAGCCGCTCCCGGGACAGCGCGTGCTCCCGCACCAGGGAGCTCCCCGCGTGCAGGAACAGGCCCTGCCTGCACACGGGCACTGAGCTACTCGTCATCTCCACGTCCATCATGTTCTTCTTCTCAGAGATCAAACTGCAGTGACTGTAGCCACCGTTCACTGTCAAAAAAATAAGCAAAAAAAAAAAAAAGACAAGGTTTTGACTAAGAACTCTCTCCACTGACAACTTTGTAAACTCATTTTGGATTGGCCTGCAAAATTCTCGTATTTATGAGAAGGCAGTGGAAATGAAAGGTTTCACAAGGAAATAAAAATTAATTGCCAAGAAACTTGGATCTAGGGTTATTTATTTCTCATTGTACAGAAATGAAGCATCTTCTGGCCCGCACAGTCAGTTGTATTCGGTGGGTTTGGACTGAGGTGTTTAAGATCACTTTGGATGCCTTTCAGCTTATAGTGGGTCTTTCTGACTATCAGCTCTGCCTTACTTGTAACCATGACATAAATTATCACTATATCCTCTGGAGTCTACATCTCCATCAGGCTTTATTCCATTCCTATTCTGGCTTTATCACATCATAATTTAACTCACTTCAGGGTCAATACCTACCTTAGCAGGACTTCTGACTGTTAACTGGGGTAGATGAATCACATTTGAAGGGTATCTAAATACACTGTTGAACACTGTGAATAGGTTTTTAAAGGCCACACCACCAAGAGAAGATGGTAAATCAATCATATTACAATACCCAATTCACAGTTCCGCTCTTTCCAACAGCAGAATTACCTGGAATACAGTCAAGATGTATCTTCCCTCCAAAATACTGCAGATCCTTTTTTAAGTGTTTAAGATTTATACTGGACTTGTAATAAAACACTTGCTTTCATTCCCCAAATGACACAAATCTGAAATTCATTAGGGCTTTCTAAATATGTACTTTACCAATTTTATCATATTATCAAAACACAGAAACTTGAAGCTTCCACCAAAGCTCAGCAATACCAACTGTAGCACACACTGATACCTGTTTGTGTGAAGACAGAGATTTCCTAGAATAACATGAACACTATCCCTGTGCTGTCAAAAATAATTATCTTCTCTTATAGCTGTCAAATCAAAGAACACATTTGCTCTCTGAAAAGAACAGAACACTTAGCTAAATCCATGAAATTCTGTGTTTCAGCCAATCCATTTGCCTTCACAAAGTACCTTACTGATTAATTAGTAAAGAGTTAAAAATTTCTTGCACAACAGTGCCCTGAGTGCAGTTGCACTTGCCCCAAAGCCTCTGAAATGTGCTCGCCACATGTGAGCAGGAACAACGATGGACAAGGAACAACACCAGCAGCTCACGGGCTTTTCCCCCCAAAGCAACTAAAAAAAGAACTGAGAGATTATCTCCAAACACAGACAACCCAAGTGTTCAAGTGTCCAAGCACATGTGAAAGCCAATTCATTACCTCTGAAAAAAAGGGAAAAAATCCACTTTACACCACTTTAACTGAGAACAGAATCTGGCCCTTTGACAACTGGCTGTTCTATACAATATTAATATCACTGGCTGGCACACAGAAGATTTAAGCACTTTCCATGTCTGGAACCAGATCTCTTCTTTCACTGGTATCGAGGGGCCTTTAACCTACATTCTGTAACTTACCAGTAACAGATGAAAAGAGCACACACTCCCTTGCCTTCGACCAGAGGGTTCACCCTGCTTGCACTATACCATAGCCATTCCATAAATCCATATAAAAAACTAATCCTAATTTACAGAGAGTAAATCTAATAAAAGCAGAATGGTTTCCAGAAGGATCTCCTGGAAGTGGAATCCATCAAGGTAACTTTTGTCTTTTTGTGTCCTGCAGTTTTGATTTATATCTTCACATTTAAGTGTTCACAAGGGAACAGAAGGAGCTGACACAGTAGTGTGCAAAGGCTGCAATCAGGCAATTCCTTCCATATGAGTAATCAAGTTAGTTCAATTTTGGATATCTTGCTTCTTTCATTTTGGGGTAACTGACTTTGGGGGAGTTTTTTCTTGATTTATGCCAGATTAAGTCACATGACAATTGGTCCCATGGACTATGATGAGGCTACACACAGGGAAGGAGAGCTCACACTGGTCAGGACCTGAGGGGTCAGCCCTACATTTCTTGTTGGGGTAAATTCTCCTAGAACAAAACAGAATATTTCCTTACACAAAGCCAAACCTGTCTGTCCAACATTTAAAACACCCCTAATAAAGGGCAGTAACTCTTTTTCTTCCCTAGGGAACACCTTGTTTACTATTCACGAAGGCTTCACCCTTACTGACAAAATCAGCTATTAAGGCTAAGAAGATAAGAGCAAGAAAACTTACCAAAAGGGTAATTATTCAACAATAAATGCATGCTGCAGTGCTTTGGAGTTTACCTAATTAAGACCAATGAACAAATAACTGAAAGATGTCTAATTGAAATGACTCACATTCGAAATAGAGACAGATTTGAAATATTTGCCTAACATACTAGATATCCCCAGAGAGTTGTGGGTTTTGCGGCAAAGACCAAACTAGGTCATTTGCCTTTTTTTTTTCTTACTGCTTATTCTCTTTAATTACTTCTTGCAAAAAAAAAAAAAAAAGCTGCCATTCTTGGTTTTGTTTGGATGTGATGTCCAAAATGTACCACGACAACACGGAGAAATGGAACGCCGTTACTGGCAGCTGGACGAGTCACGTGAGATGAGTGAAAGACCAAACAGCACCAGATTTTCTCAAACAAGTGAAAATCATCCACGATGGAAGAGGCCACCACATCCCTGCACTGAGAGGAAATTATTAACCCAAAAGGTGCCAACACAGCAAAGCCATGGGAGAGAAGGTGCCATACCCACGCTCAGCAGGTCATTCCATGTGATGAGTCCTGAATAATCACAGCCCCGAATGTTTGGGGTGGCTGCCACATCTCCTACACAGTCAGTAATTTAAGGCCATGCAGAGAGATGCACAGCACTGTGCTGCTCACTGAAAGCTCTAATGAACAAGCTGAGTGCTTCAAAACACAGAATCTTCAAAGTGATTCATGAAATAGGCCATTTTTGACATTTTCAACAATAACAACAAAATCAACACTTTGCTCAAGTTTTTTATGCTTGTCATGCCATTCTCTATGGTGAATGGGAGGAATTGTCTTAATCCTATGACCCCAAGCCTGAGGGGCAGAAAAGTAGCAAAGGAAAAGAAAGCAAAGGATGGGAAGTAGATACCAGAGTTGTTCTTGCACCCCTTACAAGGCAGGCCCAACTGTGTAACTGTGGAGACAAATTTTCTATGCCTTGTGGAAAAAACATGGCTTCTCCTTTGTCTCAGTGAACCACTATTAGCAGGGATATGAGTTTGGGTTATGGACACAAGAGAAGGAAAAACATTTTAGAAGTACCTGGAGTGATTAGCCACAGATGCCATTACAGCCTTAGCAGACTTTACCCAAGTATTTTCAGGTCTTTCAGAACTTATCCAGGTATTTTCAGTTAGATCTGAGAACAAGACATCCTAAACAAGAACTTCAAGATCCAAAGAGAAGGAATGCTTAGATTTGTTCTTGCCCAGTTTCTTCACAGCCATTTGCACCATCTCATACACAACAAAGCTCTAGACATTCGGGCTTTTCACTCCTTCACAGGGGAAAGTTTTGCACTCTGAGTCTCTGGGTGCTGTTTGCCTTCCCTGAGGACTGAAATGGTTAACAGCAGCAGCACTAAATGTTCACTGCTGCATTCAAGAGTTCCTCTGTCAAAGAGGAACAAAGCAGCTCACACCACACCCCAGGTTCACTCTGGATCTCTGTATCAGTTACAACCTGTTCACATTTTAAAGTCTGTTTCCTACAGCTGATGGAGACATGGCTTCATTTATTTATAACGCTTGTACACTACCTTAATAAAAACACAGTGAGAGCCAAAACATTCTTCATCACTGAGCAGAGCATACTACAGAGTGAGAGTCAAGTGAAGACCAGAATTGTCCTACACTGGTGTTTCAAACAGGGGTGGCAGATTCCTCTGCCTATTTCCAAATAGATATAGATGACAACAATCTATAAAAGATTAGGATTAAAACCAATAGCACTGAATAAGATTAGAATAAAAAAAGAAAGGTCTCTTTCCTCCAAGTTTTTATGAACCATGCAATAAAATCCTACAACTGTAATACTTATTTCTTTGCTTTCACATTGATGTATGAGTGAAGACAGAAGGGCTAAGGAAACCCTTGTAAACTAAAACAACCCAGATAGAGAAATAATTTGTTGAGTATCAATCTTGAGAACTCATGGAAGATAAATACAAGCCATGTGTGTCTTTCTGGTAAATTCTGGACCCTAAGTGTTGGCTACATCCATATTTGTTATTTCATGTTCAATTTATTTTTAAAGCTAGTTATTTGGATTGCATTATATTTCTGTTCTGGGGAATTTATTTTTGCAGACTACACACTGTATTTTAGGAGAGTGAATGTGTACGGTCAGCACTACCGAATAAAGCAACATGGTTAATTTTGTATCAGTCCAGTTTAACACAATTTGAAAACAGTTCGGTAGTTTATAGATCTGTAACCTTTTCACTTTCAAGCATGTGAATAGATTTGGCTCCCATATTCAACTTTATCATGATATTTTAAAGGCAGCAAAGAACACATAATAATCTACCACATCTTTCATTGCTAAACCAGCTGCAATATTACAAAGTTTAGATTTCCATCTGAGACCTGCACAACACTTTTTCAACTTAGCAAGGACAGCCAAGATTCAGGAAAACACATGCCATGAGCTTTAGTTCCAGTGACTTCACAGCCCCAGCTGATGTTCTCAGTTAGACTCTACATGTGTAAGGACAGAATTGTTTTAGCCAATAGTGAACAGATTCTCAAAAAAATAAAGGAATACACTGTCTACTACCAAAATTAGTCTTTCCCTACAAGCAGGTTTGAAACTCAACATTCTTGGCTTCTATTTGGATCTCAGATCTTTAAATTATACACTCAAACAGAGGTAAGGGCAGACTGAAAATGACCATTGGCCTCTTTTGTAACAATTAGGACAAACCTTTCAAAACTGGATGAAACACAGGTCTTGTCATTACATTCATTGTTACAGAGTCTCTTCAGCCTGGAATCACCCTCTTCCGGTTGCCAGGCAATTTGAAAAATATTGTTCTTAGCACATCTGGCCTGTTTTGTGGTCAGTTATCTTTCCTCACTACTTGGATTTTAGTAACGGGAGGAAACAACATTAAAAAATAAATGTTTTAGGAAAAAATTAAGCTCAACAAACATTATTTTAATTAAAAGGAAATCCCCAAACTCTCCAAATGGGCATTTGGTTTTTTTTTGTTTTTTTTTTTTTTTTTTTAAGAAGACCATGTTAGAAACAGGTTCAATTCTCAATATTTCTGATAGGTAAGATATCCACACCCCCCAAATAAATGCCATTGTGCTTTTGGTGTAAGCTTTAAGACAACCATACACTGTTTAGGGTTATGTATACTCTCACTTGCCCGTGGCCCTCTTGGTTTGTCTTTTTTGCTGCACTAAAAGGGCACACCAGGGTTTCCACAGCACCCTGTCACTAGCCAGAGCCTGTAGGCTGAAGGAAATCCAGCAATTCTTTCAAGACAGAAGTTCACACATTCTGAGATAAGGTACTTGAGTTGCTCCCCTTGTAAAGATGCTTTCATAACTAATTACTTGATTCTGTTGGGAATATGGATCTTTCCATACATGCAGAGAATGAGAAAATCTATTCCTTTTCTTCTGTCCTCTAAGTCATTTAATTCCCTAAAAGCCAGAGCATGCCTACTATGAACTGCATGTGCGTTATTGCTTTCCCATTTACTTACTAAGCCCTGAACTTTTAAACTCCCAGATCTCCCCTCCCCTATATTTTACTTAGCCCATTTAGTCTCTCCTTTCCATGGAAGTTCTAGCCAGCAGACCATGTAAAGACTCCACAGGGGTACAGGCTCTCCCAAACATTTGAAACACAAGGATGTGCAGGGAATGAAAGCTGGGGTTTTGCCATATGGCACCTTGCATACGTCTAATATAAACATACTCCAAGAAGGAATTTCATGTCTGCCTGGCTCAGCAGTACACTAAATACATTAGAAAGAAAAAAAAAAAAAAAAAAAACCCAACACAACAAAAAATATTTCCATCAAGATATTTGGCTCAATTTTTTAGGAGCCCGAAGTATCACTAAGTCAGTAAGAGCTACAAAGACAGAATCACTGTAGATCACCTGGGGTTACACAGAAAAATAAACTTTGAGAAATGGTGGAAACTGGTAACTAGAAAACATTTGGTTCTTTTCAATGCAAGCTGGGTGGAGGAAAAGGTCTGGAGGGATGTGGATGCGCATTTAGTCTTGTGGTTGTAATTCTGATACGTGCATTTGGAAACCAGTCTACTCACAGGCAAAAGAGACAGAAAATCAGTCATAATAGGAATCAAAATGCATTGGAGTCTACAAAGAACTTGCCATGTTGCTATGTGACAGGAATGCTCCAACATGTACAGGGAATGCAAGGGAGGGGAGTCAGTAAACCTGCTCATCACTGCCAGCTATGGGCTGTCTCCCATTTGCTGGTCCTCCCAGAAGTGGGAATTGAGCTCTTTTCCTGTGAGATGCTTCATGAGCCTCTCCCTTCCACTGCTGCCTTTGCTTCAAGCTCACTTGTTGCAGGAGCTTCCACACATTGTTTTCTGGTTCTTTAGGTATCAGGGATGAAAAGCTACAGCCAAAACGCATTTGGTTGCTGAAGATTACACCTTCTCCTAAAACACTCGCTCTTACAAAAAAGGAGACATCCTCACACACAGCCTCCATCCAGACTCACTGCAGACCTCTCACACTTAACAAGTAACCCACATCCCCTAGCAACATCTTTGTACTCTTACACAGAATATTATTTTATAATGAAAACTCAAATTGCTACTACATAAGAGGCAAAAATTCCACCTACACCATCTCCTTGATCACTTAACACTTGATACCTAATACAGTAATGGCCTCTTTGCAGCTTACAATTAACACTGCCAGAAAGAAAATTCAAGACAAACAAACAGTTTCCACAACATATGCTGAAAAGAGCAACAGCCTACCCCTGCTACTTTTCATTTCTGTTTTCATTGTTTGACATTTCTTTCTGCCAGGATTTTGGCATTATTTCATGGCTTGATTTGAAATATATTTAACATCAAGTGATTTGCAACGTCGTTTTCTATTTTACCAGAACTATGCTTGGGACTAATTCTACTCAAATTGAATTTACCCTCCTGCACTCAGTGCCAATGAATGGGCCTCTTGCAGACTGTCCTCTGACTGCAGTTTTAGGGCTGCAGACATATGCAGAGCCTGTTAAACACACAACTTAATGTACCACCAGTAAGCACAGCCTGATGAAGGATAGTGTCAAACATATGAGATCTTGGTGCAATAAATATCTATACACCATGTAAAACAGAAAAAAAACTCTACTCTGTGACTAAAATGTAACTAAGGTGTCTATCCAAAGATAGTTCAGGTATCTATCCAAAATGGGGCAGCTTCAGACAGCATTTGGGAGGGCTGAGCATCCTGATTGTATCTATCTTGGCAAAAGGCAGATTCTGGGGGTAACCAAGGCACCCCCACCAGCACCTGCTCTGCTGTGGGGATTTTTAGCAGTCTGTGGAACAGGTAAGAACAAGGCTATTGTGGAAGCTGCTGTGAAAAGGTGAAGGCACAGAGAAGAAGAAAAGCAGAGAAATGAGGATTAAGAAAAAAATTAAAAAGTAAACAGAATGCTATAACAAAGGAAAATATTCTCACTGAAGGGTGCTGTCTTATATGAACACTGAGTAAACAACAACGAGAAGTTTAGCTCCTGCTAGAAGGCCTCTGTGAATCTTCCAGTGATGACAGTGGGCAGTTGCTATGGATTAGGAGGTATGTGGAGTACTCTCTGTTTTTATTTAGCAATGCTGCCTTTCATAAACCGGGTCTGCACTTCCCACACAAGCCCTGTGAACAAGGTATCTCAGGGATTACATGAAGCTGGATATGCCAGTAAAGAAACAGATACAGAACAATCACTGTAGCCACGAGAACCCCTCTGCCCTGACAAACACATTATGCAATCATGAAAAACAGGGCTGAGTCTTCTGAACATGATTTACTCTGCCCTGTATCCCTACAGCATAATCCAGCCTCACAAACTTAAGGGGGTGTTTGACCAACCTATTTCACAGGCTCCAGCAATTCCCCAGCATTTCCAGTAAACTATTCAGTCATTTCACTTGACTTAGGAATTCTTTTCTTTATGTCTAACTTAAAAGCCCCTTAGCACAACTTAGTCTGTTACATCTTGTCCTGTCCAAACTGGACACGGAGAGGAGTCTGTTCTCCTGCCCTCCATAGCAACCTTTTATGTTTTTGCAGGCTGTCTCCACTCAGTCTTCTCTCGCCAGTGTTACACAGCTCTCATTACTCAAGTTTTTTTCTCATAAATCACGTTTTCCAGAGCTCTGATCTCTTCCCTCTGTCTCTCTTCTGAACTGTCTCCAGCAGTCCTTTTTCTGTACTTTATACACCTTTTTCCTCCACACTTTTCACTATCAGATCCTGTTCTTTGCAGCTGGTAGCAGGTAAGAGACTTCTTTCCCTGAGAGCCAGCAGCACAATGGCAGGCAGATCCAGCAGTTAAATCTTATCTGGATTAATCTATCTTTTTTCTTGGGTAAAACAGAGAATAGTGAGATTAATGAACCTTTGGCATGATCCAGTTTCGCTGTTGGTTTTTACTGGATCATCAAACTGCCCTCTCAAAAATGCCTCGAAAGCCCAGAATGGAACTTAGCAAATGCACACACATGCAGAGGTAAAGGCTGCTTCCATCAAGGTCCCCTCATACCAAAACACAACTTAGCAGCATAAAACACTAAACAAAAACTCTCAGGAACATGCACATAGTTGCACAATGTCCAGACTCTGGCATTAGAGAAGTCTCAAAACTCTAATTGGGGCTGACTCTTCAGATCTACAGCACTTTTTCTGCTGACCATCCCTGCCATCAAGAATACGTGAAAGGCATGAAGTCATTCTAGCATGCTGATCCAACCCATCCCATGGAACTGAGAGTAATTCATTAATCATATTGTCTCCGAGCCCAGTTCTGTTCCTGTCTGGTTGTCAGTCAGGAGTCTCTGCCACAGGCAGTGAAATACACTACAAAACTAGTAAAAGCAAGATCAGAGTTAGGAAGTCTTCCAGAACTGCGTATCCAAAGATGCATACAGAATTCTGACATCTGCATTTTAATAGCAGTGTTCAATTAGAGATACAAGGAGTGCAGCCAGGAACTCAGTAAATATTGTTGACTAATCAGAGTGAGAGGAGAGCCACGGACAGAACAAACTTCTACTCGGACTAGATTTGAGGGTCACGGAGGAAGTTCAGCTTGTTACAAGTCTGGGCAAACACTCCATTTCTTTTCTTTCCTCTTTACCATCACCTTAGCACACTGCTAACCTTGATCACCTGCATTTCTATGTGACTTTGGTGCTGGGAAAAGAAGGCAAATTAAGAGCAATGGAGATGAAAATGTTCACTGCACACGAAGAGTGGTCAAAAGGTGTGTGAGGTTCTGTAAATGTCAGGACCAAATATTTATAAGAACTATTTCTAAGTGGGAAACAGACCTCGAGGGTGAAGTGACAGAGTTTGTGAATATCAAGCATAGCACTGGAATAGAGTGAAACTTCCAAAGACCACACAGTTTACAGGCTGAGCCCAGAAAGAATGCCACTGTGCCTGGTGCATTGTATTTCCTCTGGGATATCTCCATCTAGTTTAACCACACACTGCTGGATCTTGAGTTCATCTTTTAACAAGACATCAAATCTCATCGTGGAATCTTTAAATGATGGAGAATTGCTTCAGTAGCAGTTTGTTCCATGGCTCTCAGCATGAATTTTAAATAGCTTCACTTGTTTGACTTCAGTTCAGACACTGGGTCTCACACGATGACTTTGCGAGCTAGCTGAAAACACTTGACACACCTGGTACTCTCTCCCTCTGCAGATAACTTCAACCTTGGTTCCTACCTTCAGTGATTAATTGTCTGCTTTCTTCGTTTTCTCACACTACAGTATATTCTCCAGATCATGAACCGTTTGTGTGAAACTTCTCCTTAACACAGCCAGTTTTTCCAAGGAATCTTGTTAAATTGTCAACACTAGAACAGCACAGCACTAGAATCAGTAACATAAGACAGCAGCATTGTTTTGCTACTTCTGCTTAATATGTGCCTAAACACAACTTTATGAATTCTAATGGTCTTTTAACGGGTCCTTTAGAAGATCTTTAAGAGGTCCTTTAAGACTCTCAGCATTTTCAGGAAGGGAGAAGGATGGTTATTCTGGTTTTGTGTGTGCGTGACTTTAATACAAGTGTCTGCTAAGAAACAGAATAAAGTCACCAAATTATACTACTGTGCCTCCGAAGTTAATGACCCAGAATGAGTTCTGCTGTCGATGGGCCTAACTCAATAGGCACCACTGAAAACAATGGAGTCCCCTAGTGTGTGACCAAAAAAGAAATAACAACTTTTTAAGGAATGTGGCAACTGCAGAAGCTCAGTAACCACTTATGAAACTGGGGGGGCGGGGAGGGGGGGAAAACAGCTATTTGAATTTTTTGTTTACAGGCAAAAAGAGCTCCAGCAATAGATTCAGTGAGTGTGAGGCTTCTGTTATTTTAATTAAGCCTTTCTTAAGTTTTCCTTCTTTGGTTTAGCACTAGTTTTACAGAATAGATCTAAACCCTATGGCTAGGTTGCAAAAAAAAAAAAAAAAGCAGAGAGGGAGTAACTAAAGCCATTTAAAAAATAAAGGAGCTGGAAGCTGAATGTGTGTGTCATCTGAGCCCCATGCTAAGCCATGGCCTTTTACAGCTAAAATGATTGCTGACTGAACAGACTACAGCTCACAAAAATCCCTACTTACCTGGCAGAAATCCATGTGATCCTGAGCACGCTGACTAAGAAATTAGCTGAGATTAGGGGGGAGGAATGCAACCTCTGGAAGTTCCCAAAAAGAGAAAACCAAGAATTTTGTCCTTCTCGTTGTCAGCAAGTCAACAAGAGGGAAAGCATGAGAAGAGCCCAGCTCCAAAATCACTCCTTGTGATACCACAAAAGCAAGTCTCACGCATTATTTGCCCTGCAAATCATCAGCAGTAGCTTTCCAGTAAGCAAAGCAAGGAAAGAAGACGTGAGCAACAGCCAAGTTGGGGCTCCTCACAGCATGCTGCAGGGATCTCTAAGCTGGTGGCCTTGCTCCCCAGTCCTGGTGCTGCAGGGGGATCCAAGCCTGTCCCCAGTGGCTGTATCAGCCTGGGCCAGGCTGGCACAGCTGCTCCCAGAGTGGTTCACAGGCCAGCCCAGGTCAGGCACTGCACTGTCAGCCACAGGCACTTTCACAGGGGAGATGCTTAGAAAGCACAAAGCTCTACTGAACCAGCTCATGTGCTGCAGAAACCAGGCTCACACAAGCAAGAGTGGCTTCCCAAAGCTCAAGCCTACATGCCCTGGATGCCAGTGCATTTCCCTCTTCTCAGTCAGTGTAGAAAAGCAAAGTATCCTGTTTCTGTGAAACTGAACCCCAGCCATGTGTATACAGCTAATGACTGGTTACACCACCCATAATGAAGAGTCACGTTTTGCTAACTGCAAAGAAAATAAACAAGCTAAAAAAGAAAACAATTACTGGCTTTGGTGGGGATTTCTCTTGACCCTCCTGCAGGACTCAGACCCTTGATGACTGCTGTGCACTACAGTCACATGTAGCACCTGATTCAGGTTTGCTTTCCCTTTAAAGCCATTGCTATTTCTCCACTCTGTGTTGCAGAACATCCATCCAGCAGAGGCCAGAGCACTGCAATTACTGTGATCTGCTCAGGACGTTCCACAGCCTCTCTACTCTCACCTGACTGAAGTGCAGTCACATGGAAGGACCTATGCCCAGCTTTTGCTTCTGAGGCACAGGTAGTGCTTGTCCAAAGCACACAGAAATGCCATGGCAAAGGTGTCAGGGAACCTTGTGCCCTCCTGCCCCTCAGCACCAGAGAGGGGACAATTCTTTGTACATTCAGTGAGAACTTTCTACTCCATATCCTGATATTTGTTCATTAATATTGTGAAAGCACAAAAGATTATAATGCCATTGCAGTTTACTCTGCACAGGAATGACCAAAAATGTGGCTCCTGCCTCAGAAGTTGACAGCCTAAGAGACTGACAGATGCAGGCAGCAGAGCACAAGGGAAGGGTGAGGCAGTGCCACTCAGCAAGGGCCTTGGCACAACTGTAGCAAAAGGTGTCTCCATCTTTTGTCTGCATCATGGGCCAGACACAGCACACCCAGCCTCTCCAAGCACAGGAGACAAGGGTGGGCTCAGGCCTGGCAGTGAGGACCAGCAGTTAATGGTGGGCAGGACAGAAAGTAGCAAAGGGACCTTGAGAAGAGGCAGGGAGAGATCACACACACAGCCCAGGGTCTGCCCCTGCAACAGGGAACCTCTCACACTTCCCATCAGTGCTGTCAGTAAAGAGGGAAAGCAAGTTCTGCCTAAACATCCTACTGTGCCCTGATCTGCTTCTCTGCAGCCTAAGGCAAGCCCAGTGCCACAGCAATGTCTCCAGAGGTGACATGGTGGTCTGCACAATCCTGTCTGGATGGGCACTGGGCCCATCCCTTTCTTGCAGGGAAGTAGTCATTAATCAGTTATTTCAGTCACAGTTGGACTGGGACATTTTAAGGGGAGGAGTGCTTGGTGGGGGAGGGGGGGGTAGAAAAAAAAGGCAAAAAATAAGAGAAAGAGGGACTTACATTGACAAGTGGGTGGTGAGGATAATGACCCCAGTCAGAGTCCTTGTGTTCTTATAAAAAAGTCTCGACAAACCCCAGCATCTGGTAGTTCAGCTGTGGGTTTCCACTGTTTATTTTTCTATTCCAACGCTCTCATCCCCGTGCATTGCCTGTGCCTGGCTCTGTTATAAGCATTCCAAGCTACAGAGCATAATTGAAAGAATAAAAACCCCAGGCTCAGCATCAGGCACATGCAGAAACAAACAGAACTGCTTAAATCCTTCCTTACATTGATGAGAACACAGGCAATAATCCCCCAACACTGGTCTGAGGCAAGTGCAGACCAGGAGTGTCAGCCTAAGCAGGCTCCTCTGAACTGGAGGAGCACACACCAACACCAGGGTATTCTGCTCTAAGCAGTGGAATCATGGCAAACCCTGTCACAGGGAGGAGTTACTCCTGTTTAATTCTCTCTTAATTTCAAAGAGCTTAAGTTCTTTCTCTGTGTCTCTTCACCTTCACATTCAATCTGGTTTGTAATCTCAATTACAAATCCAAACATAACATAATTATGCTGCTTCTACTGACAACTGTCTGCCTACCAGCACTTAAAAAATTCAGTCTCTGGCATTGCTTAATAGATGGTAAATCATCAGAGGCAGCTCCCACCAGCTGCACCTTCAGTTTGCCTTTCTTTCACTCTTACTTTGAACAGTCCCTGCCAGGTCTCCGTAACATAAGCTCCACCTCTGACTTGGGACTCACGACCCTCACTCCACTTCAGGCCTTTCTGCAGACTGTTCCTAAGGCCTTCCTCATCTACCTGCACTGTCAGAAGATCCCCCCAGCTTCCCTTACCCTGTTTTTCTAATACATCCTCTCATAAGAGCTTTACTCATGCAGTATTCCCTTATTGATCATCATCCAGACTAGTGCAGGAGAGAACAAACACACAGTGACAGTAAGGTGAAACCATGCAAGATGGGGAAAGGCTGATGGAGGCAGTTGTGATAAAAACGAGCCTATGCAGCTGTAATTAAAGGCCCAGGCACTACAGGGGACCCTGGAGCTGTGTGTACTCGGCCAAGATTTCTCTCTTGCCCTCTCTCAGAGCTGCACCACTGAAGGTCTCACCTGATGCTGAGCTCCATCGTGCTGGAGCACCCTTCCCCCTGCAATGCACTCCCTTCCCACTATTCCAGCTCAGCTAGAGCCAGGAAAGGAGCAGAGCTCAGTGCCTGAGAGAGAGGATGGAGACAAGCCCGAAGCTGAGGCTCTGCTGGGGCAAAGGGAGAGCAGGAAGCTCCATCAGCCCCAGAGATGCTGAATCGTTCTGCGCTGTCTGTGCCAGGCCTGAGGCAGCTGTTAATGTCCCATCTGCAGGAATTCAACCTCTGAGAGTAATTTTTAACAAAATCTTTTGAGAAATGGCCCATCTTTCAGTCTAGGGAAACCATGTTCTGCATCTAATCACCAAGGCCTCTGGAGCTGCTAACTGTAATTGGTGATAATCACAGGAGAATGTTACTCTGTGACAATTCATTTTCTGTAATTATTACTCTATTCTTCTAAGTTACCTAAATGCTGTGCTTACAACTACAACAAGAACATTCCCATTGCCAGCTCTCAAATTGTTTTCACTTTGAGAGATGCATAATATTGAAAGCAGATGTACCAACTTGAACCTTTTTTTTCTGCAACATACTGTAAATGTTTTTAAAATGTGACTCTGGTACAATGCATGTCAAACAGTTGAATTCAAGGTAAAATGTGCTGCCAAAACTAGAAGACAAATGAAGTTTAAAATCAGTTTTGACAGATAAAATGGAGACGCTTTGAAGCCATAAATCAGATGGCCAGTCTCTAGGAAGTCAATAATGAATGTATCTTTTCTCTATATTTATTATCCTGAAGATATACAGAAAAACAGGCTGACAGCAAAAAGCAAATTTGTACCTCATTGTCTAAAATACTTTTCCCAAGTGGCAGTGGAAGTATGAGCAAGTTCATCTCCCAATATTTGCCTGTTCTGAAGACAGATGAAAGGCTAATATTTGTACTTCTCAGTATTCAGAATCATTGTCTAAAATAAACATTTCAGCCTGATCCACTTTCAAGAAAGCGCAAACCCATATTCACAAACCAGCAGATATCTGGGTTATATTTTTTAACATTCATTATGAGCAAATAATTGACTGTTTCAAATAGAGGGTTTTTTGTGAACTTATGTTCCAGGAAAGAAAGGACACAAGAAAACAAAATTTTGCTTGTAAAACCTTTTTCTACCTTTTGTGCTTTTCTGCAATCTGGTTGGTTATATTGGGTCAATCTCTTCACATGTAAAACGATGCATGCAAATAAAATCATACCAAAACAAAGAAGGCAAAGCAAAATGTTTTCCAAGTTCTGCAATAGAGTGCTTACAGTGTTTATACAAATAGTAAAGTCTGGCTAAAACAAGCATCTGACAGCTCTGAGCTGCTTTCAGACACATGACTCCTATTTGCCATTTATCCCATGGAGGCAGAACTGGGTGCCCAGGCAGAGCCCCAGTGAAATCCCTGGGGCAATGCACGAATACAGAGTTTTACTTGCACTCGTGCCATTGCTAGATTAGATCTTGTGTGTTGTGCACTCCACTCCATGCTCACTCAACAGGCTCCTTCTGAAGCCAAGCAGATCTTGATATAAACTGTTCTGGAGGAATTGGTTACTAAAGAATACATAATAAACAAAGGCCCAAGAAACTGATGCACTGAGAAATAACTTTCACCTCCTGGTTTTTGTTGTTTTTTTTTTTTTTAATTGTAAGTTATACTCTCAATCTGCTGCCACATATTCTGTTTGGACGCCAATGAACTCCCTAAAGAGAGAGAGATCTCCCAAAATGGATTCCCCACTGCTCACTTTTAAGATTCAGCTGGTGCTAGGCCATCTTGTCTGTATTGGATATCAGGAAAAACTCCTTCACCAAAAGGGTTGTCAAGCATTGAACAGGATGCCCAGGAAAGCTCTGGAGTCACCACACCTGGAGGAATTTAAAAGCTGTGTAGATGTGGTGCTCAGGGACATGGGTTAATGGTGGACTCAGCAGGGCCGGGTTACAAGCTGGATCTTAGGAAATCTTTTCCAACCTAAACAATCCTATGATTCTTTGAGCATGCTCTTGCCAAAAATGGTCGGACCAGATGATCCATGATGTTCCTTCCACCCTGGCATTCCATGACTCAAAATGCAGCACCTGATAGTAAACTCAGCAAGATTTAATGAGGAAGTCTGCAAAGGCTGCAGGAGAAATAGCTGTCACAGCAGCCTCCTAAACTGTCAAATCAGGAGGGAAAAGACTGGATTTGCACATAAATCTGTCAATATGAATGTGCCAATGCAAACATTAGCATGTGGGAATACCTCATGGATTCAGGACACTCTGTAGAGATTAATACCATAACAACAATCTGGAAAGTACATACAGGAAAGTAAGACTCTCTTCAAGTAAACTTGATACTGATTCATGAAAATAGTTCTACCATTTGTCTCAAATCACTATTCTAAGTTTCACACCTTCTGTAAAAAAATAAAATCAGGACTAATCATTAAATCTTACCAGACTTTTGAAACCAAGATCTTGAATTAAAACAGGCAACATTTTCTTTTAGCTGCTTAAGATCCCAGCGCTCTTTTTAAGTGATCTCATGCATTAGTTACTCTAAAGTGCTTTTTATAAACACCCAGCCACACCAGGCAGAGAGGAGCCTTTCACCAGCAGCTGGTTCTAACAAACAGCCATCCAATGCAAAAGCACTTTGCATTCTCTGAAAGGCCATCCATAGCCACTATCTATTACAATATCTATTATCTCTCCTTGCTTTGGCACTGACATCAGGTGGTGCTGGTTCTCCTCCCAGCACAGGGCAATGGACATCAGGGATTACCTCAAATCAGTATGCACCATCATTGGCTCTGGTAAATACTGCCTAATTCTCCTAACCTACAGAGATTAGCATTTAAATGGCAGATGCTTGAGTTTTAATCCTATCACACACATCTCTATGTCAGTTCCTTTGGAATTCAACAAAACTGCCATGAGGCTTCTGAAAGTTACTACATAAATCATCTGGAAGAGGGGGGAAGACATGCAACACTGGGACAAGCAGAACTTGCTTTCTTAGTAAAACACCATTTTCCATAGTTTGTGGTACCACATTCTCCCGTTCCTCCAGATATTATGTTTAAAATGCTGCTAAGATTATTGTCAATGCCAGGTTTTCCTCTGCAAGTTCTTATCCTACAATTTATTTCATGGATCGCTGAGCTGCTGCTCACAAAACCAGCCCTGAACAATATGCTTTGTAAAATGCAGAGAACACCCAAAGCAACCCATTCATCACAAGATCCTGCACCTTGCCCACAAAACACTGCAAGTACTCGGGAGCATGTGGAAGGCAGCAGGGCCCCATTTCATTAGGATCAAAATTAATCACTCTGCAACATGGAAACCTGTTGGTTTAGGCTATTTTATAGATACAGCAGTCAAAGGCAAAACTGGGAACAAGAAGTGTTCCCTCTCTAAACACTGTTGCTTAGAAACCCTGTATTTTTAAAACCCTAGCACTCTAAATTCAGCATTGCCTGTCAGGATGGGATTTCAGCACAAAACATGAAGGTATTTTGAGGCCAGTTTCCTAATTTGCACTGTGCCATATACAGAGTTCTTTTTCATAGCAATACAGTGACACTATCAATTGGGATAAGGAGACAGGAAACTGAGTACTTGTTCATTATTCATATTCATCTCTGCCATACAGTCAATTTTCTTTTGCTTGTGATGTGCAACAAGACAGACAAGCCTTAACCTCACACAATGTACAGAATAGGACACTAAAAAGGATACAAAGGAAAATGCATTTGAAAAATAACATAAGCACAAAATTTAAAATATAAAATAAATAGTAAAAATAACCAAAAATTAACGCAGTTATTTGGTTTAGCCAGAATAACTAGCTTGAAGTACATCCTCTGTTCTTAGAAAAAACAAATGGCACAAATGTAGCTACACTCTGCTAAGTCGTACCTGACAGCTCACAGGATGCTGCTGAAGCACAGACATATCTGTCTGTAGTGTCTTTGTTGTGTTTTATTATCTCCATCCTGCTGCACTGCTTCCTTGCCTCTTAGATTTTTAAAGTTTAGAAGTTTTCTTTTTTTAGAAGACCCTTCAATTCAAGCAGTCTGGGTTGCACTAAGGAAAAAGTCATTTTTATAAAATTAAACATTGTTTCTCCCAGGCAATTGTATTTTTACAGAGATATGCAAACATCTGGGGATGAGATTTAGATTGATAATGAATTTTTGTAAAAGAGGAACACGGGAAAAAGTTCCTCTGAAAAACAAGAACGTGAGACAGAATCAAGAAGTTAATTCTCAGCTCTGTGACTTAATCTTCATGTTTTTTATTAGAAACTAATTAGGAACAGTAATTTAAAATACTTAGCAAATCAAATCCGGACCTTGCAGCCAAAACCTTATCTAAAGTCAGTGAGTTTTTTATTTAAGAAACAACAAAATCAGTTAAGAACTACAGGGATTGGGTTTTCATCTTTGAGTTTTACCTTGACTACGCCTATTTTAATTATCCCTGTTTTCCCTCAGGCACTACCACCCACCCCACACTTTTGGTCACATCCCAGCAACATTTCAGGCCCTGTAACTCCCTGTGCAGCAGGCCAGGTTGTGCTATAGAATGTGTACAAACCATTCCCAGCCCTAAAGGATGCACCAGTCTCACAAGGATAAGCTCAGCTCTACCTATAAATGTCCCTTCTCCTCCTGATCCAAAGGGATGGGATGGCAAGGCTTGTTGTCTTGCCAGAAAAACATTACGTCTCCAAGCTGACACTGACTGTGACCCTGACCCTCTAAGGCATGTTACATCTTGTTCTCCAGCCATCAAGTTTTAATGTCTCTTGTGTAATTCACACAACAGTGATGCTTGCAGGAGATACCAAAGGCCACGGTTTTATTGCAATGTGACGTACCCTGAAATCAGTGGAGGGGCCTCAGCTTAAACAAAACAATAGTCTTTTACATATACTTTATAGGGTTTAGCACAGGGGATCTTACTTTACATGAGTGTACAGTGTGCCACGGACATTTCTGAGCATTTCACTGCTAAAAGTTTCCTAACGATTCTCCACTGAAATGCTGGTGTTTACACGAACAGAACAATGCAAAAAAAAAAAAAAATTGCAAGACAAAGTCTGTCTTCGTTCTTCTGCAACAACAGTCATCACCACTGGGGTTTTAGTTCTCTCTCTCTCTACTGGTGAAGTGCTTGAGACCTCTCTGTTGATTCCTTAATAAGGATATTGGAAAATAAATTTACAGTCAGTCAAGGCAGTCCTTAAATGTTATCAGGCGATTTTTCTGAGAAAGGTCAGTTGAGTTATCTGAATCTAATCTTTTAGTTAAGATTGCAGATTGGCTCAGTGACCAGAATCAGGGTTTGTGTAATGATTGCCTTTTATTGAAAGCAAGTAGCAACAATGGACTCGTATATAAATGTAACAAAATGCAAAATAAAAAGAACTCATCGTGGCAGAAATTACTTCTTTTTCCTTAGGTTTTCATCCTGCCAACTTTTTAGTAGCTTGGATAAGTCTGAAGATTTATTTTTTTATTAACTCAGTTGAAGTTAGCAGAGACTAAGTTTTTTTAACACAGTCAAATTTTCTTGAATAGATACTTTATGTGGAGAAAAACGATTGCTAATTCCCTAAATATTTTTAAAATCTTCAAACCCACTCAATTCTTTGTCAAAATCAATGGAGCCAGAATTTCCTCAGATGCATCAGTACTGTCGCTGTCCTAACTCATGCTTTGAACTTGACAGGACTTCAAGCACATCAACATTGAACACTCAGGTCTGGTGGGAAATTGAAGTCTCAGCTACCAGCAAGTGGTTCTGACACCCAGCAAGCTCCACGTTCCACTGCTACTGGTGCCTTCTGGATGCTCCTGCATGGAATTGGTGTTTTTAGAAGGCAGGATACCAATTCTTGACCTAAATAGCAAACAGAGGCCCTGCTTATACAAAGTATGTGCACATGAAAGCACAATCAAGTACTCTTTTAAAAAATTAGCTTTTAAGCAACAATTACTAACTGCAATTCTGGAAGAGTGCACTCCTTTATAAGAAGAAACCAAACTACTTGAATTCAGGATTGCCTGAATTCATGACATTGCAGGAGCAGGAAACAATCTCTCTCTCGGTGAACTACACCCAACAGAACAAGGAAAGCCAAAGGCATCACAGGCTGTTCAAGCTGCAAGTTGTGTAAATGTGACTGTCCAGAACAAACTCCAGCATAGACAGATTCCAGCAACATGAAATAAGCTGTACAAATTCCTCTCAGTTTTACTGCATCACCTCAATGCAGGGAACACTCGTATATGCCAATTAACAAAAATGACAGATAGGACTGATATGTTTTCAGGGGTTAATGGAACTCATCTTCCATATAATTAATATATTTTACTATCCTTTCAACAATGGCCCTTTGCTGTCTGAATCTTTCAAGCTTCCCTATCAACACTTCCATCAACACCTCCATCACAGCTGATGTATTCTGCTGTTGTTGTCTTAGGACACCTTAATTAAGGTAATGTTAGGACACTTTTAGCTTTCCCTCCAACAGTGTATGATTTATCTTGAAAGGCTGTGGTGCCTATGTCTACTCGAAGGCCTGGGAGCTGGATGGTCCTTGGATTAGAGCAAAGACTGAAACACTGGAGTTGATAATTCATATTTTAGAAGGCCCTCAGGCAAGTCATTGAGTTCAGCCTCCACTTTATGGCTTTCTAGTAAAATGGGAGTAATAGCATTTCTGTATCTCACAGGAATACTAACAAAATAAATCTATTAAAGACTGAGAGATACCTGAGTTCTGCAGGACCATACAATCACCCTACACAGAGAAGTTACTGTCCAAACATTGCTGTCTGGCCACCCCCATTTCAATGCTTTATGTATTTGCTGGCAAGTCCTAATACGAAGTCTTCACCAAAAGTATCTTAAAATACAGCCAGAGAGCACACAGGGGATTGCATGATCTTTGTCAGGAAGAAGTCTGAATAATTCAAACAGGCTCCAGAACTGCAGAGACATATATATTTTGGGATACTCACTGGAGCTAAGCCTGAACTCTAAACCTCCTAAGCCTTTGCTGTCACTGCCAGACAGGAGGAACCTTCATAGTTAATTTTAGAGCACAGGAAAGGATCTTTGGAAGGAATCATCAATGCAAGTGTACCTCACAGACATCCTCCTGTAACTAATTGACTGGTGCAAAGAGAAAGGGAGAAAGAAAGCTTTTTTGAATAGGCTGCTGTACCTTTTACAATCTGTCTTCATTTCTGGCAAATTAGCTCAGAGCACACAGCAAAGCCCATTCCCCAACAGATCACCCACTGGAGAAAGGACAGGTAGCCAGAGCCGTGCCAGAGCACATTTCAGTGGGGCTTTCTGGGGCAAGTAAGTTGAATTTAGCACTCAGAGGATAGAATGATTGAAAAACGCTTTCTGAGAATGAGGGTTTTGCTGGAAACGAAGTAATAGCTCAAGCCAAGGAGCAGCCAGAAATGAGGCACAATGCAGTTAGCCCAAGGCTCAATCAAATCTGAGATCTGGCTCTATGCAAAAGTCCAGCTTAAGACAGTAATTCAACACATTTTCTTGTAGTATCGGATTTCAGTCACTTCCCATTCACCTTAAATTGTGGCCTAATCACATTTTCACCGTTGCATTGACAGAGAAAAACAATAGAAAGGGACAAAAGCAAGAAAACTAAGAGGAGCCCTGGAGTCCTTGTCACCACTTTCTCCCTCCCTTCCCCCAGCCTGTTTGCTGTTGGGTCATCCCATCCCTCCCATCCCATCCCATCCCTCACACCCTTATTTCCAAGGCCTCAAGGCCTGTCATCACCAGGGAGGCAAACTGGCACATCCCTCCCTCCAGCCTGCCTTGGGAATCCAGGATGTTTGCAGTTTCCACATCCATCCCAATGACTGCGGCCAGCAGACCCTCACAGGAAGCAGGAATGGCTGCAGGATACACCCTGCTCCAAGACTAAGGACTAAGGATATGCCCAGGCTGGGTCTCTCATCACAAAGCTGCCAACAATCCTTTGCTGCTCTGGATTCCAGCTCAGGAGAAGCCAAACACCTCACTCAAACACAGTCTTTGGCCAGGGCTGGGTGTAGGATCTCCAACATGGCTGACATTAGAGTAGGTGGGAAGAGAGCTTTCTCCAGACTCCAGTCTCCACTGCACATTTGGCAGTGCTCATGGAACAGAAACAGCTGAAAGAAAATACTTGTTTAAAAAGGAAGACACCTTTTTTCCCATTTCAGTTCCCCCCTTTCTGCTTCATCCAGTATAGAGGACTTAGGTGATTTTGGGATCAACACTGAGTTTCAGATCCTGTGTTCTTCTGGACAAACACCGTAAGGAAATCAGCCAATTGAACCAACAGAACACAAGGGGAACTTGCTAATTTTTTTCTTCTTTTTAAGCACTCAGGAAAGGAAAAGAAAGATTATTTTTCTGAGGGGAATGATATAAGTTTAGCACGGAAATTAAATTGCCAAATTTTTGTGCTACCATAAATTCTCTCAGGAAGGGTATTTTCTTCAAAAGAACAGCAAGAGCAGTTTTGAACTTCCAAGGAAACTAACAGGAAGATACCAAAATGCTCTGAAGTCAGAAATAGGTGAAGAAAATTAAAGTGGTTTTGATTTCCTTTTGAACCAGAAAAAAAAATTACTATATTTAAAGCGAAAGGAAACTCAAAAGATGCAGAATTCCACCACACTGCAAGGTGGCAAGTTTCTACTTATCAACCACTTCATACTGTCTGATACAGGCACTTCCCTGAAGTAAGTGCAACCTCATTTAAGGTAGCTCTTCTTTCAGAAAAGAGAGCTGAAGTACTTTTCACTGACAAGGAGGTGCTGCAGGGAAAGAGTGTGCATGTGGTTACTCACAAGTGAGGCACTGACACGAGGTGATTTGTTACTCTCTAGTAATTTATCCTGATGCCAAAGCCCTGAGGCCCAGTGCCTCCATGAACACATCTGCTCCTATCCACGGGCTCTTTAAAAGAGCCGAAACATCAACACAATAGTAATTTGTCTCCTAGCAGAACCAGAGACATTTATGCACCTCAGGAGCAATGACTGTACACATGGAATGGATATTCTTGGAAAACCTGTAAAGTTCAGAGAAAATCTTGTGAAGGAAACACTGTCTGTCCAGCCATGCTGATGCTGTGCTGTGTGAGACTGACTGGCCCAGGATGGTTCTGTGGATCCAGCTGATCACAACAAAGATCCCCAGAACTTCTGCTGGTGCCTCCATCTACTGACACACAGCACAGCCCAGTCAAATCCTGCTGCTGGGAGACCATGGCACAGTTTCTCAGCTCAGGCCAATCACCAAAATTCCCTGCACTCCACCATTGAGTCCTTTTGCAAAACCACTCAATTTTAGGGCCAATGAATAACTCAGCTTTCATCTCCTATCTGCTTGTTGCAGCTTCATGTGGCTCCTGACTGCTCGATTCTGTGATTTCATTGGAATCTCCATTAGATCTTACACTACCCATCAGCCAAAACCAAAGCCCTGAATCAAACAGAACAACCATTTTTAAAAGCAAGGACAGGTTTGCTTACCCAAGTTCAGACAGAAATATAAGCTCTTCACATTCCAGGACAGCCTCTCAGTATTTTCCATTTTCATTTACATACCTTATAAAAATAGCCAACATTTCATGATATATACTCACAGAAGTTAGTCCCTGAGGACAGATGCAATTTTTGTTTACATGGAAAACCTGTCATAGACATTAAGGGATATACGAGCGTTACTGTTAGCTGTTTGAATTGTGTCCAAAGAAAAAAATTAACTTTGTAATTAAAAAAACAAATCCTGCCTGAGGCTAGGCAAGGAAACCAAGAAACAGTGGAGTAGATGCTCTGTACTGGGGAAAGAAGCACACTGTTCAGCGTGGCATCTGGCAAAGCCCTGATAAGCACAGAATGGAACTGTCTAGAGAAAAGAGCAAAGGGAAAAAAATCTAAACCCTCCAGGGAAAGCAGTAAGATACAGGAAGAACAAAATGTGCCCTTGAACTTAACACAGTTTAAGTGCTCCATCCTTCTAACATCCATCCTTCCATGAGTAAAACCCACAGAGCCAAACTCACTCCAGAGCCCAACTCAGTTTTCCCATTTCTCCAGGGAGTTCCATCACTGGTGTAACAGGATGGTGCTTTCCTTCCTGCACAGCACCAACAATTCACAGCACTCACTAATGACAACAGCAAAGTCACTACCACTCTGTGGCAAATCCTGATCCATCCTGCAGCTCCACTGGAGCAGGTGCTGTAGAACATCCTACAAAATCTAAGAGATATGACATAAAAGAACAGTCTGGAGAGATACAATACCAGCAAATGCTCTCATCTGCAATTCTGGATTCTTTTTAATATAAATAAAAACAAGTTAAAAAGTTCTTGATATCAGAAAAATATTTTAAACACAAGGTAGCTTCTGGATGAACTTGAAATTTGTGATGCAGAAAATGCAAACCATCTTCCCTCCCCATTAAATAATCTATTTAGTATCTAAAAAAGTCTTGATATCTCACTCACCGTACTCTTGACTTCATTACAGGTCATAAATTATGTTTCCTTCCAAGACAGGACTGGACCAACCAAAACACTTTTGTAAGCAAAATGTGACCGTATGAAATCTCTAAATATGAAAAGCTATTCCAGCAGAGTCTGCTAATGCACAGAAATATCAGCGTTCTGCCCTGCTTTATATGGAACTCCTTGACAGACCCTCTGTAACTCAAAAAACAGAATAAAATAATTTATGTTCCTTGTGTATCTATTGGCAATAATACTTACACAATTTTAATGAATTTGCTGGTAAATCAATAGCTCTGTTTCTGTTCTGCATTACAAGTATTACCGCATGTCAAATAAATCATTGTAATGAAGTTTGATGAGCAAAGGGTTTGATGGTGGTGTTCCATAATTATAAACATCAGCAGCAAGACTTTTTCAAATCATGAAAGGAAAAGTGCTTTGATGACTGCAAGTAAATTCCCTGATTAAAATTACTTTAGACATTGCAGGCAATGGAAGTCTTCAAATCTGGCCCTGACCTTTGCTCTTCAAAATATATCTCTTCATTAGTAAATTGCATTACGTTTAATCATCAAATAATAAAGACACTGAACATCACAAAAGCCACAGTACACAGTTGATTTATTTATGCAAATTTCAGAGATGCAGTTGCTTGAGCCATTTTAAAGGTATCCAACTTCTAAAGGAAAGAAAAAGCTGTATCAACCTGATGGAAGTATTTTCTGCCTTCATATGGAAAGAATCAAAGGACTGAAGAAATAAAGTATCAGCTGGAACAGACACCACATTATCGAGACTATAAAACATGACTTATTTTCAAGTTTCTCCTTGACACGAGTGTTAAATTTAAACCTATAGCTAATGCTGGGTCAGGTGCAGGGCTCAGTAAAATTCACCTTCATCATTTCTACATTTTTTCATCAGATTCCTCCTATCTGCATATTAAACAACTCCCTGAATGTCTTACATGCATGAAGAAACCAACTGACCCAACTAAATAGGTCTTGCTGTGAACTGTAAACAATTTAGGTGTTCCCATCAAAGAAAAATAGCAAACAAACCTGGACAGTAACATCAGAACAGATGTGCAAATTGCCTGTTTGGAAATAAACAGGGTTTACATCATTATCCAACAGAAAAAAATGGGCTCTTACTGGAGAAATCTTTTTTTTTCTTGGTCACTCCTTAACATCCTGAAATACTTCTATGTATTCTCAGCTATTATGTTTATTGTTCTTGGTTACAACAATACATTCCAACTACACACCAAAGACATTTTCCCAAACTCACAATAACGTGAAACATTCCCACTGCTCCTCCCTCCTTGTGTTTGCCCACGCCTCTAACCTCACAGGGTCTAACTCTGAGGGCATTTTAGAAAAGGCATACCAAAAGAGCTGATATTTCCAGTCTTCCCAAGATTTCAAGGATGTGACAAATGGCACATGCTGGGAAGCAGCTGCCCTCTACTGCATTAGCTGAACTGGCACCTCCACAGGCTCAAAGAATTTGGAGCAACAGAAACCTAATGAAGAGACCTGCATTTAGGAACATCATCTCCTCCACCTTCCTGATCCACAAAGGCAGTAAAGGAACTCCGTGCTCCTCTGGTTTTGTATCTTTCTTACAGATCCCTCTGGGATTTGGGCAAGCACAAGAGCAAATCTCTCCTGAAAGCAGCATTATAAACAGTGTGATGACAAAGGAATGCTCCATGAAGCAAAGCTAGAAAGGGAACGCAGCATTCCTGCTCAACGGTGAGAAAGAGATCCAGGGATCTTTCTTCACTAACCATAAGCCTGAGGGGAAAAACAACCCATGAGAGAATGCAGTTGCATATAAATGACAATATCTATCCTCTATCATACCTGAGTATCCCCACTCTGATCTTCAGCTCTATTTCCAAGATGCAGAAAGGAACTTACAGTTTATTCTGAGAGTTGTTCCACAAGCTCTGTGTCCAGAAGGTTCAGAACAGCTGTATGGACAGCCCACCATGAGCCTGAAGGATGGTGCTACAGCTGGGAAAGGGGATGCATTCTTCATCCCTGAGTCCACTTCAGGTGCCATTCTACACATCAGACATAACCCAACCACAGAAAAACCTGAAGAACTTTTCTAGCACAAAACTCAGAATATACCAGCAGAGTGGCTGAAGACATTTCCCTCACAGATGAAATGTCAGTGACAAACAACCTCACTAAAGAGAGCAGAATAGACATCGAACTGCAGCAACCCTATCAAGACAATAAAAAACATGATGTACAATGGGTTTGGGCATGAATTCATTATCACTGACTGCAAATACAATTCAAGCAAAGAAAACAGCCCGTGGAAAGAGGACCAGATAGATGGAGAAAGGCAGATATTCAGGCATCAGCTGAGATGCTGTCCCTGAATGCTCATCCCTGGGAAATTCAAATAAATAAGGGAGAGGCTTTGCTGGAGACAAGACTGGCCCTGCAACTGGCTGTAAAGGCATGGCAGGCAGCTAATTCCAAAGGGTGGGCAGCAGATTGGAAGGGATCAACAGAAAGGAATCTGTTGCTTTGTCTGCCAGAAAACATTGGCAATACATCTTCATAAAAGTTGTCTCTTATTTTTTTCCTCCAACCAGTAATACCAGTACAATGAGAGACAAACTAAACCAGCTGCCCCTACTGCCATGTCCAAGACATCCTGCAGAGCCCATGGGCCAAATCTAGAGGTGAGAATAACCAAGGTTACAGGAAATCTACAGTGGCGTGACCTAGGTCACCTCCAAGAGCCCTGGGCCCGTGTGCCATCTCCTCTGGGACTCCCTCCAGCCTGGTGTGTGCTTCTCTGTGCCTGTGGCTAACCCATAAATCTCATCTCCTCACACCCTGCCTGAATTTGGCTCTCTGCATACAGACCCAAGCAAAGGATGTTTTGGGGAGCCCAAAGTCTGGGTTCTGACAAGACAGCTGAATGTTAAACACGTCCTGAATCCCAGAGGGGGAACAGTGTGACTCTGGGAGCAATTAACTGCCATGTACAAGAGTGTAACTCCCACAAGGGAAGGGACTGCTCACTCACAGCAAACAGGACTGGTGTGTGTGTACATGAGTACATTACAGAATCTACCATAAATCATCCTAAAAGCAGCTACATTAGTGGGAGGTACTTGTGACATGTCACCTCTGGGTTAGTCCCAACTTCTGCCAAGTTACAGGGAAATCATAAAGTTTTTCTGAGGTGGCTCCCAAGGACATTTTGGTACCTAACCCAGGGGTACCCAACTGCTGCCTCGTGCAGTCCCAGGGAATAAGCAGGCAATGCTCACATGTACCCAACCCAGAGCTTTCCATTCACCTTCCTGAAGTTGTGCAATTCTGACTGAAACTCCTCACAGCCTCTTGTGCACTGCTTCCAACATCCAGAATCATTTTAAGTAGCACCCAAAAGTTAGCCAAGTGAGCTAACATTTTCCTTTGAACCCAGGAGCCTTTAGAAAGGTCAGTAAATTTTTATACAGTATAGAAGCGTGGTGTGCTTGCTACTTAACAATCCAGTTCTGTGCTGGATCTGTCACCACTACAGTAAAAAGTTTAAGTGTATCGTGTGCTTATAATAAATACTTTGCACAAAATTATTCATTCCACAGATGGACAAAAGGGACTTTAATGCTTACTTTGTTTGCAGAATGCTATATAAACCCTGCTAGTTACAGGCAAGAATATGGAAGCCGTTTTGTTCTATTAAATAAAGGAAACAAGGTTCACGTTTTAAAATTAATTCAATGAAAACTATTAAGTAGCTGGCTGCAAATGCTTTGGGAATTTATATATACACACAGACATATTAGACATTTTTACCTGATACTAATTTCCCTCCCCTCTTGCCTCTTAAACAAACACACTGTTAACCACATCATTCCCAAGGAGTTCTGCAAGGGAACAGCTCCAAGTGAAGATGGCACAGCAACATTCATTACCCAGATATTGCAGCCCTGCCACATCTTCCAGCAGGCACAAAGGCAGGGTAAGCCAGAGGGGTTTTCTGCCAGCAGATGCAATTTGATCTCTCCCACAGTCATGTTGGTTTAATACTAATAGCTGAGGAGGAACAGCCACAGCCTTCTTGTCTCTTGGCAGTATCAGCATCACTTTGGGGATTAGTGCAGACTTCTGGCAAAGGAGTGACTTCTGAGAGCTCCTCTGTACTGGGCTTTGCCTTGACTTCAGCTCCCTTTGCTGGTTTCAGGGCAGTTGAGCTTTTGTCCAGAGCTGAGACCAGTCTGACAGCCCCATGCCTTCTGCAGCCTGTTGTGAGCTCATAACACAAACCTAACCAAGAATTTTAAATGCTCCTTCCCCAAGGTTCTCAACTTTCCAAGAGCAAAGGTGCTGGCTTGAAGGTGTAATTTCCCTCTGTGATTACAGACTCTCTTTTTATCCTCAACCACCTCTTTAGTTTTCCTACTTAACAATAAGCAAGATGTGTGATAACATTAGTCCTAAACATCCCCACAGCAATGGGGTGAGGCCACAAATGATGGGCTGAGCATCCAACTCACATGAAAGTTGAGGGTTTGAGGAGAAGAGAGCTTCAGTTTAAATAAAGCCAATTGTTTATCAAGAACCACAAACGAAAGCAACAGGAAAAATATTAGGAAAAAAAAATTAGGAAATGTGACTGGTTTTCAAAACACTTTCATAGAACTTTATGTATCTATGTTTCTCTGAGCTTCCAACAACAGATTTCTAATCTGTCACAGCACAAGTCACACATCATAAAAAGTAATAATAACATGGCTGGAGCACTCACAGCTACCCTACTGTGGAGCTTTTCACTCTCTCAGATGGTACTTCCCATGGCTCCTATATCTCTCAGAGCTTCATGCTAACTCCAGATACAAATTCTGACTTAAATTAAGACACCTGTATCAGGATGATAATTCTGCATGTCTTTGAGAACTGTAAGGATAATGTATCACATCTTTTAGCTGGCATGTTTTATTCTACAGCTTCATCCCTAATTTAGTCTGATGACCTGTTTATTCTCTGGATTGTGTATAGCCCACAATGGTTTAAATTACTCACCTGCTTGCACTTAAGCATTTGGCTTCTATAAAATTATAGGTAAGTGAAATGTAAATGTACTTTCCAATGATCAATGCCATCCATGTCAAAATCTCAGCTGGGTAAACAAGTTCAAGCACACAGATTTATGCCACCTTTAACAGAACCATTTGGTGAAGATCTGTGAAAATCTCTAACAGAGATATTAGTTTTTACTCCTGGATTTATCTAACAGAGTTTTTAGCACAGCAATTTTCCATGATGTATTTTGAAGCTCAGACTACTAAGCCACATTAATATCTTAATGAGAACACAGCAACCTTTCTTTGTAGTCACATTAAAAGCAGCAGGATATGGTTTTAATCCAATTGGCTTGAGCAAATGCAACATTTGGGTAACTGCAAAATCGTATTCAGCCCATCTGATTTCATCAGTAGCTCAGGAGTTCTCAGGGTGACATCAACACCTGCAACTCTCAGGTGTACAGTGGGAGATCAAGGCAAGACTCCAGGTTTATTTTGCTCCATCTTGCTGGAGCACCTTGACTCCAGAAACTTCTGAGTCATATATATGCACAACCACACAATGTTTCAGCATAGATTGTCTGTGCTCTTACTGAGATACAGCTCAGGATCCAAATAAAACTGAATTAGCACATCCAGGGAAGCTTCCCAGCAACAACAGATTTACTCACCAAAATTACAACATACCCCAAGCATTTGAAAGCCAGACTAAATCAGTAAGACCATAAGGAATTTTTCACTATCCATAGGATAAGCATCCTGTTCTTATCAAAGACATACAGAATTTTAAGTGATGTTCTTTTTTCTGCAGTAACCATGTGGCAAACCTGAGAGATGCCCTTCAGCACACAAGACATATCAGTACTTTAACTTCATGATACAAAATGGCAGGGAGAAGCAAACACAGGAGAAAACCAGAGAACTATTGTTAGGATCATTTAGCTATTCAGAGAAAGAAAATTCAAGCATGTTTTCTTATGAAATAACAGTAACAATTGGTTTTGTCAGCTAATTCCCTACAGGTTTTATTGGTCTCCAATAGAGCCTGAGATGAAGAGCATCATGCAGATGAACTCAGTGAGCTGGCATGTGCTTGGGAAACCCAGCAGAAGGAAGGGAGATAGTTGTTTGAGAGAGGAAAATTACAGTGTGTGAAGGCACAAGAGAGGGAACAAGAGGATAACAGGATGAAGTGATAAAGTGACAAAGGATCAGGGACAAAGCAAATTATCAACTTTCCTGAAGACAAAGCAAGAAATATTATACCCAAAGCAAAGGAACATTGGAGCAAACAACAAGATTTATTCAGGACATGATGGGATCTTATCACTGGAAGAAAATTCTGAAGATTTATCCTGTCTATCATTTATCCATTCAAAAAAAAATCATTAAGAAATAAGGAGTTTCAGCTCTTCTTGAATACAACAGAACTCAGACTTGCCTCAGAATAATCAGAGACAAAACCTGCACAGAGTGAACCACGTAAGTGAACAGGAGACAGGCCTGTCAAATGTGAAACATTTTATTAATAAAAGGTCAGTCAACAAAAATTAATTTGTGCAAGACTGACCCAAGGAAATAGAAGTGCTTTAGTGTTTAGTTATGCTTTGGAAATACTAAAGGACAAAACCCATGGAAATCTTCAAGGCCGTTTTTAGAGCTGCTTTTCAGGGAGGAGCTGCCCTTTAAGTCTGAGTGACTAATGGCAACGAATGTAATCTGGTTTTTATTTGCAGTGCCAGGCTCATTTGGCTTGTGTAAAATGCAACCCTTTGTTTGGTAAACAAGCAAATTAAACTGGTGATCCAGAGAATCTTGGAAACTTTACTTAAATAAAGGAGCTTCTCTGAGCCATGGCTTAAAGCTGTAAGGTGTGTTACCAGATTATCATGGTCTTTGTTGTCAAGATCAAATAGGTCAAATCTTTGCTAATGTAGTCATGCCATATTAAAAATAGAAGTAGTGAATAAACATCTATTTACTCATAAAGAAACAGCCTCAGCTCCTTAGTGCTGTCTGATGTATTATAACTTAATTAAAATAATTACATCACTGGAAATACCCTCAAATATGACAAGTATCTATACCAATGTTATGATAGGAACACTAATATATAAAAAAAAAAAAGGAAATGGGGAAAGAGGAAAGAAAAGTATGCCCAGCAAGAACTGGATAATCCCTCCAAAATACTGCTAAGATTTGGAATCTTTGGAAAGATAACCTAAGACATATGTGAACCTTGGGGGAATATTCCATGTGAGAGGTTCCTCCCAGGCAGTGCACAGGTCCACGGCAGCCAGGGTGACACACTGGCACCCCAAAAGGCAGAACCACACAGCGTCACCCTGCTGCAGCTGAACTGTGCCCATGGACTCACTGCCAGCCTGCCTGGAGCAGGAGTGCAGATACTCCCTGGGATTCATGGCAAGCAGCAATCTCCCCGTGCACCCAGGGTAAATGCTGCTCCTTGCTGGTAAAGCTGCCTGTCCTGAAAGCAGCCAGAGACACAAATGCAAGTGCAGCTGCTCGTGCCAGTAAGAGTAAAGAGCTTTGCTCTGCCCAGCTCTCAGCATCCCTGGGCAGAGCAGGGGCTGCAGTGACAAAGCCTGAGAGTTCTGAGTGTGTCCCAGGCTAGTGCAAGGAGCAAGTCAGTGCCTCCCACTGACTATTTCCAGACCATGGAAAATGCAATACTGAAAACAACTCGTTGATTCTCATGCTGCAAAAAATAAATTATGCAAAAATGACACCCTCTGGCTGGTTCTTCCAAAAAATAAATTATGCAGAAATGACACCCTCTGGCTGCCTGGACTGAGCTGTTCTTTAACATCTTAGGATTGCTGTCAGGTACTGACAGAATTTGGAAAATGCTTGCTACAGAAACCACAGGCTGAACAACACAGGGACTCCAAGGACATAGCTGGCCAAAACACTTGTTTCTCCCCTTCCTGCAGAACTAAGGGAGCAGAAGCAGGATTCCCTCTGCTGCATTATCAACAGACCAGTGTGCTGAACTCCAGGCAGTTGCACGGATTTAAATGCACAATTCAAGTTTAACGGCGCTGGAGAAGATCTAATATTGGCCCAGTGACACACAGGGTAAAGCAATCCCATTCCTAAAGACCAAAGTTAGTTTGAGAACCCGGCAGTCAGAAAACTCATCTTTCCATCTACAAACAGAATAAGCTGTTAAGAAGATGTGGTAAATCTAGAAGCCCTTGCCATCGTTTTCACAGGCCTACGTTTCACAGGAAGGCTGGAACTGCCCTTGATTTATGCCCAAACAACACAAAGTCTGACAAATTGAAATATGCAAAATGAGATAAATTGAAGCAGGTTCCTTCTGAGTTGAGACATCTCTTCCATCTTTAGTGAGTAACACAGTTGAGTACACATGTAAATCCATTTTATCTGCTATTTCTCATTGTGAGGTTAAGCTCAAGACGGCAATAAACTCCCTTCTGAATTGTTTTGATTTTGTTGGTTTAAACTTGATCCTCAGTACTTGGATTTTTTTTTTTTATTTGATTATACACACTCTTCCAGGAAGGAATGCAGAGGGCTCTCTCAATCTTTCAGTTAGGATGATGAGATTACCTTGAATTTTGTAACACTGCAGCTGATATGTTAAACTGAAGACAGAGTTTAACTGAAGCCCCTTTGCCCCAAGGTATGTGTGATTTCTAAGAATCTACATATGCCAATATCACTGTTTGGATATTAACTCAATGCAAAATCAGCAGCCAAAACACAAATTAGAGCTGGTGGTAAACCAACTCCCAATCTGTTTGGGACCGTGCAATGAGATCCCCCAGGAATTTTCTGCAATATTTTGGCTACTCTAAGCCTGCTGCCTGTGTACGTGGTCACAAGTCAGACCAACACCCTAATAATAAGCAAAATATGAAATACCATGATAGCTTGAGATAAAACTCTACCACACACTCATGCACTCGTTGTTCTTTTTCCTTCACAGATAAATCATCAGCTGTTAGGGGCAGGGAGGAATTTATACCTTTTTTATCTCCTGGATCTTCCCTAACCCAGCACATTGCCAACACCATGTTAACGGTTTTTGAATATGCCCCTGAAGAACAAAGATACTCCTTTTGCCAGATCCCAGTATTTACAAGCAAGCCCAAATCTGTGAGAAAATTCAATTGAACGCAGATGGCAGGAAATTCCTCTAAAATGACAGTGGCCAAATTCAAACCACAAGACATGAAAATAACCCAACGTACTAGACATGAAGAACATATCTTATAGATTTTTCCTCATGCAATTCACAATCTGTGATTGATTACTGGGAAGACAGACTGCAGATTTATTGGACTTCTGTAGAACAAGTATTCCATTTGCAACAATTAAATCTTATGTGGTTGAAAAATAGGTTGGAGGAACCAGTGGATGGCTCTGACACTGAGGAATGCATTCCTAGGTTGTCCGTAAGACTGTAGCTTGTTTAATTTTTCACTACATCCCACTGTGCACTGATTTGTTAAGCGTAATTAAAAGGATTTTTTTGATACAGTGACAAAAAACCTCAAATTTTTTTGTCACTGTATCAAAAAACTTGACTAGAGAAATATTATTTGTACTATCATAACTTAATTTTTTCAACAACAGAAGCTGTCCATCTTTTTTGTGATTTAACAGCTAACTTACTCCTTTTCTGTCCTTAAAAAAAAAAAGGAGGTGCTACATACATGGCAACCTGCAGATGGAGGCTGGACAAACTAGTCATGCTTCAAACTCGTATGTGGAAGAAGATAGGAAGATGATGTAGTTTCCATGCCAAAGAGACCAACTACATATTGGTGGCTGGACTGAATTGGGAAATCACTGAAACACCAGGAATGTGTTCATCAAGAACACAGTTCTTCTCTCTGTGTCTGCTGTAAAACTGTGGCAACCTGAGGACAGAAAGGCTGGGTTTGATACCAGACAAATCCCACCAACCTGCATCACAAGAAACAGAACAGCCATCTTCTTTCCTTTTGCTTTGCCTCAAATCCAGGTGAGCAGGGAATTCTGAAGGGCAGCATTCACCCATTACATTGCTGCTACCACTTGTTTTTGTGTAGTTGTAGCAAATTTTCAGGATTATTATGGTTTGGTCAATACACAAATGAATTACTTGTCCTCCAGCTGTGGGCACTCTGGTTAGCTAATTAGAGACAGAAATGCTATCAAGCATTGATAACATTGCCAAGCAATGATATCAATGAACCAAGCACTGATAACATTGCCATAGCAATACCAGGAAACATGGGAAGACCTTGCTGAGGAGAGCAGGGATAAGGCTTGGAGCTACAAATGGGCATCCCATTAGGTACCACTCAGTGCCTCCATCCTGCTTTCTTCTGACCACCCAGAGGAATTCAGCTCCTTCCCCTCCATTCCCTGCCACAGCCCGTGCTAGGACAAGACAGGCAGCAGAGCCTTCCTGCTGGCCCTCGGGCAGGCAGGGGCTGCATCCTGCCCACAGACTGTGCTGTACACACAGCAGCAGACAGAAACCTGGCAGCCCCTTCACTCTGCACTGACCCCCAAAGCCCTCCCTGGCCTCTTTTCCAGCACATCCACCACCATTCATGGGAATTCTGCAAGGGCAGCAGAGATCCTTGCTGAGCCTGCAAAGGATACTTGTCTAATAGCACACAAAACAAACACAACCTATTATCAAATTAAATACTATTAAATACCTATTTCAATTAAATACCATCTCCCCTCCCAGGCACTGGGAGTAAAGGCAGCACCTGGGCCCTGATGAGGACTTGGCAGCCTCTCCTCCAGGCAGAAGGAGACAGGCAGTGTGGATAATCTGCTCTACAATAACCTGGTGAATTGCTCAAGCATGAACTGCCCAAGGATGTTGTTAGGCACCACCAGCTATGCTGATTTTATGAGCAGCAGTTGAGTTCTGTGCTGGGGCTAAGAATACCTCTTCTTTAACTTGTCTCCAGGTACCTTTTAATATAGCTATGAGAGTGGAAAACAATCTGCCTTGCAGACAAGCTTCCTCTCTCTCTGCCTTTATTTTCAACCTTCTCCCCACATTTTCATTTTCAAAATAATTCTTTAAACTCAAGAGTCCAAGGAGATATCTATGGAAAGAATAGTGAAGACATGAAGCAATTACGACTCAATCATGAAAATATAAACAAGTCTGATTCTGATCTTTCAGTAAATTTGTAGGGGTAGAAATACATGAAATCTATTGCAATTGTTACCAAAGGACAGTGGAAAATGCAATATCCAAATTCTAATTTCTATATCAGCTCCGGGCAGGATAATCTGTCAAATAACTAAATTCCAATGCTTTAAAAGTGCATCAAAAGGGATGCCTGTATAAAAAGGTGTTAGTGAATCCCTCACACTTGATATCTGAACGCTACCAAACCAGAGCACTGATCTGGGAGTAAAAGTAATGTTATTTTGACTCACTCATCTTCACTGAAGCCAATGAAAACCCTCCCACTGAGCAAAATCATACCCTTTTAAGGATGACAAAGAAAATCTGGTGAAGGTTGGCAGGAATGTGATATGATTAACATCTGCCTTTAGCATCCATGAGAGAAAACTGGCTCTGGGCCTGACCCTGTGCTTTAGGTGATACAATTTTTCAAGACTTTAGTTTTTTTAAAGACTGCTGGACCTATTGAATCCCGCTGCCTGACCTTGAATTTCTCTCAGTTACTCTGACCCTGTAAACTCACGCTCTAGCTGAACACAGCTGCCAAAAAAGCACCTAGTCTTAATTTCAGGAGGCAAAGAGCCTTCATATATTCCAGGGATGCTTTACATCTCTTATTAAGAATTTATTACTTTTTTTCATTTTATTTATTTGAACTCAGTTTCCAGCCCCCAGTTTTTGCTATGCCTTTTTTCTGCTACATTCTGCTACATCTGCCTTTATTGGTCATCGAGTCACTCAACTTTTCTGATAAGATAGAAGGTAAAGCACTCAGGTACAGGAATGTTTCTTCCTCTTTAAAGCACTTTCTCCAACTTGTAATGTTCTACTGGGAGCAACATAAAACCCTCTAAAACCTCAGTGTATGTACTGCCACTGCTGGCCAGAACTCAGAACCACCCCAGGAGTTCAGGTTTTCCAGGACAAGGCATCTCTCCTACTGCCCCAGCAGTATACAACACCAAGCTGTGCTAAAATGATTTTTTCTCAATGGGTTCCCACTTTTTAAATGACTGAAAATGTACCTGTTACACTACTCTGCTCTTGCCATGATGCAGCACTGAATCCACCTTCACATCCTGCAGGAAGTTCTACCAGCAATGGTTTAGGAGCTCCAGCCTCAAGTGTTAAAAGGTTTGACCACTGCATACACAAACCCACTGGATCCACCTCCTCTGGACTTGCTACTGTCAATTACTCTGAGACAGCACTTTTATCTGTTTAGCAAATGTTTGAGCAATATCCCACGATGTGTGTTGGGGGTTTTATGGCTTTTGATTGCTTGAAGGTTTTTCTAAGAAAACCTCAAGCCATTAACCTCATAACCTCAAGGAAATCTGACATCAGATTTCTTGGACAAGATGCATTTTCCTTACAACCACGCTAAACTAACTGCATGCCTGTTTTTCAATACTTCATCAAACCATGATACTGCAAAATAATAAGTCCCATTAACTGGTTCAACACCACCCCATGTGTTCATTTTTATATGTTTTGGTCCAAAATCCATTTCATGCTAGTTTTCACAGCGATTCCATCAGTAAAAGTTTGAGGCATAAGGAAAAAAGCCACTCCAGTGATGTGACACATCACCAGCAGTGTCCAACAACAGTCACAGAAGCCATGGCTCCTTAGTGCCAGAAACAAAACACACACCCACTGATTTTGTCCCCAGTGATCAAACAGAAAGGAGAAATGGGACGAGGTGGAGGAAAGGAGAGAAGTGGAGTGTGAGCCTTGCTCACAGTCTCAGTAGCTGCTCTAGATCCAAGGAACACACTGCAGAGCAGCTGGGGCTGTCAGAACCTCTCAGGGCTATTAAACACCTCAGGAAAGCTATCCTTTGGTTTTAGTAGTATGATTCATTTTAAGAGATAAGAAGATCTCTGAGATCCTCATTACCCTTTAATTTATTCCTCTGAAGCACCATTTCACAGTGAGCCTTGTGACTCCTTCTCCCATGCTCAGCTCTGAGCACAGGGTAGCAATCTCAGCTCCTGCCAGCACTGAGCTGCAGACAGGATTAGACATCTCCCAGCTGTATGCATCAAGAGGATGAACTCACTGCAGACCTCTGGGGTCAGCCTGGGCTTCATTCAAACTTGTGCAGGAGTCAGCAAAGCCAGCTGAGTCATAGGCAATCTGCTTCCCACAGAGCCATCAGCTTTTGAGGATGAAGCAGTTGCTACTGCTGCAACACTGATTTGTGTCACACTTCTGATCCCATGTGACTCACCCCCACGTTCCCCTCTTATCCCTGTAGTTTCTTTGTCCCAGTCTGTCTGCAGGCCATGCTGAGGGCAGCACAAGGCAGCTATGTGGCAATGGTTGTCCAGTCACTCACCTCCCACTGCTGAAGGCACCAGAACAGCTCCTGCCCTCAGAGCAGACACCAGGAGAAGGAGGGGATCACTCCAGCTAGTCAGAGAAACAGTAAGTATGGAGAGGAAAGGCCTATAAAGTGAAAAACTGACATTAGGTCTTGAAAAGCAAAGTTTCATTAATCTGAGGAGAAAAAATGGGACATGCATCCTAGGAAAGTGGTTGGAGGGAGGAAGGCAAGTAGACAGCAATGATACAACAGAACACACTGTTATTTGTTATTTAAAAAGGGAAGCACGAGTGTAAGTGCACAGGATGAAATTAAGGACAGAAAGCAGGGAAGTACAGTCAGGTCAGGGAGATCTATTCTGTTACACACAAGTTTCTCCAGAAAATACAATCCTTGGTCATATGGAGAAATCACTAGTAAACCTGCAGTACTGAGAAATTCCACAGTGGCAGAAGGAGCATTTAGTCAAACAACTCCTCTCGGGCAGAATTTAGGATAGACAATATCATACAACACTTCTGTACATAAGGATCAATAGGAATGGACAAAGGATCTGGGGACTCAGCCTCTGTTCCCCCACTTGCAAACGGGTAACTTCCTGCCACAAGGGTAATGCAAAGATGGAGATGAACCAGCAGAGCCTGCAATGCAAGATGCTGAGAAGAGCAGAGAATACTGTTGCTAAAATGAGAGGAAATCTAGTGGAGCATAGACAAGAAGTACCACCCAGGAGCAGAAAGAAAATGAAAAGGGTAAGGACCTAAAAATCATGACAAGCCCTAGAAGAGCTCTGCTGTGTCTGCAGAATTGCCTTGTTAAGCTCTTCAAGGGCAGCACACTTACTGTAAGAGATGTCTTAACTCGTGTGTGAATCACCTCTCTCTCCATTACCTGCTTCTTGTAGCAAAAAAAGAAAAAGAAAATAGGGGGAAAAAAAGGTGCATACTTCTGTCATGCTCTTCACACAAACTATCCACTCAGAGCTGTGCTGGCTGGACATTCACAACACAAATACTTTCCACTAATGTTGCTCATGGTGACAACCCCTTCAGCATCTTGCTGGAAGCCCTGTGGGGCAGCTGATCTATCAGGAAAGGTGAAGGTAAAATCATCCCCTACAGTCAGTGGCTTTGATTTCGCCAGGTTTTTCCTTCTCCTGCCTTGAGCTGCCCCCTGCCCAGGTTACCATGGATCTTGGTGACCCTGGTAAACACTCAGCTATTACTAGAAGAAGGATACAAACAACTGATCTGATTGACTGCATAGGCAATACTCACAACACCTTCCACACCCGGGTGAATAGAAATGCAACAGTGCCTGTGCCCACAGTGGGGTGGGATCTCCAGGATCTCAAGCCTGGAGCCAAAAGATACATCCACTGCATGAATTACAAATTGCTCTTTAGGGAAAACAAAACAAAGCAAACTCCACCTTTAACAAGTACTGATGATGCATATCTATCAGAGGTAAAAAAAAAAAATCAGAGGCAATTACAGATCCCTAGAGGGGATCAGATAAAAGTGAACAGGAAATAATGAGAGAAATTCCAAAATCCTGTAACCGGGAGGAAGATTTCTACAATGTGCTGTTCAAAGGTCAGCATGAACCAGCACAAGCAGCACAGCTGCATTTAAACCTTCACACATCACTGATGATCTCAATCTCATGCTGGAGCTCTGAGCTGCTCAGGTGAGCTGGATCCATCAGATCCATCAGCACAGGCAGATGGCAGAGCCTGGCAGCGCTGGGGAGCTGGGTGATGTTACAGCAGGGTTTGCTCTGACCGAGCACTGAGTCGCTCTCCCTGGGGTCACAGGGCAGGGTTAAGTCCAGCCTACAGCCGTGTCTTTGGTGACAATGCCCCTCTCTGTGCCACACAGCAACTGCTGGATGGGGCATCTGCTCAGCAGCCCCCGGAAGGGTCTCAAGGTCACGGAAATTCTGCCTGGTCACACCGCGGTGCTGGTTCAGTGGCAATTTAAAAGCAACATTCTCTCTCGAAGTACTCCTGACGCCATTCTCCTCTGCACGAGTAAACAACAAAGAAGTCATTTCAGTTTCTGTAAACATGTTTTTCTTCATGAGCTGGCTGCTTGGTGTGCATTACATGCCGTGCTGGCACGGGCTGAGATGTCTTACAAAAACGCTTTCCACTAATACTGGAATCTTTCTACTCTGAAGGAATGCTGGGTTGCACAAGAGAGGCATCAAGAATCAGTTCTGCCTTTTCCCCCACAATTTCAGATACTGAAGAATTGGTTTTATGTTAATTGCACATTCCAGTTTTACAAAGCCCTTGGGTGAGTCAAAATTTTAAAAGAACTTTTTCCCTCCATTTTTTCAGAGAAGAAGAAAATGATAGTATTTGAATAAAGCTAAATGAGTACTTATTAGGCTGAAATAGAGAACACTGATTGTTCCAGAACAGAAGAGCCAGATTCTGTTCTCACTCTAACTGAATAGATAGAATAAATACAGTGCATGCTATGAGAGCGAATGAAGGGAGATTTTTACCCTACAATTTTATACATAGAATAGAGCAGTAGGTAACTGGTGTAGGAACGTGAAAATAAGCAAAGCAGGAAAATACTTTGTTTAGCAAATGGAATGCTTTTCCACATCCATAAATTGGAGTTATGATTGACTCCACTCAAGTGTGCTTTCTTTCCCCTCTGGTCTTCTCTAGGCTTGATTCTTACAATTCTTTCAATTGAGCTGGCAGATGATGTCCCTGACATGATTTTGATGAAAACCTGTTAAAATAACTGTGTCATTTCTGCTCTCTAATAATGAATACTCTGAAGCTTCCATTTGGGATCTCCTGTCACATTCTGATAAGAATCCCTTTTCTTCCAAGAGAAGTGAGGAAAAGCAAGCAGCATTTACTTCAGACTTGTTGTGAGCTGAAAACTTCAATATACTAACCAGCACTGCAGCTAGACTGTGGATTTCCAAATGCTGCTGGTTCCCAAGATAAATGTAATATCAAACTTATCCCTCCCCTGAGCTGTCATTCCCCTGCCTGGTACAGATCACTGGTAAGTCAGCAAGGCTCTCCCAGACACTGCAGTAACCAACTGATGAAGAGGACATTTCACAAATACAGGGACTGTGGTGCACTGTGGGCAGTGGATCACAGAAGGAATTGGAATATAAGGTCCATTAAAAGTCAGCAGGATTTGTACTGTTCCATTTAAGAAATGTAATTTTTGGAGCAGTTTTGATTAATGTGTACTTTACTGTCAGCCTCTATAGAGATTCTCCATGTCCATAAAAATTCTTTATCCAGCCCTTTGTGCCAAAAAGTACCAGCCTGGCTTCAGCTGCTTTGATAGCTAATCAAAATCCTCAATTCACTACAGCCTACCCTGAACTTTACACTTAAATTCAGTCCTGCACTCATTCTCTCTAATTTGGGAGCACAAGAGCCTTTGACAAGAGTCAGGAGAGACATCCACAACTTCAGATCTTAGGTGTCTGAATTGACCTTTGGGAAATATCTTTGTCTTCTCACTAACTGCAGAACATGCCCACAGATCTGGCCTCTCAGCAGAAATGGTTTTAATTTTAAAGTCTAAATTTAGCTGGGATGCCACTAGTAAGATGTCTTAGTCCAGAGGGACTTTATGGTACATTTGATTATTCAACTGGAATATTTTTATCCCCACAATCACTAGCTCGCTTTGTTTGTTTTAAATTAATAAACACAGGCTACAATTTTCAAACGCACGTTTTGCAGCGGGCATCTAAAGGGGGAAAATTTCGTTTTCTGCGAAGCTGGCTTCTGCTGCCAAGCGCCTGAATGAAGACGAGGAGCGGGAGCCGGGTGCGTTTCGGTGCGGCGCTGCTGCCGGCAGCGACACTGCTGGGGCGGACGGAGGCTGTGCCGAGGAATGGCAGCGCCCCGAGAGCAGCGCCGAGCCCCGGGAGCAGCACCCCGAGAGCAGCGCCGAGCCCCGGGAGCAGCGCCCCGAGAGCAGCGCCGAGCCCCGGGAGCAGCACCCCGAGAGCAGCGCCGAGCCCCGGGAGCAGCGCCCCGAGAGCAGCGCCGAGCCCCGGGAGCAGCGCCCCGAGAGCAGCGCCGAGCCCCGGGAGCAGCGCCCCGAGAGCAGCGCCGTGCCCCGGGAGCAGCGCCCCGAGAGCAGCGCCGTGCCCCGGGAGCAGCGCCGTGCCGCGGTGGCCGTGCCGCGGTGGCCGTGCCGCGGTGGCCGAGCCCCGGTGGCCGAGCCGCGGTGGCCGAGCCCCGGTGGCCGAGCCGCGGTGGCCGTGCCGGGGTGTCCGAGCCCCGGTGGCCGAGCCGGCTCCGCGCGTCCCGGAGGCACCGACAGGAACAGCAGTACGAGGTTTGTTTTCTACCCCCGTTCTGCCACAGGGAACGAACGGCCCTTGCTCTGCTGCTCACGCTGTCCTCATTACCCACTCCCGGGATCAAATCCTTAGGTCGCTGTGTACATGATCTGATAACTGCAGGCAGCTTTACAGCCCAAAGCGTTTCACGCTGCTCTGAGATGTCACAGGTACTGTAACTCAACTCAGCTCCCCGATATCACCTTTCCAGCATCCATTATCTTATCTATTATCTTTGCTCTTTAGTCTTAAATGAAGTTAATTCCAGTCAGACTGCAGAATTTACTACAAAAGCATCTTATTTCTTGCGACCACATTCTTTGGGCCACCAGAGTGCTTTATGCCAGATGTGCAGCTCTGTACACAGTAATGGGCTTCATGAATTATAAACCTTTATGAAGGAGTAAAACAGTCTCTCAACTGCCCCTTGAAACAGTGAATGAAAAGGGAGCAGAAGAAACATCTGCCCACTGGGCTCATGTCCATGCTGTGCTAGAACATCTCATCACCAAGATCAGCTTGGCACTGCATACAAGAAACAGCTGTAAAATGCTGAAGGAGAAATCCTTGTTTAGAGTGCAATTAGAATGTGCTTTTCTTGCTTAAACAGATTGTGATGTGAAAATAAATATACACAGGAAAGCTCAGATTTACTGCTCTGTTAACTAGACAGGTCTCCTATGGCTTGGATCATTCAGTGACAGCCCTGCCCTCCCCCTACACTCCTCTCTGTTCTCAGCCATCAGTCTATAGATGGGGATCACCATATTTCAAAACATCATCTTCTGTCTTTTTGTCCTTTGGCATGATGCACTTGCCATTTCTTTGCCTCCCAACCTGAACATCACTTGTATCTCCTCCCCTCAGGAAGGCCACTGAATTCCCCTGGTGCAGATTAAGTTATCCAGGAGAAAAGGTTTTATGCTTGGAACATGAATACCCCACAACAAAGGCCCCATGGCAGTTGTGTACCTCTATAGAGAATTACTGGCTCCTCTTTCATTTATTCAGTAAAAGATCACCTGTGATTACCCCCAGTGTGCCTGCACACCAGACAGTACAAGAACATTAACTCACAGTAACTCTGATATGCCCAGAGTAGGACAAGCTGACTCCACACCCTTTAATACCTCCCTGAACATGTCTGCATGCCTAAACAGCCATCAGCACTTCAGGAAACCTCAGAGATGTCCCCCCTTTTTACCTGGGCAGAATGTCCTAGAAAAGAAAAGGGAACAAATGGGGCTAAAAGCTTCAACTGGAGATGCTTTAATTACTTTTTGCCAAGCTCAAAACTGTTCAAATTCAAAGAGATATGGATAATGACAATATTTTTAGAGCTCAGCTTTTTGCTGATATTCACAAATTTTCACTGCCACCTGCCCTCCATAGCTCCTAAGAAAAATAAAGCTCCTCTTCCAGATGCTTTTGTGTGATTTTAGAAGTCTCAGTATATTCTTTCTTTCAGCACTTGACACAATATTCAGTAATTCATAGCCTAGCTACAGCGACCTTATTTCTCAATTATTTAAAATATTTCCTTTCTCTTCCCATGAAGTTTCAACCTGAAACAATCTGGTTCCTCACTCAGACTAAAAATGAAATACAAGGATCAGGTTGGATAAGGTATGAATGGAATAAATACACAAAAGCATGCCTGACTGAATGAAGTACTTATTTAGATGGGTACATGGCCATGAGCTGCACCCATGATTTTCCAACATGTGTGGCTGGTGAACAGGCTCTACTTCCAGTCAGAAAAAAACCTGGGATTTGGCCCCCAAACCACTCCTTTATCAAGTACCTAAAATTACTCCTTTTGGTTATGGACTATGGACTGTTTCAGTCCATGAAACCTCAGATGGCACATGCCCATGCTACAAACTCAATGGAAGAGGACTCAAGGGCTGCAAACAAATGGAAATAGCAAAAAACCCTCTGTCCAATGTATCCATGGCTACCCTTTCCCAGGACTGCAGTTAAACTCCAGCCAAAAGGGACACTGTACAAACAAGGGGACAGCAGACATAAGCAAAGGCAGAGAATGCACCTCAGAGTAAGAGATCCCACAGAGATCTGGAACTTTATTTCAAACCCAGAAATAACAGGTGGTGACCAGGCTACATGATGAATGGTATAAAGGTAATCAGGGAATAATTAATTCTCACCTCCTTGTATCACAAGAAGATGATCAACAAGAATTCAGCAGAAAGGAACCACCCCATAACCACAGCACTGCAGCACCTGCTGAGACACCCAGGATCACTGCAGGCTGAGGTGGCACTCTCAATTAGATGGGCAAGGCCTTTATTTCTGCTATTCTAAGTTATCACTCCTAAAGGAAAAGGGCTTTTTTTTTGCTTTTTTTTTTTCATTTCTGAGTTGTTTAGAAGCTAAGAGGGCTAGAGCACACAGGGCTCCTGTCACCCAGGGAACAGACAATATCCTCCCAGGGGCTGGTCAATAATCACAGCTGTATTAACTGGCACCAGCTAACAGTTACCTTAAGCAATAAAACAGTCTCAAAGCTGGAAGAGTCCATTAGAGAGCAATTACTCAGAATAACAGGGAAGGTAATAATTTTCCATATCATACCTTCAAACTTTAAGACACATGGCACTGAAATCCAGTACAGCTCAACTGTAAATCAACTGTGCATCACAGGACTATTAAATGCTTTCAAACTGTTAAAAAACTGTTTTCCCACCGCTTGGTACAAATTGAATCAAGATGTATTCACAGCTGTATGGTTATCAGAAGGAATAATAATTTATTTTTTCTCCATTTCAAAATCAATTTCTATTGGCATATCTAATTTAATAGATTTTTTGGTGCAGTTTCACAGAATATGGCTGAAATGCAGGAAAGAAAAATGGCTGTTGACACCTCAAGCAGGCATCTTTAGTCATGAATGGAAGCTTATTGTGCAATAAAAATAAAAGATCCAAAAAGATCTTTAAAATAACTTGTAAAGCTTTTTGGAAAGCTCACAGTGATGAATTTGCTGCTTGTTTACTAAGAAAATCCAGCTTAGATTTAAGATGAAAGCAGTAGAGAAACCAGATGTTAGGACAAGTATCTGAACCTAACACAGTGCAAAAACAATTTAGTACTCATGTGTTTAATGATTCCCCCTCACACTTCTCATTCCATTTTGTCCATTTTGACTTCCCTGGAGCATGATGGCCTCTTAAAATTATCTCGTCCTACCCTAAAGGTCATGCTATAAAATTCAAGTTTGAGTTTTATACCAGCATTATACTTGATTTCAATCCTGTGACAACTTTCCATCAGAACAAGAAGTGACAAATTTCCTTCCCTAACATGTTATTAAACGTTGTGCAATCCAAGCAGTAAAATACTACCATGGATTATGGAGCATTCCACTCACCTTCCTGTAAGGTGCAAAGGAGAGGAGGCACCAAATGCAAACATCATGTGGCAGTTCCTGTGTAATCACAATGTGTCAGCTTTTAGTGGGGAGTTTCACTAAAATACAACTAAGCTATGAAAAACCATCAGAGAATACTGTGAATATTGTGAATACATATGTTAAAAAAACTAACTAGAAAAAAGTGTGATAGCCAGACAGGTGAAGGACTATAAAACATGAGTAGTAATTCAAGAAGTCCCCAGACCTCACACTATTAGTGGCAGGAAGTTTGACTACATGCTTGGCTCCTTCTGCTCTTCCTTCAGCATTTGCTGCCACTTCCATTAATTTAGAGAATATTGAACTTTAATCCAGTATGAGTGTTTATACATCAGGGAGCATCAATCAAATTTATCTGTCTCATGGAAAAGAGATTAGAAGGATCCCTAAGATATTATCTTTGCAACTCTGTAAATTGTGTCCAAGTCTTCCCCAACAGAAATCTCCCCAGGCAGGTGAAGATTTCAAACTCTCTGCCCTTCAATACATCAAGCTCTCACACTGATCTTCAAGGGCTGATCCAGCTGTGTGACAGTCCCAACCATGCCATCTCATGGTGCTGAGAGCCAGGAGTTCTACTGCCTTTCCTTCCCAAGTAAATTCAAGTCTATCATCTCTTACTTAGCTCAGCATTGCCTCCTAACAAGTAAAGCTGCAGTCAAACCTTGTACCTTGGCACACAGAAATCAGGAAAAATGTTCCTCACCAATTTATTTTAAAATTATTATTATTATTACTAAAAGTAACTGTGAGTGGCAGTCATGTTTACTGCCAGAGTCATCCCTGAATTCACCTTTCAGATCAGGGGGAAATACTGTAGTGGCACTAAATGGCTGTGCTGGCTCTAAATCAGACCCCACCTTGTTTTGCTGTGTAACATACACAGAACAAGCACAGTTATGTCATGAACCATTTAATGAAAACCGAGGGCACACCAAGTCCTAAACCACACTTCCATGATCCCAAGCCTTCATCTTGAAGAAAAGCATTACTAATCACTTGGTGTTGTGGAGACTAACAGAAGGATTTGAGCTGCATCAGCCTCCAATCAATCTGGGATCTAATATCAATTCTCCAGAAGCCTAAAAGCATCTGAATAATTTTAGGTAAGGCTTATCTTTGCCTTTACTACAGCAAGAAAAACAAAGTTCTGAATCCAGATCTCGGAGTTTTTCCTAAAAATTTATTTCTGAGACATACATCTCAGAGAGGAAAAGAACAGGACTTCTATACAAACATCTTTACAGTCTCCTTTTACACAAAGGCCTAAACCACTGTGTTATCTAGGTATACCACAAATACAGATTTGAAGCCTCTCTATCATGGAATGCTAAAATAAATAGCTGAGTTGAATTTTTCTGCTGGAAAATAATCCTATTAAGTACAGGTGGGAAAACAATATTACTTTTTGCAATCAATAGGGTCAATCTTCAACTTCAACAATTGATTATGTCCATACAATCAATCACTGCAGGACCATGGGTTTTATGGAAGTCATGACAGAGTTATGCCAGCAGGGAACAAGTCCTCTGCACAAAGGATGTGCTTTTTCCTCTGGTTCTCAGACAATCCATTTTTCCACAGTCATCAAGGTAACAGTTTTAGCCAATACACAGTAAAATTAAAAATATTCTACTTTTTGCATTAGCTACATAAAACAAATAAAACTCTCATTAATCTTTTAACTATTTGGAATTTTATAGTTTTTTTTTTTAACTACACCTTTGAAAAGTCACCTCAATTTTTTTAGAACATTTTTCTCCAATTCTGCATTTTTAAAAGGTACTTAAAATGCAGATCAGATTGTGTCTTTTGATACTAAGTTTTGTAGCTGTCACATTGCTTTGATTATTTCTAACATCTGGGATCAGCATGTGCCATTTCAAGGCATGAAAAAGACTGTACAATAGAACAGTCAGTTCTGAGCAAGAATTCTGCAGCTTGCACTATTGATGCTACGCACCTCAAGAGAGTCAAAGTGCACTGAAAGTGCTCCAAAAGCACATTTCTTCCTGGCTTTTCTCTAATTCCAAGCTCTGAAGACATAAGCAGTCAGCCAATAAAGCCTTCTAGCATCAGCTCCTAAATTCTACAAAAGGCATGTTGGGTGCATCAGCATTTTTCTTACAGCTGGACTCAGGATCTGCCTGAGTGAGCAGTGCTGCAGAGCTCCTCATGTGTTTTTGTGATGCATGTGACTTGCCATGGGTGCAGACACTTGTTTCTATGTGAAACTGTGAAGAAGGGCAATGGGAAGAGACAGCTTTAGTAGAAAAGCTGATAAACTGTTTTCTCTATGAATTAAAGTCACCAAGATCAGCCCCTTGGGTGTGCACTTTGCTGTTTTCTTTCATTCAAATGAGTAACTTTTCAATGTTGTCTGCTGTTCCTTCTCCCATGGAGCCAAGGGCTCTTGAAAAACCCTGTGAGTGGATGGATGGGCCTTCTCTGCATCCACGTCCAGATGCCTCTTTTTTCCCAGCTGGAAGAACAATCCAACATGGCCTTTCCACTTACGCCTGGCTGAAGTTTACTGTCCATGTCTCCCATTTCTTCTACACTATTGTCCTTCTCTCAAAAATGGCTGTGTTCCCTGTGTTCCCCAGGGATACCCAGGGTGTGCTGTAGGTCTGGCCAACTTCCTCTAGTCCTCCCATTTTTTCCTTCTGTCGCCAAGCTCCTCTGCATGAGGAGTGACCAGCCAGGCAATGGTGAGACCATCATCTTTTTAGTGACCTTTTGCAGCCTGAAACCCCACACCCATGAAATTAAAGGGTTTCATGCTTCCCTTATAGATGTTTTAGTTTTCTGTTGGAAGGTATTGCTCTTCTTCTACAAATGCTGCAGTAATTCTATAAAACTTTCATTTTTCCAGACAGGATTACCTAATGGATAAACAAACCACTATCGTGCTGTATCACTGTGCTAGTAGTGATTGAACAAGCACAAAAATCACACAGTGTAACTTCCAGATGCCAAAATGAAAATCACTTAAGGTTTCTGATTGCTGGGCAAAAAAAAAAAAAAAAAAAAAGAAAAAAGCCACCAAACTTTCAGCAAGATTCAGCAAGATTGGTTGAAGTTCTATCCGATGTTGTCTGCAGCAGAATCCAACTACAGCTCATCAAGAAAAATATTATTTCTTTACTTGACTGGGTGCTCAGATCCCTAATTTGAGGATTTTTAAGTTGTCTGGCTTGCAAGGTGGTCACAGCACACAGGGCTTCTACTGTTGTTGCTTGCACCAAAGAACTGCACTTTTGACTAACTGCACAGATGAAGCTGTTATGCCATCCATGTTTTCCAGCTGGGAGAAAAAACAATCTTAAAATCTATCTGAGATCATTGCAAAGCAGCTGATACCGTTCAGAAGACCACAAACATGTGGGTGAAATGCTAAATTTTCAATGCTCTTTAAAGAAAAAAGAAAACAGGAAGATCCTTATGAAAACACTAAGTGGAAGATATTATCTTGCCTGACAAAGGCTTGCACTGCAAGACCACTAAACTAAAGAAACTGAAAATATACCCTTTAGCAAAGCATAAAGTTGAAATCAATCTTAACCGTCTTGTTTGCAAACGGAATCTGATCCTCATATTTCAAAGTAGCTGAAAATGACTCAAGACAAATTCACAAATCCAGTTACTCAACATGAGATAATGGAAATTATGGCTCTATAACTCATAAGGGATGCTTCTCAGAAAATTTCTGGAAAGTGCTGTACAATTATGGATGATGAAACAATGGATTTCTCCAAAAGACAGCTAGTGGTTTTATGTCTGCAGTGTGTGGATGACAACAGGAACATTCATACAGAGTTCACCAGATCCTGCTATACTTGTGATGAAATCTCATCAGTAATTACAATGTTGTGTGTGGATCTAAGGGACATCAGTGGTATGGATAATGCTGCAGGGGTGCTGTTAATATGGCAATCTTTGCAAAAGCCTGACTGCAGAAGGAAGAACTGTAAGTCATTAATACTCACTGCACAGGAATTTTTCCTTATCTAAACAGACATTTCTGAAAACACTTATCTTTTCTGGAAATTCCCAAAAGGGGTGAAGCATATTAACAAGGATTTGTTGCAGACATCACCTTGCCTCTGTGCCTTCTATCTAGCAAGAGGAATCACATTCTGAGGACTTGGCACACATGAAACTTGGGAAGATGTAAAAAGTACAGTGAAAGATCCTGCATTAATAGCACAGCAGCTGAAATGGGAAAGCCTAATACCCCCTTTGGCACTGAATTAACAGAATCCTGGCTATGGTAAACAAGCAACCTTTTCACAGCCCTGCACGGCCTGGATATATTATTAGAGAAAGCCACTTTCTTACACAAAGACATGAAATGCCTTCAGCCATCCAATTGGGATAAAAGTTACAACTTGTTTGTATCCAATGGCTTTTCACCAAAGATTGCTGGAGTGCCCGAACGCAGTTACAGAAAATTAGAAGGGAGTTGTCTAAGTGTATCTGTGCTGAAGTAATGTTTTTATAGCACCCAGTATTCAATCAATTTGAATGCAGAGGCTTAGAAAATGATTCAAGATCTTTAAACTCACATAACAACTCCAAACAAAACAGAAATGCAAAAACGAAAAAGCCTTCAAGTGGCTGATTCTGATTTCAGCTGTAATTGCCTGATTACTCAGAGTCTTCTGCTGCAAGCCAACTGTAAGCTCACAGGAAGGTCCTTGTAGTCTGTTCAGCAGTACCTAAGCTGGCTCTGCCAAGGCTGGAGTCCAGAACTGCACAACTAATTTTGGTGTTACCAGCTGTCAGTGCTGTGAGCAAGCTCAGTTCTAACACTGTCATGTTAAAAACTGAGCTTCAGTCCAGGCTGAGTCACTTACTGCTCCAAGGTTTTGTGGTTTTGAAAATGAGAATAAAACTGATGACCTAGAGCTTACAGGTATTTTGGAAGAACTCGTATCAAGAAATTGGGGCAAATAGGGGTGACTAGAATTTTGGGCTATAATTATAATAATCCCTTGTTCAAAGGGATTAAAGACCCCAGAACCTCAATTTATTTGTGTCTCTGGTGGTTCTAGAGCTAAAGCCTTTGAAGTTCACACATACCATGAAAGGGACATTGCTTCAATTCTTATAAAACTTGCAGTTACTAACACCCTAAATTTTGCACTGAGATGCTCAACTTGGTCAAGACCATGTACCACTGTTTTTAGAGCCACAATGACTACTCAGAGCTAAGATCAGAATATCTTTCAAGGCATTTTTTGTTTAGAAATACTGATCTAGACTCCCTCATTCCCTGCTCAGCCTGACACCAGAGGAAACCCTGAGAAAGGGCCAGTCTCCTAGAAATAAGAGTGTCCATTACATACCCAGTATTTCTGTCCCTGTAGGACATCTCCCTAGACTGATGCCTTGACTCTCTTTGCCAAAATGGAAATGCTTAAGATACACAATGCTTGATCCCTCTGTGTCCCCCAGGAACTGCTTCAACATGAACAACTCAAGGAACTGATTTGGGTTCCCTCCTCCCTCTCAGTACAGAAAACAACAAATACAAAAAATCCTCATCAAGTAGTTTGTCAGAAACCTTTGGCTTTATCATCAGAACATATATTTGTATGATTTGCAAGTATTCCTTCCTTGTAAGAAGTCTGACTTCATAGTTCAGCACAGTTTGATCCAAAGATAGTTGGCATCTTTACAGTGAGTAGATAAGTAATGTTTTCATGCAATGTGACAGTAGTTACTGTGCGAATAGCAGAGTAAAGCAATTGACTCTCCTGATTTATTACAAATGCTATCAACACAAAATTCACAGTAAGACTTTCATTATACTATGTTTTCTGTATAAACATCTCCATGGGTTTTGTCAATCCATTTTACATCCAAAAAAACGTAACAGCAGGGATGCATAAAATATAAATATGTCTGAGTCTGTATTTTGACTATTTCTAAGAAATATGCTTTAAGCAATTAAAATGATAAATAGAATAGGAAAGGAAGCTACTTCATTGTTTAAATCCAACATTTCATGCTCAAATGATTTCACAGGATCTCTCTTTTCTTCAAATTGTCCTTCCATTTACCTGGACTTTGCCCTGCCCCCAACCCTGGAGGAAATGAACTACAGACAGTTTGGGGGGAGATCAGATTTATGTGTCTTAAACACCATAAAGACTTATTATATATTGCAGACAAAAGTTAGACAGCTCCTGCCAAAATCCCAGTCTATACATCCCTAGCTGCAGACCGAGTTGGTGCCATAACCTGCAGTTTGGAATGTGTTTAAATCAGGCATTACCCAAGGCACAGATCAGGTGCTTCCAACCACCCAAAGAAGTGTGCACTGAGTGCAACTGTGTGGATACTGCTGGCTTTACACAGTTACAGTGCAATGGAGAAATCCACATCATCTGGTTTATGACATCTGACCCATCTGTAAGATCAACCCTCCAGGGCTTTCTGGAGAGGGACCACTCCTCTCCTAACAGGCATCTTCAATTCAAAAAGGTTCAATCTGAGTCTTTCTCTTACAAGGTCAGATTTAAAGCTGGGCTTTCCAAGGACAAAACTGAAGGCCAGACACAAAACATGTCACTGTGTTCACACACCTGTCCGTGTGTCAGGTGAGGATGAAGACTGAATACCCGGGAGGGAGCAGTCTGCTTGGGCATTTACATGAGCAAACTGGCTACAGTCCACTGTCATGTTTGGCTGTCAAGGTGGGAAAATTCAGTCCTCAATGAGACAATGCTTTTGCCTTAATTGTGAAAAACTTTACGCAGCATTCAGGATAGATTTTCAAATATCACTTCCCTGGACGGCAAGACATGAGACATTCATTAACTGCAGTGTCAAACAAGCAGATGAAAGTTCTATCACTAAGTATTTTTTCCAATTCTACGATTCTTTCAACAGCTACAAGCAAACAGTAGCACTCTTGTCCATCAGGAAGAGTCTGTGGACCAGACAGATCCTATTGGCTGGAAATCAAGATAGCTCCCATAGAGATTTAAAAAAAAAATTAAATTGACTCTATTCTAAAACCTTAAAGACATTTGTTGGCAAAGAAAGTATACATACTGTGCTTGCATCTGAAAAAAAGATCTTGCAAATGTTTACTTTGCAAAACAGCCATTTCTTCTACTCCCACTTTCACATCTGTATGGCAGCAATAAATTGAAGTATTCATTTGCAAGTTATTATTTTTAAATACAGGTAGGAAGTTGCAGGCATGATTGTGGATGCTGATACAATAGTCTTCTAGAAAAGTAGAACTTCTGTAATCACCACAGACTCTACCTTTAGAGTCCTACGATACCTTGGAGTCACACTCCTTTTTTATTTGGCTTATATATTTACTTGCTTACATATCTAAGTGAAATACAAAGATGAGAGCTGGGAATTCCTGTAATTATCAAGAAGGATTAAAAATAACCCCAAACAAAGAGCGCTTTCCATACCTTTCCTTCTTTGTGCTGTTTCGTGCCTTCTGTGGGCCAAAACTCCATTTAAACTCCACCATGAGTGGTAGGAGGGAAAACAAACACTCAGAGGGTCTAACTAGGACATTTATTTGTATTTCAGAGACAAGGATTGAGCTAATAATCTATAGTAAAAGTCCATCAGGAGGGCAGAAAGGTTCTCTTTACGGGAGGTCAGTAAAGCTCACTCCAGCACAGTATTGTTTGTTCAGACAGCACGTCTGGTTTAAGATTGTCAGGTTATTCTTAAAATAATTTCATATGATCATCATGAATGGTCACTGTTTGCTACTCAGATCTCCAGAAACAGGAGTCACAAGAAGAGATCTTATTACTCATTACTGCGAACAAAACAAAGCAAAACTCTCTCTCTTCTGCAGTGGAAGGAACCACACATAGGCAGTCAAATCTCCTTAGCCCCAAAGGTGTCTGCTGCTGTGATCTTCAATAGCTGTGATCCAGGGCATGGCTCTTGGGCCAGACCCCAGCAGCCCAATCTCTCTGTAAAAAGCAGCTTGCAGCATGCACACAGCCAGTGAAGCGTGCCCAACCTACTCACACAAAACAGCTCTCCTGTCACTGCCTTGTTTAGGCCTAGGTCCAATGACAAAACATTCTGCTAATGAAAACAAAACATGACACTCAATCCTGCCTTCCCACAGGCTCAGAGTGAAATGCTGCTTTGCAAAGTAATTATTGCCACCATTTTAGTCATGACAAAATGAGAGTTTGATTCCAAAAACTAATCTCTTGGTTTGAATGAAATTAATCACTCTTGTGTCACTCATGTTCAGAGAGGAGGTTTGTCTTTATTAGGCTGCAGTGTTAAATCAGACACTCATTGGAAAAGCTTCCTTATCTATTCCAAAAGCCAAAATTAGCATAGACACAGAACTGGTGCTCTCATACTGGATAATGCGATAGGGCTCATCCTCAGAAACAACTATTACAGAATTACAAACATTTTCTACTTTTAAATGAGCATAAGGTGGCAGGAAGGACATTCATCCTGTTTCTGTCAGGCCAACACAGCTGTTCCCTGCTGTCCTCAAACCAAAACCTCTCAGCAAGCAGAGCAGGCAGGACCTCTGGGAGCTCCTTGCCAGACCCCAGGCTTTGCTGAAGAACCCGAGCCCTGGGCTGCAGTGAGTCAGATGAAGTAACTTCTGCAATGCACTTCAGTACTGACCCTCCCAGAGCCTTTAATATTCAAGTTTCCAACTTCCACTGGACACAACTGCTAGTATTAAGTGAGACTTCAAGGGAAACACCATCTCCAGAGTTCTCCAGAGACTGCAATGAATCTGCACAATCCAGGGAAGTACCAGGAAGCTGTGACTTCCTGCCTTTTACAGGTGATGGAAGACAAGAGGCTCAGGAAATCCACCCAGGGCAGGCTGCAGGACTGTGTTCAGAGTCCTGTTCTCCCTCATGTGCACAGTTCTCTCTAGCTACTACTCCCTGTGCTATTCCTCAGAACGTACAGAAGAAAGAACAACTTTGTTCTTAAGCAAGTCAGTCTTCATCCCAACTTGTGCAGAAGTGGAACAGTACTGCTAGGGACCGGGATGGGAGCAGCTGCTCCGTATATTCACATAATCAAGATATCCAAATGAAAACATGCGGTTGTAACGGTTGCCATTTCTGCCTGCTAATTTTTCCCCTGTTACTGCATTCATAACTCAGCCTGCCTGACATGCGTGTGTACATGACAGTTTTGTATTTGCCAGAACACTTACAAATCTTTCTATAGTCAAAGTATCTCCGGGCCCCTACTGAGAAGTAGTGCCCTTTGTTTAGATAGCACACACAAGCTTAAAGACAGTTCCTCCCAAAGGAATTTCAAAAAGAAGTGGGTGAGGGAGGGAAAGAGGAGAACTGAGGTACTGGGAGTTCAAGTAACGTGTTCGCAGTTGAACAGCAAGCCTGGAGAGAGTTGGGAATTAAAGCCAGACCTCCCAGGGCCCAGCCCAGTGCATTAACCACTAGACCCTCTTTCGTGAAAGCCTACTCCCACTTTCAATTGCATAGGAAATTGGAGCATTGAACTAATACTTGGCACCAAGCATCAATACTGATGGATCACTTAATTTCCCAATACCTCAAATCATCACTACGCACATCGTGGTCTCTTGCTCCACAGTATATACAATATATAGTCTATTTTCACAAAGCCACAAGTAATTGTTGCTTCATCTGTTAAAGAGTATTTTGGCTGAATAGAGGTTTTTTGTTTTGTTTTTGTTTGGAAATCCTGCCAAGAAACCCTCTTTGGTGGATAGTAACACATTTAGGGACTTGTTACATTACAAGTTAAAAGGAAAACTTGATTAAAAATTATATCAAACAGAATGGAGTTGGCTGAAGAATCAGAGCATCAAAGAATGGGAATCTTTCCCAGTAAGGCCAAAGTTACTGCCCAGGGTCCATGGCAAACAATGGAAGTATTCATCAGAAGCAGTGCACCTTCCCCGGTGAATGTTTGTGAGAACGTAGAAAAGCAGAGCTGGCCCTGGTATCAACAGGCCAACTCTGTCTTAGAAAAAATTACAGTCCAAGTCAGTCACAGTGGCCACAATGCATTTCAAATTTCAGCTGTCCTTCACAAAATCAGGCAGATCATGTTTCCTGAACAACTCAGAGTCAGCCCACAGGCTTCCAGGGCAGCTCTTGCAGAAGGCAGTGCCTGAGGGTTTCACATCTATCCATGTATACACACACAGACATCCCTCATGAAGATTTCTGAGGCTTTCAGGAGACCTGAACACATACCAAGTGCTGCCAACGTGAGCCAAAACCCACAAACTCCAGCTCTAGGAAGGAGTACACACTGTGCCATTGCTGGAGCAGTAGACAGCAGCTTATCACAACTGCCCTGGGGATCTGCAGGTCCCTGAAATCTCAAGAGGTTCTTCCATCTTGTTGCTGTCTTTGTAAAAACCAGGCAATGATTTCGATTTCATACACAAGAATCTCTTGGATTGGAAGATGCCTTTGGTTTAAAACAGAATCCAAGCCAGCTGTAGGTAACATCAGCAGCTCCCAGCACCAAGCTGCAACAGCTCCATCACCTCAGTAATGCAGCCAGCTCCTTTCACATTGTGGTTTGACCACAGATGTAAAAATTCTACTCAATGGGGATGAATTTAACAAGGAAAGGGAAGAAAGACAACCACCATTTTGTGAATTTAAAGGAAGGCACAACACTTCTGCAGGCACTGCTGAAAGTGTGTCTGTTACCTGTGGGTAGGAAAGCCATTCACTTCCCAGTCACCAGAAGAGCTGAGCCCACGTCACACAGAGCTGATCAGACGGTGAGACACTGGGGTCCCTTCCTAGCTGCAAACCTCTGGGAAAGGACCCAGTTTCCCTGCATCACACCAAGAAGCTGCTCTTGGAACTGAAGTAAAGGATCAAGGATTGAGACATTCTAGGAAAAAAAATCTGCTGGCCTGCTTCAGAGGGAAAGATGTTCTGAGTCTGTGCAAAAATATAGTGGATTATTGTACAGATCTGTACAGATTGCTGAGTGCAATGGATTACTGTACAGATCTGTGAAGATTGTTGTGTGCAGTGGATTATTGTACAGATCTGTACAGACTGCTGAGTGCAATGGATTATTGTACAGATCTGTGCAGATTGTTGTGTGCAGTGGATTATTGTAGAGATCTGAGCAGACTGTTGTGTGCAGTGGATTATTGTAGAGATCTGTGCAGATTGTTGTGTGCAGTGGATTATTGTACAGATCTGAGCAGACTGTTGAGTGCAGTGGATTATTGTACAGATCTGTGAACCCTTCCATGTGGATCCATGCAAGGCTGAACTGCTGTGCTGCCATCACCAATGTGCTCTGTGCATTACAGACGTGCAAATCTGAGGATTTGCTCATCTGTCCATGTGGTCAGATCACCACAGCTCAACAGCTGAGCCATTCTGGCTGCTCATGGAAGAAGCATTTTTAGCCTGAAGCAGGTGTGAGATCATTCCTCCAAATATTTTTGCCATGGTGAGCCAAACTCAGTTATATTGTCTTTCCTTTCCCACAGGCCAAGAACACAGTAGGGGACAGCCATCACAGTGTAGCTGGCACATGGGAATTTTGATTTTGAAAATGAACAATAGTTAGAAAAGCAGAAGACATTATCCACTGCCTCTGCAAAAAAAGAAAATAAACCCCAAACCTGTCTAAAACCCAAACTTGAACATTAAACAGGGGTGTCAAATAATGTCACAATTTTAACCTGAGGTTGAAAAAAAAAAAGAAAAGTCAAAAAACCAAGAACACTTTTAGTGACGAAGCCCAGGACATTTTACAGAAATCCCAAGGCAACATGAAGAAGAGCAAACAACAAACTGTGAGCACAAGCTGCTGCCAGTGGCTCAACTCAATGAAAACTGTGGCTGTATATGTGAAAGAAAGATCAGGACACTTCTTCACAGCTTTAATGGAAGAAAACATAGATTTAGACATCTGTAACAGTTGAACAGCCACTGGTCTAGTTCCAGCTCTCCATTTTTTTTTTTTTTTCCACACTAAGCTGATTTTTATAGCAATCGAATAATTTTCCTAGCCTTCACTGCATGCTGCAAACATCGGTGCTACAGCATGGACATTATGACTTTAATAAAACTAGAAGCAGCTAATGGTTAACAATAAAAAATAATATTTTTTCTTCAAGCAATTAAATTGTAATATAGGGCTCTCTAATTCCTTCCTGTCTGGTCCCACGGGCCTAAGAATAAGGCAACACAAGAAATAAATAATGTGTTGCTGTTACACTACTTCAACCAAGTCTTAAAGTCTCTACAGGAGAAATATTGTCTCCCTCATTAATTCTGAAATCCCTTTTATGGTTTCATATATCAAGTTACCTTTCTGCTAACCTTTTATTTATCCGCTGGTTTACTGCTTTATATTTCCAATTCAGCATTATTTTAATGAGTAATTTGGCTTTGATAAGTCTATGACACATCACAGACAAATCCATGTTACATTTAGCCCAGCAAACACTCCAAAATAAGCAGGCACCCAACATTCAAAGAGCTTGCAACATTTTGCAATCACACCTTAGTTAGTTCATTAGTTTGTTTTTATATATTCCCTTCCAAATGCAAGTAACTTCCCAGCTCACTTTAACAAAGAAGTACGAGCAGCAGACAAGAAAGGGATTGTCTTAGGAGGGAGGGGTCAATAAGCATTTAGAAGTAAGTATTATAGTATCACACTCTGATTTCTAAATCAGACCCTGAATAACCTACACTGAATGAAACAATCTCAAACCTGCAAATTCAACATAATCTGGAACTCCACTTAATCTACTACTGGGGAAGCTGTAAAGGATCTAGGCAAGATCAGTCCTCAGTGCTGGGTGCTGTATTAACAGATAGAGCCCTCTTCTAAATGTTTTAATGCATATAAAGGATGGGAGCTACATTCAGGTATCAGAAGGTTCTAGGGGCAAAACAGCTTCTCAAGTCTACAAAGTAATTTACAAGCATCTGCAAGACTGAATAATGTACAGAGAACAAAGAGTAATGTACAAGGAATAAAGAAAGAATAATGTGCAGAGAACAAAAGGGAAACCTCAAAACATGCAACCATCACAAGAGGCTTTGCACAGGCAAGAGAATCTTTGCCTTTACAAAAAGGGACTTAAGAAGGTAAGATGGGAAAAGCTTCGAAGTATCTGCTGGGATAAAAGGAGATGAGAAAGCTTCCAGTTCAACAGAGTGTTCTTATCTGCTTTTTAAGAGCTGTGAGAATTAGCTCGGAAACTGTAACCCCACACTGAACCCAAAGCCAGCGCAGGCTGGGGCTCTGCTTTCACCACACCATCCTCCAGAGCTCTTCTACCAGCCACTACAGGCTGTCCCTGCTGAGCCGGGTTTGTCCTGGGCAGGAGGCACCTGGTCTCATTTACTGTCCCCACCAGGGACACACACTGCAATGAGAAATGGCCCTCTCATGCCACCTGGGCTGCAGATCTGCATCACGTAACCCTGATGTTACAGAACCTGCATCAGGAACATGCACAGAATGTATCACTGCTCTTCCAAAATAGGGCACATCAGTTATAATGAAGTATTAACTCTCCAATACTGTAAAAAGATCATTACCCCAGGTCAAAATGGGATGGGAATAAAAGGGGTCTGGCTCAGTTTCTTTTTTTTAACCTGACACATTACCATTGCTGGAGCATGTGAAAATCACACACTTGTGAAAGCATAAACAGCACTGAGCAGAAAAGAGTCTACATTCTCATTTCAAAGAAACTGCATTGGGGTACAGATCCTAAGGCACCAATTTAATGAAAAAATGAAGTTTTTCAGTGCTGGCAGATGCTTAAAGTACATGCCTGAAGTGAGTGTATGTTAACCAGCTCAGCTTTGCTGCAGACCTCCTGTGTCTGCTAACACTCCCTGTATTTCACAATGAACATGTGCCCCGACAGCCACACACACCACTACCATCTTCACTAATAATGATGTGTGCCCTGGAAATACTGGTTACTGTAGCTCTAAGCCCTGCACTTTATGAGCTTTGAGTAATTCTTAGCATTCAAAAACCTCTTTCCAACGGAGAAGAATACCAAAGTTTAAAAAGAAAAAAAAAGGAATGACGGGTAGCAGTTGGCATCAACACAACTGGGAACCAGAAGTTTCTTTCTCTCTCCCTGCACATAGTTTTATTTGCATGTACAGGTTACTGCATTCAAGAGCTTCACCAATTCCACAGTAAGTGAAATTCTACTTCTGACCACTCTTCCAGAACACAAAGCTCTAACAACCTCTGAGTTGCAATAATTACTTCTGTGCAGTGCTCTTGGACCACATATTCTCCCCCCAGTCAAGAGGCACTGCAGAGGAGCAGGTACCACCAGCCTGATTCTGCAGGCAGCAAGCCCAAGGCACTGAGGGGGTTTCTGGCTCACTGGAGATTCTAACGATGAGCCAAGGCAGAGCCCCAAACTCAGATCTGACCCATGGCCACATCACCAGACTTCAGCACTGAGACAGATGTCACTCAGCTGAGTTATGCACCACACACTCATAACAAACCTTACTGGACTAGGAGGCAAAACCTATCACCTTTGATGGCAAAATGCAAATGCTGAATAAAGGATTCCATATTTAACCAGTGACTGTGAGACATTCCCAGGGATGTCCCTGAGCTGCAGCTGAGAGGCAGTGATGCTGTAACTGGCTGCAGGTCTTACACACTCAGTCAGGCTACAACATGTAAATGATTTAACCCTTATCCAACCTCAAATCCTAATCAAATGTATCTCAAGCACTTCACAGGCAGGTCTCTAAGTCCAAGCTAAAAACACACCCATATAAGTAGACCTCTGAGTCAACAACACTACTCAAGTGCACAAGGACAATGTAATGGGGTATGAGACTGATCTCTCAAGAACTGAAATAGCTGATTTCCATAGTATTTTCTAAAATGCAGAGAAGCACTGGGAATTATTAAATGTAAGAGTATCTCATATCACTAAATTATGTCTCCATTTACACAACATCAGGTTCACCAACTTATTTTCATTTAAGAAAGAACAATATTCATTTTTTGTCTTCCCTCTGCTTCTCAGTTATAAGCATTTGCTTAGGAATGCAGAGAAGACATTAAAATATAATGAAGCTGCTTTTTAAGAGGGAATTATTTGCTGCTGCTTTTCAAAGTTGGTATGGTTGCAGTCCCATGTAGGACATGTCTGTATCTTTGATTCACAAAAAAAGGTTATTCATACTATACATCAGATATATTTAGCTCATATTAATATGTAAGTATATAAGCATAAGTACTACAATACACATTGAACTGTTTAGATAAAACATTTGTCAGAAAGGACAATGTCTTACACCACACAGAGCTGAACAGAATTGTTTCTGTTTCCTGGAGTGTTTATTCCATTCCATGAAACTATTATTTCTCTTGTTCTCAGCTGGGGCTGAGAGTGGTATCACTGTCACCACGAAAACTCTATCTACAAAATGCTCTGTAAAAGCCTGAGTTATAATATCAGGGTTTAATCAGCCCTAACTCCACTAGCTTAATGAGGAACAATTGTGTAAGTGGGAAAATGATTTATCTTGGGACTGTGAAGCAGATAATTTTGGTTAAATTTTTCCAGATGGCTTCAAACCCTGAAAACTAGCCAAACCCTTTACCTACCTACTTAAAGAGCTTGGATGCCTTCCCTGGCTGATTCATAAAAAGAACATGTTGCATATAATCTATATGGCATGACACCCCCATTCTTGGCCACCAGCACAGGGATATAATTAATCAATATTAGCTGATACGTGTTTTTCTTTCCATTTATATTAGAAATGCAGATTAAACAAAAACTTCTTTGGATATGACATTCTCCCAGTGAGCTCTGATGGCGGGAAATGGGAATCTGCTGCCTCCCAGCAGCACCAGAGCTGTGTTTACAAGCCAACACCACAGCCAATAGTTCATCCTTGCTTCTCAAGCACTGGGCAGGGAGATGCTGATGCACGATTTGGCCATTACAGGCATCTCCTAAAGGCCTCCTGCCTGGCCTGCTTAGCTGCCTTCAGCAATGCCCCAGCACCACCAGTGTGCATCCCCCACAGCAAGGACACGCAGGAACACAAACGAGCAGTAAGCAAAAATACAGGCACAGAAAAAGCTACAAGTGAAAAAGGAACAACCACTGGCAAAGCATGGCAGGAGGGAGACAAGCTGGGAGAGCTCAGCAAGAACAGTGTTGAGTATGAAGCATGTTGAGAGGGAAGTTTTAACTTCAAGGCTTCCTCCCTGGTGGCCTGGTACACTTTGACTCCAAGGACAATTCCTTTATCAGACATAAAATCATTATTAGTGCAACTAATTTTCCTAGTGAAGTATTTACCTGTTGGAGCTAAAGGAATTCTGTTTTCCTTCAATTTACACAGACTTTGAAAAACCAAAGTAAAGAGGTGGATTTCTGGATCCAGTCCTATCACTGACATGACAACATGAAACTCTGGATTTTGCTGAGAGAAGTGAAGCTTAGCAAACAAGACACAGTTTGAACATCAAGGAGAGGACTATGAAAGACAGCTGAGCATGAGGACAGAAGGGACACAGAATCTCTGATCTTCACGGTGTGTAAGAACAGACTTGGCAAAGAACTACCAAAATTGGTGTGGTAAGCATTGATCCTTGTGCAAAAAGAATCATAGAAACATACAAGGCCTTGGGCTGGAAGGGACCTTGAAGTTCACCCAGTCCCAGCCCCTGCCATGGCAGGGACACCTTCCACTATTCCAGGTTGCTCCAAGCCCTGCCCAGCCTGGCCTTGGGCACTTCCAGGGATGGAGCAGCCACAGCTTCTCTGGGCAATCGGTGCCAGGGCATCCCCACCCTCACAGGAAAGGATTTCTTCCTAATCTCTGCCATCTCCTGAGTGATGGTCATCACCCCCAGCCATTTTCACTGGTGACCAGGATCCTGTGCTATTTTTCCAGGAGAACCTGAACCAGCTTACAGGGCAGAGCTGTGATGCCCTTACAAAGCTTAGGGGTACGATTGCCAGCATAAGACAAAACACAATAAATACCCTCCTACCTGCCCTTCCCATTCAGTATCCATTTTACCACTTGAAGATTCCATCTTTCTAAATGTCAATTTTTCCACTTTTACAGGACTGAGAGCTAAGCTGCTTACTTTCTTCAAAATCACACTTCCTCCCCCCACTTCTTTCTTTTGTTTGCACACTGCATCTTTGATCTATATCAATTCTCAAGAAAATCATTCCCCTTCTTTTCTGCCTCAATACACTTCTTTTTTTTAAGTCTCTGATCTATTATTCAATCCATCTTTGAAGCTTTTTAAATTCTGCTAAATCTTTTAGGAGGCTAAATACTAATGTAACGACATAGTATTACTTCCAGGGCTATTTTCTATTCTCTTCTTTTTATTCTCTAACATCTGTTGTTTTGGCTTACACCATATGCATGGGGAAGGAGGGCTGAAATCTCTATAAGGAAACAACTGCATTATGAAGATTTTCACTTCCTAATGGGAGAGAATGCTTATTCTAAAATCTCAGGTAGGGAGGGGTGTTTTAGTGAGCAATTTGGGGAAAACAAAAATTAAAAGAAAAAAAAAAAGGAAGAAGAAAAAACATAATTACCATGGATTTGTGGAAAGCAGAAGTGCACTTTAGCAAACAGCTTTTCAAACACAACTCACTCTGATGATATGAGATGCAAGGTCACGCCTTAACTCAAATTAAGTCACACAACACTTCATAAAAGCATTTCCATTCACAGAAAACTGTATTTCTTATACAGTTTTCTCATTCTGCATTTTTAGTTTCTGCCCTGACAATTCCAAACAAAAGCAGACCATAAATGTGCCTGTAATTTGGATTCCTTCCCTGTGGAAGATATTGAATCAATTTACTCAATGAAATACTTGAATCCTACCACTTTAACACATTTTACCATACCTCATCTAGCAAAGATAATGCTTTCAGATGAGAAGTGAAGAGCTATTAATTTGGCACAAGTCTTTCAGTTACAAGAAGGATGTTAGAAGCAGGAGGTAAATACCTCATCACAGCATAAAATTACTGAGCTGTAATAAAAACTTACAGAACTTAATTTTTTCTTGTATTTGCAGTAAACATCACTTAGATTTGCAAATCTAAGCTGATAGGAGCTTTAAGAACTCAAAGCTATCTTCTCTTGCAGCAGTTTTTCTGCTCCGGACAAAATGCAGCTTTAAGGATCCAGGTTAGCACAAATTCAGCCACAGAAGGTTAAAACTCAGCACTGAAAATGCTGCACCAAGCCAGAGTATGTCCTCAGATCCATCAGTGTAGCTGAAATCAGGAAACATTCCACGTTTGCACCTGTGTAACTAAAGCAGAATGCAGGTATCTGCTTTTCTTTTAGTCTTGTAAACCACGGAAACAAATTCAATCTGTTCCCACTTGCTACATTTACCAAAATCCTCCAGTTGCTCTCCACAGGAAATACTTAAGAGGATACTCTTGAGCTGACATGCAGAATACTCCTCGGGGTGATTCCCTACTAACCTGTTACTCAGAGAACCCTGGGCAAAGCCCCAGGTATCAAGGTGGGGACAAGCAGCCCCATCTGACTGCTGCTGATTCACCCCATTTGCACCTACCTAGGCAGAATTTAGAGCGAGTTTACAGAGCAGTTTTTAGCAGTGGCACAGGCTGCTCACACAGATCTGCTGACCGGGAATCCTGAAGAATACAGAGCGCACGTAGGGCCAACATTACAAGCAGAAGGCCACAAAGGGTCACAAGTTCTTATGCAGAACTGAATAAATTCACTCCAAAGACCAAAAATACAAGGTGGTCAGTGGCTTACAAAGGGAGGAAAAAAAAAAACCAAACCTCAAACTTTCCAAAGAGCCAGAGCTTATTAATCTTTTTCTGTTCAGCTTCTAAAGTTTTATAACCACATATCTCACTTATAAATACTCAGGCTAAGACCAATATGTCTTGTTCCGTGTAAACTCCCCAATCAATGCTGCCTCCTTTTCTATTAATCCACCCTTTAAAATACGTTCTTTTATCAGGTTTTAATGTCTAACATGATTTAATCAAGAACACATGCCTCATAAATATCATCTGTCATGTTCCATTAGTTTCATGTGGAAAAGTACAAGTCAATAAACAAAGGTTGTGCCATAAATCTGCCTTGAACACATTATACCTCAAATAAGAAAATAAAAACATGTGTGTCCTTTGACCTGGATATTCTTAAAATGGAACTTCAGGTATTGTCTTATGCCTTTAAAAATGTCTAAAGCATTCACAATTAATTGCGTACCTAAGCAATTTCAATTTACATAATGTTGATCTGGAGATGGTGATTAAATAAGCACTATGCCTTTAAGGCACCTGTTAAATAACATCACTGCCTCTGGGTTAAAACTGATATCCCGCACTGCACAATGAAAACCAGGCCCCTCCACCATGCAACTGTGCAATAAAACCCCCTCGTAACTCAGAGCAGCCATTGGCTTCAGTTATTAACAGAGAGAGGGGAAGAAAGGAAAAGAAAAGGGGGGGACAGGAAAGAAAAAAAGCAGCACCTTCTCCTGTGCACTGCATGGAAATGTGCCTGCTGTAAGCACCAGCAAGGCCAGAGGATCCCTGGGAGCTCTCCCCAGCCCCTCCACTCCAGCACTGGTGGGCACCAGTTCTCCAACTGCCCAAGCACACAAATAACATGAGGTACAAAGTTTTGGTACTTACAGTAATGATCAAATGTGATGCTTGGGTCATCTGGGAATTTTTACTTAGGGAAATTCCCAGCCTTTCCAGGGTTGCAGGCAGCAGTCAGTGCTTTCAATCCCTCCTGCTCTTTAAGACACACAGCAGCTTGTGGCTTTTGGTGTTTTCCACTACTGATCTCAGTTTGTTACAGGCTTTGTGGGTGCCATGGGACAGATGCTCCCTGCACTGAGCACCAACTGCCTGCAATAGCCACAAACTGGATTTGACCCTCCACAGGAGTCAAATGCTCCTTCCCAGCCTCTTGCTCCTGGCACCCAGTGGGCTTTGCCTTGGACACCCTCCCTGCCCGGCCTTCTGTGCCTCAGCAGCACAAACAAGGGCCAGAGATTCACTGGGGCTCCTTATCCATACCCCAGCACCTTTCTCTGCAGCTCCCACTGAGTCCCAGGGGACTCACTCAAATGCAGCTCTGCCAGAAGCCATCATCTTCTCCTGAGGTCCCACCGACTTCTCTGGGATATGGAATATGGTGGACAGTTCTGACTCCTGTCTAAAACCAGGGAAACTGGACTGACAACAGCTCTAGAGGCCTTGGGACAGGAAGTCCAATGTTTTCCTCTCATGCACTGTGAAATCTGAGAAACAAGTTCACAACTCAAGAGATCAATTTTGAAGCTTTACAAAGAAAATAAAGAAAATAAAGAATATCTAGGTCTTTTTCCTTAATGACTACTTTGATCACTCACACATTTACATCCAGCAAGTCCCCATTTACCTCACTGTGCAGATGGGCCTATACTCATGTCCAAAGCAGTTGTGAGTGTGTGACTGCAAGGAAGAGGCTGACAATGGGGATTCCAGAACTTCCTGGCTCTCCCATCCCTCAGCTAGCTGTACCACCAGAACTGTGGGCCCATACTGAAAGTGCCAATTGCACAGCACCACAAGAGTGAAACAGCACCCAGAGCAGGGATCACCAGCACAGCACCCTGGTGCAGAGCAGCCCTTCACAAGTCAAGATTTAGAGAACCAGCCCAAATGGCTGGGCAGTGACTCAGCCCTCAGCAGTGTTTCACAGGGCACCCTGGAGTACACAAAGTATTTTAAGTGAGAGGACTCTTCATGTTCTCAGTGCCAGACACAGAACCAGTGTATGGCAGGCAGTTCCCAAGTGCTTACTCTCAGGCTACATCTAACCTGGCTGAACACCAAGGCCCTTTGCTGGCAAAGGAACAAGTCTCTTCCAAAAACCTACTCTAATTACGGCTGCTCTCAGGGCCCTTATAAACATCAAGTCCCACTTCCCAGCTCTTGTGTTTCCTTTTTCTTCACTAACAGGATTTTTAAAAGAAAGGCAGTTTTCTGGGTCAGAAGACTCTAGGAGTCTACACATTAGAACATTTTGATAGGAAAGTCATAATACTTTCAATTCCCTGAGATCTTTTATCTTGCACATCTCAGACAGACTCCAATGGTATCACTTGGCAAGGAGCCAAAAGAGCTCGCTACTAAACCGGCAAGATAAGATCAGTGCTGAGTGGAGGAAACGCCAACAAAAATCTCCCACTTTTCCCTGGATTTTCACTCAAACAAATGAGTATGTCACTCTGGTTCCCCACTCAACAAAGTCACAGTGCCTGAAGGTGGGCCTCATCCTCCCTCAGCAACAATTAATAAAAGTGCAATGTATTTTCTCTGACTCACTCTCCCACCCCACTGCTCGTCTAGTAGGCCTCAGCTCCTTGGTGGAACAATAGATTATCACATGGCACAGCTTTCTAGGCAGCTGTCTGCATCACGTGCTGTAACTCACAACAGGACGAATTCAAAATTAAAACTACAGCACCACTCACAGAAGATGCCTTAAAAGGAGACCCACAGAAAGCAAGAATTGTGTAATATTCAATGCCAGAAGACCAAGCACCAGATCCAGAGAACTGTTTAGGCACTGAATTTCCACAGATGTCAATGGGAGTTAGGTGCTTGAACACCTCTCAGCATTGTGCCTCTAGTGTAAAGCAAACTGTAAGGCTTGATTTTCCAGCAGTTCTACAATTCCTACAAATTCTTCTTCACCTCCTTTGAGGGGCAAATCCTTCAAAGGAGTGTTTACTAGAGTCATCATTACTTTCCTGAAAGTAACCACCCAGTTCTCAAAGGAAACAGGCTGGATCTGATAAATGCATGAAAATAAAAAATGAAACACCAGCTTTAAGGACATTGTTGAGGTGCTTGGCTTCCTAGGAGCCATTTAATTCCATGAATCTCTGAAACAAGATCCTGTCTCTACTTACAGCTTATAGAGTGGCAAAGAAGCATCTGACAGGTATTGCATTGTGGAATACCTGAGAAACATTAGCTGCTCCTTAAGACTAATAGATTGTTTTCAATTAACACAGGCACCATTGAATTTCACTCGTTCTTAAAACAACATAAAACAAAAGCCCCAAGCAAATCCAAAAAGGCTACCACATTAACCAAGAAACTGACAGGGTTCTGCAACTGAAAATCTATGAAGAAACTGAACTTAGCACCAAAAGGCAATCACTTGCCTCATTCAGAAATATAAATCAAAGATACCACCCAAAGGAAAGGGGAAGGAAAAAAAGTCCCTTGTGATGACAGTTCAGATTGAAATTAATTTGCCCACTTGCAGAAATTCAGAAAGTGTTTGCTCTTGATTTTTCATCTCCACCACATGGCAGCTGCTTTCTCCCAGGGCACACACTCACACTGCTGTGGGCTGCTGGAGCAAGACAGCCAACACTGGGAATAGACACGTCCCGTGGTGGCACAGCAAGGAACAGGCACAGCGGCCACTCCACGGGGTGTGCAGAGCCCTAGGTACACACACAGACAGACAGACTTGTGTCTGGCCCAGGGACTGACAGAGGGGAAGGTGTCACAAATATAAATCTCAGGCCAGAGAGCCAAAGAACTCAGCTGAATTTTAGTCACATGGCTATCTCTCAGTTTCCCTTGGCTGCCTCGACCAACTGTAGCCCGAAGTTGTAAAACCTGCCCACAGCTGCTCTGCTCACCCCCAACCTGATGTTTCACACTGTGACTTTATGCAGGCTTGTTTGGATCTAACAAGGTCCTTATTTTTCTACAATGCAGGAAATAAGGAAACCAGCCATCAATTATTAGAAGCGCAGCAGATCTGAGCCGCGTGGCTGTAAAACAGATTTTTCTTTAATGAAACTGAGCTGGCATTTGCCAGAAATAACAAGTGCCCAAGACCAAAATGTAAATCAAAACTAAAGGAGAGTTTTCAAAACTTTGAATCATTGGTAGCAACAGACAAGCTCAGAAGGAGGTTGGTATGATTTTGGAATGTCTTAAAAATGTGTGACTAATATGACTTCTAAAGACATTATTTGTGAGTTAGTATTTCAGTCTCCCCACAGAAAGAAAACATCATGACCAGAGAGGGCCAAAATGTTTGCTGTAATAACTGTGTTAGTATGTCACTATTGCTGGGCGAGGAAGGAGGCTGAACCTTTGCTTTCATTTCAGAAAACAAAGAAAGGGAAGATGCTAATGTTGAAAACCATCAGTGCCTGGCAAAAGACTATCACAGCCTTTATCCTTTCCCCCCATGTCCAGGTTTTAAAGCCAGGACTTGGTTTTAGCTGGTCTCAGCCCAGGCCATGGGAGACAGCAGGTTCCATCTCCCATCTCTGAACAGACTTGTCTAGTCCAGGAGGAGTGGTGCTGTTTGCTGAAGGGAGAGACAAAACAAGAGAAAATAAAGGGTGGGTTTGGAGGAAACAGTTGCTAGTGATTCCCCTGCCATAAGTACTGTCCAAACTGTGTGATTGTGGTTGTGGCAATGCTCCTCCTTCCCTGTCTGTCCCTATTCTTTCTCACAAAACCCAGAATGAGGGTATAAATTTGGCTCGTCTGGATGCCAGGCCCACGGACTGCAACACAGAAGGCCCACGAAGGAACTGCAACACCAGGTCTGGAAGAAGGAGATGGCCTGGAATCCAGTCTTTACAGATGGCCTGGAATCCAGTCTTTACAGATTGCAAGTGGAAGCCCTTGGCAAGGTCCAGCTTGTCCAACTAGTGATTCTGCCACTGAATGCAATTGTCTGTGGTTGATATTAATAATTTCTTCCATAGGAACATTCAGTCTCTCCCAATACCAGAAGGTTTATCCTTTACTAAACTGTGCCAGGTCTGATTACCCTTGCAGTCAAAAACCCATCTTCCTTCTTGTTTTATCCTTCTCAGTTTCCAACCATGGGACACCATTCAGCACTCAAAAGAACCCTCAAGTATCATTTATTTTCTCCTCCACTGCGTCTCTGGAACAGAGCAGATTCCCTGTAATCTTCCATTAGTCCATGGGTACCACACATAGGTCAGCATCTTCCAGTTCTTCTCCAAGTCCTTTAATTTTTCAAAGCCATTTAAGCAAGTCTGAGCATTAACCTATCTTCCTGCAACCAGAGTGATAATTTACAGAAGAATTACATCTCTTCCCTAAGCTTTTTAAAAATGTATCGTATCACCACATACCATACTGGTATTTTCTCATACCAGTTAGATGTGACATGCCAATCCTTTTCAGTGTCACTGCTCCAGAACATACAGCCTCCCACCTATAAAAACAGTTTATATCCTCAATTGCATGACACAAGAAAATATGTGTTGTAAGGTTCCTGATGACTGCTCAAGAAATCCACGTCAAATGCCAGTCACTTCCATATTTATATTAAATAAAAATCTTCCCTTAAACTGAAGGAAAAACTTTACTGGTAGTGGCTTTCTATATTCTGTTAGGATTTCAGCAGAAACTATTCAATATCACTGGGAACAAGACCCAAACTTTCAGAGCTGTATACAAAACACTGTCACTGTACAAAATATTTGTATCTGGTGTGCATCTCAATTTCTATAGAAGTCAGTTTCTGTTCCTTTCAAAAGGCAACAATATTGTTTTCTATACCACTATTTTTCTGCCATCAATATTGAATCTAACAATTGAAAATGCATCCCAGAAGTCTTATCTACCAACACATTTACCTCTGCCAGCCTCGCTCTCTTGTTATAAAACAAGACCTAATTTGATGAACTTTTAACAAGAACAGCTTCCTTCAGCTGCTCTGTTAATGCAAATTTCTGCCACATTCCATCCCCAGATATAAACAGTCTAAACTCCACCTGGACCATAAGGATGTGGATACAACCAACAACTGAAGGTCAGTGGTGCTGCAGGCCTTCAGTTAATTTTTGTATTTGGAAAACAGGATGCACTGCAAATGAATAATAATTCAATGTGAGCCTAATTCAGTATCAATAAGGCTATTTCCTTCTTCAGAACAATGGCTGGCATTTTCTATCCCCAACAGGCAATCATTTGTTAGCAATGGCATGTCCCCAGAATGCCACAGAACATTTCACAACTGCTCTGCACATAAAATCAATCATTTTCCATGCCCAGTTGTCCCACCACTGGCTCTCCCAACTGGAGTTCTTCGAGCCCTTCACTCAGCCTGGTTTTTACTGCATGCCTTCTCAGTGTTTTCTTGACAAACAAATGAGTGGCCAGAAACACCAATGTTAGACAAGGAGGGATTTGAACTTTGTTCAGCAAGTCAAAGAGGATAGAAGCCTGGACTGTTACAGCTTGAGAGACCTCTTCTAACTCTCTGGTGCCTAAGCAGTTGAGTGTGGGAATTAAAAATGCCACAGGAAAGACAGCTGGGCCCAAAGAATTACATTCCACAGAAGGATTTCCATCTAGCCTGTCTTTAAAAACTCCAGGATAAACAACTTATGCCATCCTTGAGCACCATATGTCAGAAAAGTAGTACAGTCCTAGAAGGTATCTTTCCTACTGTCAAGCCCACATAATCCCTCTGGAAGAATAAACCAATATAGAAGACACAGAAGTGCTGAAGATCAGGTTCATTTTACAAAATACTTCGTTTCCAACAGAGAAAACCTACAGCCACGCTCAGCTCAGAAAGGATGCAAGAGGAGATTTCCTTCTGGAGCAGCAGAACAGGACCAGTGCCTCTGACACACAAACTGTAACTCTGATCTACAAATCACTCTGTGTAGAAGCTCCTTCCCATATATAACAAATTCTGAATCAGGGCTGCTCATCAAACTAGCAAATGTTGCAATCAGCAGCTTTCACAGTGGAACCTGTATTCAATCTCCCAGATTGTTTTCTCTAGTGGTAGTTAGTGTCATAATTCATTTTTATCTAAATGCTAGCTGGCTATGAAGGCTATTTTTCACCAAGTTTTCTCTCAAGTCTTATTATCCAGGATCAAAATGACCTCTCTGTCTCTTCAGAGTGACTGCTTGCTGCAGAAACATCTACCCCACACATCAAACTTCTTTATCACCTCTGATATTTACTGTTCTTAATTTCCAAATCTTCCAGCAACTTCTCCAGCAGCTAATAAAAAAATCTTTTCTTGGCATCAACACTAGCCCTTAGCAAAAAAAGTTCCCCAAGCAGGTTAGTCTCATTTTGAGAAACTCAACCTGGGTACCACTGAGGCTGCAAGTCTCTGCAACACACCAGTGTTTTCATTCTAACCTGTCAAATAAGCTGCACTTGTAGCCAATGCTATCATACATTTCAGCCCAAAACACTGCTGATTAATCATCCCAGTGGTCTGCTGTCACCTTCTGGGTTTTGGTCCCTTTACATTAGCTTTCTATGACTAATCTTGCAGAACATAGCCACTTATAATCTATCTATGGAACTGGCAAACATGAAAGTAACAGGTATAAAAGTGGGTTTTGACAAAGCAGTTTGAGTACTTATGCCAGCAATCTCTGCCTAATAGCTTCTGACAGGACACAGTATAAGAGAAAGGAGAACTCATATGAATAATGATTCCAATAAAAGCCAGCAAAATCACCCTGACAGATTTCAAGTATTTACACATTCAGCAGACCAAAAGCTATTTACACCAGTTGCCACGCTTCCACTCATTTAGCCCACAATTCAAGTAAGTTACAACCCTTTTTATATACATTTAAAAATAAACTAACAGCACAGTGGCTGAGGAGGCCAAGAGGGTAGAAAGAAAAGGTCACTAAGACTCAAGGGCAGGGAAAGAGCAAGTGGGCTCTAGGAGGAAATATCCCCTTAAATTTCCTGCATATCCATCCAAAACAGGGAGATGCTGAAATGCATCAGGATCTTTGTTCTGCAAGAATCATCACTGTCTGCAGCTTATCCCCACAAAACTATGACAAGTCAGCAAACCTTGAATAACTCAAGAACTCAAAGAAAAGGAATAAAAGCCGATTTGTGGTAAGTTGGCAGGAGGAAAAATAAGAAGCAAACTGTTCAGATTAAAAGCGTGAGATGTCTTTTTCTTTTGCCAAGTGAACTGAGTCCATACTTGGAGGACAATTTTTTAAGCATAAGCCCTCCAGAGCTCAAGTCTGCCTCCTTTTTATCTACTCCTGGATTTAAAATGGCATCACTTCAAATTTGCACCAGAGTTAGGGACAATGGGATCAAGCCAGCTCAGTTTCAGTTGAACATAAACCAGCTCTGATAACTTCAAGGAAACTGAACATTACAACAATCAGATATCCAGAAAGAAGGAATTTACTGTTGCTTTTTCTTGTTCAAGTCCTGGAGACAGTCTCAGCTGCATGCAAAATCTGTTCTGCCAGAGTCATGAGGATCTTGGGAACCTTGTAGTACCACCTGCACCTCAAAAGCCCAGGGACACACACTCCATTGGGGGATTTCTGCCTCAAGAACAGCGCATCCTAAGAGACTTTGCCATCTGCTGGGAGGCAAGAGCAACCCAGAAAACTGGGGGTTGGGGAGCAGAAATTTTCCTTCCACCAGGTATTTTATTGTGGGCTATATCAAACACTGATCCCTTAATGTAGGCTCCTTTCCCTCACCTCAGCACATCAAGCACTAAAATAAATGGGAGGTTTTGTTCCTCTGCAACAATTCTGCAACTGGCAGCACAATCCAGATGCCAAGCAGCAAAAAGCCCAACTAAAATGCTGTGTTAAAAACCTTACTCTCCCACAGATAAAGATGGATTTTGTACTTTTCACCACTCATGCTCAGAGACTCACCAACAAGGGCAAACACCAGGACCTTCATGCAGCCAGGAGAGAAAGCCAGTCCATGCACACACTCCAGCAAACACCACCCAGGGCTGATACAGCCACACACGGCAATGCCACGTCCTGCCCCAGCACCAGATCAGACCTCAAACAGAGCACAGCCACACCATCCCAACTCTGCACCTGAACTAACAAACTCTGTCTCTCAGCACAGAAAATTAAGCTGGCCCTGAGTTTGCCCAAACAACTGCCCTGTTCATGGTTCCAAAACTGGCTTGTCCTTCTCTACACCATGCTCTGCTATGCTCTCGCTGTAGAAATATCATGACCAGTACACAGCATTGCCCCAAAATGATACAAACAGTACAGTCTAGAACAGAGTTCAAGCACCCTTGTTCTGTTATCCAAAATATTTATATACTTGGCCATGTTGGCTGCTGGCACAATCCTTCACCACTTTTGTCTGTTTCACATACAATGGCTGATCACACCAGCTTTACACCCCTCTATGGTCTTGAACACAAGAAAAATTGAAGGTGAACATGCTGTGCTAACTGATCTTGGCACCTGAGCTACTGGGCTACAAGTGCTTGCACCCTTTTTCTCTGGGAGAGAATTTAACACTTGGATCTTCTGTGTCTCAAAGGAGTATGGAAGAGTTTTCAAACACATTCAATATTGGCTGGCCTCTTCCTGAAGTCAACGCCCTGCAATGTCAGCAGGAGCAGGAAGGCAAAGCAAGAGTTATGAAACCTTCTGTTAAATCCTTTCTGGGATTTTCCCAGAAAACACTGGGTAATAAACCAGCAATGTCCTCTTTTATCTGTTCTCACTTTAACTCTCTCTTCTCTGTCCAGCACAGATGGAGGCTGGGATTTAGGCAGGACTTAGGTAAGGAACGCTAAGTGCTGACGTAGAGTGAAGTGAGTCCTTCTGAAGTTCCTGTCCTATTTGGTCTTCTCTCTTCAGTCACTACAGAGATGTTCCATCCAAGATCACAACTCGCAGCCATCGTGACTGAGCACTCCCTCTCTGGGAAGGATTCAGGTTAAATCAAAGCCAGCTGTGTTAGAGAGGGGCAGGCAGCTAAGAAGTTAAACAAAATAATAATAAAAAATGCAATCGAGAACCTACATAGATAGGAAATCTGCTCTTGTGGTTCAAATAAATAACTCTAAGGTATTTAAGCCTCATGCACAGAAAACAATTTTGTAACTTTTTAAGTCATCCTCTTGCATTGTTGTTCTGCCCTAATAACTCTGAAATGTGCTACTCATCTCTCCCAGTTAAATATCCTGTTTCACAAGCCCACTCCTAGATATCTGAAACTGCACAGCATTTCTATCTAGCTTTAGGCATCTAGCATTCCAAAGAATTAATATTTAAACTTATTATAAAGGAATGGGGATTGCGTTAAGCATGTAGTATTTAGCAAAACATTCATACCAATAAACTGCTGTGTTGCTTGTCTGAGGCACATTTATCATCCTCTAAACTCAAAAGAAAGATTATGCTCCAAAACTGACACATGTATCTATTTTCCTTTTAATACAACCAAGACTTAGATAGGATTAGAGAGTGGAAGCTATCAAATTTCAATTTTAACAATACACTTAAAATTATATTATCTTTCTTTGCCTAGGGGATTGTTGACTTCAGTATTTAAGTGACTTAACCATAACAAATTGTGAAAAAGCATTGAATCACAGCACTTATTTTAAATAATCCTGGACCCTCTACCCCTACTAGCGAAGAGCCTCATGATAACATTTTTATACATATTACTGCTCTTATATCTCTTGATTATATATAAATGAGTAAAGAAACTTTAACCTGTTGGAAGACATCACTAATTGGTATTTTTCCTCTTATATTAGCCTTTGATTTACACCTCACATACGTTCTCCCAAGCCAACACATGTAATTTATTTACAGCACTGCTAGGCAGGCAAAATACATCATCTACTGTTATACAACCTTCTACAAGGTATTAAAATACCAGGCCCCTGGAGACACACTTCATATAGTTCAGCAAGTTCCAAAATAAACCAAACCACCAACCCCCTAAGCACTTAAAACAACAATGGACATCTGTATTAAAAAGTTAGTTTTTTACTGTATTTGATGATGTCGCCTTAGTGTCATTTTTCCCTCTGGCTAATATGCAAACAACATGTAAGAATGAGTTTGCTTTCTCTTCATTGTAAAACAACTAACAACTCTATAGTTCTCACAAAGCCCTCTTATCACACACATAAATGCCAGAATTAAGTGTAGTTTATGATGTTTTGCATTCATTTAACCCTTGGAACAAATCTGGTGCCGTAAATTCAATCACAGTGCTCCTTACCAATCCACTCAGCAAGATAACCACACATATTCAAGCATAATGATGGAGAAGTCAAACATAATTATTAGAGTTAAAGCAAAACAGTTGCTTTAAATAAAAAGATCTTAAGCACTTTGAGTTGACTGGGATCAAGCCTGTAACGCTCAAAACCTTAAAATAACCTAAAATACAGAATTTAGATCAATTTCCTTTTGCAGCTCTGGAAATGTCTCATCTGTTTTACAAGCAGTCCTCTGCCTACAAATAATCATTAACAATCATTTCATATAGTCAAGCTAATGACTGTAATAAAAAAAAAAAAAAAGAAGTCCTTGTTCCAGGTAACCAGTGAAGCACAGATTCTCAGAACAGAAAGTTCAGGTTCCAACCAAGATTTCACATACAGGGTGCCAGAAATGTAGCAGGAGGGGAAGGAAAAAGGGGAACTCTGCCTCTATTCTTCAAAGCCTGTGCAAAAGGCAGCGCTGCGCTGGTGCGCACCGATGTTATCTGGATGGAGGGACCGGCCCTCGCTTTTCTTTGCACGCCCCATTTGCAGGCAATAAAACGGCCCGAGTGGTTTTAACTGGTCCTTCTATGTCACTGCAACGCTCCCTGCTCCCGGCAGAAGATAACAGCTGTGCCATATTCCCGAACACATACTTTTGCTATTGTTTGCACATTTGTGGGGCAAGATTGTGCTGCAGCACAGCCAGCGAGCGCTGCCCTTGCTCGGGAGCCCTGTATTCCGAGTTACAGCAATGTGCTGGGAAACAGCGCTGGGTGGCTCAGGGAAAAAAGAGCAAACAAACCCCAGACTATTAAAAGCCGTTTCGGGCACTGTGAAATGATTACTAGATTGCACGCCTGGTTCAAGCTTGTTGACATACAATGATAGAAATCTGGAGTGCAAAATGGAGTGGTTTACGTCTATTCTCCCTCTCCAATTACCCGGCCATCAACATCTTCAACAGTTCTAAAGTCACTAAACAGCAGAATTTCTAGAATAATGGTAATTACGGTACTGAGCATGGAAATCATACTCACAGTACTACAGATTTCTCTCATAATCCATACGTTATTCCACTTCCTAGCTTACAGATGGATTTAATAGAAACTTGCTATTTGTTCTACAAGCTTTTCCCTGTACACAGGAAAAACAACTTCTGTAACATTGGGATTGAAATACTGACCCAGCTAAAGTTAGTAGCAAGACTCCTACTGGTATTAATAATTTAGGGTAAAATTTTGTCCTTCTTATTCAACAAAAAACCAAATCACTTCACTGCAATGAAGCAGTACAGTGTCCTAGAAGAAATTCACTTTAAATTTAGCCATTTCACAAAAAAGAATCTTGTAGCCCTCCCAGAATATAATCTCAAGTATACTTAAAGATTCTCAGCATACACTTAACAGTTTATGTGTATATAGGGTTGAACTCTTAAGATAGAAATAATGAATTCAGTTATATCTAAATGATAATTTAAATTGGTCTATGTCCAAAAATTTGTAGTTGATCAGACTGCTCACAGGAACAGTAATGTACATACCTAACCACTTGCAAGATGTAGACTTTGATTTTTTCCTACTATAAAAGAAAAAAGGATATTTTTCATCTCACTCCACTTAGCCCAGCATATAATGATCTCCATTATTGTAACATTTTAAAGGCAGAACAAGTAATTTCTTATTTTTAACTTCTACTCCTTCAAACAAAATTCAAAATCAAATAAAAAATTTTCTTCCAATTACTGGACTTACTTCCTTGTTCAGAGTAATCTGACATTATCTGTTATTCCATATAATTCTGCACAACATTAAAATAGATACAACATTTATTCCCTTCAGCTTTTCCAGTAGCTGTAGTTTTTGTCATGAAGCAGAAAAGAGTTTATTTGCTTTTACAAGTACTGAATGCCTTTACATGACTGGCTGATCATTAGATTTCCTGGTTTGTGTTTGCTAAATACTCTCCACTAATGATTCTTAAATGACAATGGATTTAATGATTAGATGCAATTAAATTATTTTAAATTAAATCCATGAAAGTCCCATCTTCAAGTCAGTGACTGATTTTGCAACACAAATCATTAGAAGAACTTCCTTCAGCAGCAAGTAACTGAAAGTTATTTGCCTATTCAAGACAAGTAAGCATTATAGGCAATTTAAGGGAGGAGAGGACAGTCACAATTTATTCCAAATGAATTTATGAACGCATTCTCCCATTTGCAGTTTCTTCTTCTTTCTCCCCGTACAAAACAAAATTGGGCAAAAAAGAGACCATGAAATAAAAATATAGCTCTGTAACTGCACATTCTGTTCAGACCAACCTTTCAATTCCTTTTTGTAGCAGAGCTCAAATGCAGCAAGGGAACTAGAGCGAAAATAAGAAATAATTACTACTGCAGCTCTACCTAAAACTGAGAGTTTAGAGATCCCCATACCAGTGAACCTGTCCCTGTCTCCTTATCAGCCCATAACATATTTATCAGCTCCATGCAGTCACACTTGCTCCAGTGGGATAATTCAGGTGAACACAGATAAGGTGTAAGAAAGAAAATGGAAATCCGGCCCAAGACCAGTCAATTCACCGAATAATCCATAAAATCAAAGTATTCACTTTTGCTTAAGGTCCCAGCAGTATAAGCTGCTACTTTCACAAGGACACTCCTGACAACCAAGGAAACAGTCACAGGGGGATTAAATGGCAAGCTTTACCCCTCCTTCTCAACAGTAGAAGGAAATTAATACATTTCAATACATTGGTTGTGTGTTTGCTGAAAGCAGCTACAATTAACAACAAACAAAAAAAAAATCCAAGCCGTTTTCTCCTTGTCTGAATAAAACATACTCTCAACAAGGAAACATCCAACTACTGCAACTCGACCAGCTTATTGTTTTGCCCACTGTAAGTTAATATCTGAAGTGGTTGCTGCAAAGGTCCGGGCCATTTGGATGATTTCCCAGTGGCACAGCTAACAGGAGAAATCTCGTCATCTCTACTGAGTCATGAATTAGGTACACTGAACAAAACTGGAAAAGAATGAAAAGGAGAAGTGTTTCCTGGTAACAACCATAATCAATGTCATTTAGAACCTGAGATATTTGGCATCTTTATACATTACTCTTTTGTCACCACTAAAACCTTCCCAAAAGCTTCTTTCCTGTAGACAATGAGTATTTTGCCCTGTTACTTTCAAAACTGTAATAGCGTAGCATGAAATTCAACTATGTGGAACCAAACCCACAGAATCCCAGGAAAACACTGTAAAATGGACTTCGTACCTTATGGTACACTTATTCTATGTCAAATGCCTCTAAAAAGCAGTGTCTGTATGCAAATACTCTGCCTTGTTACACACAGGGAAATCAGTGACCAAGAAAAGCGTGGTGCCTATCACAGCTAGCCACATCAGAAGGGGCTGGCTGGGTGAGAACTGGGCATTTATTTTAAACAGCTCCCAAACAGAACAAAATATGAAGCACAATTCTAAAATAGTGTTATTTTCAGCAAACAACCAACAGCTCCATCCTGAAAAGTTTAGACCCCAATGATCCAGTTCCCAGAAATGATCCTCACCAAAACCCCTCAAGTTTTTGTTTGGCTCTTCAGAAAGTCCAAAAGACTTGCTCAGGCACGGAAGCATTTTGCAGGATCATAACTTAAACACTGTGAAGCAGCACAGTAACACCACAGAGACACTGCAACAGCAGGATACTTCTTCCCCATTGTGATTACTTCAAAGCTGCCCTTTTTATTAGTAGAGCAGTGTATCATTTTGATTCATTCTTTTTGGAAAAAAAAATTAAAAAGTAAGACTTGTTTAGGAAAAAAAGACCTTACAGGCAGCTATAAAAATCAGTTTTGCTCTTGTTAGAGAGCATCTTTTACACTCCCTACTTGCAGCTTTCAACTGTGGATAAAGCAAAACCAGGAGGCACATTCTGTAATCTAACCCAGACTGCAGAGGGAATTACTGGGTACATGGCACTCTGGGGTGGAGAACAGGAGACGCACGGCACAATGGTCTGAAATCAAGCTGTCATCAGTTTCCTTCCCAAAACCTTTCACTGGGTAAATCTGAGTATTTCCTTCACTTCAGCATCTTAGCTTTATCTTGGTATATCACATCCACATGCTAGCCCAGTCCTTTATCCTCCTCAGAGAGCCAGGGTTGGTGGGAGATGGTTTGCACTGCTCCTGGAAAGAGCAGCAGCTCTGCTGTCTGCAGCACAGCCCGCTTTAGATATGCTCTGATTTGTGAGCTGGAGCACAGTGAGCACTCCAAAATGCCCCAGTGGACATTAAAGCACTTGCTGGCACTGTCCAGGCCAGAAGGAGCAGCACATCCCACACATTTTAAATCAGACTCAGAATTTTACTTTAAATTTTACTTTCCCTAACTCCTCTTGAAAATGTCTTCTTGGGGGAGGGGGGGAAAAAGTCAAAACCAAACCAAACAAAAAACCCCAACAAACAAACAACAGAAAGCCACCCAAAAAACTCAGTGTTGCCATCTTGGGAAAAATCCAACATTATCCATCAAATCCTCCTGCTCAGTTAAATGAGCCCTCTCCTGCCCATGGACACCTACTTACTCCCATGACTCAAGTCACCCATACACTGAAGCAACCACAAGGTAACACCCTGGACAGAAAACAAACCAAACAAAAACAGCAACAAAATGTAAAACACTTTTTTCCCCCAGTGGTGAAAATGGGAAATTGATCAGTCAGGAAAGATGAATTAGGAACCTTCTCCCATGCCCACCTACATCAACTGTAAAAGTCTCAAGTAAATGCAAAGTTAAATTCTTCCTCTTTCCCTCCCTAAATTCCTGCCCTCTGCAACAACAAGAGGGATATGCATGAAAAGAGGGCTAAACAGCTCAAAGGAAAAAAAATATTTTAAAAGTATTTCAACAGTCTTCCTGGACAGGGCAATGCATGGGCAGCATTTTAAGGTAGTATGAACGCTGTCAAGTGGCACCAGCCTCACCCGTGGGACCACAAGGGACTGGAACAGCCCTTGAGTCCCTTCCACAGGCAGCAGCTGCAGCAGCACGGTAAAAGAGCTTGTAGCTCTCCCTTTATACTATGTGAATCCTCCTTCTCCCCCCTCCAAACAGGAGCCTGTGTAACAGACCTTCATTTCATTCCTGCCAAACATTAACAACCTCTTTTTTTTTTTTTTTTAATCAGGAGAGAAGAATTGCAGCATTAACAAACAGAAAAATAAAAAAGGTAATTTATAACCTGCTGCTCCACTCTGTCTGTATTCAGTGGTGATGAACAAACACATCCTCGAGGCTGTAGGACAGACCTAGCACAGATCGAGGTGTTCATTAACATAACTTCGTGGCAATGAAAGGTGCCATCACCCTAGGTAACAAGCTCACAAAAGAAAATGTCACTAGTCCAAGGGCACGCAGCCTACTTTTGGTTTTCAGAAGAATGGACAGAACTGGAAAAAATCCCAGTGAGAACAGTCTTACAGCGACAAGATAACTGCACTTACATATCTAAAATAGAGAATGGGAATAGACTGATAAGAAGAGAAAAAAGATAATTACCTTTTAACATTACAGAAAACATTATCTTAATGTTAATAACCTTAGATCTACGTATGTCTCTGCAAGCGAATTTGTAGCATAAAGAAATGCTCCAATTCCCTCTGAGCCCATTCAGTGACACCTTAAAGGGATTAGTTTAAAACTGAATTTTGATTAACGAATTTCAGCTGAGTTAGCCAGTTCTAGCTGAAAAGTGTAATGAACAGATTTTTAGTAAGCAACTCCTAGCCCTACTTCAGTGCCACTTTCTTTAACGATAGACACCTGAAAATCAGGCATTGGTTAACTAGCACAATTTGACCTTTCGGGCACCAGGAGTTCCCAAGTCTGAGGATTCACCGCCTGAATCCAGCATTTGTAACACCTCCGTGAAATACAAACTATAAAATCCAAGCAACCGTGGTGAAACTGCTGAATAAGAACCAGGCATTTATTGTCAGGCAGGCACGCTCACAAACAAACACCCCACACGAACTCTCTGGCGCAGGACAGACCAGCCCAGTCTTCAGCAGCAAGCCCAAAACAACCACCTTGGAGAAGCGACCGCATGAGCAGCACCCGCTCAGGACAACTAAAGAAGATGCTGGTCTCAAGATTTTTTAAATACTATTTTTTAAATACTGTTGAGAGACACTCAGCTTCACACTGGAAAAGCACAGTCTGGTTTATCCTGTCCCTCCAAGGTGCTCGGAAAAAAAAGTTTTAAAGCTTAAAGTTAAATAAACAAGTTAGGAAATACACTAAAGACCAGAAAGGGAGGAGGGAGGGCGGGAAAAAGCTTGTTACGTTTTTATTTGTGTGGCGAATAGGTTTTTGGTGATGGCAGTGTTTAGTTCATGCATTTTCAAACTCACCCTTCACGCTTTGATGTTTCTGCTGCTGGAAATAATCTTTCGAGCCTCTAGCGCATCGCAGCTCCGGCGCCCGGGGCAGAATCGGAATCCTATCAAATATGCTGGGTCGTTTGGGGATGAAATCTAGCAGAGGTGCTGACATTTCAGGGGGGCTCTGCTGAGGCTCCGTGTGGTCACCGCCGTTACTGACAGATACTTTGAAGGACATCTGAGGATTCAAGTGAGCTTTACCAGCGCCGGGACGAGTCACCCGCGGCAGATCCTTCTCAGACGCTCCCTGGCATTTGTCGCTCACCTCGACGCGGGCGCTGCCTTTCTGAGCCGCGGCGAGCTCACAGTGCATGTCCGCTTGCGGCTGCTGCTGCCCGGGCCCCCGCCGCTCTCCTGCACCGAGCGGCACACGGGCTGTCAGCGCGGGCGGACGCGCCGCCTCAGCCCCCGCCCGCCTCAGCCCTCTGCCCTCCGTGCCGCCGCCTCCCGCCTCAGCCCCGCGCCGCCAACGGCCGGTAACCGCCGCGCGTGAGGCGGCGCAGCCCGCAAAGCTCAGCCCGCAGCCCGCTGCCCTCACGCCGCGGCCCCCGCCCGCTGTCTCACACGCACCGGCCGGACGGGGGAAGACCCGGGGTGCTCGGACCCCGGCGGCGGCTCGTCCGTGAGAGACGGGGTGGCCGATGCCGCGCGTCGGCTTCGCTCCCTCTCTAGGCAACACTGCCGGGCTCCTCGTAGCCGCTCCCGGGAAAGGGAGCGCGGCCGGGAGGGGCGGGGAGGGGGCCCGGCACACGGGCGGGTTGTCTAGCGGCCGGTGCCTTTCAGCTGAGGCATCCGACAGCGGCCGCCCCGGCAACCACGGACGCGGTGGCAAAGCGGGTTCGCCACCGCCGGGCTCGCCGCGGCCCCCGAATCATCGGTCCCCGAGGGAAGGAGGGAGGGGGGAGAGCCCGGCCGGGCGCGGTGACAGCCGCGCCCCCGCGCTCCTACCTGGGAGGGGCCGCCCGGGGGGACGCGCTGCCCGCCGGCTCCCGCCGCCGCGCCGGGCGCACGGGCTCAGCCCCACTCCCCCGCCGCAGGGCCGGCTGCCAGAGCGCAGGCGGCCCGGGCCATTACCCTGGCGCGGCGGCGGGGCCAGCCGGGGCGGGCAGGGGGAGGGCTGTGCCGCCGGGGCCGCCCCTCGGGGTTTGGCAGCGGGGTGCGCCCGTGGGCCCGGTCCTGCTGCGCATCAAGGAACGGGGCAGGGGGAGCGTGGGTAGCCTGCGCTTGTGGGGGCCAGTGGGCCAAGGTCAGCCTGAGAGTAGATGTGCCTGGGTCCGCGCCTTCCTGGCGCCCGCCCGATGGGGAGAGTCCCTGCAGTTGCCCACTTGCCTCCCGAGAGGTCCGTGATTTTCCCTCCCGCGGCCCCGCTGCCATGGGCCTGGACGCTTTCCCTTTGCCCGCGGTCGTCGAGGATCCTCGTGCCTGTCCCCGGGCAGTCTGCTCAGGCGTGCGGCTGCCCCGGCACTGCACATCCACAAGGCAAGCCGCCACTGAACAGCTGGCAGTGCCCTATAAACAACTCGTGTGCGAAAGCCACAGCCATTGCAGCATGTCACAGCGGAGCAGCAGGAGAGAGCACAGCCTTGCCAAGGACAGGGGCTGGGAGGCAGGAGATGTGTTGGAGGTGGGTACAACCTGGCCAAGACATCTCTCTGGTGATGCAGTTCCAGCCCCATTCAGCGCTTCAGTCTATGGACGTGCCTCATTCCCTGCCTGCCCTACAGGTGCAGGAGCTGGCCCGTGCCCACAGACAATTAAGCTAGCTCAGAGCAAGCACCACAGCATAGTGACATTTGCACTGGCTCCTCCTGGGCCAGCTTGGGTCTGGAAGCAATCTGGTTGGGTTTATTAGCTTGGGCCTGATTCCAGGCAAATGCAGGCTGAGCAACAATGTGCAGCTTTGCACCAGAGAGCTGTACTAGCCCACACTTTTCTGGCTCAGGGATGTCTGCAGCCTCCTGCCCGGCATGCTGCTGTCAACACAGGTGCAGCACGGCAGGTCTGTAACACACCAGGACAGCTTGAAGATAGGAAAGACTCAGAGTCAGCCCTGATTTACATGGGTGTAAATCAGACAGACATCTGGCTGGAAATCCTGCTTGTTCACAGCAAACCTAAAGGAGAGGCTTGGGAGATTTAGCACAAGGAGGAGGGACAGCTACTGAACTGGCATCTTGCTACACCCCTCCTGAGGAGAGTCATGCAGTGAGACAAGAGATCTTCATCTTCTTGTAGCACAGATGCTGCACAGAGTGCCTCACTCACAGTTTTATCCAAGCCTTAATAACGCCTGCCATGCTGCAGTGTACAGAGTACAGGAATGGTCAGGACAGCAGGGCATGACTTTTTCTTGGCAAATGCTATGAATGTTGTGGATTTAGTGGGAGGGAAGCAACTCTCAATAAAAGATACAAGATCTTGAGATAGAACAAGTAGTTCTGGGAGAAGCAGTACTAATGACTCTCATTTGCAATGCCTCTCCTCATTCCTGCTTAGCGTGGATGACCTGAGGTCTACCAAGCAGGGAACTTGCCAGCCTTTCCCCTCAAGAATAGCAGTAATAGGGTCTTTTTCTTCTGTAAGACCACATCTTAAATTGTCAGAAGTTAATAGCTGTCTGTCAGATGTGGTTGAAAATTGGTAAATGTCCTCTGAACATCTTAGTGGGAACAAGAAGCTACAAAAAGGGAGAAAATACCCACCTTACCTCTGTGAGAAACAAAACTGAATATCAACTAGCTGGCACAAATACTGAATTGGGTGGTAACATCCTAGGGATTTGTGAAAACAAAGTAAAAATTTTCAGTGCACATTATCACACCACCTCTTAGTGCTCTGCTAACCTATGCCTCCATCCCCCAGGCATGTCCATCCATGGGGCCCTCAGGACCAAGCTGTTCTTTTTCTTTGATTTGGAAATGCTAAAGGTACCTGGCAGTACTACCACAAGCAGTAATTATTTAAGACAGAAATACACCATGGCAACAGCCTAGACCTCAGTTGACATGAAGAAGCAGTAAAATTTACAGAGGGAAATATTATTCCAGAACACGGTGTAACCAGAGAAATCCCACTGCTTCCAGTGCAGGAAATAAATAGCATTTAGGTGGATCCTGAATGTGTGCTCATCTTGTGCAAATTATTACAGCTATATTGATACATGCTGCCCAAATATCTGGAGGGAGTTTCCTAGAAAACAGGGAGTTTTGGATATATTGTGTACCTTCCTGGAGGGATTTTCTTTTGTGGTTAGGGATTTTCCCACAGCAAGCAGGGAGAAGCTCGTTAACCCTCATCACTGCGTTCTGTACCTGAGGTCGTGTGCGTCCTGCTCTGAACCGCTGCTGCTTTCTTTTTATCAGCAATACCCAGAACTTTCTGCAAAACACCGGCAGGTGCCGCCACTGGCTCAGCAATCGCCCAGGGCTGGGCTGTTCCACGGGCAGGAGCGGGCACGGAGCCTGCTCCATGTGCTGGGCACCCTCTACAAGCCAGGAAAGGTTCACGCTGAAGCACATCACAGCTCCAAGCTCCAACAGCACAGAGGGTAAAGGCCCTTCACACCGAGATGGATTTCTCCGTGGCAGATCGTGTCACAGAAATACAGACCTCACTGCTCAAGCTGCAGGTCTCCCCATATTCCTCCCACAGGAAACGAGGCCCCATGGACTCAAACCTGTGCTCACAGCGCTGTTTCCTCAGGTCTGAGTAAGGCATTTGGCAGCTGCCCTGTCTGTAGTGGGACTGTGCAGCTGGGGATGCCCAGCCCTGGCCCTGAGTGAGAGAAACAGGTGGTGCATGGACATTCAGAGCTGGATGTGTCTGATAGAGACTTAACTCCTAGAGCTGTTGAAAAGCAATGACTTGGTCCCTCTGGCGAGTCCACAGACATGGAGGAACAAGTGCTGGGAGAAACAAATGCTCCTTGAATAACTGTACTAATACAAGGGTTAAGTAGTCCCTTTTCTCTCCCTACTGAATCAGACGACACTTCATGTTTTGGTTCTGGAACAAAGGTCAAGCAAGTGCAGTTCATGGCTGCTGAGACTGTTCCATGCCCTGGGTCACCACGACTTTGCTGCATGCACGAGCTGTACAGCACACTCTGATTCACCCAGTGTTGTCACTACATCCATGAGCTAGATGGGTGTCTCCCTTCTTGTGTCCTTGGGAAAACCAGTCACTGGCCTTTCTCCCCCATGACAGCAATAGTCTGCTCTTAGGAAAGTGGGGGGAAGATTTCTCTGTATTGGCCTTCTTGTTCAACATTCCTGTTTGCCAAGGGCTGTGGTTGTTGGTCATGGCATGGCCACAGTTAGGCCACTTTGCTCTTCTCTCTATTAATGATGTCACCATCAGCAAAGCAAACCTTTCAGCTGAGGCAGACAGGCCATCTTCAGTCCCTGAAGTTAGTCCCTGCTTCACTGAGTCACATATGAAAGGTGGGTTGCAATTTGGTATAAAAAACATCCAGAGGAATGAAACTGCTTGCCTGAATATCCTCTCTCTAGGTCAAGTGAGTAGGACACAGGTGCTGAGTAATTAGAGATTTGCCCATCTGCCCATTTACTCCTAGCTGGTGACCAAAGAGAAAACAGGTAGTAGTCTAAGGCTAGCTTGGACCAGAGTGAAATTGTACCAGTAAGGAGGAGAAGTTTTAAAAAGTTTGATACATTTTCCCTGCTGACACCAGCCAGGAACAGATCATTGCCATGACAGTGCTTTCAGGGCCTACAGGTGCTTTTGCAGATGCTCAACAACTCCTTGCTCTGAACAGTCCCTGTGCTCACAGCTGCACAAGCAGACACAGTTTCCTGACTGGAGAGCTGGATACACAGGAGGGCAGTGAGAGATCATCTGTAACAGGAGGGGGGGAAGGACACTGCATGAAGGAGACTCCAGTTCACCAAATGCAGCCCTCAAAGCTCTTTACCTTGGCCAGGAAGGGACGGCTGTAACCGGCGCCGTCACAAACCGGATCTTGGAGAAACTCGGAGCAGCTGGAACCTCCCGCTGCCCCAGCAGCTCTGTGGGAGGACAGGAATGAGGCAGAACGGATACAGTTAAGGTGAGCTGCACACAGCAAACAAGCAGAGGTGAAGTATTAATCTTTAGTTCACATATTGAAGTTATCTCTTCCAGCAGGCAACAAAACGAGATTTTAAAAGGACACAATGGAAATTGTGAGAATTTTATGCAACTGCTGCAGTGCAGACAGAGGTGGGATGTGTTAGCATAAGCATTCTTTTAATACTGGGCAAAACAAGCTCTCTGCTGGAAGAATAACAAACTTTATTATAAATAACCTGGTTGCAAAGGAGCTGTCAATTTACACACAGCAGTTTATTTACAGAGGCATGCCAAGTCCAGACTTGTTTTTGTTTTAATTTACTGCACCACAGATAGCAAAAGAGAAACAACCAAACAAAAACTGAGCCAAAGGAATAGTCTCTGTGAGTATGCTCGTTTCTTAGATATTGCCCATATCCCTTTAAGGCAGCACAAAGCCCTTCTTTATAGTGGTTTGAAAATGACCTCCTAAATTAAGGCAGCAGGGTCAAACTGACCACACATTATCTAGTGATGGACTCAACTATTGCCTCATAACTTACGGATTTGTTTATAGTTCTTGTAGTTAGAAAAAAGAAATTCCTCAGATCATGCTGACTTATCTTTTAAAAACAAACGTCTACAATAGCATATTTTGGGAAAATCACATGGTAATCTTGAATCCACCTTTGTCTTGCAGAAACTGCAAGAAACAACCATCATCTCCAAAAGCCACTGTAACACTACAGATTCCTCCTGCCTCTCCAGTTAATTGGCAGATCATTCCTGTGAACTTTGAGGAAAATGCCTCTAAAGGGGGTCCAACCAGGCTCCATTCAGGATGTGGTAGTTTACACCTGCAGTTAGTTTCCTCAAACATTCATCTGTACTATTTCTCTGCATCAATCCATAAATAGATCTACCTCTTACATCACGTATACACAACACAGGTAGTAAAATAAACTTCAGTCATAAACAAACAAACAAAACCCCCTCAGAACAGCACCACTTAAGAATGTTCAGCTTGTAAAATCCAGTCCTTGGCACTGGGATGTGCGAGGACTAGAACTGCTGGTACAAACTTGACTCATGCCTACTCTGAATGAGTTACAGAACTGGAGTTATAACATGACCCCCAGTTATTTTGCCTAGGGTTCCATATATTCAATGCACTGAAGAGAGTGATTGCTGAATGAGCAACTAGTCACTCTTCATTGGCACAGTGTCTGGGCCACACAGTGAATGTATTTACTGAACACCAGCCAAGCCCTGTGCAGAATACAGAAGTATTCATTTACTCCAGGGCGCTTCTTTGGTGTCCATCACTGCAGCAGCCTACTGATTTGGACACCAACATTTCATTATCATCACTGGAGGTGAGGGAGAGTGGGGTCAGGCTAAACCCCATTTTACAACAGGGTCCCAGGAGCCAAAATCTTCATTTTGAGTGCTAAACTTGTGACAAAGATTGACTGCTTCCCTCACCCTTCGCTCCAGGTTATTTATCATTTCCCATCATTGTCTAGGGTAAAACTCATTTCCAGTTCCATCGGTTGAATTCAGCTTTTGGATTCCCAAAGAGAACATGCAGAATCTGGGAGATGTGCAAAGTGGTCACCTGTGAAGAGCTGAAGTGTTGCACAGGATCTCTATGCAAAGCACAAGAAAAACAAACCCATATTTCCCTGGCAGTTTTCAGCTTGCACTAATTACAACAATGGACTTCTCTTCCTAAAACACATTGTATTTGCTGATAAATCTTTCTCAGAATTGATTGCAAGTGTGTGCAAAAACAAAACCCCTCAGTACCCAACTCTGAGATGCAGCCATGCTCAACACAAAACTCTTACCACCCCTGACAAGGTCCACAGCCTGGACCTGCTCTGAGCACTGACCTCTGGCAGTGAGCAGGCAGGAACCCCAGTGCCTTACAGAGCTACTGCCCCATCTCCCTGCTCCTCAGAGCTTGCCCTGGAGGTGGGCAGAGTCTGTCTCCTGAGCTGAAACTTCAAAAACAAGTAAACCCACAACTGGAATTTGCTTAGCAAGAGCAAAGAATGATGCTTACACATAACCCTCAACAATCTTTGACTCACTGGCAGTTATATATTTCCATTCCCAATTCCTGCAAAATTCCTTCAGGGCTCTTGTCATATCTTTTCAGACAAGATGCAGTTGTATACAACAGCCCACCCCAGCCCTGTGTTTTAGGAGTCAGATTTAAAAGTGGAGTTATTCAAGAAGTGAAAGGCAAAGCCTGTCATTTTTTGTGTGTTTTGGGCAGGGGTAGAGAGGAACTCAGAGTACACTCAGCACTGGTTCCTTTGATGATTGCATGAGTACATACATGTGGCTTAAGCCAGAGTTTTCTCTGCAATTCTTACTGTAGAAACTGACTCTTTATGGAGACAGAAAAAGAAACTGAAGAGGAAATTCCTGTGCCATCACCATTTATTCAATGAATCAGCTTGCATATCCAACAGGGAACTATTCCCACTTGAATTTGTGTTTTGTTCTCATGGCAGGCTCCAGAGACCCCATATTCATCTGTCTCCTGACTGACTAGCTCTACTGTAGTCCCAAGATTTTTGTAAGGACAGAAAGGTGTTATCTTCTCTAGGTTATTTTTTTGTTTTCTGAAATCTGAGCATGGTGCAGGCTTTGCTCCCTCAGACACAAGGAAGCTGCACTGTTTGTTTATTCTGTGCCATTTGTGGCCAATCTGCCAGATGCAAATCTCTACCATGAGTCTGCAGCAAAGGAAAGCAACATTCTACATCCCCTTACAACACAAGAGCTTGGCAAACCACATTCCAGGCATGTCCACAGCACCCAAATGCATTTAATCCACACAGCAAATACATTAACGCAATACTGGTGATGGAAAATATCAAAGACCACAGAGGGAGGAGGATATGGGGATAGCGGGGAGGATTCTCAACTTGCAGTGTGGTGTCTGTGATGATTCCACACAGACTGCCACTGTTTTATTGCATCTTTGGGGAGAAGTGGTGATGGGAGTGGTGGGAACATGGCTGCCATGGGTGTGTGAAGCCCTGCAGCTCCAACACACCTGCTGGAACAGGGAAAGCACTGCGAGCTGCCACCATTCATCCACAGGGAAAGGGGACAGCACTGAATGTGGCAAAGCACCTCCACAGGCAGGGATGCTCCTGAGGCCACCTCCTATGGATTCCATACCTCCACCCACCCCCAGTGCATCAGGCCCTCCCCAGGCAGAGCACCCATCCCACAGGAGCTGGGGGACTTATTGGGGGAGCATGGGCAGGAGCTGGGGGAGGCCTGGCAAGCACAGAGCCCGCAGACTGCACCACTTGCCTGTGACTGAACAGGTACCAGAACATCCATCAGCGGGAGCCTGGCCCTTCCCTGGCCACCCTGGGAGCTGCAGGAGCAGGTGGCAGCTGGGAAGATGGCTGCTGCAGGCCTCAGGACACCGAGCACGGCACACACAATGGAGCCTCTGTTCAAAGCACGCAGCAACAGAATCGAAACCACTTCATTTCAAGGGGCATTCAGGCCTGGAGCCGTGACTGGCACCGGGACAATTCTCCAGAGTGGCAGAGCTCCTGCTGAGGGAGCGAGTCCTGCCTGCCTCCCGTGGATACAGCAGCGTGCAGGAGCTTCAAGGACCAGGACCTCTGCATTTGTCCAGCCACAGTCTGAATTTTCAAAGCTGTATCTCAGAAAAGGAAGCAAGATGGGGTTTTTTAGATTTATAACTGAATGCTCAGGAGCTTAAGCCTCTGTTTCATTACTCCACTGTAACAGGAACATGGATATGAACCATCAACCACGTACCTCTCCAAAGGTGCAGTGGATATTATTTCAGGTACTCTTGACTGCAGTTCACTTGTGGGAGAGGCAGGTTGTTCACAAGGTTACCAGAATACTGTTTCACCTGTGCATACAGCAGGCAATCCAGCAACAAGATGCAGCTCAGCTTTGAGATGATTAAATAGATGAAAAATATCAGGCTTGAAGGATCCAGTTCAGTTGCAGCTACACAGAAACCAACTGTAAAAGACTTTATTTTTTCCTTCAGTACCCAGAATGCAGAAATGAACTCAGGAGACTCTTCCCTACCTCACAGAGGCTTCACAGACTGATTCTTATGTTAAGACAAAAGTCTACAAAAGGACTTGAAATACCACCACAGTTTGCCAGGGGAATAGAATTATTCCCAAAGCCAAAACCAGAGTAAGATGTTATCAGTTACTCAACTTCAAAGGGCACCCAACATACACTTTATATTCTTGTACACTGCGATTCACAGGCATGAGATATTGTTAAAGATGCACTTTTAAGTTAAGGCTTTAAAAAAAAAAGTCTTCAGCTCTTTAAATATTGGAGCTGTTAAAGAAACCACAAAGCAATCAGCTTTTCTGTCATAGGGAGAATGCTTTGAATCACACACACATTAGCAGATATGTGCAAATCTCTGCTGCCACACAAGGACAGAGCTCAACCACTTTGCCATCAAAAAGTCATCTACATTTTAAGCTCGTTGTTCAGAACTGTAACATTTAATTAGAACTTGCAGTTTATGGCTGTGGGAGTGTTGCAGAAAATACCACAGCAATAAAAAAATAGTACTGCACCTCTTCAAAACTCTAAAAAATTTATTTGAAACTTCCATCTGCAGTATTTGGGTTACCAGTTACACCTGAGGTACCAGCTAAAGCATCAGGTGCACATTGCAATGCCAAAAAATATGCAAAATAAATTATTTAATAAGTCAGGCAGTCAAAAGGCTTCTACCTGTGGCAGAAGTCAAGCATGGGGAAGCTTTAGCTTAACCTTTAAACATTGTGAAAGGTTATCTATCACCTTACTGCATTTGCTATGGGCCATCTCAATGCAAAAAGAACAATATAATTCACATTTTCACTACCAAATCTAACATATGCAGTGTCTGCATTACAAAAAAATTACCTCTCTGTAATGAAGAAAGCAATATCCAGGTCTCACTGGAAATTCAGAGGTTTCTCTTTTACCCAAATCTTACTGACACCCTATCACTACACAGTTGCATCACTCCAACATAATTAACACCATGGCCATCCTCAAATCTTGGGTCCTCTGTAAAAAAACAAAACAAAAACAAAAAAAAAACCCAAAACAAACAAAAAACCACAACAAAGCCATAGTATTAACAGCACTGAAGGAAAATGATAGTTTTGTTTCCTCCTATCAAACTAAATTCATTTGCAAGACCATTTAGCTTACTGTTCTCATCTTCACACATTTTCAAATATAGGTATCACAGTAACTGGAGTCTGTTTAAAAACTGCGTAGTTAATTTTCAAGTTTTTTAGATAGGTTTTCAGATTAAAAGCTTTAAAAAAAGCAGTATTTTCACCAGAATCTACTACTAATGTGGATCATTTTTGAAAAATTTGGATGTGCTGCACACATCCTTCCTTCCCCAAACAGAAAGCTGTTGATCTAAACTTTAATTCCCAGTATCATTACTTGGGAGTTTTAGTAAATGCAGTACTGTATCCTGTAAGTTTCTGTATAGATCACAACTTGGTTTGCTAAGTCACCTTAAAGATAAAATCTGAGCTGCTCCCTTTCCAGGCAGTATTTGTGTGCTAATAATGCCTTTCTGCACACCCATTTTAGTCTGGAAGGAACATTTCCAGCTTACAGAGGAGCAGCATGTTTTATTCCTGGGCACATCTGTTTCCTACACTTAAACTCCACTCTTGATCTTAAAGTGTTATCAACTAAATTTATGAAGCACTTAAGCACCAAGTATCTACGTGAATCTCTCCTCAGCCCCTCAACAGAAGAGAGTAAGGAAAGAACACAGTGTGAAAAATAATGAAAGATCTGAGTGTCAAAATAACTCTGGCAATCTTAAATGTCATAGTCTTACCTAGAAAGAAGAACTGGCACTTTCTCATTTGTAAGTGATATTAAAAGAAGGCAAGATGAATTTTACAAGTTTTATTATACAAAAAATGATCCAAACCCGTAAGAACTCTTCTACAGTTCTAAAAGTTTTGTTCTGCAACTTATACTTCCATATGCTTTTCCAAAAGCCAATGTAAAAAGCCTCATTAGTCCCACTTTCTTCTTAGCAAGAGTCTTGGAAAAGACCAACCATAGCTGCATCAAAATTTATTCTTTGTAGTCCAGGAATTGCTGAAGTCTTTTCTTATGTTCTGTAGACACTTGTACAGCACTAGAAACAAATGCAGAACATTTTACATTAGAAGTAATACAGCACAAAAATAAAGCCTCATGCCAAAATGGAGTGTACATTGAAATCAATGACACCGAAGCTGAATTTTATGAAAAACCATCTATGTTCCAAGACAAAGAAGCATATTAACCCTTGAAACTGTCAATTCTTATCCTCAACAGCTTCTAAAAAATACCTATACCAGGAAATCTTGCCCATTTCCTTACCTCTAAACAGCAACTGATTAACTTGCAAGGATGATTTAGGTAAGAAAGAATCTCCTAAAAGGATCCCTCCTGTATACTGAGCACTTCTGAACTGAGGGACATTTCATCCCCAGAGGGAGAGATGGGCAGATACTACAGGAAGTTTCAGTCCCACATATTCTAAGGCCAAGTATGGAAGTTTGCCTGCTGGGAGAGTGGCTGAGGAAGAGCTGTTGGACAACCAGGCAGCAACAGAATTTCATTATTTGGACCCCTCATAGGATTTTCTCCCTACAGAACAATTGCCTCTAGTTGATTTATCTTCTTTTCAGCAGCTCAGATTTATTAAACAAGTGGTATTCATGAACTGCTTCTAAAGAGTTCATGAAAAGTCACTAAGAAAAATTGCCCAGAAATCTATGAATAATAAATTTGAAGGGGGGCCATATATCTGCACAGGAACTTTTTAAGGTTCCACAAATAAAAAAAATTCTAAAATACCACATTATAATAATGATGGTATTTTACCACATTATAATAATGACCAGAAGGGATTTTTCCCTAAATTTTAATTTTTACAGGTCCTACAGTAACATTAATTAAACAAAATTTAACAAAGAAGCAACCATGAGGAAGCTCTTACTTCAAGTGTTCTCCAAAGACAGTAGTTATCCTGTAGAGGGCTGTTTTCAGAGAGGCTCTAAGTGCAAATCGTAGTGTTTTGTAGGATGTGTCCACCAGGCTCCCTGAAATCCGGGGAGGTTTGCTAGAAACATGTGGCAGTTTGAAATGTCTGTCTACGACCTGATGAGAAAAACAAACAGAATCCTGTCATCTCTTCAATTATTTCATAATGTAATACGTTTGTGTCAAATAAACCAAAAACAAAGTGTGATTTCAGAAATTCCACCAAGACAAACAAAAATGTTTTGGAGACTGAGCATTTCCCAGCCATCCACAGGAACACAGAACCAAGTTCTGTGAAATAAGATTCTCTGTTACTGAGTCTTAGGCTAAGAACATCACATGCTGCAGGAGAAACACAGTTCTGTCCTGTATTATGACTTGTTTCTTTCACAAACAAGGGCATTGGCTTTCTTTCCCCCTGGTGCCTGTTCTTGGAATAGATGACTTATACTGAAGAACTTTAATAACCTCTAAATTCTTTCCAAGAACCTCCATTAGGGCAGTGTGAAATGGTTATGTTAATAGGACATGGATAGCCTTGGAAATAAATCTGGATTTTTTAAAACACACATTACACAAACATCAGTAATTTGAGAGTAGTGTCTCACTATTAGCAGAGACACAGATTTTATCTCTTGAGATTTGCAATGTCTCCAAGTGCTCCATGTTGCACCAGGAATTGTGTGCAACAAATAAAGATTAAGTTCTAACTCTGCAGAAGATATTGTATTAGAATTGATGCATCCCTGAAATAAACTCTTCAACTGAGCACACAGTAGCATTTCTTTAAAATTAAACATTGCATATTTTCTCCTTCCACATTTTAAAAAACCAACAGGTGTCTTTTTATTCAGCTGTTTCATAGTGTACATAGTGGCAACCAGCTATTTTGGTTAGATTACCTGCAGAAGAGCTGTTTTAGTGGCAGCAACTTCAATGTTATGACTAGTCAGGAAGGTTATTATGTAAAATCAACAAGACTCCTCCTCCTCTCCTAACTTTTCCTTGCTGCAAGGCAAGTTTAAGTTTTACCTCCTGAAGAGTCAGTAGCGTGTTCAGGATAGCTGGCAGGGTAGTCTGGACAACTCCAAACTGGTCTTCAGTGAAGGAGGCTGCTACCAAGTGAGACAGACCTTTAAAAAAACCAGAAATTTGTTGTAATTCATGCTTCAAAAGGTGAGAATTCAGTATCAAAGATGATGGTGTTGCCTGAAGATTCCACCAGTGTGCTGGAATACCTCAGGACTTGCTGCTGCCAGCTGAAAGTCACCTCAGCTCTGGACCACTCACTGGTTTGACAGGTGTATAATAGCTTGAGGTTGGTAAAGCAAGAGAGATTATATAAAAATTATGTGTGATTCCCATCTCCAGACTCTACATCCCAAGCCATCACCTTCAATCTGACACAGCATGGCACATCTGCCCATAAAACACATCACCAAGGAAACTGATCAACTTTGCACAGTCCAATGTAATAGAACATTCTTTCAATGTCAGTATTTACTCACAACTTTGAAAGAAACAATAAAAGTCCAAAATGTAATTTCATACCGTCATTGTTCTTTTAATTCTCTGCAAACTATCTTTTTGTTTATTTGCTAAGTTATTATCTGGGGGCCTCCCTCAGCTCTCTGATAAACAAAGACCCAGAGCCTTTAGTCAGAAAAGCTGCTGTAAAAAGGCATCATAAATCTGTCACTAGAAAAATGTAAAAGTGATACATGGGTTCACATGAGAGAGAAGCACCAGAAATCAAGTTCAGGAATCTGTACAGAACATAAAGTAAGAGATCTCACAAAGATTTTTATTGTTACATTTATAAAGCACAGAGCCCAGAGAGTTTTCCATGAACCAACAGAGTGGATCACCTGGAAACCACTTACCTTCCAAAGCCCAGATGTGCATTTGGGCATCACAGAAGACAGCCTGGATGGAGGCTTCTGGGTGCTAAGAAAGAAACCAAAGTGCTGTGAGTGCACTTTATAAATAATATTGCCAAACTTGCAGCTTTCAGAACAGACCTGCAGGGCCAACAGATCTTGGGAAATAGCCAGAAAAATCTGATCTAAAGTAAAATTATTTTTGGACAGAAGCTGCCCACAATGCTACAGCTGTAATTGAGGAGGGAAAAAAAGAAAGGGGAAAAAAGGATATACACTAGCTAGTGTTCAAGGGTTAAGAACACTTTAAGTAAAATACAGTTTCTAATCAGATGAGTTTAAAAAAGGCATTGTTATTCTTATTTTCTGCTGGTATGGGACAATCCCGCTGCGAAACCCACAGCAAGGAAGAAGCTGTATTTATAGAAAGCTTTAGATGAAAATACAGGTTTTAAAGCCATTATCTGTGTCTCAAACACAGGACCACCCTTACCTTGCTGAAGAAATACATGATCAATGCCCGTTTGGACAAGAAGTTTTTTATCTGAAAAGAAACAAAGATTAAACATATCATCTGCATTTAAGGCATGCACAGTTGGCCTTTCTCAACCCTACCACCTTCACACAGCAAAGAGGCATTGGGAGTGGAGGGAAGGATTTGTGGGATATAAGCTAAGTAGAGAAGGAAGTATTCATTCCATAAAGGGAAAAATTCTTCCAGAGAGGTATCACTTAAGCTACACCTCCTGTGCACTGCAATTTTACTCCACCTGTTCTTGTTTGTTCTGAAGCCATGTGTAAATAAATCTTGGCTGCACTGCCTCACTCCCAGTTCTTGCAGCAGAGAGCACTGGGGAGGGTTCATGGTGGGAACCATTCACTTGCTGATCTGCAAGAAAAAATAATACAGCATCTTCAGAAAAACTGATTGTTGTCCCTTTCATCCTCACAATGAGCTCTCCACTGACAAGGCCACTACACTTATGGCTCTGAGGCTCAAGTGCTGTGGAAGAATCTTTACCTGAAACCGACGTCCACAGCTTTGGTCCCCTCCTTGTGACATGGGGACTTTGGACTGTTCCATGCCAAGGAGACTTTACATCCACAACTCCCATCTTGTAACTTAAAGCAGGAGAGCTGAAAGGTGAACCAACTTCAGAGCCAGGAGACGTCTTCACAGGCATCAAGGATGGCTTAACCAGGGGAGACATGGAGGCTCTGAGAACAATGTTGGACCTCTGTGACTGGAATGACATGTCTTCTATCCCAGCAGCTCCTAGGGACAAAGAACACACTGCATGAAGGCAACAGGCTGGCACAGTGACACAGGAGATGGTTTGGTTATTTGATTGCTATTTCAACAACTTCTGTACCACAGCTAATACAAAAGGACATGGTTATCACTCTGGTTTTGCAAAGAAGTACACATCAACTTAAGCATGGAGCGTTTTCAAAATTCATCAGCTTAATAACAGCAGTGATGAGAAAGTAAAAAGTGATGAGAAAATAAAAAAAATCTTGTGGATTTATTTCTTTTACTCCTGCTAGCCAACATTACAACAGCCTGCTATATATGTACATAAAGTGGGCTCTTAGCATTAAGTACTAGAAAAAAGGCTGTCCATAGAAAAATGAAAAGTCATTCTGATTGGCATATAAGAAAAGGCATGTCTGTCTGCAAATCCAAGGATCAGTAGCATGAGAAGACATTCACCTGTGACATACCAAGAGTGCCTGCTGCTGCCAGGGCACTGCCTGCTAAGGGATTCCATTACCTGGCAGCCTCGTGCTAACACAGCTGTGCTGCCAGGAATGATGCCCAAGTCTGGCAGGTAAAACACTCAAAATGCCTGGAGGCTGCTCACAGCTCAGGAGTCAGACTGGGCTCTCCCCACTCTACAGTGATATTAGTGAATCACACAAACATAAACAGAACCTAATTTTACCATCTTAAACTAATCATAAGAGCAGTTATGCAAATTACAGAGCATCTCTTGGCAAGACTTAAATTCTCCCTGTGCTGTGTTGAACCACTTACTGAAACTGTGATAATCAGACTTTTTTTATTCATGTAAGCATGGAAAAAATACTGTATTGAACATAATATCATGCAAGTAAACAAACTGAGTAAACACGATAACTGCAAGTTTTCTAGTTATTTTGGGAATACTTCAACACAAATTGAAGGAAGATCTTTTTTGTCTGTATTTATTTGCATAAATCCCTCATTTTCCTCATAAAATTTAATTGAGACTAAGGTATCTATTGCTATCTTCATGCTTTACAAACCTTTATGAGCACTTCCTCACATACCTGGAGTCTGTGGAGGTACTTTCAGCTCTCCCACTGGTGGCTTTGCTCTCCCATTTGCTGCTGCTGCTTCCTGCTGTGCAATCAGCCTCTGAGTCAGGTCACCGAGGAGACTCAAACACTCCCGGGATATTGCAGTCCAGTTGTGTGGGTGCCCACCTGGCAGTGGGCACAAAGAGCAGAGTTTAACCCAGCTGCTCCTCCCTGCATCCCTCTGACAGTGCCCACGTGCTCTCAGCAGGAGCCTCACTGTCACAGTGCCACTCAGCTTCTAAAACGCCACAGGGCATTTCCACTGTGACAGCTTGTTTGTACTGAGAGAAGATGAAAACATGGACAGATTCAATGGATAACTCTAAAAAGAGCTCAGTGAAACCTGCTAAGCAAGCAAGCAACACAGGCAGTTCAGCCCATCAGATCTGAAATCACTGAACAGCTAAAATGAACAAATGCCACTGGTGATGTCAACACAGTTTTGAAGCAGTACAAACACTAGAATTCCTGATAAGGTGCTACAAAAAGTTCCTGAGAGCTTCTAAGCAGTTTTAATTGACCCCCTCTGCCATATCTGAGTACAGCAAAAGGACTGTGCACTGAGTGAAGTTGCAGCCAGTGTTTGCTCTCACAGCTGCAGTGGTGACTCAGTATTTGTACCTGATTTCCCCTCACTCACACACACCTCAGCATTCAGCTTCCATACACATCTCTTAGCTTATCCAGTCTGGACTGACTGACTGGTGGTGTGAAGTGGGCCCTGCTTTCAAAATCCTAAGCCTGTGTTTCCTCCTGGCTGTCATTTAAATCCAACAGACACCACAACTGGTTGAGTTTAGCAGGTGAAACAATGTGAATATAGATAATTAAGCAGCCTTTTGGAAAAGGCACCCCAGGGAAGAAGCTTCTGGCCTATGCAGCCTGCCTTACATAATCTCTAAGAGCATTTGACTAATGATTTAAAAAAAAAGGAATCAACACAAAATAATTTTTATAATTACCTGGCTGACTAAGGCTGAAGACTTCCTGTCGTCGAACAGGAGAATACTGGGAAAGTAACATCAAATCTTGTAAGGCTAAAAACTACCAAGAAAGGAAAATATTTTAGTGCATGCAAAATCCACTGTATTTGCTTTAAAAATATGTAGTTATCCATACAAAATCAATCCCTACCAAAGAATGAGTTCACACGGGCTAAAACCAGTCATGTAACACAAAGAGAATGGAGGGAAATCCCCAAAACCACCCTGGATGGGGCTGCAGAGCTGTTAAGAGCTTTAGTGATATGTCAATTCTCAGGAGTTCAAGAAGATCTAACACTTGTTTTATTCTAATAGCTCAGGCAGAAAGATATTAAGACACTAAAAGTCTAAGAAAAGAACTGGTTTTGCAAACCTGAACTCAACTATAGTTATAGGGTCAGTGCCTTATGGGAACAACCTACCACTGCTTTTTCAGATTAAGCAGTTAATGTGCCAAACTAAAAATAAACCAGATTTCTCACAATATTCAAACCTCTATTATAAATTGGACATTTTAATGATATCTGACATCATGTATTAGATTTCCTGTTCCTTTAATTGTCTGCGCTCAACTCTTCCCCACCTATGCTCAGATAATGCAGCAAAGCTTAAAAAGGTCTTGCAGCCTATTGTATCCCCAGCTTTATCAGAAATCTGTAAAATCAGTAGAGGTAGAATTTGCATGTGCAAGAGAATATTCTTATCTTTATTTACATAATACCTCTTCAATGAGGTCTTCAATTTCTAAGTGTTGTAATCAGTAAGTCCTATTAATTTTTACCATAGACCAAAATTCCTCTTCTTTACTCACGGGTTTTAAGTAGCTTTTTACTATTGCCTTTTACAAAAAAGAAACCCAACTTCCAACCTAAATATGAAATATTTATATTTATATTTATATAAATATAAATATTTATATTTATATATTTCCTTAGAAAGGAATATTTATATTTCATTATATTATATTTCATTTCATATGAAATATTTATATTTCATATTTATAGAAATATTTAAATATTAATATTTTCTATTCAAGAGAGAACACACATGTGTTCCCCAATATATGTTGCAGGGACAAGATGTTGAGAGTACAAAGGTTTGAGAAAACACCTGCTTATGTGACAAGACTCAAAGCTGAGCTACAAAAACCTGAATGCCACTAAGCTGCTGGTTTTGCATCAGCACACACCATGAGACTTCTGCTGCACACAGATCTTACCTCTAACAAAATGAATCTTCAGCTAACAGTAACAGCGTGGTGAGCACCAGCAGATGTCACCACTAAACAAATTTTCATCATTAAATGAACAGCCTGTGAGTGCTCTGAGGCAGCTTCTCAAGGAACCAGCACCTCAGTGACCACAACTGCTACCTGGAAGATGTGACTGGGTGCTCTGAAAAACACCTTTTGAGCACACACCTGTCAGGGAAGAGGCAGGAGTTCAATTACCTTTATAAGGAGGGGAGGATTGCTGTTTAAGATTTTAGGCAGGCACTGGTCTGTCTCCTGAGCAAATGTTGGCTGAATGGGAAAATGATGACTCTAAAAATACAAACATCAAAATTTATGTTATACAGAGGAAAGCACAAGAAAATCTTATGAAAGACCAGTAAACTGGCCTGGAATTTCTAACATAGAAACAAAAAGAGTTTAGTCCTTTCATTTAAAAATGAGAAATCATAGAAAATCCAGGTATCTTTATCATCTTCAAATAAATGTTCTCATGTGGCTAATCTCACAATTTCTTTCCTGACTTTTCAATTAACACTATGCAAATATTTTAAAGTAACTTTTGAAGTTATTTAGCTCATTAAGAAAAGCAAAACCACGTGCATAAACAAATCTTTTTTAATCAGCCAAAAGGGCAAAGTCCATTTTATACTTTCACAGATGGATGACTTCTTTTGTCTCCCAGAGTTTTATAAGCAATACAGTAATTAGAGAGGTTGACAAGGTGTTCACTGCTGCTTGTTATTATCCTTTGAGACAGGTTGCTCACACCTCAGAGCTGTTGTCATGTTTGACTCATTGTTGATCTTTTCTCAATGTAGTCACAACAACTATACCTCTCTAATTAAAGCTAATTAAACACCCCAACAGCACTGTATTTGCCATTTCATTCCATGAGTACTCTGCACCAATACATTGACCCAGGATTTAAACCTCACTTGTTTTTCTCTTTTATCAAGAGTCTCATAGTGTTTTAATTTAAAAAAAATTAAAATTAAGTTAGAGGAGCAATTTTTCCTTTCTAAGGAAATATCTGGAAACAGAAGCAGGAGTAAGAGGACGAGGTGACAGGAACAAAACATGAATTTTGTAAGGAGCACAGGTCTTGCTATGAGAAGAAAGGATAAATCAATTAATGCCAGGCCTCTCTTCACTATTCAGTTATCAGCCACTATCTGTAGTGCATGCTGTGAAAATTCAAGAATTATGAGTTATCTCCTAGCAGAACTGCTTTTGAAATGAAAGAATGATCTGTGCCAGACTGGTGATGTAACTGGAGCACTGTCACAAGCACTGACCTCTGTGGCATAGATTTTGAAGAGCAGCCAGGCAATGTACCAGGTCATCAGGAGGAACACACCACTCAGCCAGGTGTGGTAAAACAAGGAGAGATCCAATAAGCCACTCAGAGTGTCAAGAGGATGTAATTTACTGCAGATAAAATAACCAAGAGGATAGAGGATGTTAGTGTTCTTATTATGAACAATTAATGAAATTCAGGAAAATAAATATTAATTAGTAATGACTACAGTTTTAGCCAATTAACATATTAAGACTCCAGCTTCTCTATTTTAAAACAAATAACAGTCATAAAAAAATAAGGATGTTGTCACCCCCAAATAAAAAACCACCATAGAAAATCAGATAAAACTCACAGATGCAATCTGGAGTGTTTACCCTTTCTAATACTTTAGAAACTTACAGAAAAAAAAAAAAAAGGTGATTTCCTAATTACTATCTTAATGACAACATGGTTCCTACAACGGGGTGCTGATTCCCTTAGGATTCATTTCAGAAGTGGCCAGAGCTGCCCACATTTGTTGTGGGGAGACAAAGAACTGAGCCCTGCTGCCCAGTTGCACTTCCTCAGCAGAGGAGCCTTTCTACAATATTCCAAATTTCCAGCACAACGTCCTCCTACCTGTCTGTATGAAGACCCATCGTGGTACATATCCATACCTTTGGGATGTAACCTAGGGGTTCAAAAAGAAACTCTGAAACAAATACAACACTACAAAACACACACACAGTAGGCCAAAAAAAGAAGATAAAAAGAAGATAAAAATAGAATTCATGCAGAGACAAGAGACTGGTCTTCTAACTCACATGGACAAGGAAACAATCTGCCTTTGGGGTTACTTTGTTTCAAGAAACACAAAAAAGAGAATGAAAAAAGGGTTCAGGCTAGCAGCTGTACACTGAGAGATGTAGACCTCCCCTTTTATTGCTGCTTCTCAGCAGTGAGTTAATTGTGTTTCCTCACTAACAAAAGAGGGTTAATAGTAATTTAATATTAATTTTCACTACAGCCCAGGCAGCAGCAAAGTGCTTTTAAAGACTAAATGGAATCTGATATAGAACTACCATACTTCTAATTTATCCCCTGATGTAAATAAAGGGATAATAGTTCTTGCATATTTTGACATCATTTAGGAGGATAATTACAACCCTAACAAAGAATTCCTGATTTTTACAAAGTCCAGTGCAATCATCTTCACCAGCACAGATTTTTTTTTTACCACAGACCAAACTCCATATTCACATGGGAGAGAGCCATCCTGCCTCCCTCCAAATAACACACAGAGCATTTGAGAGCAAAGCCAAAGTGCTGATCTTTGCCTAAAAAAATGGGATGGTACAGCAACCTTACACACAGGGGAGTCCTGCCCACTGCTGGAGTGCCAGCTCAGCTCTGGGACACCACAGCTCCACTACCAGGCAATGGAAGCAGCAGTCCAAAGCCTGACTGATTAAATTTTTCAAACACAGGAATTACAAATAAAAAAATAAGAGAATTTCAGGAACCCTTACCAAAAAAGTAATATGTGACACAGAAGTTTCTAACAAAATATAGTGATTCCACACAACTGTGTTTTATCAGGAGAGGCAAAGATCTTCTGAAACGTAAATACTTGTATTGCTAAAACCAAACAAAATAAATAGTTTAGTATTCCACATGCAGAACTAATCAATGAAACAGTTAATAAAAATAATACAACAAAAAAGGACAAGGTACTTGAAAGCCTGAAGTCTAGATCAATTAAAAACTTAATTTAAGGTAATTCCAGGTGTTACATTTATTAATTATGCTCCCAATCTTTCCTGACATTTTATAATAATGTCTATTTCTTATCCTGTTTCCTGCCTGTAGCAGTGAAAATGAAGAATGGGATAGACTGACTCAATACACAAGGGAACAAACCAAAATAACCCTAATGCAAAATAAATGCAAAATAAAGGGGGGAAAAAGGGCATATTTAATCTACTAGATTTCATTTACATTCTAAATGTTCAATTAAAACATAGGGAAAATTCAGACAAGCCTGAGTTCCAGAGTCAGTAACCCTCCAAGCAGCAAAACCAATGGAACACTGATGCTTTCCTCCAAATAAATAAACTATATATGTTTCCAAATGACTGAAGCAACCCAGCTGACAAATGAAACTATGAAAATGAAACTATGAAAATGCAACCCAAGTGATTTAATTTTTTATATTACTAGTTTGCATTAGGGAAAAAAAAAGAAGAAAAGGAAAAAAAAGGGAAAAAAAAAAACAAAACCAAAAAGAAAACCAAAAGAAACAACAACATAAAATGGAGAATTAACAATATTGAAATAGATTTTTTTCTAAATATTCTAACTAAAGCACTGCCAAAATGCTGCTTGGTTTGCTGATGAATGGTGAGCAAAATGCAGCACACATGTTTTCCACTATAACACAACCAGCCTTGGTTAAAGACATCCCTTGCCAAATTGTTTGGACTGTGTCACTCTGGGAATCAGGCAAAGGTAACTGTGAGGCTGCTGTGAGGCTGCAGCAACAGGAATATTTTTAAGGTGATGCTTCACACTGGTGCAGATTTCTGCAGGATTTCTCCAGAGGAATTACTGGAATTTCAGTTTCCACAGTGCTACATGCACAAAAAGGCTTTGGATGTTGAGCTCTAAGCCAGATTTAATGTGCTATTTAGACCTGAACTGAATGGGTTTTTTAACTGTCAAGATTTTCAGCTTTTAGGTGGCCCTTGTTGTCAGTTCCTGAAATTGATACCCAGTTTGTGCACAATGTCTTCTTCCTGTAGTTCATCTGCCACCTCAGCCAGCTTTTAACAGGCATCAGAGGGTGTAGGGTAAATGTTAAAGAGTCAGAACATCCCAGTTTCTGTGTTCATTTAAAAGGAGCTGAGCAGGTGTAGGATGAACACTGCTGGCATTTAAAGCTGGGTGTACACTTCATCTATCAGTGACAGCAGCTGCACACAGGCAGCTCCTGCTGCCACACTCATAAATTATCCAGGCCTTTTTGAAGATTGTTTCACTTATACATGTCTTTCTACAAAGATGCTTAAAGCTCTTACCTGTATGATTGGAAATGGCAAATAATTCATGTTGTTAATAAGAAAGAAAAGGCTGTAGCTGTATCCCAAGAAAGCTCCAGAAAGTAGAAAGAAGAGGTGATACTCATTTAGGCACATCTGAGGAACAGCATCTTCTAGGCTAAAATAGAAAACTTAGAATCAATTCTGAGTTCAAAACAAAAAGCTGTTCAAGCCTTAGGAAACTCAAATCAGAAGTTTGGTTTTACTTTGCTGATCTGTACATCTGATGATATCTCTGCAAGTTTTTTGCTAAAGCAGGGATCCCACCACCTGCTTTTGTAATTTATGCATGAAACACATGCCATAAACCACAAGACCAGGACTTAGTTCAAGTGACAACCAACTTGTTATCAAGAATGAAGAATCCATTAAGAATCCTGGAAATGTAGGTTTTTTGACCCAGTTCTCTGTGCATTGTAACATTTACAAAGGGGAGCATTTTTTGTCCTTTAATAAAGAAAATCAACATATAATTACTGGGATTTTAGAATACCCAAATTCTTGAGATTCTTTTTGCAAGAAATATTCAGTGAATACATTTTGCAATAAAAAATATTTGTTTATCTTTGACACACACACAGTTACCTTTCTGAAGGTGTGCAGGACACAGCAAGAAACTGGAACCTCCCTTTTGTCATGACTGTAGCACACCAAGCAACCAGCATTCCCATGATAGCATGAACAAAGGAATGGATCACTTGCTGAGGGTGAATAATTTTTCCTATTAGTGCTAATCGAGAGCATGGTATCGATGGCACCACTGTAAATAAAAGCAGAAAAATCATTTTTATTCCTTACCAATAAAATCTTTCATTAAAATAAAAAAGAGGAAAACCCCCCACCATTGTCAGGATCAGTCACTGAATTATAAATGATCATCCTATTTAATTTAGGTATCAAAAACAGTTTAACAATTTACACAACCCACCTGCATAAAATTCAACGTTGAAGATGCTTATTACTATTATCACCACAGACATCAGGAAGATACAAAAGATGACATAAGAGGTATACAAATCATTGAAAGAATCTAAAAAAATAAAAATATCATTGTTCAGAAAATTGCACAGCACCAACACAGTAAGAAACAGAAAAGAGCACTTAAGCAATGGAAAATAATCCACTGAATGCTTAAAGGGGAGTAATGGCCAATGGACTTTGTAATCCCACATGAGGTCTGCCCAGTTACACAACATTTCTGCACAAAAGCAGATTTAAACTTCACAGAAACTATTTGACACCATTTTAACTGGTTTTTTTTATAAGTGAACACTCAGTAGTTTGTTTAAAAAAAACCAAAGCATTAAACTGTGGTTCAAATATCACATTTCCATTCATTTAAGAAAAGCTGCAGCCATCCAGCCACACCAAAAAGGGAAGAAATTTCTTACAGAGTGGTTCTTTTGGTCTTTTCTATTTTCAAGGGAGGAAGGAAGTCAATTCTCTCTGCCTGGAGTAGCTCAATGATCACAGGCATCGAGCTTCCAGTTAAACATCTCTCAATTTTCACTGCAGGCACTCAGGGGGAGTTATTCTCACCAGGCACGGTGCCTGCTTCAGGAATTTCTCTTAGGATTCAGTGCACCATAAGGAAAAGTGAAGCTGTTTATGGGAACAGCAGCTGCACAGGGTGGAAGGAGAAGTGTGTCCAAGGACTCAGAACAAACAACTAAAGCACTTAACCTGTTGGGGGTTTTTTTTTAATTCTGTGAGGGACAGACTCACATGAAATTGCAACGCTTATTCCTACAAAGGGCGGGCTGTGGCTGCTGCTGTTGTAACACAGAAACATTTCAAAGGCCAAAAACTGTTCGAAATACAAGTGTAACACGATGCCACCGTCAGTTCCCGTTATCTGGGACCCCAACCAAACAAAAACAAAGAACAAAAACCAGAAACACAAACAAATGACAGCAAAATCAGGAGGACGGGCCGGGCACCTACTGGAGATCCAGCGCACCGGGTGGAACGGGTCGAGGCCGCTGAGCACGATGAAGGCCGCGGTGCAGAGGGGCAGCAGCAGCACGGACCAGGTCACGGCGGCGGCCACTCGCCAGCCCAGAACCTGCGGGGACACAGCGTGAGGGACCGGGACGCGCCAGCCCAGCGCCAGCACGGTGACAACAGGAGGGACCGGGAACGGGAGCCGGGACCTGCCAGCGCAGTGCCTGCACGGTGACCAAGGGAGGGACCGGGAACGGGAGCCGGGACCTGCCAGCGCAGCGCCTGAGGGGTGCGGGGGGTGAGGGGAGCGGGGATCACCACCCCGAACCTGAGGGGAGACACAGTGAGGAGGCCGGGGACCGACACCATCCGCGAGCCCAGCGCCTGCGGGGAGAATAGAGCCGGGACCGGGGAGGATGCGCCTGAGGGAGCGCAGCCGGAGGACCGACCTGCCGGAGCAGCGCCCGCTGCCCGCCCGCCGCCCCCTCCATGGCCGCGGCCCGGCCGCCCGTTCAAAGCCGCCGCCCAACGGCCCCACGTGCGGGATCCGCGACACTTCCGCCGCGCGCCCAGGCGGCAGCCAACAGGAGGGCGCGCACGCCGGCTTCCCGGGAGTGCGCCGTGACGTCACTCACCGTGGAAACTACAAATCCCGGCGTTCCCCGCGCGGCCATGGCGGCCTAAGGGGGCCTGGGGTCTCCTCTGTGTCTAAGGGCACAGAATGCAGCCCGGGGCGGCGAGGAAAGAAATTGTCACATTAGCCCTCGTTACGTCTGTTTATTTACACTTTGAAAGCCTCGCTGGCAGCACGGGCCCACCACAAGAGGGTCCAGTCTTGTCACAACACCGGGCCTTGGACCAAACCCTCTCCACAGCTTCAGAGCGTTAAGATTCTTTGTGCACAAAAAGTACAAATCACATCGCCTTCAGAAGGTTTTATTCAGAGGCAAAACAGTGTGGTGAGCACAGAATTAAAGAAAAACAAAACACCCCCCCCCCCCCCAAAAAGCTAGAATAAAACATAAAATAATCCCAACCGAACAAAAACAACTTCCTGTTCTAGACTGCTATCACTGGTTCACTCTCCTCCTGGAACATGGAGATGTCTGTAAGTCCATGGGACATCGCTGTCCATCCTGCTGCAAAACACATCCCTTGTCCTTGACGTTTCCAAGGTCTTCAGTGAAAAAATAATCTAAATAGAACTACTGTCTAGATGGAGAAACTGGTGCTGTCATCTGAAAGAAACAAATAACTCCAATGAATATTTCAGCTCCTCACCAGAGGACACAATAGGGCACATATTTAAGCCTCAATACTAAAACCCATTACTGTCATATTGATTCTTATTAGGCATCTGGAATGAAAAAACTGATTTTGCAGGAGGAAAAGCCACTAAAATTGACTTGCATTATTGGATTGTGTAATTTTTTAATGTGCCTTTCACTGGGCACATTTGGCTATTTTTAATATTATTTATCTTAAATCTAATATAGCTTCTATTCAGTAAATATCCAGGTTTTCACAAACACACTTGTGGCTGGTGTACTTGGAATGGCCTGGCCTTTACATCCTCTATTAGCCTGTTCCTGGACCTCCTCCAGAGAATTATCCAACAGAATTCAAATGTCATCTGCTGCTGGCAGCAGTCCTGGATGCCAGGAAGCAAATGCTCAAACCATCCCAGAGAAGGAATGCAGTGCCGAGGGATGGATGGCTCAGCTCTGAGTCAGCGCTGCCCAGAGCCTACACAGATGTCCCCACACAGGGCTGCTGCTCTGAAACACTGTCTCAAACATCAAGGGGGAAAAATCCAATCTGCTTTTTATATTAAAAGGAAAGAAAAACTGGAGTCTAACAGTTTATTGCTTAAGTTTCACTTGTGCAGAATAAATTCAAATAAATGCTTTGGGGTTTTTGTAAGGGAATGGCCTCTGGGACTGAGTATATTATTTATTTACATGTGAGTTTCTTTGCCAAGATCAAACCTCAAAGAAAATAACCTATCTGTTCCTCAGAGTCTTTTCAGTTTTTACATTGGCATTTAAAACTTACAACTGAAACAAAGTTAATAAATTTTATTTATATATGGACCCCATTTAGCAAAATTAGTCTGTTAAACCCCTTTCCATTCAACCACAGTGATGGGGAAAAGTTTCAGGATGTCTGTGATGGCTGCAGAAAAAGGAAGTTTAGACAGGGTTCTCACCTTATTTAGTGACTCTTTGTTATTACTGTTGTTCCATTGTGAGCAGGGATAATAGGTGCAGGAATATCCAGTTCAGGGGCATCAAAAAAGTATGCCTACATTATCAGAGGAAAAAAAATTATTTAGAGAGAAACATACAATGCTGCCTCATCCCAGCTCTTTTTTTCCACACCCATCAAACACAGGTACACAGATCCATCTACTCTGGAAGCTGTGGAAACTCAGGCCTAGTGACACCCTTCTACCCCCTCCAATAAGGAAACAAATATTATAAGTCTCCATTGTGTATTTCAATGGCCTCAGAGTCTACTGTTTTCTAACACTTACTTGTGTATGAAAACATAAACCTGCTAAAACTCCTAAGCCCACACTTTATATTGAACATTCAATTGTTCTAAAGGACTAAGCACAGTACTCATTGGAATAGAGTGCAACTGGATACTATAAAGATTAAGGCTTTGCTGGTACCACGATGAATTCCAGGTGAATTGGACTCAATGATCCTGATGGGTCCCCTCCAACTCAGAGATATTCTATGACCACATAATTGATTATTGGATTTATTACCAGCACTGGATCACACTGGCATCAATTTTTCCTATGTTTAAAAGAACTCCAATTTCTTTTAAACATAGGAAAAGTTGATGCCAGTGTGATCCAGTGCTGGTAATAAATCCAATAACCAGGATCACACTGGCATCAATTTTTCCTATGTTTAAAAGAACTGCAATTTTTACATTGGAGGTTTGTCACAGACACATTTTATGAAAAATCCTTTTCTCCTGAGAAGCTGAGAAGCTTCAGCTTCTCCATGTTTTGCTGCTTTGGAATGTGATCTGGAGAACTGTTTGCCCAGCATGTGAAATTGTTTTTACTTGATGACCAATGACAGCCATCGGTGTCAAGGCTGTGAGCAGTCACAAGATTTTATTATCACTCCTCTCCTATTCCTTGCTAGCCTTCTGATGAAATCCTTTCTTCTATAGTTTTAATATAATATATATCATAAAATAATAAATCAGCCTTCTGAAACATGGAGTCAAGATTCTCATCTCTCCCCTTGTCCTGGGACCCCTGCGAACACCACCACAGAGGTTTTCCTGTACCCAGCTAATCCCTCCTTTCCTGTCCCATACCACCACCTGCCCTAGGATATAAGAGATCAGGGAGAAGGACTGGCAGTGTCCCACCAAGCATCCAACAGCCAGCAGGGCGTGCAGCAGCAGGATGGCAGCCACGGTGGCCACGGCGATGCGGCGGTTGTCGTCGCGGACGGCGGGCCAGAAGGTCATCACCAGCACGGAGCCTGAGAGGCACAGTGAGAACACCACCAGCACCCAGCGCACCACCTTCTGGGGGATGATCCACAAGATCTGCAAGAGGCAGCAGAAGGCTTGCAAAAGGCTGCCAAAGAGGCTGTGTGTTCTGTGACATCGTTGTCACTTCCGTTAGCGCACAAATGAACTCGCGCCTAAATCTGACACATCTCTTACTGGAGGAAAGAGTAAGAGCAGTGCTGAGCTTTACTCCCAGACACAAGGATGAACCCCAAGTTATGCCCCTCCCTCCAAGGCCTGTCCCCAGCCAGGGAAACTTGTCCTTGGAGCCATCAGCATGTGTTCCCTGGGGACACAAACATCCTGATTCCTGACGCTGCCTGCCAGGCTCACCAGCAGCACCTTGCTTGGTTTTGCTGCCTCTGGGGAAATGATGTGTCCTGGGCTTTTCCAGCACCCTCAAGACACCTTTACAATAGACAAGCATCAACAAAAAGAGCAAAAGATTCTCCCAGTCTCCAAAATGTCAACAAATATCAAGAACATTATAAGAAACAGCAAACCCTCTCAGGCAGGACATGTGAGAGGGGCGCTCCTTAGCCATACGTACCGCTGTGGGAATGTAAATGAAGAGGGAGTATCCATACACACACACTATCTCCAGGAAGGAGTAGGAGACAATGTTCATGACTTTACTGTTCCTCCACATCAGGAATCCCCAGAGAGCAAGGGGAACAAGCCAAGCATATGCATAAATCGTTGTAGCTGCTATGGACACTGGAAACACAACAAAGGGTTTAATGTTCTACTTTGAATCCTCCCAGAATCAAAGGTGTAGAAGCATTCAGCATGAAAACTAGAAAGCTACCTGTGAAGATACTTCCAAAAGATGAAGTTTGAATTATTAATAAACTGAGAACTTTGCATTTATATCTAGTTTACACCCAGTACTCTGCCAGCACTTCAAGTAGGTGATAATCTGATCTGCTAACTTTCTGCCCAAGGCCTGCAGGTTCCTGGGAGGCCACAGATCCAGCAAGGCCCCAACCAAACCACCACAGTGCCCAGGGCTGGGCTTTCACCCTCTGTACAAGGAGACATCCACTAAGGCTGGAAAATAACTAATTACTCCTGCTTGCTCTTCTAAATCCCTGAAACTAGCTTATGCTCTGAAGAAACAGGGTTCTGCCAGTCACAGCCCATTTTAAGGACTTGTTTCACAGGTCTAAAAATTTAAAGACTGCAATCAATCAAAAGATTTGTGCTAAATCAAAGCCATGACCAGGTTTCATGTTACTTCATTTGAATATTAAAAAACAGAAACCCAAACAAAAAAATAAACCCCACAAATGACTACTTCCAAACCTTTTCTGAACTCAGGCACGTAGTGGTACGTTGGTTTGCCGAGATGGATGAAGAAATTTGAGAGATTGCCACTAACAGCAATGGTGAACACGAGTGTAGCACATATCCAAAATGGACCTTAAAAGGAAAAAAATCGATAGACAGCAGAGGAGGTGCTTTCTTTCTAGACCAGCAAGTAAAATGTAATACAGACTCAAAATATTTAGCACAGCAAATAACTTCTCCCACCTCACACCTACCATAAAGGTCAGGATTGCTGCGGATATACAGCCTTACAAAGTTCTTCCCAGGGACTGGGAACACTGACCCTTTGATTCTGTCCAGGACCTATGAAACAGAAGGATCTATTTGACTGACAATGCAAGAAGGGAAAACACCTCAGTGGATAAGGCATAATTCAAAACAACAGTTCTCCTCTGGAGCAGAGTATTAACCTGGTATGTATCCACATCGAAGAAGGTCTGGTAGTACTCAAAAGTCCAGAAAGGGGCACTTTTCTTCTGTCCTGCAAGCAGCTGGATAGTGGGAAAGGTAACATGGAAAGTGTTACAAGCACACAACTTATGCATTACTAGTTCATTTACACAGTAGTCACATGATTTTGGTACCCAAAGTGAAAACAAACGTAACAGGGCAGGATTATGTAATGGTTTCCCTCTTCCCCTCCAACAGCTGTAGACAGCCAGTCTCTTATCTCCCTGTAGGCAGAGCCACGGCCTGAGGTTGTTACGAGTAGCCTGCTACTGCCTGCTGCCACATCATCTGGAACACACACCCTCACCACTGTGACAAGTTCCTTTTGCTGTCAGAACCACAGAATGGCCTGTGCTTGAAGGGACCTGAAAGATCATCTCACTCCACCCCCCTGCCATGGGCAGGGACACTTTCCACTATCCCAGGTTGCTCCAAGCCTGGCCTTGAACACTTCCAGGGATGGTGCAGCCACAGCTTCTCTGGGCAACCTTGCCAGCACCTCACCACCCTCACAGGAGAGAATTTCTTCCTATAACCAATCTAAACCTCTTCTCTTTTAGTGTGAATCCATTCCCCCTTGTCCTGTTCTCTACATGCTCTCGTAAGAAGTCTCTCTCCATCTTTCTCACCGGCCCCCACCATAGGGGTGAGAGCATTACCTCTGTTTTATCAGAGTCATCAGTGCCCAGTAACTCATCATCCTCTTCCCTCCCTGGCTCCTGCAGGTGGCTGTTCTGATTCTTGGGGATTTCGACTGGCTCATCGATGCTTATGGTGGTGGCATCAGGATTTGCTGCAAGCAAATTAGCTGCGTCGTCAAATTCTGCAAATAAGTACATTACAAGACAGGCGATGATCAAGACACTAAAATTTTTGTTCTCATGGCTGAAATAAACGCATAAAAACCCTGAGACAGACTAACCACTAGCTTAGGCATGTTGGGTACGATCTGTTTCCTAAAGTCCAAACTGACACGGATCAAGCTGAACATTTAGTCAGTCGATAAAGTGTGAATGTGCTTTTCCTGCCAATCTGCCTGTAGGATGTGACACTGGCACCGCTGGAGCCTGCCTTCCTGCCCTGCCAACAGCCCCCAGCCCAGGGCCAGCAGGTCTCTGCAGGGGAAGGGAAAGCTGCCTCCTAGAGAAACGGGTACTTATAACATTCTCCAAAAACTGACGTGAAATTTTTAATGAAGAACTAAAGAAGTCTGAAACCGGGCCTCTTGCAAGTTACAGAGAGCTCTGCCCCTCTCCAGCTGTCACTTGCTACCACAAAGGATTCCAGTCCACGACTTCCGTCAACACCGGTTACATTTTTTTATCTGGCCAGCACCACAATTCCATCTCAGAAAATTCAGGATACCTGACCCCATCCTGACCGCACTAACAAAACTCCCAGGATGTTTTTCTTCCGCGAACGCTCAGAGACGCTCCCAGAGCCTCCAGCGCCTGACGGCTCCCCCAGCTGGGCCCAGCCCCGCGTCCGCACCTGCGACATCGCCTTTACCTTGGAATTTGAGGTCGTCCGCCGTCGCCATTCATCCGCCTGGATGAGGATCAGCTCCCCGGGGCTCGACCCTCCTGCAAGAGGACAGGGTGGCGCTGAGGCTGGGGCGGGTGCGGTCCCCGCCCTGTGCCCCGCCCTGTGCCCCGTGGCCGCGCCCCCCGAGCCCCGTACCCGCCCGGACCCCGGGCCGGGCACCCCGCACCTCAGCACCGCCGCGGCCCCTCAGCCGCCGCTCCGCTCCCTTAAAGGCGCCGCGACCGCCGCGCGGTCCTGGCCAATGAGCGGCGCCGCTGAGCCCCTCTGCCCCCGCCCCTCGGGGAGCAACAGCCCCGCCGGTGACGCTACAGGCACCGACCAATCAGAGCCCGCGCGGCGCTTCCGCGTGCGCGCCCGCCCGCCCCCTTAAAGGGCCCGCGGCAGCCCGGCTGCCGTCTGTGAGGGAACGTAACGGGGCTGTGGGTGATCGTGCGCTTGTACAGCTGTTACAGATGTACACTGCGTGTTCTGATAAATGAGAGTTTTACCAGAGAAACACAGAACGGTTAGAGTTGGAAGGAACATTAAAGCTCATCTCATTTAATCTCCTTGCCACGGCAGGGACACCTCCCACCAGAACGGGTTGGTCCCAGCCCTGTCCAGCCTGGCCTGGGACATTTCCAGGGATCCAGGGGCAGCCACAGCTTCTCTGGGCACCTTGTGCCAGGGCCTCACCACCCGCACAGGAGAGAATTTCTTCTTCGTACCTACTCTAAACCTGCCCTCTGATGGTTTGCAGCCATTCCCCCTTGTCCTGTCACTGCCACCCTTGTCAATGGCCTCTCTCCATCTGTCTTGTCTCCCTTCAGTCGCTGGACGGGCACAGTTAGGTCACCACAAAGCCTTCTCTTCTCTAGGCTGAATAATCCCAACTCTCCCAACCCTTTCTCACAGCATCCCTCTGATCTTGGTGTCCTCTCGAGGCCTTGCTCCAACAGATCCATCTCCCTGTGCTGGGGACCAGCTGGATATTATATATACTGGAGCATATACATATAAAATATAAATATAGATATAGTTGTTTTTTTTTTTAATCCTTCAGCCCCAAAATGCCAAACCCTGGAATCCAGCAGAGCCCCAGAGCAGAAAGAATGGGGTGTTGTTTGCACAGCATCTGCATCACCCCAAGGCCTCAAACATCAGCACCTTAGTCTATACTGTGGCAGTCAGGGAGAAGAGGGTGATCCAGCTGCCCTCATTTGTACAGCACAGCCCACATTTGTGGATAAACCTCACAGCTCTGCAGTGAGCAGCACAGCCCCACCCTGGCTGCACTGGATGCCCTTGGTGCAACTGGAGGGAGCACTGCTGACAGGATCCTTGCTCACCCAGGGGCTGAAGTGCAGGGACAGGACAGTGTGCAAGGTAAGGCAGAAACTCAATCAAACACGTGGATGTTTTCCCTCCCCCTCACCCTCTACCTTTGCCCCTGCCTTGCATTGTGTTCACCAGACCTCTCCACCACCATGTCGGGCATCAGGGTACTGCTACAGAAAATCCTGATCCTTCTGCAGGTTACTCTGTCTGTTGTGGTGGGCAAAACACTGATGATACTGTTCCCCAATGCCATGAAAAGATACATCCTAAAGATGGGCGAAAAGAGCAGAATGAACAAGAATCCAAAGTTCAGCTACGAAAACTGGGGCCCGACTTTTTTCAGCTTCAAGTATTTGCAGTTTGTGCTGAAGGTGAAGTGGAAGAGGCTGGAGGATGAAGCCTACGAGGGACACCCTGCTCCCAACACGCCCGTGGTGACCCTCGGCGGGGAAGTTTGTCACCTCCTGGATTTCATGAAAGGTCAGTAATTGAGTTGGTAATTCAGTAATTGCTGAGCGCATAAATGAGGAGATGCTGCTGAGGGAGCAGGGACAGGCAGCTGGCACCAGAGTGCATCGTGTGCAGACCACTAGCACTCACCTGGGGAGAAGATGCAGCAAATTTACTCCAGCTGCTTCTTGATTGTCAAAAATAACCTGCATTTATCACCCTGTCTATGCTATCTCTTCACACCACTGAGCTTTTGCAAGAGCTGGCTCTGCCTGGAAACACTTTTTGCTGAAAGCCAAGGTAATAATTTGTTTTAGGGAGAGAAGGCCCAGAACTGAAATGTGTGCAATGATTCCTGAGTGTTGGCTGTCATTCCCTGTCCATATAGAAAATGCCACACCAGCCCCCTTAGCTAGCCTAAAGCCTAGAAAGCACACAGTGGGTTTTTCCAGATCTAAAGTGGCTGGGAATAAAGCAGAAGTAGCTGCTTTGTACTTTGTCCGCTGCCTCCCACTGAGATCTCAGCAGAACGTGGAATTAATCATTAAGCTGCAGCCTCCATCCCCACGGGAGGGATTACATCCTTCTCTCACTCTGCATCCCTAATTATATATAGATATTTATGTAGAAAATGGGCAGCAAATTTGGAGAAGAGAAACAAAGTATCTACAGGAAGGTACCACTGTCATTTAATTCTTTAGGACGTGGATCTATGGTTAGCAGCAGCTTTTAAGTTAAGCCATGCCAGAAAGGTCTTGGACAAATTTAATGGAATTCAGCATAACCAGACTAAGAGAGGTGCTTAAAAATCCTGCAAGCTCTCTCAAATCAAGGCCTTGCAAAAAGATGCCAATATAAACACAATATTGTGTTAATTTGTAAGCAGCTACAGATACTTTTGCCAGTGTAAGGTTAGTTTAATAATAATATATAACCAGAGTTCTGTTTAGACAGGAAATTGCAGAAATACATTGAAAGCATGAAAGCCCGCGATGCATGACTGAAAAGTCTGCAGTTTCCCCTCAACTCAGCTCCAATTGACACATCTAAAAAAATCTGGGCATGAAAAGGCACTGGGACTCTGTCCTCCATGCCCAACCCTGAACCCTGAACCACTGTCCCTGGATAACCTTGCAGAAGGCCATGTTTAGTATTTCTGAAGTCGCTCCATACTAAGGATCTCAGGGAGGCTGAGATGCCCATTTTGGATCAGCACCCTCTCCCAAAAATGTTGGTAGCTTGCTAATGGGCTCTTGTGCTGAGGAAAAGAGAAGCTGTGTGACTTGCAGGGTGCCTCCTGCCTGTACTGGGCAGGGTTCCCTCAGGTAAACTTCTTGCTGGATGCAGCACAGACAGAGCCAGGCTAGGAAAAACACCTTTATGGCTGCTTTGCAGAGATAAAGAGGTTCTGCTGCTGATTTTACTAACCTAGAAGTTTATGAAGTGACTTAGTGTTGTCCAGGAATCCCTGCACCAGAGGCTCAGTACAGTGTACTTAATTTTGTCCTTCCTTCCTTCGCTTAATCACAAAACTTCTTTTTTTTTTTCCTTCCCAGATAACCGACCTTTAATCCTGAACTTTGGAAGCTGCACCTGACCTTCATTTATGCTGAAATTTGATGAGTTCAACCAGCTTATCAAAGATTTCAGCTCAATAGCAGATTTCCTTATCATCTACATTGAGGAAGCTCATGCAGTAGGTACAGTACAAACACTACAGTGATGCCAACCACAGCTACAAATGTGTCACTTCCTTCAGGGGAAAAAAGTGTGCTAGTAAAGGAGGGGGCTACAAACAGCACAGAAATCTTCAAATCAAATGGCAACACCACATCTAGGCACCAGTTTGTGTCCCAAATTGTCCTAAGAGTCTACTTACACTTCTGACTTGACACTCAGTTACTCATGTGAAGGACACAGTTGTGTTTTTTAACAATTCCCTCTCAATGTTATACAGCTCCTTTTGGAAAGAGGAAGAAAAGATATTTCATAAAACAAAAGTTAAGTGTACAATATGTTATGTGTTGACAGGGAAAAAAAATTAGTTTTTAATATTTTCCAAGAACAGGATGCAGACTTAAATTTGAAAAATTCAGCAAGCAAACAAACCACACTTGTTTATCTGCACTGGATTCTAAGTAACATATTGGCACTGCTTTTACCCCAGGATTGAATGATTTTCTAAAACCTAACATTTATAGTTTTCTAGCAATATGTAATTTTCAACAACTGAGAATCAGATAATAATTTAAGTCAGTCATCAAACCCTTTCACTAGTTTCTACTTTACTGGGAAGAGTTGTGTGCAAGTGTTTGTTTGCATAGTTCTGATAAACAAAGGTGTGGCCTGCCTCACATTTCACTTCTCACAGACCTGTAATTTTTGTTTATAGGCTTAATGAGTACAATCAAACAAAATGGACCACATTGACAAACCTTACCAATACATGTTCCCCACCTGGTGTCTTTCTAAGGTAGATCTAAGTGGGAAAATTTCAGCTAAAATCAATCAAATATTTCTGAATCCAGGGCAAGAAAATACAGTTTGATGAGGGGAAAAAAACAGATCTTGGGACCACTTATTGAAAGCTCTAGTGGTGCCATAATTTGAGGGGAGGTTTCATTTCATGGCAAGTTTTGATGTAAGGAATAAACTGTTAAGATTCTTTTAACCCAGTTTTGGGGTATGACACACGGTACATGTCCACCCTTGCACCTATTCAAAACCTTCACTGATAAATCTCTTCCTCATTTGTTTTAGATGGATGGGCTTTTAAAAACAATGTCATTATTAAAAATCACAGAAGCCTTGAAGATCGAAAAATTGCAGCACAGTTTCTTCAGAAAAATCACCCTTTATGTCCAGTGGTTTTAGACACTATGGAAAACCCGAGCAGTTCAAAATACGCTGCACTGCCAGAGCGACTCTACATGCTTCAGGGAGGGAAGGTCATCTACAAGGTAAAAAATATCAGCACCAATAAGCACAGCGTACAGAGATTTTTAAATTTCAAGGTGACTTGAGACTGCTTTACATTTAACAGTCAGTATTTCGTTCTGTTTGAGAGCGAAACATTTCACAATGCACTGTAAATGTGGAGAGAAATGAAAATGCAGCAAAACCAGTCTGGGCCTTTATAATGTACATATTTGATGTACACCTCAGTCTTGCTCAAATATTTATCTTTTGGCTCACTAGTAACCTGAGGTACATCTAAGCTGTGAAATCCAGGAACACTTCCCACCTCCAGGATCCAGACACTGGCTCTTGTAACCAGTGTGTAACCATCTCCCAGGGATGGCTCCAGTGGAAAGGGAGCCCAAGGCACACCTGCCCACAGTTCTGGTGCAGCTGTTGTGCTCTGAAAAATTTCTGCTCTGCTTGAGCATCACTGTGTCATTTTATTGCCTTTGCAGGGAGGAGTGGGGCCTTGGAATTACCACCCCCAGGAAATACGTGCCATCCTGGAAAAACTGAAATAGAAAAAGGACTTCAAAGCAAAAACTATTTGGATTAAGAAGTTAAAGAATAGCTTGTCACAGACCTAAGTCTAAGGAACAAAAAGAGAATTTAAAAACAGCCATAGAGAGAAGAAGAAAAGAACAATATATGCAATGTATATGCACCATTGTATATGCAAGGAGCATCTGGAATGAGGTTCATTGTGTTTGTCTAGAAGCTTCCAGGTGTCATCCCTACAACACCAACTTCTGTTCTGTAGTAACTTACTACTCTTATCCCACATGCAGTAATGTGGGGGCTGGGTCCATTGACCTCTGGATACCAACATTTACACTTGTAAGGAATATCCTCCAGGATGAATTTCAGGGTGGTGACATTTTCAAGAGTCCACTAGCATGCATTGCAGTTGTGTATATACAATGTTCCCTTTCACTGACTTCAGGAGGCTTCTGACCAAGACAATCTCTATCAACATCTGTTTCCATGAGTATTTGTTATGATGGTCCCAGCTTAAAGCACTGGTGGCTGTGACCTGATTCTAGAAAATATTTATAGAAACAGGGGATTGATCTACAATTATTAAAAGTCTATCAAAACACTTTATTTGGCTTCAGATTATTTCCCTTCCTGCCCTGCCTCTCTCCCCTAGGTTACTTCTAAGCATTAGTAGATATTTATATTCATTCTAATAATCTGAGTTTGAGCTGATCAGAAATGTACCAATTTAAGGACTTTTGAAGGACTTATTTGACAGTAGGGAGTAATACATCCCACTTAAGTAGCTCACACTTTTTTTTTCTATTTAATTCAGAGTGCAAGGGAAACATTTTATAGGAAATTGAGTTTTAATTAATGTATTATGTAAGCCTGATAAAAATATACTACCTTAAATGGACTCAGTTATGTTCAGGTGTTCTAGGCTGACAGTTTAGGTTACAAAATGAAAAAGCTGTTACTACAATTAACAACTGCGCTGTGTTGTGGTTGGACTTGATGATCTTGAAAGTCTTTTCCAATCTAAATGATCCTATATTCTCCTATTCTCTTCCACACATTAAACCAGCAGGGAATACATACCACATCCATACCTTCACAAACCACTTTAATACAAGGTTCTAATAATAAACATTCTCTGCAGTGCAGCTATCAAAATGTAACTTCCTTATAAAAAAATAAAAGTGGAGGCCCAAATTTAAGCTGGGCTCAAGTGTTCTCTGCTGTGCCCTCTGCCATCACCCGGTGCACTGACACAAAATGATCAAAGGCAGATTTGATGATGAAACGCAAGTAAGTGGCTTGGAACTCAGGAAGCTGCAGGAGGAATAAAAATAATGTTATTGCAGTCTCTGTAGTAACAAAACTACCCAACAACATTTGCAGAAGTTTGTTAAACCACGAGGATCTGGATCTTTCAGTGTCTGTTTTTTGAACTGCACATAAATTGAGTTCTTTGACCTGCAACTCAAAAAAAATCCCATCACCTCCTGAATTCTGCAGCCCTAAAGGCAGCAAGTGAAGGAGGGAAGATTGCCACACTCCTGGAAAGGGCCCTTGCACCTCCTAAGGAGCACCAGGCAGGTGCAATTTCACAGCATAATCTACAGAGGAGCAGCTGGAAAGTGCAATTTCACATCACAATCTACAAATTCCTCACTTTTAACACCAACTGAGCAATAATTGTAAATAAAGACATGTTTGGTTTTTTCATGGTTTCTTCCCACTTAGTCCAGACATTCCATTTCATGAACACTACTGATGTACACTGTAAATACTCACTGGAAATTCTTCCATTTGGAGCTGCCCTTCTCTGTGCTGCAAATCTAGAAAATATATTTTAAGGTAAATAATGAAGAACAATGTGCAATGCAGTGAAGTTTTCACTGCACTCAGAGTTCAAGAGAGTTTAAGGACAATGAATTTACACTGCATATAGACGTTCTTTTTTATTTTTACAGGTGATTTAAAAGAATACTTTTTTGCAATATCCCAGTGTGTGTGTATATATATCCCACTCATTACAGTGTTAAAAAAAGTCACCCAAGAGGCACTAAAAAAAGCCAATCCCCAAGCCAAACAATGCAGGAAATGGCACTCTATTATACTATGTAAGCCTGTTTTTAATTTTTGGAACATAAAGTGCACAAGTAGTGCTTTTAGCCCTTATACAGCATTTTACTCTCCAAACTGCTGCAGAGACCAGCAGTGTTAACAAAATTCACTTAAACGTGACTGTCACATTAATGTCTAATAAAACAATCATCACCCCACACTTTACTCAATAAACAGATGAGGGGTTACAGGGATTAGCTGAAAAACACCAACATTGCTCCCACAAAACCCCACAAACTCAATCTTACCTTTTTCAACACACTGTTCAAAACCCACAGGGTCTTTAGATGTGCTTCTTTCAATCCTTAAGGTCCGCACTAAAACATATATCAATTCAAAATATCAACACAAGTTCTGATTCTTTATTGATACTGATATTTATTCCATCGCTTTACAACCTCAAAACATTTATTTTTTCTCTAAGCCATGGGGATTGTGGATATGAAGGATGATTGCTTTTTGAAAATTAGTCTTTATGGAAAATTAAACCTTTATGTGAAGTTAAATGTTTTTGAATTTCTTAAAAGTGGCTACATACAGACTAGGACACTACAGTGCAAACTTTTATTAAGGCAAAGACACATTTTAACATAACACACATTACCTACTGCGAGACACAAAGTCTTACCCAAATAACACTGGATGGCGACTTTGCTGATTTTTACACATTTGGGAAAACCAATAATCAGTTCCTGTGGGAACATGCCTGTCGTCGTCCAAAATGTTTTGGAACTTCTGTAGAGAGAACAGGACAAAACCCTCAACCGCAGCTTTCCGTCTATAACTATCTTCAATTAAATTTATCACAGAAAAATATGGAGAGGAGAGGAAGGAGAAAAGTGGAGGGGAAAAGGGGTAGAAAAGGAAGGGAAAAGGGGTGGAAGAGGAAGGCGTGGAAAAACTGGGGGACAGTGAGGAAGGGAAGGACAGGGATGAAAAGCAGGAGGAGAAAGAGGGGGAAAGGAACGGGGCAGGCATTTTTATTTGGGGTACTTTCAGCAGGGCCCTGTATAAGGAGGGGCAGCTCTCTGGAGGCATTCCCACCTCGCCGGGCAAGCTCCGTACCCGGGCGGCCCTACAGCAGCGCGCAATGGCGGCGGGCCCCGAGCCGTTCCGTCCCCCCTGTGGCGACCCCAGCGTGAGAGCGAAGGGCCGAGCCCGGGCCAGCCGCGGCGGGCTCCGGGCGGGAGGAGCCGCTCCCGCCGCCCGCGCCCCCGCCCGGCCCTCACCCGTCCGCCACGCTCTCGGCGGGGTGCTCGGCATCGCTGGACGTGGCCAGCACCAGGACGGCCCCCGCCGAGCTCCGGCACCAGTCTGCGGCTCTCATCGCGCTGCCGTTCCCGGGCAACAGCGGCAGCTCCCCCCCTGCGGCCGCTGCCGGTGCGGGAAGCCGGGATCGCCCCTGGCAGGGCGGGGGAGGCCGGGCGGGACCCGCCGCTCCCGCCGTGCCCCGCTCCGCCCCGCCCGCCGCCCGCCCCCCGCGCGGCCCCGCCCGCCGCCCGCGGGCGCTGCGGGACGGGCGGCGGGAGCGCCGAGCCCCGGCCCGGCTGACGGCGCGGCCCCTCCCGGGGCAGGTAGGTGGGAGCCGGGGGGATCGGGGAACGAGCGGAATTCTGGCCTCCCTGTCCGGGCGGGGACCCTTCCCCCTGCGCCCCCTGCGCCCCCTGCCCTTGTGCCCTTCCCCTGGTGCCCCTTCCCCTGGCGCCCCTCGGGACTGTGCCCGCTAACGGCGCGCTCACCCCCGGGCACAAGCCGATCCCTTCACAGACTCTTCCCAGCGTAGCCCTGACCCCTCTCCGGGCTGGACCCGATCCCTTCGCACCCGCCTGCCCATCCCTTCCGGTACCCCCGGCCCCCCTCGGGCAGGGCCCGATCTCCTCCCGCCCCGCTGGACCCGATCGCCAGCCCGGCAGGCCGGGAGCTGAGAGGATCCCGTCCGTGCCCTGCCCCTCGCCATGGCAGCTCTGGGCTCTCCTGCCTCCCGCCAGGACCCCGCTCACCAACCAGAGCCCCCCGCCAGCGGCTGGGGAAGGGGCACCGGGGCATGTCACCCTCGCGCAGGGAAGGAGCTTCCAGCAGGTTCCATTGCCCAGCTGCAGTCAGACATGTGCCCTCCTCTTCCTCCTCCTTCTTCTGTTCCTGCCTGCAGCAGAACCAGGCCTGGTTGTGGGGGCATTTCCTACTCAACCCCAGCCCTTCTCCCACTGCCCTTATCTCCATCCCCGGCCTGGGATCCATCCTGGGCCTCTCAGCCAGCCCGGGGGCCAGCTCCCACTTGGATGGGGTGTGTGGCAGGCAGCTCACAGCCCTGCTCCACACAGCCTGCCCTCCTTGCTACGTGGCCATGCTCAGGGCTCCAAGGGGAGCTGCCAGCTTTGGGGGCTTCCCTGGGTCATGTTTTCCTCTGTGGCTGTTGTTCACCTGTCTGTGATTTGCTTTTGCAGAGCTGGTCGAGGGGAATGTCGTACTGTCTCCACTCAGAAAGCCATTTGGATACTGGGCCAATATACGTGCGTGAAAATGGGAAGCTGCATGTGGTAAATCGGGGTGCAGGCGGCGTACAGAATGTCACTCCCACAGCAAGACCTTTTAGTCTGTTTTCCAGAGCTTTTTCAGTGGAGCTTTGCATGAACAGGGAGGATGATAGGGCAAGGAGGCAGAGGACTGATCATTTCATCTTCACGTACACCAAGGAGGGGAACCTCCGCTACTCAGCCAAGTCCCTCTTCAGCCTAGTGCTGGGTTACATTTCTGACAATGTAGATCACATTGACTCGTTGATTGGTTTCCCAGAGCAGATTGCTGAAAAGCTCTTTTCAGCAGCAGAAGCAAGACAAAAGTTCACAGAGCCAGTGACAGGACTGAGAGCTCTGCAGAAGTTCACTGAAGCCTATGGCGGTTTGGTGCTGTGCTCACTGTGCTTGCGGAACAGGTAAGTGTGTCCCCTAACAAATCTTGTCTTCTGCTGGCACACTTCAAGCTTCCCCTAAATTAAATTAAATAAAAATACATTTTGGGCTTATAACACCAACTAATTTTAACAAAATGCCCTGAGCCTTATCTGATTCCTGTGCTTGCTGCCTTTTGTCCCATCCCTTTCCTACAAGAGCAGCTGTAGGTTTTATTTTAAGATAAAAATCATAATAGAGGTAGCAGACTACACTTGTTTTATCCAACAGGAGATCTTATGTGGAGGATTAAACCTGCAACTATTTTTAACAATAATAATCAGCACTTTAGTGGAAATCCATGTGTTTAGTGCCTTCTCAGGCATTTCATGGGATGTTTCTGTAATTGCTGTTTAAAAGCTTTTCAACACACTTAGCTGACTGTACAGATAAAATACACCCTTGCAAATTGTTCGGGTTTACTAACTATAAGCTTGCTGTCATGTCTCATTTTGGGGGCTCAGAAGAAGATACAGACTTGTGGGTAAGTTGCAGGCTTTGAAATCAGCCAGGTTTTGCCTTAATTTATTATTGTTGCCACCCCCATATTGACTGTACTTTAACAAGGTCCTGATTACAGTTTTTCCATCTTCTCAATGCCCACATCTTTAACTGAAAGAGTCTTGCCAAGTTTAAAACTGGATTTATGTTTTTAAAGCCTTGCTCCTACTGAAATCCTTCCCAGTAATAGAACTCTTCTCTTCCATCTCTACACTTGAAAAAGGGATGGTTTATCCAGTTTAAAATCAAAGTACTGGCATATTCATCTGAAGTGCCAAGGGTCTTCTGAGCACAGTAGGAATGTTTGAGTAGAAGTCAATTATCCTTTGTTTTATCCTTTAAACCTACTCCCTTTTTATCTCTAGCACAGATAATTTTATGGGCTTAATTTAGAAATTAAGCTACTTCTGGCATCTTTTGCCATTACAGAAAGCTGAGTTAAGTATCAAGTCTTTGAAATCCAGGAAGTGAGGCATTAAGGCGTTTTCTGATGATTTTTATTTTTAAAAGAGCCCACTCTTCTCTCCAGTACCCCCCATAGCTAATACTCTCTCTCAAGAGCTGGCTCATGCTCTGACTGTATGTTGTGCTTTTTGCAGAGCCAAATTGCACAGGCAAGGGCTGTGAGGGGGGTGGTTTGATGGGTAAAATTACCCTGGGAGGATATTAAGGTTCTCTTACTTGCATAGACAAAGAGGTGTTCCTGGAGGGATCAAATTAAAAATCACCCCCAGTTTATGCAGTGAATTCGCTGACCTCAGGGTGTGTCTTGCCATGGGGAATACGAGGTAAATTCAGGAGAGATCAGTGAATTTGGAGCCACAGGGACAGCAAGAGGTGACTGCAGGGAGGTATTGAGGGCTACGTGCTCATTACTGCATACTCATGCCTGCCATTCTTCAGTGGTTTGTTCCCATCTCCGAGCCTCCTACTGAATGGCTCCAGCACAGATGTTTGCGTGGCTGCTCAGTGAATCAGAGCAGGGAACCAGCACAGCTGAAAAAAAAACCCCACTGAGTAACTGCTGCCTAGGGTGTAGCCACAGCTCTGGCCAGTCCTGGACTTCTACCCCTAGTCAAGCATTTTATTGACATATATAAAAAATAACATTTTGCCAGTGACAAGCTATCCTGTCCTGTTTAAATCCCCGTTTGAGGTGGATTTTAAGCCTGGATGAATGTTGGTTTGTCTATACCCTTTCTAGACACTGAGGAAGAGCAGTTTGTGAAGCTGACTTGTGATAAACTGGGATATTTTGCATTATCCTGAAATAATACAGCAATAATCTGTAAAGAAGCTTCTAATAGCAATATTTGCAAGTTGAAGTCTTGTTAGTCCAATATTTTGCATCAAATCAAAACCATGACAGTGATCTAAGGAGAAGACTGGGAATTCAGACATGTTGTATGCCAGCTGCACATAAAGAGGTACTTAGTGCAGCTGGGTAATTTCTGTCAATTTTCACATAGTACTTAGCAGAAACGAGTGCATTGTGCTTATGACACTTGGGGATGTACACACCTCCTTACATGCCTGAGCACTGATGGCTTTTTTTTCTTTTTTTGGCTTTGCAGATACCTGGTTATCTCTGAAAAGCTTGAAGAAATTAAGTCTTTCCGGGAGCTGACGTGTTTGGATCTCTCCTGCTGTAAACTTGGAGATGAACATGAGCTGCTGGAACACCTCACCAAAGAGGCCCTGTCTAGGTACCAATTCCTTGAGCTAAAAATGACACTTTCTTTCCTACCACTAAGCAGTTCAAAGAATCAGGCTGAGACTTTAAAGGGAGGTTTCACAAACTGCTGAGTGTAAGGTTGAAGATTTTGGTTGTTCATAAAACCTGTTCTGTAGCTAAACAAAATACAGAATTTATTGTACACAGAGCACATACTGAATCATAAAAGTTCTAAAATTATGCAAGACAACTTACTGTCTCATGTTTTATATCAACTTTTTATAATTTTCATTGTCTGGGTAAGAAATACGTCTTTAACATTTGTAACAGTTTTACATTTCCTATTTTTAAGGGGAAAATTTATCAGACAAATTTTCAACCCAACTAGTGTTCTACATGAAGATTTCTGCAAGCAGGAGGTTCATTATTTGGTTAGTTAACATCTCAAAACAGTAAATTTTGTTTGGTACTAAAAAATGACAAGTAGATAATTTTGGAAGCATTAGGTAGGATGACTGCTAATTAAGGATATTATGTTGCTGTAAGATTTTGGTGCATTTTGCATCAAGGTTTTGTCTTGAAGTGCTCTGAGGAGAGCACTTCAATGTGATGTTTTTTCCTGAGTTTTGTTAATCAGTGCTATAAGACCTCATTATTTTCTTAAAATCACTGCTTATGATCACTTATCGAATCTGCCCTCTCTCAGTTTGCCAAGCACTTTTTCTTAGTTTTGAGTGCATTTCAGTTTGGCAACCCTGGTACAAAGAACTTCAGGGTATAAAGAAGCTTATTGTCTCTGTTGGCAAATGTTTGGCTCTAGGATCAGTTTGTCACTGGAGCTGTGGGAATTGCTGCTCAAGCAGTGCTTCTGTTGAGCTAGCAGGGAAATACAAAGATATTTGTTACTCCTGCTAACCCAGGCTCCTTCCTCGCTGCTTTTTACAGTGAGCCTGGAGGGCTTGGCACAGGGTGACCCTTCTGACATGGAGTTTTAGGGCATTTTGTAAAACTCTCAGGAATAATGACCACAAACCCCACGTTTGTATGTCTGCTGGCAGTGTGAAGAGGCTTCTCCTGAAGGACAACTCCCTGTCAGACGCCGGCCTGCGCAGGATGACAGCGCCCGTCCGTGTGCTGAAAAAGGGGCTGGACAATCTGCTGGTGCTGGACTTGTCCTGTAAGGGCTCCATGGTCTCACAACAGAGAGAGCCTGTGTCCTTTCTGATGAAGAATTTATCCTCCTTAGCACTGAAGGAATACTATGAATTTGTTGATTCCCATGAGCCAACCCCAGATTTGCCCAGCAGCCTCCCAGAAGGCACAGGGCAGACCCGAGGTCTCAGGCATTTGCTACTTAAAAATAAATTTTTTTAGTAGTTTGAGAATTGGTATTGTACATATTTGTATTTTGATAATTAGAGGGGGAAAGTCAGTCTTGTTCCAGTATTAGCTTTTGGAACAAATACTTCCTTGGTATTTTGATAATCTTTTTCCACATTATGCAGCTTAATTAACTTTACTTAACCTTACAGGTAACCCTAAAATCACAGATGTGGGAATTGGATACCTTCTTTCTTTCAAGAAATTGAATTGTTTGGACATTTCTGGGACAGGTCTCAAGGTAAAAACCATCAGAAAAAGTTTACAGGACAAGTGTAATAAAGTTCTTGCCCTCTGACTGCTTTATGTCCCTTTTCCCCAGGATGTTGATGCTGTCATAAAGCGGCTTCAAATGCAGATAGGCCTGGTTCACTCCAAAGTGCCTCTGAAAGAATTTGATCACAGTAACTGCAAAACAGAGGGATGGGCAGAGCAGGTAAGGGGGGTTAAACCTGTTTTACTCTCTTAAAAATTTGCTTTATAAAATACAGAATTGCTGAATGGGAAAGAACAAGGGATGGAGTTGTTTCCAATGATATTTATGTAAATTTTACAAGACACATCTGAACTGCTTCATTTGTCCTTTCAGACAGTTCTGCAGTGGGAGCAGGCAGTTTTGGAGGCCATGAAGCCCCAGGACAACCTGAGATCCAGAGTAACAGCTCTTCACTTCTGTACGTAACTGCATGGACACCATAGAATTGATTTATTTTCTTTTCTGCTGGGACTATTCTCATGCTTTTTTGGGTTATAGTACAAATGGCATCTCAGGTGCGCAGTTCCAGCCCTTTGTGTAACTGCATTACAATGTACTTGAGTTTTTTCATTTGTTAAACTTCTGGATAATTCAAGTACAGCTCATATAACAACTGAGTTTTTTCCTTAATATTCTGAGTCCAAAATATAAATGGAATTTTTTTCCTGTGCACATTTCCAAGTTGACTTGGCCAAAACAGTTTGTACCACAAAGTTATGCATTTTACAGCATAATTCTGTTTTTCCCAAAATCTAAACTTAATATTTTTGCTTGTAGATGGCAAGACACACAGAATAGAGGAAGTAGTCAAATGCACACTGGTGGAGCCAGAAACTAAAGCATCTGAAAACTTGCAGTTTTATAAAGAAAACGTTGAAAACTGCCATTTACCTTTGAAAAAGGAGGTTGCAGGCAGCCATGAATTAAAGAACAATAAAAAAAGAGCTTTGGCTGAACAAGAGAGAGAAAGGACTTCCAAACAGAAGCATCTGTGCCTCACTGTGGAGGACTGGGATTTGTTAAATACCTACTGAGTCAGAAAGAAGTGGGTCTTTTGTTTGTTGTTCTCTTGCTGATGACAGGATTTGGACATATTGAGAGGGAGTGACAAAGTGCTGTTAAATCTGGTTGCTGTGACATGCCTGTGGGGTAACCTGTGCTGGGGGAGGGATAGAGACAAGAAGGTTGGTAATGCTACTGTATATTTTCAATACATTATAATTTTTTCAAATAAAGTTCTTGTTGTCATCCTTAACTAGCTCATCTGATGAAGGTGTTGTTCACCAAAACAGCTGCTCCTATCCCTGCTGCTCTCCTGCCTCTCGAGGGGCAGGACACAAATCACTGCAGCTCATCTGAAATGAAGCTGCACTGGGCTTGTCAGTGCCATGGGATGTTTACAGTGCTGCTAGAACAGAAACCTCAGCCTGAAAGCAGCAGGCTGTGCTGATGGGGCTGTGCAGAGGGAGGGAGCACAAAGGACAAGCACAGACCTCTGGGAAGGGAGGCAGAGGCAGTAACACCTCAGCAACAGCCATTGCAGAAGCACAAAGTGGAACACAAGTCCCTTTTCTTTCTCATTTTAGCCCAGGAAATGAGAGCTGGAATGAGGTTACTGTAGAGACTATGCTCTGCAGTTGTAATTTGTTCTCCCTTACAAGTAAATTCACTGCATTTGAGATCATTTTGTGGTTTAAAATCCATTTTCAGTGTGCCTGCAGTGCACTAACTGTGCTTCTCCATCTGACAACACTGAGGGGCATTTATAATTCAAGTATTAATTATGCAGATCAGCTGTAAATCACCCAGACACTCAGACCTGTTCTGTGTTGGTCTGTGCAGCTATACTGCTGCAGGTAACTGTTAAACACTGAATTCCTGCCCTGAGTGTTTCCGTCACAATTGGCTGAGGAGCACAGTGCTCATCATTGTCCTCTTAGGCCTCATGAGGCCAAGGATTTTCTCCAGGTTTCCCCTGCTAGTGCTTCTTCCTTTTACACTGTTGTTTACCATAATTCATCACCAAGAAAAAGCAGCACATCCTTGGAAACCATGAAGAGGCCAAGAAAATGAACTTCAGCTCAGAAATTCATAAAGAACAAAACCCCTTTGTCTTTTCCTTACTGCTGAATTTTCCTCAAAAAAAGGACTACACACAAACAAAACAGGCACACTTGCATTCAAATCCTAATTTCTTTTCCCAGAAACTCCAGGCTATTGATACCTTCCCCTGACAACTACATCAGCTCTCTGCTGAGACCAATTATGGCACAAATTGTGATTCAAAACAGTGGCTCAGTGGGGAGGAAGATGTGCAATCTTCCCCCTCAAGCTGTCTCTGGTGCAATTGCCACCATGGAATTTTTGCCCACCCTTTCCACCACTGGAGATAATGCTGATCTGAGCATGGAGTGATGCACATTTTTTTACCAATCCTAATTTTACCAAACCCATTACCTGGGCCCTGTGCATGAGGGTTCCTATATATATTTTTTAACAGCTGATTAGTTCAGTCCTTACTGCACTGGACATTTTACAGGCACAGAGAAAACAAGATGTGCACCCTGGCCAGGCCTGGAGAGAGACAGGTAAGTAAAGGCAGCTTTAACATTCCCCCATGCAGAGTTTTGCCATCTCATTCCAGGCAGAGTGTGAGTCACAATACTGTAAAGCTATTTATAAAAAGATCTCTCAGATTTCCAGCTGTATCCCAGTGACAAACTAGAAGAAACATTCACCATTGATCTGAGTTACAGTGACAGGCAGAGCTGCAGATCATAGGACTGAGAAGAAATGAAGGAACAGGGGTTTATTTTTAAATATCTATGACCTGAGGTGGCAGTGGGAAGATCACCTCATGGGGTTTTTTTGGGCCTAGAAAAGTAAGAGTACTCACAGTAAATGTGGGGTTTTCCTCAATGTTTTAGACACAGATGAGATTTTCAGAGGAGCAGAGAAAAACCTCATCTTTCTTAAATCTCAGTGTCGTGTCCACACCTATATCCTGAGGACTGCTTGGAAGGCTTGGCTGCCCTGCTGGCAGAGGAACAAAACAAGCAGCAAACAGATCCAGTGTCATCCCACACCACCCTGGGAGCAGCATTCAATTTTCTGCTGTTCTCTGCTCCAAGGCTGACACTTCCTTTTCCTCCTTTCTTTGCCAGCTTCAGTGAGACCCATCCCAGCTCCATTTATTCTCAGCCTGCTGCTGCAAAACTGCACAGCCTTCAGTGAAGAGCAGTTATTTATTTATGCTGATTCTCTGCCCTGGCTCTCAGGGACAGCTACTCTGTCACAGGGACATGATTTATCCCCCCAATCTCTAAAACTTCTCCAGTTTTCCATGTAATTTCACCTTCTGTGTTGGCCTTCATGGTTTGAGAAGAGAGCAGGAGGTGGCCTGAGCAGCAGCTCCTCACAGTGTCACTCCCAGCACAGCATTCCCAAGGAAGCGTCCCAAGAGCATCAGCAGAGCCCTCAAAGCCACTGCTGAAAGCACCTGCAGATGTGTTCTGAACACAAACAGAAGAACCAGTGAAGATCAGGACTATGGAGGTGTGCTCACCTCACCTCACTCAGCTCCTGCTGCTCGGGGCAACTCTCGGTGTGGCGGCCTGCAGAGGCCCCGGGATGTCCAGAGAGGAGGAACTCCTGACCCAGGGCTGTGCCAGCCATGGCTGGTGAAGCCTCTCCAGCCCAGCATCGAGTCAGTGCTGCCCATGAAGGAAATGTCACCTTGACAAGGTACAGCCTCCTGGCAGCTGTCCCACAGCCAGCGTCCAGCCGAGGGCTGCCACAAGCCCTGTGCTCGCCGTCACTGCGTTGTGAGGGGGATCTGTCGGTGTCACTGCACTGTGAGTGGGATCTGTCGGTGTCACCGCGCTGTGAGTGGGATCTGTTGGTGTCACCGCGTTGTCAGGGGGATTTGCCCGGCCTGGAGCTCCCCAAGCAGGTGTCAGGGCAGGACCCCAGGCTCTAGGGTGAGGTGTGGGAAGCGCCCTGCTGTCCCCAGCAGGGATGGGCACCAGGATTCAGGCTGGGCAGAGGAACTCGTCGGACCAGCCCAGGCAGTGCTGGATTCCATCCCGGCACAGCCTCCGGGGGATGCAGGAGCAGAACTCGAAGTGCACGGGGCTGCAGCTCCACCACTCCTGCCCACATGGGGGACAGGCGGCCGCTGGAAGGACAGAAAACAGGGAACTGAAATGCTGCTGCTGCACTGACCCCCTCCCTCCTCCCTTCCATTGTAAAATCCTTTCATCCCCCAGCAGAACAGCTGCTGGTGACAACCCTGTGACTGTGAGCCCACCAAAGCAGCCACTGGCTTGGTGCCGTCACAACCAGAGTGTGACATTGCAATGACCTTCATGGCAGAGAGGCCATCCTGGGGGGAGCAACTAACTGTAATATTTCCCCCTCCCTCCTTTTTTTTGTCCAAAACCATGGAGGGTGATTTAGGAACAAATCTGCTGCTCATTTTAGCAAGACTCAGCTCCTGCACAGCTTGGAGATCCACCCATCTGCTGACCAGCTACCAAAGGCCAGTTTGAGTGGTTACTACTAGCAGTCACATATGCTGATGAAACTGCTCCACATCAGCAAGCCACGGAGAAAGAGCAATTTTTGGGACTGGGAGCAAAGCATAGAGCCTTCCCTCTCTCAGGTGCTGCCAGGCTTTGACACAGAAGCCTCTGTAGCCAGGGGAACTGAGCCTGCAGGGCTCACACATCCTATCCCAGCTATTTTGTGTTTCATTGGTGGGTGCCAGCCTGCAGGCATTTCCAGCAGCATCCACGAGCACCACACCTGTGGAAGCTGTTGCAATCCATCAGCAGAAAGACAGGAGCCAGCAGACAGACAGACTTACAGCTCCACGACTCGTCAGAGCAGTCTCCGCAGTCGTTCATCCCGTTGCACCTCTGGTCAGCATAAACCCAGGATCTGGGGTTGCTGCAGTAGAAAACCAGATACCCTGGGAGGCTGTGGGGCAAGTCACCTGCAAGGGCACACACAGAGGACATGCTAAACCCCCCCAGGCACACAGACACTGCTGCCAGGACACTTCCCCTGCAGCATCAAACGAACATGAGCAAATGGGGAAGCTCTGTGGTGGGACACAGGAAGTCTGCCCCAGGTTTCTGCTTTATTTAGTTTTTTCCCCAGGGTGACTGAACAATAAATTACCCATGTAGGCATATAGCTTCACTGATGGAGGAAAACTAAAACATGGTTAAAAAAAAAACCAACTCAGAAGATCAGATGAGCTTGGAGTCTTTAATTCCTGGCATTCCTGCCAGGTTTTGGGCAGTGCCATCTCTTAGCATCTGCCCCACAAAGGCTCTACCAGGCCCATCTGCTCCTGTAGGCAGCCAGAAGCACAGAGCAGGGTTAGAGGAACCCTGGCTGCTGTCTCACAACTGGAAGATCAGTGCAGGGGGATGCTCACAACAAAACCACTCACCACAGAGCTGCTCCTGCTCATCCTCTCCATTCCTGCAGTTGCTGACTCTGTCACAGACCCAGCTGGCAGGGACACAAGTCACTTTGTCGTCACACAAGAAGCCTGTCCTGTTATTAGGGGCTGTGCAGAGGCGGTTCACTGAGGGGAAAGCAAGAAACCCTTCATTTTCCAGCATTTTTGTGATGCAAGGAATACATCAAGTGGAGTAAAGGGGGGATTCTGAAATTAATTTTTTGTTCTGCAAATAACCAGGGGCCAGGATTAATTTCTGGTAGGTTCATGGCAGAGTCTGAAAACCCCACCAGTAATTTTAAGCATGACAGTGCTACCCAGAGCTATCCCAGCCCTGTGGAGCAGGGAATGGCTGGGGGCCCTTTGGGCTGAGCAAAGCTGGCACAGCTGTGCTCATGCAGCACCATTTCTGCCTCCCTTACCAACAAAACAACCCCTCTGGGGATACAACCTGGTGCCCGTGGCAGGAGTGCCAGGGCTGCCACCGCCGAGGCCACGGCGGCCGCGAGGACGAGCAGTGCCAGGGCAGAGATGCAGAGGTGCCTCTGTGTGCAGCCAGGACGGGCACCACAGGGATGGCAGCAGGCACCACAGGGATGGCAGCAGCCTGGGGGAGGCAAGAGAGACAGTGAGGGACTGAGGAGGGATCTGGGGTGTTTCAGAGGGGAACAGTGCAGGGACATGAGGCTGGCATTTTGGGGTCTGTGCATGGAGGCTGCTGGGAGTTAGGGGTTGATAGTTGAGTTTAAAGAGCCAAACTCCACCATTAAACACCTGCTCATGGGGAATTTTGCTGCTTGCAGCGTGGAAGAACTTGTGCTGCTGCTGCTACAGAGCACTGGGGTGGAATGGCACAAGCCCCACGTCTCCATGGAGCTCTCCTGTGGGCTCAGATGCAGGGGGATGAAGGCCAAACCCCTGTGGGACAGCAGTGACACTGAAACACAGGGCAGGCTGGTGTGAGGCTGGGAAGGTGCCCTCCCAGAGCTCACAACAAAACTCCCCAAGAGGTAAGATTTCATTTGACAGAACTTCAGGCTTTCTGCCCCAGCCAGGACTCACACTCCTATGGAATGAGGCTGGACTATCAGCACAGAATGGTGAGAAAGAATTGAAGAGCTGCCCTTTCCCTCCCTAACAACATCTCCAGGGCACAGCAACCTACCAAGGACTCCAGCTTTCAGAAAGTCAGGGCCATAAATCAAACCAACTGCAGAAGCTAAAGGCCAAACCCACAATCACAGAAACACAATGGCAGCACAGGGAGAGCCAAGCCAGGCACCCACCCTCACCTGAGCAACCTGCACCTGCAGCTCTGCCTCCAAACCAACAGGTATTTCCCTTCATTCCTTCATATTCCCAGACCAATATTAAAAAATATCAGTGTGGTCACCTCAGAAACAAGTAACCAGTCACTTAAGGCAATCCTGCCTCTGTATAATTGATTTTGGTATATCTGAACTTAAAAATATTTAATTAGAATTTTAAAAGCTTTCAGGAACTTAAAGAACTTTTAATCTGTTTTAGCTGTGCTTTGTGTTTACTTAGTTGTTTTAGTGTTCAAACTCAAGGGGAGGGACAGCAAAAGGATCCTGATTCCAGCAAGCACCCCCTCTGTCATTTTCAAGCAGGAGCCAAATACAGAATATTTCAGCTCAGAAGAGAAATGGTGAATTGCAGCATGTCTGTGTCTACAAAACACCTCTGACTACAAAGCACAACAATTACAAACAGACTTGAGTATAAAATCATGGTGCTGATGAAATGCTGCAAGCTAATCTACAGGCTTGCTATTTGGTTCTCTTTGATCCCACCTCATCCTTCAGAGCATGGGCAAAATTTGCTGAAGTTTGGCTATTAAGATATAGGGAAAGGCCACAGCAAGCTCATTGTGAGCCTTTCTGTGACAGACAAGGATCACCTATCATACAACTGTACATATGACTGCCAGCTCCAGGCCAACACAGAACAGCTGAAGTTTATTAATTTTATAGTCTGGACATTTCACTACACTGAAAAGAGGGAAAATCAGTCCAAACAGACCATAAATAGTGGTTGTATTTTATATTACATTGATAGTTTCCATTGATTTATGCTTTAATAATAGAAGTCTGCATTTTATTTATTACCTCTTTTTCCAGAGAAGGACTCTGTTGAACCAGAAGTAGCTACATCACCGTTTCTCTGGAAGGAAAGGGATAAAAGGGATTTACAGAATCCCACAGCCACACAAACTTTACCTTCCTTGTTCTCACATCTTACCCAGCAATACCTCATGTACTCCACTATTGTGACATACAAGCAAAAATTGCCTCGGTGCAAACATGGCCCACCTTTAATTCCCAAAACAAACAATCATATCCCTTTTTAAACCTTAATTAGCCATTTGTAAAACAAACACCAACCAAGCTCAGCACTTTCTATCAACTCTTTTGTATCAAGGTTAAGTAGAAACAGCTCAAAACTCAGAGAAAGCAGTGATAAAGAGGTCAGGCAAACAGCACAGGCAAGAACACATGCACTTCAGGGAACAGCTGTAGGTAGGGTTTTTCTGAAGAATTGTACCTGGGGATGAGTTTTGTTCATGTTCCCAGAGCTCCAGGGACCGCAGGGAGTTCTCTGCACCTGAGCACAGGGGAAGTTACCAGGATACAAACCCAACAGAGGCAGGAGAGCAAGGAGAGCACCTCACAGGCAGGAGGGACTGGCAGGGCAGTGCTGAGCCTCTGCTCCAGCCCTCAGTGAAAGCCAACAGCAAACTCTCTCATTCTTCTTGTCTCAAACATGGTTTCGCAACAGGGCATTAGACAGCTCAGAGTAAACAGAGATTTAGGGAGCTGAGGCCCTGCTGCCAGGTTGGAAGACGAGCACTCACCTCTAGGTCATGCTGCCTGCATTTGTCCCTGTACTGGTCATGGAAAACCCCTTCAGTTAAATCTTGAGGGAAATCAAAGTCCCATCTTCATGAAAGTCTCCTGTCTCCACACCTCCTTCCCAAGACAGAGCTGTCCCACTGCCCTTGTGGCAGCACCAGCCCAGGCTCCTGCCAGATGATGAGATCTCAGGAGGGCTGTGCAGGGTACAACCATCTGGAACAGCTTCCTTGCTTGGGCAATGAGCACAGGCACAGGAAATCCTCCAGGGTCCTTTTATACTTGAGTACTTGAATTTCCAGGCCCACAGGAAGGCTTAGCAGCTCAGCCTGAAGCAAACATGAACTTACAAATACATTGGAGCCTTCTAAACTGGCTGCAGGTCTTGGCACAGCTCCCACAGAGAGGAGTTTTACAGCTTCGAGGATGAAATCTCATGAGCAGGCAGCTTTTCCGTGGGGGTAGTGAGGAGAAAAAGCATAAAGTTTTTGAGAAGCCTGGGTTATTCTTGCAAGAGGGTCCACAGGACTCAAGTGCTTCCAAATTGTTGCCACCCCACAACCATGAGTCCTCCCCAAGCAGGACAGTCCCACCAGGGCTGTGGAAGAGGCTGGCAGACAGATTGTCTCTGAGCTGGCATTGCCTTGAGCTGACTCAAAGCACCACATAATGCCTGACATGGAGGGACAACCACAGCTCCAACTTCCCTCTCCATCCCCCCAATTATACTGAGTTAATACACTCCTCATGGCCAGGGCATCCCCAGCCCTGTCCTCACAGACCAGCCACAAATCAACACAGCCTTGTAGGAGCTCCTCTTTCAGTACAGCAGCACCAATTTGTCCAAAACAGAAGCTTCTCACAGTAATACATCACTACTAAAGGTAGTGATAGAAAACTCTCCTGTTTTAAGAAGGATCTTGGGTGAAAATATCCAGTGCCAAGTAGCAAACAGTCTCCAAGTCTGGGCAGCTGCTGCAATGTGGAAAAATGTCAGACTAAACAGATCTTGAATTCTGGATCCCTTGCTCTTTAAAGAGGAAGTCTCAGTTTCTAATCAGACTTGATACAGGACTATTTTGAGCCTTCCTAAAGCTTATTAGGTGGTTGGGAGTTTGCTAAGAGCCCTGTGTAAGAGCCAGGTAAAGCAGGCCAGCTGTGCATACCCTGCAAAACAACCCACAGTGAAGAGTTTAAAATGTGGAGTCAACCCATCCTTGGGGACAAATGTCTGTAAGAGATGTCCAGAGAAGGACCACAGAGCTGGGGAAGGCTCTGGAGCACAAGAGTGATGAGAAACACCTGAGGGAGCTGGGGGGGCTCAGCCTGGAGAAAAGAAGGCTCAGGAGGGAGCTTCTTACCCTCTGTAACTCCCTGAAAAGAGGTTGGAGCCAGGGGAGGTCAGGCTACTCTTCTCCCAATTAACAAGCAACAGGACAAGAGGAAACAGCCTCAAATTGCACCAGAGGTTTAGATTGGATAGCAGAAAAAAAAATTATTCACTGGCAGAATTGTAGAATTGTCAGGCATTGGATCAGGCTGCCCAGGGCAGTGGTGGAGTAGCTACCCCTAAAGCCATGTGCGTGTGGCACTTGGGGACATGGGTTACTGGTGGCATTGGCAGCACTGGGGAAATGGTTGGACTCGTTCTTGGAGGTCTTTTCCAAGCTAAAAAATCTGATGATTCTACAACCTGACATCTACCACCATCTGTTTCCTGCTCCAGGATTATCAAGCTCAGCTGTAGCCAACCAGGCAGTTGGATTTCAGAGCAGTTACCCCACATCAAAGGCTGCTTAGAGTTCATAAAAATGAGTCCATGACAGCAATGTAAGAAAGATAAGGAAGCTCTTCTGAAGTATAAAAAATAATAAATAAAAAAAATTCAAATATCAGAAAAGCTGAAGAGGCACCAAATATCAGTGTATCCACTATGACAGAAGGTTATTGTTAATTCTAGCACCTAAAAATCTCCCAGTTTTCCCCAAAAGTACCTGGGCTATTTCTGCCAGCAGTGAATTGCACACATTTAAGAGGGTCACCTCATTTGTGTCCAGATGATTCCATTCTAAACCCAATACAGGTTCAGTTGAACACGTGCCTAAAGAGAATATAAAATGCTTTCCTCCTGCAATTTCAATAATTTAAGGCCCTTCTTTAAACAGTGGTTTTGAGCAGAGATCAAACCCAAATTGCAGCCTCTGAAAATGGAGATGTCAGTAAGTCAAACATTTAACAAAAAATGAATAGGAAACGACATTTTGCAAAGCCAAATGCCAAGACAGCTTAAAGAGTCCATTTAGATTAGAAATCTTGAGAAACAGTTCAATTACTTGCTATTATCTGACTTTACTGAGGGAAGATCTTTTGACAAGTTTACAAGAACAACACTCACCAAATTCCTCAGGCTCTGGCTGGCTCTGGATACAGCAGTGCCAAGAGCCAGAGTGCCACAGGCACAGAGCCCTCTGTGACCCAAGAGCACATTGCTGAATCACTGACTGCACTGCACAGATCACTCAGCTGAAATGCCATTAAACAGCAAACAAAAGACAAAACACCCAATGAAAGCACAAGTTGTTTGCTTAACTCGAGCCCAGGGCTGTAAGCAGTGGAGTTTTGAAGAGAAAGTTTTGTGAAATCAAGTCATCAGCCTAACAGAGGTTTTACTGTCCACGCTGGAACAGGCAAAGAGCCACGTGTGCACAGAGCTGCTCCCTCTGCAACCACGGGTAATGGTAAAGGAAAACATTTAAACAGACTTGCAAACATTTCCATAAGCTATTCAGTTAGGAAAATGGGGATTGCTGCAGTCTCTTCTGGAAATCCCAACCAGCACAGTGCTAAGATGGGCACTAATCCCTGAAGTAAAGGCAGCAGTGGCAGAGATTGCTGAGCAGGGTTGCACAGAGCACACTGAGCTCTGGATCCCCAGCAGAGCGGGGCTTTGCCTGCACCAGCAGAAACAGAGCATCACTGACACAGGCAGCTCCTGTCCCTGCCCCGTGAGCAGTGTCCCCAAACACCACCCTGCAAGGCCCCTGCAGTGACACCTACACAGAGGGCAAGGCTGCTGGCACCCAAAGCTCTGGGCTGTCCCACTGAAGAGCTCAGCATCAAGAGGTACCCAGAATTGAAGAGCTGAGATTGCAGCTCCTGCAAGCTGATAGAAACCTGCTTAAAAAAAACATCCTCAGTGATCTGAAAGCTCCTGACAGCCATGCTGCTGGGCTGGGCTCTGCACATTCCTGAAAGGCTCCATCAGCTGCACTCACACCATCACCTGCTCACAGACAAGCTGGGAACGACCCCTGAGCCAGGTTTAAGTGGGGGAATAGATCACTGTATCCCCCAGAATCTCCACAGTTCTTCATTACATTTTTTTTAAACTTTTGAGGGAATTCTGTCTAATCAACAAAAAAATGACAGTCAATTGAAGACTGTGCATTCTAGCCAGCATTCACTCAGACACCCTAAAATAAATCACCAACACCCCCAACCCGCCAACACTGTGGGAACCAGCATATAATAAGATCCACAAAAATAGGTTAGACATGAGGGACATTGTTCATTGTTGCTGTGTTATTGAATCACAGCAAAATCAGGTCACGTTGCCCATGAGAGGAAGGCTACAGACAGGCTCACACCGAGCCTGCTGTGGTCAATAATTAACCATGGCAAAAAGCTATATAGTCAACATTTTCTATACAGTCAATTTTATTTGTCTGCTCTCATTTCTCAGGAATCAACTTGTTTCTGTAAATGAAGTTACAAGACCAGAATAGTTAATCAAGAACAGAAAGTAGAAGTTTTCAGAAAACACAGGTGCTAACTTTACAAGCAATTTAAGACTTAAAGGCTAAAGTTTGACAAAATAACTGACCATGTAATGTTCTGCATGTGAAGGGATATGTCTGTAAGTTCTAACACATTTCCATCTTTCACAAGCTGAGTTCTAGCTTACAGTACCTCACAAATGCTTTCCACCTTGAATATTGCCACACTGTAGAAAAAATATATTTCTATTTTTGAAGACAGGGTTGTTTGTGCATGGACATTAACAAGTACAAAAAAATTCAGCAGATAATTTTATAATATTTTCTCTTAACTACAACAGAAAGTGCAACACTAGAAAGGCATGTCCTGCCTACTTAAAATGTCTTATACCTTTACAAAGCTAACTCTGACTGTACACATTACATCCTAGAACACACAAGTAAGTTTGAAAGTGTCCTGGCAGAAGTATGGAAAGCACGCTTACAACTTCTGTAAGCAAATAGACACAATAGCAAACACCAGTGAAAAGTGATTATACCTGGAAACAAACAAATTCATGTCTGAATGTCTGAATCTTCTCTACTAGCTGAAAACAAAATCCCATGACGTTTGTTGATTTTGCAACTTTATTTGCATTTAAAGACTGGCTGCTAAGCTTCTCATCTGAAGAACCACCACAATTAATCAGGAGTTTCTAGCTCTGTTAGAATTAGTCTATGGGATCCAACGGATTTAAATTGCAGATTGATCCAGATTGACTTTTGTAGGAAGAGGTCCTGCTTCTTCATGTTCCTCAGTCTTGCATCTAACCACAACAAGTGCAGAGGGTGGGTATCTGTTGAGTTTTTGCTCATTCATGTATTCCAAATCTCCATAGATGCTCAGCTTCTGAAACATTTAAAGAAGGTACTTTAAGACAAAGACTCTCCATATTGTGAATAAAATGAATTTCATTATTCCAGGTTCTGATGGCTGCAGCTCTGCAACACAAGGCTTTCTGTAACATCTGAAATTCAGGGGTGGAACTAGACTTGCATCCAGAAGAAATGTATGAGATCTGCCAGAACAAGGGCAGATACAGTGTTTGTGTAACAGCTCCTTTGGTGTGCAATCACTGGATCAGGACTCTGGGCACTGGGAGAGTGCCTGTTCCCCTCCATGAGACTCTGCACTCATACACATCACCAGTAACTCTGCTGTCACTGTTCTCATACTGATCCTCCTGCATTAAACCCATACTGGGTCCCCCCTACACCACCCAGCCCTCGGAACAGCTTCATTCCCAGGGAAATGAGAATCAGTCTCCATTTGTTCAGAGCACACTGAAGGTTGTTGAGAGTACAGCACTACAAACCAAAAGACACCAAGCATGAATAGGGCTCAGAGCTCCTGTGAGCCACAGGAATGAGCAAGAATGCTCAGCTATAAAACCATCATTTAAATAAACAAAATTGGTTTGTCATCCACAGCCACAAAATAAGAAAACCTTCCATAACTGAACTTCCCCCAAATATTTCTTCATCTCTGGACAGCTGTAACATAAAAGCAATATAACCAATAAATTCCAAATACTGTAGTTCTGAAATGCAGTACCTCAGATGGAACATACTGCTCTACAGCTGTAGCTACAGTTGCACAACAAATCCAGAGCAGCACCAGCACTGACAGGACGAGCGTAGTGGTTAAAATCCAACTGGAATTTCTGAAATGACAAGAATGTTGACAGATTTCATAGACTGAATACAAGACAATGGACCTCTAAAAAGTCTGGCTCATTTCTGACTGCCTTTCCTGCCAATTCATTAGTCACTGGCCCTTCCAGCAACACAGCCCACTGCAGACTCCTGGGTACTCTGATGCCTGCTTGATATCACAAAATACTTGCAGGACTCTGTTATGGGGCCCTAAGAATCCTCCTGTTTACAGATTTAAACCAGATTTTTCTGTTATGCATCTGCAGGACAACTCACTGATCCTTCACGTGTGAACTTTTAAGGAGAAAGTAAAAAAGCTTTAATAAATACATACTGAGTATTTTCAGCCTGGAAACAAGACATACCAGTGTGCTACATAACAATCCCAAACAAAGTGCTTTGCCCTAAAACACATCCAGAGCTAATGAACAGGCAAAACACAGTATTGATTAAACAGTTCCCAGAACACACTCAAAAAACAGTGCAGGAAATTATCAATATGTTCTTCACTTGAAATGGAAAGGAAAAATCAAAGTTGGCAGGACAGCATGCAGAAAACACAGGGCCAGCACAGCAAAGCAGCACTAATGGTCAGATACAAAACTGTGATGCTGTGCATCCTGATCCTACAGACTTGGAGACCTCCCAGCAGGTCTGCACACGCAGAGGAAAGGCCTTTACCCTCCCAGGGGGCAGAGCCAGCTCAGGACATACGTACATGGACAGACACTTGAAGAAGCTGTCGCTGGCTCGCTCCTCGAAGAGCCCCCGGAAGGTCTGCGAGCTGCCTGGGCGTCCGTCTGCTGAGGGACAACAGCACAAACAGAGGGCACGAGAGCAAGGGCAGGGCAAACCCACCCCACACCCTCTGTCTGTACAGACACCATGAAGGGAAGCTTTAAAGCAGCCCCAGCTTGCAGGCTTCCATCTGAGCAGAGCTCGGTTGCTACTGCCCTTTGCCAAGTGTACGCAGCGCGCTCGGCACAGTAAATAATTATACGGCAGCTTTCAGAAAATTTGCTTTCATATGCCACCTGCAATGTCATTTTTTAAATTTGCATGACAGGGAACATTTGCATTTACTCTTCCAAAGCACAAAAAACAACTTACAGGCTGTTTTACTCAGGGACAAGGCTCCTTTTGTATCTCCTCCAGTGTCCTGATCAAGCTGTGGAACATACTGCACTTCTGGCTTTGACTAAAACAAAACAAGGAGTTAGGAGATCCTGCTAGAAAGCTTTCACTGGTTTTGATAATTTTGATGATTTACATTTTCAGAACCAATACCGAAATTAACCTTAAGACATGAGCCATTCTTTTAAGCCTGAATTTTAAAATGGCCCTAAAGGCAGTGAAATACTAGGAAAAACTAAACACTTTTGATGGTGCTCTAGAGTTTTTTCACTGGCTGGAAGAACCAGAGTTGAAGTCAGCAGCCAGGACACCTTAACATCAATGAAAAAAGGAGGCACCTGGAATATGACAATTTTGCCATCATCTGCTTGAAGGTAGAAAGTCCATGAGGATGTTATGAAGCTCTGAGCTGAGTCCATCATGTCACTCCAGAATGATCTCACCAGTGTCAGAGGAAAGAGGAGATGAATTCGTGGCATCAGGGACATTAACTGCAAGCACAACATTAACATTTTTTCCATTTGTTTTCACATGAAAAGGACAGAAGTTACATTCTTGCTCACCCCTCACCTCATGTCTAGATTTCAGTCCTTAGGAAGATTTATGTTCCATTTGAAGAAATTTTAAAAAGAGATAACACACACTGAACAGAAACAAGTAGGTGGTATTTGAAAAACATGTCACCTACTTACTTGCTCTTGCCTTAACTCAGCAAATGGCAACTGGTTCTGGCATCCAAGATGGCAAGCATATTGTTCATCAGATTGGGAGTATGCTTCAGTACAGGCTGCAAGGGAGAAGTTCCCCAAATGAGATGATAAATTCTGCGTTTTAGTTAAGAAAACATTCTCAGTATAAGTTGGATCAGAAACAAAGCAGCAGTTGACAATCCCATTTTGCAGGGGGAGATATGGCAATCCCAGGGTAGCATTTGCTCTGAGGTCTAATGACAGAATCAGAGCTTCAACAGAGCAGGGAGCTGAAATGTGGCTGCAATCAGAGCAAATGATCACCAGCGTTACCCTGACTGAGCTCAGGGATGCAAGCTCTCATTGATCCTCCCACCACCACTACAGCTTTCTTCTACATATCACATAAAACATCAGAGAACAGAGATGGAATCCTAAAGAGAACAGAGGGACCATCAGTCCATTAAATCCCTTTGAGGTAACAGCAGAAGTCATGGTATCACAGGAAAATCAAAGGAGCATTTCCTGCTAATACAGAAATTGCACCAAAAGTATTATGGAATAATTTCTTATGAAAAATGAAGCTAACTCTTTGTTTTAGAGAGAACTTCTATTAATTGCTCACTAGAGATCATAAAGACCAAGAAATCTAAATTATTTGGAGAGAATAATTTAGTTTATTCTGCCCATGGACAAATCAGGCAGATGATACACAGGCACAGCTGTCCTGCACCATTCTGAAGCTTAGGTGGACGATGTTTCAGTAGCACCTGAACTAAAGAATCCAACCAAAAAGCAACACAGAGGACAGGAGCTCTCCCCGTTTTCCAGAAGAACAAATGGACCATCATAAGGACTAAGGAGCTGGCAGGAAGCATGGCAGCAGCAGGTAAACATTTGAGTGCTCAGCTCATGGCACCTGAGCAGCCATTCCAGGCTACAACTGCCACCGAGTCAGTGTCTGCAGGCAGCCCCAGAGCCAGAACTGAGCAGAGCAGCCAAGATGGATCTGCCAAGCACAGAACACTCAGGGCACCCACCAGCAGATTACAGAACATAAGCCAGCAAAGACAACAGCCCCAGAAAGAAGAGTTAAACCAGAAATAAGCAACTGTTCCATTACCCTACATGTGCTCCATTGCTGCATTACCCTGCTTTATGGCACTCTGTCGTGTGTGGTTTGACAACTACACTGACAGGCTGTGTCACAGCTACAGTGTGACAGACTGGAGCATTAGCCCATTTCTGGAGTATTTACTGCACTTTTCTAACACATTAGCATCTCTGCATGCCAGGCTTTCTGCTTCCCTACCTGAGCTGGCCACAAGCTCTCTTGCTTTCAGGAGCTACTGAGAGGACAAAAGCCTCCCCCGAGTGCTGGCCTTGTGCTTCATTGTATTGGTAGTAAATGTGGAGAGTTCCCACCTTTCCTTTCTGAATAAAGCTGTGAATCAGCTTCCTCAACATTACTGGAACAAAGTTCTGCACAACCCCAAACCCACTATTAATTGGCTTGTATCACACACTATCCCTGGAGGGACATGGGGTGTGGCACTTGGGGACAGGGTGGGCTTGGCAGTGCTGGGGGAATGGCTGGACTTGATGACCTTAAAAGTCTTCTCCAACTGAAATTGTTCTATATTTCATCTTCACTAACACTATTTCATCTTTGCTCTAACATAGATAGTCTGAGAGAATTAGTAACCAGGACTTAAAGGCCTATTCCAAGCAAAACATGAACCTCATTCCCAAGGGGTTAGCTGCAGGAAAAGCTTAGGATGTAGGCCAGATCACAAGTTACAAGGCACAGTGAGATGTGTGCTCGTGCTCCACTGAACAATTCACTTCCATATACAAATTTGTCAGGAATGGCAAACAGTACTGATTGTCACAGGGAATTATTAATAGAAAAATGTTATTTGCCTGGATTTCCCTCCAGGCATTTTGTGTTTTCTATGACAAACTGTTTATAGTAAAATGCACTCTTTCTAATTTATTTACAGCCACTGATGATACTTTCAGGAAAACGGCAACACTGAGGAGAAACTCACAAACAACAACCTTCCCATAAGACTTTTCTCATATATCCTCTACACAGACTTTAAGAAGCTGTTAAACAAACCCAAAACAATCGAAAGAATGCCACCAACTCAAGAGCACCCTTTCAGACACTGCAGCAGTGCCTGCAGTGTGTGTTGAGCTGCTGGGATGCTGCAGGGCTCACCAGAGTCACACTCCTGCTTGGTGCGGTTCAGGTCGGCGCCGTCGTCCACGAACTGGCAGATGGAGAAGAGTCGGCAGCCGCGCTGGCAGGCGTACAGCTCCTCCTCCTGGGGAGGCACAAGGACAGGCTTGCAAACCTCCAGCCACAACAAATTGTCACAAAACAAAACGGGTTTTTGTTGTTTGGTTGGGTGTTTTTGTCCTCCTTCCCTCCACCAGAGGTACAGCCCAGCTCAGTGTGGAACGGGATGAGCTGCAATGAGCCAAGCAGCACTAACAAGGCATGGATTTATCTGCAAACCTGGAGCAGGAAATGCTGTTTTGGAACTCCAGACCCACAACCCACAAGCAAAACGAATGCTGTGTTTGAAATTAAGACAGTGCTGTAAAAGATTTTTTGATGTTTAACCCTATGAAGAGTAGGAAATCTCCTTTCTCAGAACTTAAATGGTAAAACCCAGCAGGAAAGGACCAAAATCCTCTAATTTTGACAGTGGAATACAATGTATCTAAACAGATTAATGATTCTAATCAGAGCTACTATCAGAAAGAGATTATTTCCTGATGTCCTACACAGCATCCTGGTTAACTATGTACTGCCAGTTCCACAAACACAAGTGTTTATCTCTTTTATTGAACTGAAGGGCAGAAGTGCTTCCCCACTGCCAACTATTAAAATTAAGCAAATACAGAAATCCTACACCTAGTATTTCTTCCGTCCACAGCCTCAGGGGCATGGATGTGAAACAAAGCCTCTGTGACAGGAGTGTTCCACTGCCACACCCTGCCACTGACCCATGAATCAGAACTTCAAACCAGCAGCCACTCAAACTGCACAGGTGCAAAACGGGCTCTGAATTAAGTTAACAACAACCAAACACACCACACCTCTTGTACAACCTGTTGTAAATGACCTGGCCATTGTAACTGAGACCATGAGTTCATCTGCTTTAAAGGCACAAGAGTAGAAAATTATTAAAATAAACTAAAACTCAAATCTTAACTCTGACAAGGTGGGTGGTGCTGGAGCAGAAAACATTTTGTAATTTGATATCCGGATAAATGAGCTGTACAGATATATTTCCATCAGAGTCTCAATGAAGTTTGTCTTATTTTCCACTCACAAATAAAACAAATTTTTCTCAATGCCACCAGCAGTTTTATGACAAACAGAACAAACCCTAAATGTAAAAAAATATGTGACTGTATTAGTGAACAGCTCCAACAGCACATGACAAAACTCTTATTCAAAAAGTAAAGTAACAAACTTCAGAAGTGCAACACACCAAAACAAGCTGGGTAAATTTACTCATATTCCACACAACTCCCTGTTACTGTCCAGCTACAAAATCCACCTGAATTCCATGGGGAAGCAGACAAAGCCCTGTTACCTGATCCTGGCACTGCTCCACTTGCCCGCTGCCTTCCTGTGAAATCCCAAATACGGGGTAAGAGTTCCACCTGCCACACAGCTGCGGCTGACAATGAAGTTTATTGCCAACAAAGAGCAAGGAATTATGAGATTTGTGATCTCGGATTTTCCAAATTTAAGCCCGTAGTTCAAAGGCATGCAAGCATGAACCAACAGCAAACCCTGGGGGATGAAATTAAATTCCTATCAGACACAATTTCAGTGTTTTATCATGAGATAAAAAATTCCCACGAAGGCTCTGATGAGCTACTTGTTTGTCATCATTTATGCTTCACCCTTCAACATCCAAGTGCCGCATAGGCGCCCTGACTCTGGATCTCTGCCCTGCCACGCACACAGCACTGCCCAAAATATGGAGCAGCCCAAGCCAAATTACAGCTTGTTCCTTTTTGGGAACAAGAGGGAAAAAAAAGAGCAGCCAAACGCCCCAAACCCACAAAAGCTCCAGCACTGACAGAGCTGTACTTTGACAACAGCGCTTCACTGGCAAGCGCCAGCCCTCCCATCTATTTACATAACGAATTATCTGTTTTAGAGAAAAGACGGAGCTGCAGGGGGAGAGGGGCAGAGGAAGGGCCGTGCCAGCCCCGGGGGAGGCGGAGGGGAGCGGCGCAGGTGCGGGGAAGGGCCCGCCCGTACCTTGGGGTAGGTGTGCAGGGGGTAGGTCAGCTGGCAGGCGCGGTGACACGATGCCGTGTTGCCCAGCACGGAATCGAATGCCTCGGAGGAGGCGGCGGGGAGCTGTCCCGAGGCGGCTCCCGCCTGGATCACCAGGAACAGCGGCAGGAGCAGGAGGAGGACGGCGAGGCCTCCCCGCCGCACCGCCATCTTCGCAGCTCCGCACCGGCCGCCGGCAGCCTCTCGCGAGATGTGCCACTCACGGAGCTTGCTGGGAGCTGTAGTCCGCGCCGCGGGGCATCCCCGCCCATTCCATAGAGCCTCGCCCCCAGCGGAAACTACCGTGCGGAAAGGGCGGGGCAGCGGCACCTTCTTCCGCGCGAGGCCTGCTGGGAAATGTAGTCAGCACCGTGGGGTACCCCCTGCCATCCCATAGGGCCTCGCCCCTGGAGGGAACTACCGGGCGGAAATGGCGGGGCCGCGTCGGCGGCTTCCGCGAGGGAAGACGGCCGGGCGAACATGGATCGGTTCGTAGTGCGCTGCCCCCGCGGCCCGCAGAGCCCCCGCCGGGCCGCGCCCGGGCCCCGCGTCTGCCGGCAGGTCACCCTCGAGTCCCTCAAGGCAGGTCACCGGTGGGAGGGAGCGGGGGCCCGGCCCGGACTCCCGCGGCACTGGCTGCGGCGCGGTTGGGGCGGCGGCGGAGCGGCGGCGTGTGGGCAGCGGTTCTGCACCGCGATCCATGCAGCGCTGCCGTGGGACCCGAACAGGGAGGTGGTTGTACAGATGCAGAGGGCTCTGCTGCCTTGGAAGGGATTTCGTGGGTTATAACGGTGTGGTGCAGAGTCAGGCTGGGCGCACGATTCGAGGACAGCCCGGTGACACCGCCAGCCCCAGTATTCCCAGCTGGCTCTCATCCCTTTCCAGCAAGGAAAGCCCTTCCGTTCATTTCATGGATGTCGTGCGTGAGACCTGCACGAGAGCTGAACCCCTCTTGGTCACCTGCCTGTAGAAACACAACAGCAAAACATTTGCTGCACCAAAAAGTTCATCGAGTGTGGCAAAAATCAAAAGAATGGTACATAAAGCACTGCAGTTGTCTGACCACTGCTGGATAAGGTGCTTCACACCCAAAATATGAGACTTGCACTGTGTGCAGTCTGCTCTGTCAAGGTCTGCGGCAAAACCAGTGGAAAACACTGCAACTGTGCAGTGTATTCAGGGCTGCATTCATGTTCCCTAATGCTCTGTTTCTCACCTTGCTGGCATTGTTTTACTTTACGAAGTCAATCTGAGCTGGATTCTCAGGATAATCAGCCACCTCCCTCTTAATCCCTTTGCCTATTTAGAAATGTTTATGCAATTGATTCCTTAAATTCAGAACACTTCTAGGAGTTTGCTATTATGTGCCCAGAGTTTGGCAGACCGGGGTGAAAGCCTCTCATTTTGTTTGCTGGTTACTTCAGCCTTGATTGGCAGGAGTTTTCTAATTCCAAGCAAGTACCCATCATATATTCTGTGCAATGATCAATAATTCATGTATTGATAACAGCTCCATTAGCTGAGATGAAGGTGGTGTCCTTACTTATCATAACAATATTCCACTTTCATAAGGAGCTTTTCTCTTTCCCAGAGAGTTGTGGTTGTGGAAGACATAAAACGATGGAAGTCTATACTTGAGCTTCCTGGGCAACCAAAAGAGAACCTGATGGAAGCTTTGGAGGAGCTGAAGAAGAAAATACCTTCCAAAGAAGTGTTACTTTCCACTAAAATAGGTACATCTGGTCTATCTAAACTGTGACTATTAGGCTGTCTTGTGTCTGCTTGGCCTGTCAGTGCACTAGAGATTAGTCTGGAAGCTTTTTAAGAAATGAGAAAAATGCTGCCAATGAAATATTGTTGATAGCAAGCATGCAGTTTGCACAGCTTGTACTGCAAAAGTCAGCTGTCCTCTGATTCCTCTCAGGAAATACTGCATCCCCCCTTTTGTGGTCAGAATTTTGAAGAATTCTCCATGGTAACTCTGTGGTTTATTCCTTCTCCTGCTGTCAGTGCTCATTTATCTGATTTGGCTGAATCCCCTGAAGGTCTGAGAAAATCTCAGAGCGGCCCAGAACTGCTTTCTGCATCCTCAGGCTGAGGAATCCCCAGCAGATGGGCAGCTCCGTGCGAATGGCACAGCCCCATCCCTGCCTCTTCTCCGCAGGACTCGGGGAGGGATAGTGGTGACCACATGGTCCCTGCCTTTCCCCAACAGGGAGAGCATCCCGGCCTTTGTTTGCCCTCGGAGCAGCCGGATCTCTGTTCACAGAGCCCTGGAAAAGGAGCTGCAATCCGCCCCTTCCCCCATCCCTCTGATCTGTCATTTCATTTGCCGTGTTCAGCTTATTCAGGCTTTTCCCGGGATTTTTCCCCAATGCCTGCCTGAATAGCGCCGGCCTGGCAGAGGCACTGAAGCCTAACAGTGACATCTCCTGGCCGACAGCGCTCCTGGCCAGGGAAAAACACCCCTCTGGAAGCAGGAAGGTCCCTTTTGTCTCCTCGCAGGGAAAAGCCTCTTCTGCACTGCCAGGCCCTCTGGATGGGAAACATTCTGCTTGGAGTCATCGTGGTGTTCCCGTGTTTAAATGCTACAGCCATCACCAGCAACATCTGCTTCCTTAAAGGGGCTCCCAGCTAAAAACCAGCACTTTCTGTAGGCCAAGCTTAACAACCTTCACCAGATCCAGGATCAGTGTAAACAGCTAGCATAGCCTGTGTTATTTTAAATAAGTGTGGCTCCACACCTGGGTGACTCGGGAAGGTGATTTTCACAATTCCTTGCTAATTTCTCAAGCTCCACGCTTAAATCCTGGTCATTTTCTATTTATATTTGTGTCAATGCTTTGGTTGTTTTGCTGAGACTGAGTTAAGAAGCTGTGTGGCTGCTTTGGCACTGTGATTTGACTGCTGCCAGCTGTTTTCCCCAGCTGCCAGTCCCACAGGAGCTGTTGTTCCCTTTCCCAGGCCACACGGTGAACAAGATGCGCAAACACCCTGACCCAGAGGTGTCCGGCCTGGCCAAGGACATCTTCAGGAAGTGGAAGAGCTTTGTCAGGGAGCACTCCAACAGGCCCTCCATCGAGGTCAGGAGTGATCCCAGGACCGAGGCATTCAGGAAGAACGCTCAGAAGCTGCTCAGTGAAGCCCTGGAATTGGAGGTACAGTTCAGAGTCTGTGGCTCCAAAAATTCCTTCTTGTGGGAACAAGTGAAACCTTTTCCAGCCAAGCTGGTCCTGCCTGCTGAGTGGGGACAAGACCAGGTGATCTGTTCCTATTTTTAGGGATTCACAGCACATCCCTATTTATGAGTAACTTCATTTGCAAGGTAGATAATGGGTTTTGATTGTTAACCAAGGGAACCTGCTAATTGTGAGTGTTGTCGTTTCCATAACCTGTCAACAGATTACTTGTGTAGCCTCTGCAGTTGGGCTGTACAAGGAGGAAATTAATAGAAGATGAAGCTTTTCCTACTAAACAGCTATGAAAGCAACAGTGGGACTTTTTGGGTGTTTCCTAATTAAATATTTGTAAATTTAAATCTATAGCAAAAATGGAGAGGCAAGGTCGACAATATATAAAGTGTTGATAAATACCAGATCCCTCAGGTATGTTTAACTAAATGAACAAGGCTCTGCTATAAGGCTTAATAACTAGTTTGCTTTGTCTAAGAAATGCCATAATAATAATAATTTTCAATTTATTCATTAATTATCCTTTCAATGACAAGTCAAGTGATAAACATTCAAGAGTTTGAAAGTTGTGTGTTTGCTAGCTGTGAGAACAACCTCTCCAGCTTCCAGTCTGGGGCAGCACAGAAGGATGGTTCACTGTAGGAATGCCTCAGAAAGGTGGGAGCTCACCTTTGGTGAGTCAAGATTAGTTCTTAGAAAGCACAGCTATGCATGGTAATTATAGTGGTAGTAAAGTCTAAATCTGTGGAACATAAAGATTTTGGTACCACCCTAAAACTAGCAGAATTGGATAAAGCAGAATTGTTTCTGAGCAGGACTCACCTGAAAACACCTGCAGCCACCACATGTGCAAGCAGAGGTCACAGCAGATTAACTGTTTATAAAGGCAGGGGAACCACAGCTGCTGCACTGACACCTGAGAGGCTGACAAAAGAGAGAAAGGAAGGTGGGGCTGAGTTGATGCAAGGGGCTTTTTAGTTATGAGTGGCAAAACTTGTGTGATGAAGGACTTGTAGGAATACCACTCAGCTCACTGGAATCTCCTGCCTGCAATGCATGGAAGATTCCCCATCACGCAAGGCAGAAGTGAAATTAAAAGCATTTCTTGAAGGGTGGGGGATTTCTTCCTAAACTGTGCTGAATTACAGGTTTTGGCACATGTTGAAGCAATAACTACATAATTAACATTTAGCAAATCCCTTTCTGCGTTCTTAATTACACCTCCTTCTAGAGACAGAGATCCCACATTTCCCTTTATAGCAGCAGGCAGAGTTGCCAAGTGTTTGGCATGTCTTAGAGTTGCTGTTGGAATCAAGTTTAAAATAGTATCCAAGGTACCTTATATCAGCCAGATCAAAAGTGAGCTTTATGGAGACACTACAGCATAGCTTATAATTGCAGCGAGCTTGATACCCAAAGCTTGTCACAGATTAGTTTCCTGTTGTGATGGCAAAGTACTGCCACCCAGCTGGAGGTGGGGATGTGTTCCCTGCCACTGACCATGCTGCCTTGTCCCTTAATTGCCAGGGTGGAATTAAATTGCTCTTCCTGTTACACTTGTGATGGGAAGCAGATTTCCTTGAATCTAAGCTGATTAATGAAGAAACACTGAAAGGCACCAAACTCCAATTTCAATCAGCTGGCCTCCTTATTAAATGTAAAGATCTAATTTTATACTTTGCTGTTTTCAGATTGATCACCCACTGGCTGAAAATATTGAGCGCGAAGCTTTTCATCTCTGCTCCCGCCTCATTAGCGCTCCGTATCGCCGGGCCGTGCGAGCCCTTGTCTTCTCATTAAAGCACAGACCTGAGACCCGAGCAGCAGTCAAGGATGGCACACTGCCTGTCCCTGCCTTTGTGCAGAGCCATAAAAAGTGAGGAGTTGTGCTTGATCCTGAGGGAGAACTTGCCGTGCCTGCATCTCCATGGAACTGGGAGCCCTGGCTGGGTGACTCCAGGCACCGCTCCACAAACAGGGATGCTGGAGGGAAGAACCAGTGATGGAATGGGTGCTGTAACTCTGACTTGCTGGAAATCCATGTGGGCTTGTTGCAAGGAAAGTTTCTCCTACTCCTCTGTGTATTTTCCATCCTCGCTGACTCACCTGTTTCTCTCTTGTGCCCGTTTGTTGTAGCTCAGTTTAGCTCGATCCCTGGTGTGGATCTTCAGGTGTATTCAGCTGAATAACTCTTTTAAAGGAGCAGCTCTGTGCTCTGCTGGCTGGAAATACTGGTAATTATGGGTAATTGGTCCATGGGAGGGGATTCCTGGGGGATAATTGCAAACTCTAGTTAGCCCTAAATCAGCCACGTCTGCTGCAGCTGGGCCCGGCCTGTGGCAAGAGCTGCTTTGCCAAGGTGATTTCCCTTTGCTGCATTCCAGAGCTGGATGTAAAATGGATTTCAGTGACTTCCATCCTCTCAGTCATTCTGTGATTTGGGGCATTTTCTAAAGCCCCAAGGTAAAGGTGCTGTTTAATGCCTCTGCTGTTCAAGGAGCAGCTCGTTCGGCCTTCCAAACCTCACTCATGATGTAAACATGGTGCTTGTTTTTACTGTAATGTGAAAAAAAACTTGTCATGAATTATCTAAATAAACCTAAATACTCCTTTTAAAGGCTTCTTTTTCTCCAAAGGAACATGGTTCAGAATGATCGCGTGAACAAATCTAAGCAACAAACTATTGTTTAAATTCTTTCTAGTTATTGAAATTTGGATTCTTGCCTCTATATTTGCTCTGATTTCTTTTGTGCCACAAGTTGTCCTGTTCTCTATAAGCTGTTTCTAAGGCTATTTCAGGCATGGTGTTCATATCTTCACCTAAAAAATTACTGAATGTCACTACTTGGACCTGCTAGATACTTTTTTCATCTGTAGACCTTTAGCAGCAAACTTACTTGAGGTGTTGAACTCCATAAATTTATTTAGATAATTGCAGGTTCTCTTAAGAATATCTTCAACCCTGTTTTGTTTGCTTGGGCCAGTGCAAGACCAGTTTTGCTTGTGCACGTTGAAGGTGTCCTCAAACAGCTGAACACAGAGGTTTCATTTGCAGGAAGTTGAGCTCAGATGTGTTGGAGGCAGAAACTGGCAGATCTGTGTGTGGTGATAGTGTGGGTAATATTCAGTAACATGTAACACTTGTGGATCAGGCTGTAGCAAAAAGTGGGAAACCCCTCAATTTCTCAAAAGCAATCAGCTCAATTTCCCACTTAAATAGCTTCAAACTGCACAGCTGTAATTGAATTTGTGTATCCTGGACCATCAGGAGGGGTTCAGGATCAATGAATGACACAGCTTTTGCATCAGAGCTGCAACACCAAGACCTGCAGGATTTATTTTCAGCTTCCTGTTCCTGGTGCCAGACTGTGTTTTCTCTATTTGGGTAATGTGAGAAGCAAAATTCCTGAAAATGAGGAACTTCTGGTCTAATGAGAGCCAGGCCAAAGAAGCTTCCCACACAGGTCAGATACAGTCTGGCTGTGCCAAATATTTTTAATTTAGAAAGTAACTACATGGATGGAGAGTTGCTGCACGTGAACTAAAAAGTCTCCTATATTTCCTCTATGTAATGGTTCATATTTTTGCCCAACTTGTTTTAAAGGAACCCAAGTGTAAATCTCTGGGTCCAGTTCCTTTACCTTGATGTTAAAGCTGGCAGTAACATTTGGGATGAGGAGTCACAGACTCAGCTTTGCAGGAAACTGACTGGAAGAACTGGAAAGAGTCTGGAGAGTTGGGCTCAAGACCCACAACAGGAGGAATTCAGGGAACCAGCGAAGGTTTTAAGGACAAAACCAGAAAGGAAGGTGGGGAAAGAAAACAAAAACAGAGATGGGAAAGCCAACAGGCCAAAAAGGGTTTCATTTTCCCAAAGGGTGATGCTGAATATGACAACAGGATACTTGATAGCTGGCACTAATGAAGTTTTTAATTAGTCTGTCAAAACCAGATTCCCTCCATGGGGCAGCCTCACCTGCACACTGTGTTTATTTGTGCCTTGGGTTAGCTGCTGGATCAGTTTGCTTCTCCCTGCTCTTCCTTCCCTCCTGTGGGTGATGCAGCCCAGTCTGGATGCTGGGGAAACCCTTCTAGGTTAAAAAGGGAGGATGAAAGGGCTGAGCAGTGGCTCCCTTGTGCTTGTTTTCTCTGGCATGGAGACTGAAATCTCTTGTAAAAGGGGAAATGTTAAATGAGGGAGGCACCCAATCTAGAGAAAAGTTCTTATTTTTCCCCTTTTCCTTCCAGATTAAGCCTATGCCACAGATTGTTTTCAGCAAGGGAGTACACACATAAAGCTGGCAGACCTCTAGAGACCTGCTGCACCCAGCAAGGAAAGCAGGGAAGCACATTCTGGAGGTGTCACCTCCTGATCCCCCTCCCCACGTGTGGGGAATGCAGGGTGGGCTCAGGGCAGCACCAGGAGGGATGGAAAAGGGAATTCACTCCTGCCAGAGCTGACATCTGACCCTGGCTTTGAACAGCAAATTTGGGAAGGCAGTAGGTGACAGCTTGCTCTGCTCCCCATCAGGAGAGCTTTGTCCTGCTGCAAATTACTTGGGTGAAAGAAGATGGGAGTAGACAGGACCCTCCCTGTCCTTTGGAAGAGAGAGAGCTCAGCAGCTCACCAGTTTTTATCTTTCAACAGGCTCTTCAAAGGTTTCTTCACAAAGAACCCAAACTTTTAGATCTCATTTGCTTCCCTGGCAGCCCTGTAATATGAAGGGTTGGCTAAACTGGCCCTGGATTAAAAGACTTTAAGGCAAGGAAATGCCACAGAAGCCACAGAAATCCTTGGAGCCCAAAGGATGCTCCGGGAACTTCCCTCCCAGGGTATCTTATGGAGCAGAAATTGGAGGCTGGAGCAGTGGAGGGACAGAGGGAAGCAGAAAAGAAGAGCTAGAGGGAGGGAAACATGAGGGAACCCCCCAGCCCAGCTGACCACAACCAGCAAAACCTTGCTCCTCCATGCAGGGCATGGCAACATTCAAATGGCATCTCAGGAGGGGAAACTGAGGCACAAAGGAGCTCTGACATGTCTCAGTAAGCAAAAAAAAGGGAAGCCCATGCAATTAGTGATGCTCCAGTTCTTGTGCTGGCAGTCCCCTGAACATCATCCACGGTCTCTGTTGATTAAACTAGATTATGGAATGGTCCTTGCTAATTATATATTATTATCCAGCAAGCAGTTATCTTGCTATAAAGGGTGCTCCTTTAATGGACAAACACTGTTCCTCTAGCACAGCCAGCCCCAATGGCAAGAAAAACACAAAAGCCAAAATCATTTCTGGTGTGGCCAATATTTTGCCTGAGCTGGAAGGTTCACATTGCAAACACTGCATCCTGTCCCAGAGAGAGGGAAGAGGAGGGGGAGGAGGGCTGCAACATGCAGAGCCAGCCAGAGGGAGAAGGCAGGATCAAATCTGCACCCCCAAAGCTGCCACAAAGGCATGACTGTGAGCTCAAAATGCAGCTGGGAGCTCCCCCAGCCATCATGGAGCACTCAGCCTCCACACACCCAAATCCCCACGAGCAGGGCCTTGCTGTCCCTGGGGCTGTGATGATCAGGAAACTGGGCTTAAAATAAGCTTGGAAAACAACTCCTGCTAAATGCTGTCATTGCATTTTTAATTGTCCATATGCTTGATCCATTATGTTTTCCCAGATGGCTGGGCTGCCTGACTACTGCCTCCTCATCTGTGCCACTGTGGCCAGGGTCTCCAGCAGGTACCTGCATCCCCAAGGCAGGGACACCCTCCTGGCAGGCTCTGTGTCACTGTGGCCAGGTTTCCAGCAGGTACCTGTGAGCTCCATCCTTCCCAGCACGAAACCACAGCCACTGACCCATCCTGGGGAGCCATGACGGGCTCGATGGCAAGAGGGGCTGGTGTTCTCCTGGCCTTACACACCAATCCCCAAGAAAACCACCCTGAGGAGCAGCAAACCTGCCCCTGCTCCAGCCCATGAACTGCCCTTGTGCTTGCCCAAGGGCCAGTTCCTGCTAAATTACCCAAAAATGTTTGAGAAGAGGACACAGGGAATGCACACCACCAGCATCCTGAGTCATGGGCTCAGCTCCAGCACTGGCTCCCTGGAAATCACAAGCACCCCCTTCCCAGACTGAGTATAAAAACTGAAAAGACACAAATAACCCTCTGAGCAGAGCAGTGGGGGAAGGCCAGCCCATGGAGGACCATGGGTGTCACCACAGAAAACTTCCAGTGAACATTACATGGAATTGCCTGGGAAGGAGTGGATCACAACACCCTCTGCTTGCTGGGCTCCCCAGTGGGATGCCCAGTCCTGCCCAGTGCCCAGAGTCTCTGGTGCCCATTTTGGGGCACTTCCACCATCATTCTCTTGTCCAGTGCAGCAGCACAAATCACATCCCCCAGCAGCACCCCTCACAGTGTGACACATCAGGAAAACCTTCCTCGTAAATTCAGAAAACACAGAGAGCATGGCTGAGATTTTTCAGATATTTTAGCACAGCTTCTCTCCAGTAGGAGCAATCTCCCCAGGGAAGGAGAGGAATGAACCAACTGATCCCCTGGGGGCTCTTGCAGTCCTGTTTTCTATGATCTACAATTTTCCAACACTGGATTTGCAGGCAGACGTTTGCACAGGGGTAACAGAAGCTCTCCCTCCTGCACAACAGCAAAGCCTTTGCTTCAGAGAGACAGAACTCCTATAAGCAAAGCCAGAAAATGGGGAGGCTGTATCCAGCCCGGCTCAATGCAGCCATCGTGCTCTAAATAAATAATCAGATGAGCCACGGGAGGAGCACTGCCCGTGCATGCCGCTCCCCCGCCTGCTCGGGAGCACCGGGCAAACCCTTAGAAGGGAACAGAGGCCTCATGTGTGAGGGCCACAGGCATGGTGGAGAGAGGGAGTGCTGGTGATGGATTCCTGATCTCTGTTTGCCACTCATCTGAGCAGCTTTTGCATGAGAAGAAGGGTTTTTTTAGGAAATTACCTGGGCAGTCCCCCTCCCCTGCTGGGCTCCATCCCCAGCCAGGGCAGTACATCAGGGAAGACCTGGTTCAACAGGGAACGCCAGAGAGCAAATTTCTGCAGGGCAGGGAGAGACTGAGTGCCTAAATCTAGTGGAGGGGTTCAGACATGGTGGAGGAGGACTGGAGGCTGAGGAGGGCTGGTGTTTGGTGAGCACCAGAGGCTTTCCTGCCTCCGAGTGAGATGACTGGCTCGAATGGCTCACTGCTGGTGGCAGATGCAGCTGTGAATGCCATCAGAAATAAGTGGGTAAAGGGCTTTTGGAGCCATTCAAATTGCATTCACCACCCTGCCCACGACCCCTGGATAACACTCTGCAGGCCTGGGGTTGCTGGGGATCCTCCTGACTCAGGAGCAGAGCTGCTCCCACAGCACCAGTCCTGCATCCACAGGGATGTGTGCAGGGGAGCACTTCACCCAGGGATGCTTGGGCGGCTGTGAACTGGAGCCAGAGCTGGAAACCCGCCCTGGAGTGACCAGGTCCAGCTCCTTATTTGAGTGCAACACCAAGAGCTATCCAGAAAAGCCTTTTCCCCATGAAATCACAGGGTTCTGGAGGCTCCAGCTGGGCAAGGAGTGCCTGTCCTGCAGGCGAGGGCTGGATGCTGCTGGGTGCTGTGGGCTCCCTGCCAGGCACCAGCAGCCGCAGTGCTCACCTGTTCCAGCACAATCTGGGCCACCAAGAAGGTTAATTATATCTTTAAGTTTCTTTCAGTTGTCAAATCTTGTAACTGTGGTCTCAAGCTGACAGTTCTGTACCCAGCAATTAACCGGCAGTGAGGCTTTGCAAGCAGCGGGGGAGGCTGGCCTTGTTTACCATCTCTGCACACAACAGGCTCTCAAAACATTCCCTTAATGGAGCTTCACAGTGCTGGCAAATATTTCCCTCGGAAATCTCGCATTTGCCGATGTGTTGCACCAACAAACGCCAAATCAATCCAGGCTCTGGTAACGAAGGCTCCTCGTTAGGGGGCAGGCGCAGCCCTGTGCCTTCTTCCCTCCCCAGACACTCTCTCAGGGCTGGTGCAATCCAGGAGGAAAGGCTGCTCCATCACCATCCTGTTCCTTTGCTGCTGCTTCCTCCGATGCCCTGTTGAGCAGAGCTGTCCCAGAGGGAAGCAGGACATCAGTCAGGGCAGCCTTTCACCGATGGGACTCTCCTACCAGTTCCTGCTAAATGCTGGATTCAACAGCACCAGAGGTTTGCTGTGCCCTGCATGACCACACTGGGATACTCTGGGATCTCTCCCTGTGCTGCAGTGTGTTTCACAAAGGCTGGAGGAGGAGGGGCGGCCTCTTTCCATAGCAAGATTTCATGTGCCTTTGACACACGCTGGCTCTGAGCCACAGGGATGAACACAGGCTGCTCGTGACAGCCACCCTCTCTTTGATGCTGAAGGGGAATGTCCTTTGTGCTGGGGTGGCACAAGAGGCAGGCAGGGGTCACTCAGCTATCCATCAGGGCTCTTGGCGAGGATCCCCAGTTTTCTGGAGGGGCAGATGATCACAGGACTCTTCTTTTCATGTTCTCAGATGCTGAACTCACCTTCTGCAGGGACCACAAGTGGAGATCTGGTGTCACTGAGGAGCCAGCCCCTCCTGCCAAGGTTGTCTTTACAGGGTTACCAAAACCTCGGCACTCCAACATCTCCCCAAGCCATAGGAGGATTTGCCCATATTTTCACGCTTAATGCTGGTAGAGAGTTCAGAGCCGTGGATACCTGGATATGCTGGAAAGGAGGAAAACACAGAGGAGAAGAGGATTGTTCTCCTCCCCTCCAGCTGCTGGTGGCTGAGGCACTCAGGTGAGTCCTGTGAGAAGGTGAGACAACATGAGAAGATCAAACAAGGAGCTCCAGGGCACAGCAAATGCATCTCATCACATCACCCACAGACACCCAGAAACATCACCTGGGAGCACCTACATGAGCTACATCTGTGTGTGCCAGGTGGAGATCCCTGTAACACAGCTCCACAGTCCCCCACAAGCATGGGCTGGGAGCAGGGAGAACATTTGTTGGGAATATAGCTGCATTTGGGGATGGTTTGTACCTCCAAGAATTCAGCTAGAAATAATTGACAGGAAGATTTGCAGCCATCGGCAAACAACGTTTCTTTCCTGAAAGCAGCAGCACTACAGGGAAAACAAATTGAAGCAGGTGCGGGAAGAGTTAGGGAGCACAAGAATTGCATTCCTGAGCCAAATGGACAGATTGAAACAGAGGAAAACAAATTGGGAAGGGAAACGGCTGCCTATTGCCCAGATTTTTCAGGCACTAAGAGAAGGTGGAGGTTGGGTTCAGGCTCAGTTTCAGGGCCTGGGAGCTGTGTCTCTGTTTGGACAGCTGTGTTAGGGCTCAGCCTGGAGTGAGGGTGAATTTTGGGGTGCCTTTCTGCCCTGGGCATGACTGGGACTGCAATCCCTGGAGTGTGGAAAGAGCATCCTAGAGAAGCACCAGCCCCACCACTGCGATGACCATGAGGAGCCCAGCCAGGATGCAGATGCTGATGAAGACGATGTCGCTGGTGTCCTGGCTCTTGATCTCACGGGCTTCGATCGCTTCCCCCTCCCACTTCTGGGCATCCACCAGGTTTTCTGCCTGGCTGAGCCTGGATGGATCAGGGCCAGCAATAAGGGTCACTGAGGCTTCCTTCCTCTTTGGCTCACACTGCACCTCGTACTGGTGGATGTCCTCCTGGTCTCCCACTGAAAAATCAATGTAGAGGGTGCTGACGATGACAGACGTGTTGTTGCGTCTCTGCAAGGCAAGGACACGGCTCATCAGGGCTTGGTGCAGCTCCTTGTCACAGGGGTTTGGAGGGGCTGGCCAGGAATCAGGCCAGTATCTGCTGAGAAAATGTGAGAGGGACTGGGAATACCTCTCTGCAGCCAGCACAGGGCTAGCCATTTACACAGCTTGCTGTAAAGGAGGGTTTGCTGGTCACTTACCTGGGATTCAGTGCCACAGGTGTCAAACCTGGTGTGTATTTTAAAGTTCCTGCCAACCACCTGGGCTGCACAGGAGGGGGTCCCCAGATAAATCCTATTCCTCTCCAGCTGGGCCAGGGACTGCACAGGGATCTGGATGTGGAAGTCTGTCCGGGTGCAGCTGACATTCATGGGCACAACTGTTGGGACAGAAAACAGGGTGCATCTGTAGGACTTGTGGTGGGGTGGGGGTTTCAGGAAAAAAGCTACCTCCAGAATGCAGAAAGCAATCAATATCAGTATTTTAGCCCTGTCCCATGCCAAGGGCAGACATGGATGGCTCCCAGGTGCTGCTCTGCTTTCTGCACAAGGCAGAGATCTCACCATCAACACTCCTGAACCCCATCCTCCTTCTAGGGTCTCCAAGTGACACACAAGTGCCATTACAGGCAACACCATCCTGCTGTCACTGCCACTCTCCAGCACTGCAAACCCAGCAGGACATTTGAGTTGCTGCCCAGGACCAGACCACAAGAGCTTTGTGGCTGGCTTGCCATGGGCACAGTGTTCCCCTGCATCCTACAACACCCCAGCAAGAGACACTGCATTGATGAAACAGAGGAGACATATCTTAAAGGGACTCCATGCATGCCCTGGCTGCCACATGGCCCTCTTGAAAGGTGAGCTGGGTCCATGGCCCTGGGTCCATTCCTGCTTTGGCTGTGTTTGGCCTCTCTGGATGTAGAAAGCATCCACACAGGGAAAGAAGCAGGGAGGAAAAAATACCCCCCTCTTTAAAGTGAATCCTTGCTCAGCATGAACCAACCACTTGGGCAATATGAATTATTGAATTATTCCAGCTCCTTCTGAATCTCAGCCTTATGAAACTGGGAAGATGCAATAAAATCAATACAAAAAAATAGTGTCACTTTGCTTCGCTTAGTGCATTATAAAACCATTAGAAGATTTACCAAATAACTAAAGTGCATTAGATCAGGAGGAGGAGAAAGTGGATCCTCTCTCTTGGCGTGAAGGCTTTCATCTCCAATGGCCATAAATCACACATGCCCCACCCAAGCCTTGCCTTTTGGTGGGCCTGAAAGGGAAAAAACCTGCATGGCTGAAGGGCTGTGGGTGTGGATGCAGAGACTGAGGTGCCCCTTTGCCTCTGTGGGCTCCTGAGGAAGCTGCTGGCAGGGAGAAGCTGGTGTGCCCAGTGGGAGCAGCTGCTCTCCTGGCAGTGCTGGCAGCTGGGTGTGACATGCAGGACATTAATCACAAGCAGATGCTGGAGTCACTGGGCAAACACAGCCAGCAGGCTAAGCTCTGTGGAGGGAGGCTCAGTTTCACATCCAAGCCTTTGTCCTCCCCTAGCATGCATCTGGCAGTGTGTACCAGGGGATGCAGGAGCCTTGGGCACTTGTGAGATGTCACACCCCTCTCTGTGATGGGACATCTCCCACTCTTCAGCAGCACCCCATCTGTCTGTCTGCAGGCTGCTCTCTCTGGAGCAGTGACACCAGGATTTTCTCCCTGCACAGTGAGAAATCAACAAGGACAGGGACAGGGACAGACCTGCTGTGCACACTATAGCCCTACTAAATGTTCAGCACTACCTCTCTCCCTCCAGAGGCTGCAGAGACTCAGGACAAAACTCTATCCCATCTCTAACTCCAAGAGCCACATACCTCCAAATCCTTTCTGCTGGAAGTGAAGAACAATTTTGCAGCTGAGGGACAAAACCCAGGGCCAGCCTCCCCAGTGCCTGTGCTGCCAGTCCAGCAGCCCTGCTCTGGCTCCAGCCTCTGGAAAGGCTGCCCCTGGCTGAATCATGCCTGACCCATGGGTCAGCTCGGATGTAATTATACTGAAATACAACAAACACCATAAATTTGCTGGTGTTTGAGGTGCAAAGGCTGGCAAATAGAGCAGGAAGGTCACACACTGCTCCTCCCACCAGCTGCAGACATGCCAGACACGCTGGCTGGGACACTGCAGGCCAGCAGCAGGGGTGTGCCAGGCAGGACTAGCCAGGTGGATTTGGGAATGCTGTGCCCCGGGGGTCCTGCCCTCCCTGGAGGAGGAGACACAGTTTATGCCTGCCTGCTCAGCCATGTGCTGGCAAGGCCAGAGCACCCAGGGGAGCGGGGAGCAAGGCTATGATGCTTGAACTCATCACCTGCTCTGGGATTTTGGCCCATTAAAAACCCCCAGAGGTTTTCTCTCCCTCACACCCTGAGAGAGGAACAGGAACATTACAGTGGCAGACACACAGAAATTTGAATCTTGAAAGCATCTCCTGAATACTAAACACAACGTGCAGCTCGCTTGCCATGTCTTCCTTCGCCCCACCTCTAAGGAGCCACGGGCTCTGCTCCTGCAGACAGGAACCATCACTGATGATCCTTCTGGAAATTACACGGTCTCAGGCATGTCCCAATGGAACCAGAGCACTGAGCAGCACCCAAGTGGGACCTTACCTCCCACGTAGGAGATGGAGAAGCCCCTTTTGGCCGTGTTGCGGTCCGTGTGCAGGAGCAGGAGCAGCCGGTTGCTGCGGGAGGTGATGGGTGCCAGGCTCTCCCGCCCACACCACCGGCCCAGCAGGGAGCCACTCTCGGTGCCACCGTCAAAGGCAGACAAGTGATCATAGTCACAGCCTCCCGTCAGGCTGCTCCGGCCCTCCAGCTCCATGTCCAGGAAGAAGACCTTGACCCGGTAGCCTGGGGGCAGCTGGATGCTCCACTGGCACTTGAGGTTATTGGGGTAGAAGTTGGGGTACTGAGGGCTGGAGAAATTCCCTTTGATGGTGGTGAACACCTCCTGGCACTCTCCTGCTCAGGGAAAAAGGGGAAAGGAAAAATCAAAAGCAAACCTGAAGCGTTCTTGTTTTATTGCTAAGAGATGCTCTGCCCTTCACCTCACTGCTGTCAGCCTTGTGTTTGGCCAATGGACAGCCAGCAGTTTTGGGGGATGGAAACTCCCAGGGCAGTTCCTACAGGAGCAACCCATATCCCCAGGGAATAGGACGAGCATGGGTGACTCCTGCTCAAGAGGGCAACCCAGGTCTTGGAATAGCCACAGTAATGCCGTTTGCATTGTGTGGTGGTTTACACTTCGAACCATGGGCTCTCCTCAAAGGGATCTCCACCATGATCATCTCCTCTTGCTGCTGTGGGAGAGAGAGAATCACCACCCCAACCCAGGGCCTGTCCCCACACCCTTCCAATTCCCCACCACCCAGAGACCCACAAACCTGAGTAGAAATGGGCCTTGAAGCCCCTGCCACCGATGTTGAAGTCTGACTTGAAGATGATGAGGAGGTGTGGGGTGGAGGAGATGGTGCGGGGCGGGCGGGCGCTGCCGCAGTAACGCCCCAGGCTGGGGGCAGTGACCGTGGGGCCATCAAAAAGGGCCACGTAGTCAAAGCCACAGCCTTGGCCCCCCTCCATCTGGAAGTCAGCGAACACCAGGGTGAGGGGCCCACCCCCGCTGGCACCCCCGATGCTCCAGCGGCACTCGGCATCGTTGGGGTAACTCTCGGGGTAGCGCGGGCTGGTGATCTCCCCAGAGAGCCCCGTCAGCTGCCCACCGCAGGCGTCTGCAAGGAGGCAAGGATGATGAGGGCAGTGGCAGAGCAGAGATGGATGGATGGATGCTCAGTGACCACCACACCTCCTCCCTGCTACCTTTCCTGTAGGCGGCGGCGAAGCCGTGCTTGGCCACGTGCCGGTCGGAGCGGAAGACCACGGCCATGACGTGCCAGGCGGAGGAGAAGGGTGGCGGGGGGCTGTGGCCACAGAAGGTGCCCAGGAGGTTGCCCCGGTCCCGGGCAGCCCCGTTGTAGACCTGGAGGTAGTCGTAGGCACAGGTGTCGTGGTACTCCAGCTCGAAGTGGCTGAAGGACAGCAGGACGGAGGAGCCCTCGGCCACCACGATGAGCCATGTGCACTCTGTCTCGTAGGGATACAGCCCTGGGAAGTTTGGGCTGGAGAAATTGCCAGAGGGCGCTGAAAGTACTCCCCCACATTTGATGCCTAGAGGACACAGAAGGGGGTGTGATGTCCCCTTTCCAGGGGAAGCCTAAAAGGATGAAGATAGGATGCACAACACCAGCTCCATCCCACCACCACAGTACCAGAACACCAGCATCCTGCAGAACTCCACTGGGCTTGTCCACCCACTCTCCCTGGAGGACACGTGTGTCCCCACCACCTCTCATCCCTCCCTCTTCCCCATGCTGCCCTGTGGGGGCTGCAGCAGGGCTCAGCTGTGCCCTTGAGCTTGTCCTGCCAGTGCCAGCACAGCATCCCCACCTATGTATGGCTGGGAAAAAGGAAGCTGGGAGGGAGTTTTAAAGGCTCGGTGGTACCAGGCTCCCTGGTGCCCCAGCTGCCCAGCCCTTCAGCTTTGTGCCTCCCACTGACCCCACTCCCTCCATATAAGGGTGGCATCAGAGAATTCGAGCTGGGAGAAGCAGGGGTGAAGGGCTCGATGTGCTGAACAATGAGTTATGCATGTAGGGATCGATTTCCTAATGAAATCTTTATACTGAGACATGGTTATTATAAAATAAGGCTGAGAGGGGCCGGCTGTCACCTGCCCCTGGGTCTGATTAGGGCTGGGGTGAAGAGGCTGATACAGGGGGAACATACATCATGTCTGGGAGGGATGCAGACCCTGCACAGCCCCCAGGAGACATGTGTGGGTTCCCAAACAAGGCTGGGCGCTCACTGCCATCAATCTGGGCCAAGTATATTGCAAATCAATAGTCAGCCTGTGCACATTGCTTTTCATCGTGCTCACTGGCACAGTGACCTCCCAGCAAGGGGGTCCTGGGATGTGTGGGATGCAGCACCATGAATATGTTTCTGGCCAGATCTAAAATCCCCTTGTTAATTACTAGGCATAGGCAGTGAAGTAATATGGGGCTGGTACTGAAGGAATAATGTTGTTGAAATAAATACCCAAGGGGGGAGCCTGTGGGAGATGTGAGTAGCCACAGCGAAGATGGATGGATTAAGGGCTGGGAGCCTTGGGGTGCTCTGGGAAGCCCAGGTGGGTTTATGTGGGGGATGAGCAGGCACCACAGGGCAGTGGTGTGGCCTCAGGAGCACCTGTGCCAGGGCCAGGGATGAGTTTTGATTTCTGGCTCAGCCCTTCTGTGAGAAAGGCCCTGCCATTTTGGGATGGGGCATTGATGAGCCACCCTGTCCCCTGAATTCCTCTGTCATCTGCTAACCCTGCCCTGCATCCTGGGGGACCTTTTATCTGGCTAAGGTGAGAGATTCATTGCATGCCTGCCCCATACACATACATGCATACATTCACACATAAATGTATATGTGTATATAGATTTATATAGGTAAGTGCAACTCCAGAACCTAACAGACCCTTCACCAAAGCACCTGTACACCACAACAGGACAACCCCTACCTGCACTCCTCAGTAAGAGGAGCATAAAGCAGAAACCCAAGCACGGAGCAGTGTCCCACACTTGCTGCCACCACAACAGTTACTCCAGACCCCCGCTCCTTGCCCCTGGCCTGAGCCAGCCCCTCTCCCTGCAGCAGAGCTGGATCCCACTCATACCCCAGAGCCTCTGTGGCACTGCAAATGGCCCTCCCCTCCTCAGGAACCATGGGTGCCCATCCAGCTCACCAGGAGCTGGGACCAGGCTCTTACCTCTACTGGGAGCATCTCCAAGAGCCCTGCAGAGCATGGCCAGCGCTGCCAGACAGCCCAGCCCTGTGCACCCCATCCTCCAGCAGGCAAATCTCCCCTCACCAGTGCCCGAGCATCCTTTTGGAGCTCTCTATCTGGGAGGAAAAAAAAACAAATAAAGAGAGAAATAAATAAAAAGCAAGAGGACTGTAGAATTAATAGCGGAATGAATAATTCATCGCTTGTTTGAATTAAGAGCAGCAAGGTAACTTGATCTATTCCTCCCTTCCTTCACTCAGTTTTAATGATCTGGATCAAATGTCCCAAGGATTTACACTATACCAGATACCTTGTCAATACACTATATTTAGAAGAGATATTAATGTTTCAGAAATGGTGTATAACGGCAATAAGTCTGGGCTGACAATATGCCCTTAAGGGGCTATGAAAATAATTTAGTTCGCCAGGCAAGCCAGCGAACCAAAATGGGAATTTCAGACTTACCGCGGAAAAGCATCTCAGGAATTAACATGATTTATACTGCGGCACCCACTGCACAAAGCCAGCTGGTGGTGAGGGCTACAGAAACAGGGAGCAGGATGGAAAGGCAGCTGGCTGCCAGGTCAGCATCCCTGCAGCAGGAGTCCAGGCTCAGCGGGATGCTCAGCCCGGGAAAGCAGCAGTCATGAGCACTAAAGATAGCAAATCCCACCTCCCCCGAGGAAGATTAGAGATGAATTGTGACTCATGGGCAAAAAACATCGATTATTATAGAACCTGCTAAGGCCTTGGAGAATTGCCACGTTCTTCCATGCTGGCTCACTTCTCACCCAGGCTCTTGGATGCACTCAGCTGAAGGTAAGGAAGCCTTTGGGTTTGGTGGGAAAGATGTGCTCCTTGTGCTGTGCCACGTTAGCTGGAGAAACCCCAAACCCAACAGCGGCTCAGTTCCTTCCCTCCCGCCCAGGAGAGAAAAGACTTTCCTGCTGCCACAGCCCACACCCACATGAATGCCAGGAAACAAAATCCCACGAGGGCCTCCCAGCATGAGGGACCTGTGCTAAAAAAGTCACCTTCAAAGCAGCAGGGAGAGAAGCAGTGAGTATCTCTAAATCTCAGGCAGGAGACAAGTTGCATTTATTAATTAAGCAATGAGGATCGATGCCCGAGACATTTCCTGTGGATTAATGATGGGCTGGGAGGAGCTGATGGCCTGAGGTGCAGCTAAAGACCATTAACACCCACTGGTCATGAATCCCCAGGAAATGCTCCATGCCAAGGTCGTTAAGTGCCTGCATATATTTATGGGGAATAACAACAACAATAATATTTGTACAGGCTCTCTCCCCTCTGCCCAGCCTTGCTGGAGCCATGCCGAGGGCTGCTGGGAGCTGTGGGACATCCCAGCCAGGAGCCCTCTATCCTGAGCCCAGCTGAGGCAGGGAATGCTGGGTTCTGTCCTGGGCATTGAACACTGTGTCACCCCACCAGCACCAGGACTAAGAGCACAATGGAATGAGGAGGAGCAGGCAGCTCCCCTGTCCCTGGGCACTGTGGGAAGACCCTGCCCCAGTGCAGGCTCTGGGAGATGCTGCAGTGCTGGCACATCTCCTGCTGACCTCCCAGGAACATTACAGAGCTTAATTAGCTGCTTCCCTAATGGCTTGGAGAGGAGGTCTGTCCTTGTCAACAAGTGTGTGGGCCCACACAGCAAAGATGCAGGCGAGGTCTGGCCATGGCACAGGGGCCTCTCCTGGGTATTTTCCATTGCCACAACCCTGGTTCATCCAGGAGGAATGCCCAGGCCTCCCAGCTACCTTCCCCTGGGCTCAGGAACAAAGTGCTCCCTGACTTCTGCATCACTGCACTATGGAGCAACATGTTTATCCTCATCACATCCATCCTGGCCAACACCCACTGTCTTCCAGCCTTTCCACCACTGCTCCAGCACCTAGCCAGTGCCCAGGACCCCAGTCCCTGCACAGCTGCTCCTCTGCCTGCCCTGAACTGTGCTCTGCATCAGCAATCCCCAGGAGATGGGGGGCCGGGCCGTGCAGCACAGCAGCTGTGCCCCGCTCCCAGGGGACAGCATCCATCAACCACCGGCACATTCACCCTTCTCCTGACCCGGGGATGGCCATTCCAGGCTGGGCCTGAGCCCAGGCAACCCGGCTGTCAGCTGAAGAGTCGGCTGGGAGGGCAGAGAGAGGCAGGGGGAGAGTGGCATGCAGCAGGGAAGCAGAGGAGCCAGGCACAGAGGTCTGGATGGAAGGTGCTCTGGATCAGCCCAGGGTACTTCTGCTCCAGCCACAGACACGGTGGGTGATTTCAAGGTGTGCCTCTGTTCCTCTGTGGGCAAATTTATAAATCATGAGTCAAAAAGGCATTTGATTCATTTAATCAGAAAGGACGTGATCAGGACTGTGAGACTTCAGAGAAGATCAAAGGTTTAAAAACGGTCCCCAGGAGAAACGAGAATTATTTAGGCAGGAAATAATGAGATGAAATTAAGAAGGTATTTAAGCTGCACATGAGGAAGAAAAAAGGAAGCAAAGCAAAGCCCCTCTGCCCTGCACAGTGCTGCACGGGTGGCAGGGGCTTCCTGGGGGCAGCCAGAGATCAGGAGCATCCCACCAGCACCCCCCTGCCTGGCAGGAGAGGCAGGATGTGAGCCCCTGCCCTGGCCAGGCATCAGCCACCCACCTGAGCTCATCCAAAGATGCCCCAGTCACCAACAGCACCAACACCAAATCCCCATGAAACTGCCACCAAGGGGTAGAATATTCCTTCCCTAGCAAGGAATATTCTGCACCAGAGCCTTTCCAGTCCACATCCCTGCGTTTGCAGGAATCCACGCCATCCTCTGAAAGGGGCTGTCCCCCTGGGGGATGGTTGGGATGAGGGGACTCGTGTTAGAGCCAGCCTGAGAAACAACAAAAGGCGGGAGGGGGAAGGGAGAGAAGGGCAGAAAATAGAGAACAAAGTGCCTGCGGGCGGTTTAAAGGCTCCTTCGAGTTCCTGCTTCCAAGGACATCATCTCCCCCACGGAGAATGTCTCGCAGAGCCCCTGTCCCCTCGGGCGGGACATGCCCCGCTCCTCCCGCTCGGCCGCAGCCCGCCCTTGCAGGATGGCAACCCGCAGCACTCACAGCTTGCTCCGTCTCTCACCACCCTCCCTTTGAGCCACGAACAAAGACGGAGCTGCGCGGCAGAACGGCCGGACCAGCTGGGTAGGGTTTAAGCATCGTGGCCCATATGTGCTGAAATACCCAGACATATTGGGGTTGTGTTTAAAGGAACAGTCCCAGCTTTCACGCTGAAATCCGGCGCTTTTCCAAGGCGAGCGTGAAGTTTTTTACCTTGGGCCTTTTGCAAAAAGGTGGGGTGTGGTTTTAGCAAAATCTCAAGAAGGCATAATATTTAAAGCTAGGGGACTAAAAGCAAGGTTTTCAAATACTTAATATCTGACAAAGAAGATTTTGTCCATATTCCTACCTAAGGCCAGAGCAGGGAGAGCAACTGGAGAAAGCATCTCATTATTTTATCGGCCTGTGTACAAAGCATCTTTACTACACAGTGACTCAGGGAGGCTGAAGCACAGCATGGATTGGAGAGGAGAGCTTGCCTTGGACTGACCATGGACAACTTCCCTGGATCTCCATGCCTTTAAAGCCAGAACACCAGTTTGGGTTAGGAAAATGGCTTTCTTGTCAGCCCTTTCTCCAAGGAAGTTAACTGAAAGCTGCAGCTACACTTGATTAATTCCAGGCATTTAGTAACTGGAGACAAATCTCAGCAGTGCAAAGGGAACTTGCACTCCCTCCCAAATGTGTGAATTAAGCCACCACTTCAGCGCACTGTGTTTTTTGTGTAACAAACTACATTTCCTTTGTGCAAGGTGTAGTGTTAGACACAGGTACAAAAGAAGCATGAATGATAATGCAATAATCATCTGAGACAGCCTGGGAAACCCCAACACAGGATGAACTGGGAATGAACAGAAAAACACAAGGTGTGCAGGACTGCTGTATTTCCAGGTGTAGATGCTAAACACACCAGTCTGAAAAGGTAAGAGAGTGGAAAGCACATACCTCAGAGGAAAAGCAGCAGCATTTTGGACTGAAAAAAGAGGAAGAGGCCCAGGTGCCCAGGCTGGGTGCTGTGCCAGGCTGCCATCTCTGAGGCAGCTCCCTGTCCCACAGGGAAGCACCCCAGCACACCCCATGCAGCTTTCCCTCCTCAGGTGGTGTTCCTGTATGCTTAGAGAACCTCCTCAGGCACCTGAGAGAGCCCTGTGACAACATCAAACAGCTGTTTATTTGTAAAGAGGTTCAATTTAATGAGCCAGGGTTATGATACAACACTTAGGGGACATGGAAAGCAAACAACCATCCCACCTGACAGACAGCAGCCACCACCCAGCCACACTCTCTCAGATTTAGGACATGCTCTTTGTGTCCCCAGGTAGCATTTCTAGGGCTAAGCACAGGGTAGGTAACACAGGCTGTGCCAGGACAGGAGCTCAGCCTGCCTAGGCTCTCACTCCATCCTTATGGATACACTTTCCATACATAGCTGGAATGGCTGTTTTCAGAGATCAGTGCCACCTTCTCTGTATTAATGTACACTGGGACAACTGAGGCACAGCGAGGTTGAAGGGACTTGCCTGACATCAGCCTGCACATGACAGAATCAAAGTGATCCCAACTCTGCCGTCCCCTTGGTCTGGCAAGGATCCCTGAGGATTATCTCTCTCCTCTGGACACCTAACAGGGCACAACACCACTGCAGAATAACAGAGATTGCAAAGCAAGTCACCAATCCTCACGTCACAGCAGAGCTGTGTGCATGGATGCTTTCAGTACCCCCTTAGGAGATCTCTCTCTTACAATTGCACTTGAAGACTTCCATTAAAATTGCCATGCAAGTCCCTGAGGTGTGGATAGCACACCATGTACCAGCCACTCTGGAATGGCACCTGTTCCTTAAAACACCCCAGAGTGAGGATCAACAAACAGCTGCTCCAAGGAGCTCAGTCTTCTGAGCAGGCCCTTCTGTGCAATGTCTGCAAAGAAACAAGGACATCCAAGGCTTAGCCCAAGGTTCCTCAGGTCAGGAATGTACTGCTAAAAGACAAAACAGGAATCTTCTTCAATTCCTGCAGCTTTCAAGTATCTACTCATATCTTCATTGAATGCAGAAGAGCCACAAATTAATACAAATGGCTTTCTTCGACAGGAATTTACTATTGTCTTCATCAAGTCCTCATTGAGACGACCAGTGTACGTGTTTTCCTGGTAGCTCCAAGGAAGTTTTTCCAGCGAAGTTTCCTGAAAAGGTAAAAGGTTTGCTGTGTGTGATATTAAAAAGGACAACATTCCTTAGAGCTGAATCTGCCTCCTTCCCTCAGAGTGGTGCACAGGATGATTTTCACCTTTGTGACACCATGTGGGTGACAGTGACCCTTCCTGAGACCCACATTCCTCTTCCCAAGCCCAGATGAAATCTTTTCCTGCCACTCACTCAGAGGGGACTGAACAAAACCAGTTTAACTATCACAAATAAATGCTGCAGAACCTTTTCCACTGAGAACCATCTCCCAGGTTTCCTATTCCCAAATCCCAAGTCTGTTCCTCTCCATCGCCTCTCCCATTCCCAAGTCTCTTTCAGTCCCATCTCCCTTGACCAAAACTGAAAGAAGGCAGCTCTGATCCCATGAGAAGTGTCAGCTCCTGTGGTGCTGGATCCAGCAGGGACTCCCCTGCTGCAATTAATCAGGAGCAGAAGGTGCTCAGATGTGGTGGTGACAGGCAGCACAATGAAATACAGACAGACACATAATCCCAAGAGGGAGGATGCACGAGCCAGCCTTGGACTACCACAAACCTGCTAAGAGAGGAGGAAAAAGGGAGAGAGGAGGGGCAGACAGTGTTGACAGGGGTCAGGTGGGTTTCGTGCCCTTCACTGATTGAATTTCAAGACCTCCTCATGCTCTTGAGACAGCAGTCAAAGAGTTTAAACACCCTGAAAAGGGTATTTAAGCCATGTCACCAGAGACAATTATGGTTATGCTCCCACAGAGCAGCTGAGGGGGTGCCCAAGTCACCAGCACTTTTCCCTCTACCAAATCTCATCCTGCCGAGGCCACGTGTGGAACAGAATGTATGAGGCAGTTCCACTGTGAGAGATACAAGAAATGATTCATCTGAGGAACTAAAAATGCAATGGGATTCATTCCCTTAGCATAAATAATTCTTTCTATATCCTCCCAGCAATGAATCCTCATTTCTGACGGAAATAATTTTTAACCACCAAATCCGTGCAGAACACAGGCAACTTTGGGACCAAATGGAAATGAAAAAGACTGCTCAAAATGTAAGACCATTGAGAGGTATGCCCTCATCCCATGAATGTGGCAGAAAAGTAATTTTACAGAGGGGGAGACAACTTTTAGAAGTTTAAAAATGGGTCAGCAAGGAAAAATAATTGCTGGGAAGTTGGTGCTAGCACATCAGAGGAGAGCTCTAGCCACGAGTGAAGAATGGAAGATAAGGACAGATTAAGGCACTGGTATTAGGAAGAAAGAAACAGCTTATTTGCTGTTTAGGTGCAACAACAACTGTCTGAAATGGGGGGAAACAACAGTGACTATGGAACAGCAGGTCCATCCCAACAGAACAGAGGCAGAGAGGAACAGTGATGGCCACTTCCCCAAAATTCTCCAGACCAGCAGCAGTGTGAGTACATGTAGCAGATTTAAGAACAGCAGCTACTGGATCACAAATTAGGTTGGATGACTGGGAAAGAATTAAGCTCATGCTTTGCTTATGGAAAAGTGGAGGAGGCAAAGGCTCATCCAGCACAAGAACCCTCCCACAAACACATTTCATATCCATTTATTTACCTGGCTTAGGACATAAATTATTCTAATATTCCAGTACCGAGCCAAATCCTGCAGAAGAGGCTTTAAATAAATTTTGTCAAAGGTAGGGAAGCAGCCAACAAGAGTTACAAAGGTTTCATCCTCTTCATCATCTGTTATGGACTGGAGGATGGGAATCATTGGTGCAAGGCCAGTGCCAGAGGCCAGCATGAGGAGTTCTCCATGCTAACAACAAAAGAGAGAATTTGAAATGAGCTGTGGTGGCTGGAAATGGGTGTGCTCATGGTCAGTTCCTCTTGTTGCCACCCTGGTAAAGGGTCTCTTGAGAAACAACATACCAGAAGGTCATGAACTGGTAAATTCAGATCTCAAAAATTATTTTTTTGCAAAGGATTACAGATAGCACTTAAAGAGTTTACACATAAAATCTAACAAAACTGGATTTTATCCAAATATAGTAATTTACCCTAACTTTAGCCTTGATTCAATTATTTATGTTTCAGTTTCAATTCTGCAGTATGCTTTGCTGACCCACTGTCTGTTTTCTTCCACTGGAAATGCTCCCTGGGTTTCTCCTGGTTGCTGCAAAGTAAAATCCTGAATGTCCTCTGGAGAAACGAGTGTGTCAGGAAGCAGGACACAGTTGCTTTGCATAGAGCTTGGCCACTCAGATTTTACTTATTTTTGTTGGGGAAACAAACAAAAAAACAACAAAAACAAATCCACCAAAAACCCCAAAAGGCTTTGGGATCTTCATGATCAGTGTTTCAAATTTGCTCCTCATTTGAAAGGTCAGAATTAAGTAACTGAATTTGTGTGTGTGAGAAGCCTCCCCCTGAAACCAGATCTGCCTTTCCCTGCAGCCAGCCTGGTATTGGCAGGTGGGATCAGCGTTTGGGGAGCGACCTGACACCTCAACAGCTCAGGGAATACCCGAGAGAGAGGATTAACACCTCCCCTTCACCCCTACTCACTCACAACACAGAGATGTGGGTCAAATCAGGCAAAAGCTATCCACACTCATTGCTGGTGCAAAGAAAGTCCCCTTTGTTAGGCACATCAGGAGCTCCTAATGCAAGTGATGAACACAGAGCCTTGCTAATATTTTCCTGTCTCCCACCCACCTCCTCTTCCCTGTTAAATATTCTGCAGTTCAAGAAAGTGTTCCGACTGACTGCTAATGCTGTCACACTGTACAGTAACCCAGGAAATCTCTAAAATAATCATGAAAACACTAATCAAATTGATGTCTTCCCTTCAGAGTATTGAACAAAGCTTGCTGCCACAGGCTGAAGCATCCCATGGCTCTTAGGAACTAACCTTATTAGGTTGATATGGGAACCCTCCAAACGGCCCACGCCAAAAGACCACGTCTCCTCTTTTCCATGTTTTTATGTATTGTGACATTAGCCCAGCTTCATAGCACTAATAAAAAACATTGCACAAAAGAAAAGAATAATTATACTCCATTGGAAAGTTTCCCAGCTTCAAGTCGATTATAAAGTTATCTACATTTAAACGAAAAGGGGACAAAAAACCATTTCGTGTCTTTAAAAAAGAAATAATGATTGGTTTGAAAAATAACTCAAAGTTATACCCAAAACAAAGACATTTAAATTAAATCATATTGGAACCACTCCAGCTTGACTATAATGTAAACACAGTCCCCCTCTCACGCAGCCTGAATTTCCAAAACTGGAAAAAGCTTATCAGAGTTCTTGCTTACAAAGCACACAGAGAAGAGTGTCTTGAATGCAAAGCACAGTGCAGGCCTTCAAGTGCTCTCCAAATCTCAGGGTATGGGGGTCTGGAAATGCCCTCGGGGTAGTGTTAGTTATATAAACACCACATAGCTCTTGCTTTGTTTCAGTCTCTCAGATGCTGCATTGATACAATTACTGACCCAAAGTCAGGTTTCTCATTTGTAAAACTCTGTGTTTTCAGACCAGATCATCTGGATGCTGAGGGATGCTTCCACAGTTCCAAAAGAATATGTTAATGTTGGCCCTGTGGAAGAAAAAACACGAGCAAAAAACCTGCCTCACTTTCCACCCGGAACAAACAACATTATCCAGGCTGGTGCCTGCAGGAATGCTGCTCTCACTCATGACTGAGGAGAAGGGCTCAGTGCTTGCTGGAAACTGAGAAGGGATGAGAAGCTGGAAAATGAAGGGTTTGTCCAAGCAGTCATGTTGCCATCCATACCCTAAATGTGTGACCACTGGATGTTTTAAGAGAGAAATGTGAGCAAAAGAGCAGCCACAGTCTGGGATGTGGCTGGAGAACCAGGACTGGCCCAAGCAGCAAGAGCTGAAAAGCCCAAAGCTGCAGCACACAATGGGTCTCACAAGGATAAGCCTGGGGAAGAGCAACAGGACCAGGGGTCAGAAGATGGGATGTGATACGAGCCCACACAAAAGAAGTGTATTTGGGGGTATTTCCTGCACAGGCATTGGAGAGAAGCCTGGCTCCACACCCCAGTGCCTTGGCTGGCCACCAAGCTGCACTGCAGGCAAACAAAACTGGTGAACCACAAAGCAGCTCAGAAAAAGCCAGTGAGGGAGCCCGTGCTTGTACTTGCAAGCAGTGTTAGCTAAGAAAGGACACAGATGCTCCTCCCCTCCCAGCCTCTCACTTAAACCTGAAATATTAAGAAGCATTAGCGCCAGTTGTTACATTCAAAAGGTAAATCACACACATGTCCAGGCTCTGAGTTATTGTCAGAATTCTTTTATGTTCAGAGGGCTCTGGGCAGGTGCTAAGTCTCGTGCAAAGAGTGTGCACTTGCTTCAGAGAAGCAAATTTTATATCTCCCTTCTTCAAACACATCCAGAAGGCAAGAACAGAAAAGTTCACTTACTGCCTATTCCCGAAGGACAGGGGTAATGGAAACTAAAACAATCCTTCTTTCACCAAAATTATTAAAAAAAAAAAATTGAAGTGAAAAGTGATTGAGTGGGTTTAAAATGAGTTTTTCTAAATAAAAAGGAAAAAAAATCTCCTGGGGGAAAAACTTCCACACCCCATTTTACATGGAGAGAAACCCTAACATTATAAAATCACTCAAAAAGAGGGTTATGCTCTGTAAATGGCAACTCCCTCACTCTTAACTGTAGTATCACAAATGCAATGCCATAATAACAGGAGACAGAAGGGTTTGAACAGTGCTTGGATTGCATAGTAATAATAATATACTACTTTTCAAAATTGCCTCAATAGTGTGAAATATACCACAACCTACAGAGTGAGTTATAAAAATGGCTGCTTTACACTGGGTGTTACCAACCTCTCTTGTCACTGCCAAAGAATAACTATAGCTCCTTTTGGGATGAAAGGTTCTATATAAAGGAAAGGTATCATTACAATCATTACTATTATTATTGAAATGCAAAACCTGTGAGTAATGAGCTGCTATACATGAAATTTCAGTCATCCTGTGAATGTATCCTATTAATGCAACTCAAATGCAACGTTTCTCTCCCCTACCACATGCCAATTGCCACAAAATGGGGAAATGACCCTCCCACAGGTGTCCTAGAGAAGCTGTTCACTTTTCTAAAGAGCAGAGTTTGTGTTAGAACATACAATGCTTAATAAACCCCAGAAACATTAAATCCTGCAAGACAGGCAGAGAACAAGTGGCCCTTCTCTGCAAGCCACCTGGGATACCCAGCACTCTGAATTTCACACCTGTACTGAAGTCTGTGTCTGCCCTGAGGAGTCCCTAGTGACATATGGATGCAGTATTGGAAAAATGTTCAAGTCAGTATTTGCCACACAAAATAATTATTTATGAGCACCCTGAAGACTTACATGAGACAGATTTGTAGCCAAATCTCCTAAAAAATCCTTTTGAACTCAACCAGCATTTTGTGGTTGACTCCATAAAGGTGAGGACATTTGTCCAAAATGGGCTCTGTCACCATGTCCACCTCAACAGATGCAGCCTGTGCCTATGGGACACCTGTGTCCCCTGTGGGCCACAAAGTCCCTCTCAGACTGCAGCTCCAGAGCCCTGTCTGCACACCAGGGGCAGCTGCCCACCGACAGAGGGGTGTCCTTCAAGTAAAATACAGAGGGGAGGATAAGTAAAATAAGTAAAATACAGAGGGGAGGATTCCCAAAATCAGTGGTTCAGCTGGGCTGACAAATGGGTGTGATTTCAAAGACAACCTGAAAAAGCAAAATGAAAGGAGAGAAATGGAATGGACAGATCTTTCCATCCCAGGGCTCTCCCAGCTGATCTCAGGGCTTCTGCTGCAAAGCACTTGTTTGTGTGTCAACTCATTCTGCTTTCAGTTTTGTGGGAAAAACTGCAATTTTTATCAGCAAAGCAAAAACACTTCAACAGTCCATGAGGGATTTGAGAGAGTCTCACTTAAAACACTGACAGTATGCTTGGTTCCTAAAGAAAACACCTTATACTCTCATCCATATTGTCCAGGCTTACTTACTTTAATTAGAACTTCAAAGTAACTTTCTGCATTCCTGGGGCTAATTGGAGTATAGGCTCTCTGGACCTCCAAACCATCCACCACTCCTCTGAAGAGAAGAGAAACACGAAACCCCTGTGACTTGGGTCATCTGGGGGGCTCCTGCAGCTCTCTGGGAGACAGGTCCTCTGCCCAGTGGCCCAGCCTGTGCACAGATGCAAAACATTTCCCTTCCAGAGGCAGAAATCCAGGGGGAACAGAATGGCTAACAGCACCTTTTGTTTTCCCGGTGGTGGCCTCAGCTGTACCACATCCAGCTCCTGGACACACCCCTGAAAGGGATTTCGTAAGAACATGCATGAGTGGCAAAGGGGAGAGAAAACACTTAAGTTTGCTGTTCCTTTTAGGCTGGGGTCACTTTCTGCATCCAGTCAGCATCTGGTAATCAAATAACAAAAGCCAAGGCACAGCCTTGACCTCAGGCCTTGTCAATACAGATGTATTTTCCTGTAAGCCTTCCCTTTTCATGGAATTATCCACCCTGCTCTTTGCTACTGATCATGGGAATTGACTGAAGTGACCAAACCTTTTTCTCTGCTGTGTGATGAGACAGAGCTGGAGGGAGGAGTGTGTGCAGTCAGCAGAGCCAGCTGCACACATCAGCCCTGAATGTACCAGGGACATCAACAGATGCACATCAATGGCATCCTAACAGGACTTTCTCTATCTGGCAATGATCACCACAGATGGCTGAGAGACAGAAACTTTCCCCAAGTGGCCCCTTTCTGGCAAGCAGCAAACTACATAGGAGGGTTGTTTTGCTAGAAATCAGTCAGGCAGTGCCTGGGTACTGGGGTACTCAGTTACCCCAAGATACAGGGCCTAAAATACCCAGCTCTGGGGCAAGGGCAGCTCATTATCTTCATTCCAACACGCTGGAGTAAATAATCTGTTGTAACATCTACTCTTTTAGATCTTTCTTTCTGCAAATGTATTTTCTTAATCACACCTAGTTCTTTCTGAGCCACCAACGCAGGGATAATGCTGAAGAAAACTATAGCTTTTACCATAGAATTAGTAGAGGCAGCGAGCTCACGAGCTCTTTCATCTGTGTCATTGTGGAGGTACAGAAATCATGATTTGCCTGCTATGAAGCCTTTGTCTATTGACAAAACCCTACGTGTTAGGTTACATAATGCAGACTGTTTAACTAGCACAGAGAACAATACCTTAACACGATATGTTGTCCTAAACTCAAGCGCAGGCTGCTATTTCCCGGTAATTCAAATTTGTACTGGTAGGTGTCCTCTGTCAGCTGCTCCACCGAGCTCACGCTGAATGCAGTGAATGTATCTGGATTCAGCTCTGAATTATTGCTCTGCAAGAACAACAATAAATAATTACTTGGTTAGATGGTGTCTTTTATTATTTCATTTTTCTCTGGAAGCAAACGTGTGTGCTCATTTAGTGCCAGAGATACTCAGGACGTATATTAAACACTGAGGCCCGGCGCAAATTCCAGCTCTCTGCTGATTCATTATCATGTTCTGCAGCGTGCACTTTGGGATCTTGCATTTCTCCCCACCGCCACCTTTTTAAATTACTTTTTTTTACACCTTACAGCAAGGTCATCCTGTTATGACTCATTGCGATCATTTTCTCGTATCTGGAAATAAACAGAAATAATTCTGCTAAAAGAGCCAAGCACTGCTTTGGGGGCAACTTTGCAACCTGCTGATGGCCACAGTGAACAGAAAATATTGTCAGTTGTTTCAGCTGATCTTTTTTGCTTGACCCAGCATAGTTAATCTAATGTAAAAGGGCACTGACAGGCTTAAAAATTACACTCTGAAGACAACTGCTCCACCACACACAATGTATTGTTTTCTTAGCATCAAAATACAAGTCGAAAAATCAGGCAGAGATGAGAAAGGTGAGGAAAACAAAGCTTCTCCGAGGAAACTCGGAGAGGAGAGGCTGCAGAGCTAGAGCTGTAATGCGACACCAGGGAGAACTCTACACTTGGAAAATCACATTACAGCAGGGAGAGAGTGGCCAAGGGGGAGGGAGAAGGCTGAGTTTGGGGAATTGCATTTACAGCCTTCTCTTAAGGCACCACTTGAATTTATCCCTGCATCCCTCACCCATCACCACCACCCCACACTCGAACGAGTACGATCAAAGCACAGGCTCCAGGATGCGATGAAGAGAAATCGACCTGCTCCTTCTTTCCCATGAGAAGGCTTTTGTCTTGCATTGCTTTGGCTCTCTCCCACAGTGCAAGCTCCTTCTCGTACACATCGTAGATGCAGGGCTTGCAGCCGCTGCCGCAGCACTGGGATGGCGAAGGTTCCTGGGGCCTCAGAGCCAGCCAGTCCTCCTCGTTAGCACTCTCGTTGTCACTCATTGCCTGCAAAACACAAGCCCTGCATCAAACCCAGCACGATGAAAAGCAGAGCATGCTCATCAGCTGGGTGTTTTCGGAGAAGGACAGAAAACCTCTCTTGAGCATCTTGTGTGTATGTGTTAAACTGAAAACCTGGAGCTGATCGGTGTCTGCACTCCCCATTTTTGCTCGAGTGCTCAATGCCCCTGCACAAATGCCAGACCTCGCAGCCCGAGCAGAGCCTCAGCCCAGCCTCGGGCCCTCCTCCCCAGACAGGCTGCCCAGGCAATGCTACACCCTTTAATCCCGCTCGTTCCGCCGTGCTGATTTCCTACAATAGAGCCGCTTGGTCACCCGGAGCAGAAACATCTTAAAAATCTGCTGCTCGGCCCAGGAGAAAGGGTGACAAACCCAACGAGCAGGACAATGGGTAACAAACCCAGGCACCACATGCGGCCTGAGTTCTGCTCAGCTTTGGAACGGGGGAGGGCGGCAAGCTGAGAGCAGCGCTCAGAGCCAAGAGACCGGAGGCCAAGAGGGCAAAGTCTCAGGCAAACAACCACTTTGGTTACGAGCTTTGAATATACAGGTAGGGGAGGCCAGGAATCACAGGATTTTATCTCTTGCTCCTGGTCTTCCCAACGAGTTTTAGCCAGTGAACACTCCTCAGGTCCAAACCACGCTGCGGACATTGCGGAGCCCCTCCACTCTCACACACAGGCTGAGCGAAGGCTGCTCACAACGCACTCGTGTCCGCATCCCTTGGACACAAAGCGGGCCACAGGAAATTATGAAGCCACGGGTGACGACGCGGAGGAAGCGAACATTTAGTGCTTCCAGCAGTTTCACTGTCAAGGTCAATTAATTAACTAACCTTCACCCCTGTAACAAAAATACACTCATTTCAAATAGGGGTGTGGGGAATGCAACAGAGAATCTAAGGCGAATAGCCCGGCTTCCTACCGCTCTGTCCGGGGACCCGAGGCACCCACGGGCTATGAACGGGGGGTAACCCCCGTGCCCGGGGGTGAGGCCGAGACAGCCGGGCTCGGGGCTGCGCGGATTTAGAGTTTCGAGCACTTCCTGTGCGCATCCGGGGGTCCGGACAGCCCGGCCCGGGGTAGAGCGACCCCAGCCCTGGGACACCCGAGCTAGCCCCACCGGCTCTCACCCAGGGATGGTCTCCGAACTGCCCCCGCCCCACAGGTGAGGAGGCGCCTCTCCCCGCCCACCTCCCCGCTCACCAACCCAGCGCCTGCCGTCACCCGCCGGGCAATTTGCCGACCCTCCCTTACCGCGGGGCGCGCCTGCCCGCCATTGGCCGCCGCCGCCGTCAGTCACCGCGGGTGACGGTGGGGGACGAGCCCTCGCCAAGATGGCGGCCGGCGGGCGCTGAGGCGGCCACGGGAGGAGGAGGATGGCGGCGATGGCGGCGGGGCCGGAGGCGCTGAGGCGGGCGGGGATGGCGGCGGTGGCGACGCGGGGCCTCACCCGCGGCATCGTCACCCGCGCGGGGCGGCCCCGCCACCGCGCGCCGCTTCCGCGCACGCCCTGGACCGTGCGCGGGCCGCCGCCGGAGGTGCTGGCGGAGATGGCGGAGCCGCGGCCGGTGCGGGAGCAGGTGGAGCTGGACACCGTCACGTACGCGGAACGGCTGCACTACGTGCCCGGCCTGGCCCGGCCGCGCTTCCTGCCCTGGGAGCGCGGCTGGCGCGACCCCTGGCACTCGCCGGGGCCGCGGTACGAGGAGATGCCGCTGTACAAGGAGCGCGGGTGCTACATCTTCCATCAGGGTGTCCGCATGCTGGAAGGTACCCGACACCCCGCGCTGTCCCCTGCCCAAGCACTCGCCCTGCTCCTCCTGCCAAGGGTTCTCCTCGCACAGAGTGTAAGACACGGGCTGTGGAGAGCCCGCCCAGCCCCATGAGCTGCCAGGCAGCCTCGGTCACATAGGGAATGGCTTGGGTCGGAAGGGGGCCTGGAGCATCACCACTGTGACCTGTGATAGATAGATAGATCGCTCTGGGTTGTGTTTCCAGGAGTGCGGCAGGCGCAGTGGCTCACCAAGACGAAGCTCGTGGAAGGTTTGCCCCCAGCCGTGCAGGGCATTATGGATAACCCGGCTCTTGGGCTCCAGGAGCTGGAGGAGAGGGCGAAACACATGGTGTCCCATGCGCGGCTCTGGGACACGGCAGAGGCTGCTCCCAGGAGGGAACGATATTGGTGAGTCCTCAGCTGTAGGCAAGGTTTTAAACTCTACAGAGACAGTTCATACAGACCTCTTCTGTGGAAAGAGGGTCTGCTGTGCAAGACCATCAGACTGTCGAACAAAAAAAGCAACAACCAAAGCAACAAATAAAACCCAATTCTGAATATTGGCAGTAGCACTGACATAAATACTAGCTAGATCAAAGCTTCTTTCAGGCCAATGTCTCTCTGTTTCAACTCAAGATCTACTAGCTGATGCAGAGTATCAGTTTTTAAAATAATTGTAAGCATTACCTCTGCCAACTTGAAACAGGCCTGGTGTGTGTGATATCAATCTGCAATCTCTGTTAACTGTTTGGGAGTGTAATGCCATTGGATGTTTTACATACAGCAATTTTACAGCATTTGTGCCCCAGAAGCGTCTGCCTGCTATTATGATCTCATTTTTATGTAACTGTTTCTTTTCTTGTTTTACAGCCCAATGCTGTTTGAAAACCTGATACATATATGCCGGTTAATGTCTGGGAAGTATCCTTCTCTGAGTAAAAGGATGTTGGCTAGAAACTGCAGGATAGCAGCAACGTGGGAAAGAGGTCAGTTGCTGCTGTGGTGGAAGCATTTAGCTCTGTAAGATAAGAGGGGTAGCGAAGCTCCTGGCTTTAAGGCTGAGGATTTGGAAAAAATTAAACAGTTTCTGGAACCGGGTAATTCTTTCTGGTTTAAATAGCACTGTTGGCATGGGCAGCCTTGGATGATGGCAGGATGCTGTCCCTGAGGAGATTATTAGGTATTAATCAATATTGACAAGATGGTGGGAGAAGGGAACCAGTCTCTTAGACCTGATTGTTTATTTTCTTGTGTCCTCAATCAGCGCTGTTGTTTTTCTCAGGATGTTTAGTTAAGAACTTAGCCCTAGCAATTAACGTTGGCATTTTAGAAGAAGAACCCACAGCTGAGCTACTATTTAGGATGGGTTTGGAGGTGAGGGGGAGAGAGTGAGCCTTGCAGAACAGACTGGCAGAAGGAAATGTACATCTTTCCCTGATGTTATTTCACCAGTGTTTGACTGTGGCCTAATTCCCCTCCCCAGAATCCATCCTCCTTCAGGTCCGTGGCCTGAGTGGAATACTCATGAATTCTATGAGCCCAATACCACCAGTAGCCTCCAAGGAGGAGATACTGGCCACCAAAGAGCATGTTCTGGAGACCTTCTATCCCATTGCACCCACAATCGACCTTCAGGAGGTCAATGTGTACAAAATGCTCAATGATACAGGTCAGTGCTGATGATAATTATCTGTGTTTGGGTTAACTTGGGGCTCCTTGTCCTTCTGGGGGTAGCTGAGAGTAGGGAGTGTGTGGGAATGAGGGGACAAATTTGCAGTGCAAGTGCTCCAGACCTGTGGTGGGTGAGTATATTGTTGCCTAAGCAGGATTGAGGACAAGAACTCAAACCCCAGCAAACGACTTCAGGAACGAGCAGTTCCTGAAGATAATGGGAGAAAACCTTGGCTGCCTGGCGTCTTCCTGAGCAGTTTCTGACATGAGTATGTGCCCTTTAGGTTTCAGAGATGGTTATCCCTACTCTCACCCTCACACCCTGTTCTTCCTGGAGTCTGCCAACGTTCGCACTGACAGGTTCAGACCAGAACAGCTCCGTGCTAAAATGCTGATGTTTGCTTTTGGCAACGCGCTGGCCAAGGCCAAGGTGCTCCACGGGGTATGTATGGGAGCCTCCTGCTGGGCCTCTCTTCTTCCTCTGCTGCTGCAGCCCCTGCAGGGAGGCCTCAAAGCCCCTTACTTGTGTAATTTTTTACACCCCCTTGTGTCATTTTCACATCCAAGCTTCCCAGTCCAGAGGTGAAAACCCATCCTTCAGAAATCCTCTGATGAGCAATGTTTGTGAGGCAGTGGGGTGGTATGGGCAGGAACCAGGGAATAGGTTCAGCTGTAAAACTCTAACCCATCCCACAGCTCAGTATGTAAATTGACAGTTCGTTGCTGGCTGAAGGAGGAATTTTAATTAAACTACAAAATCTACATTCAAAACTTGTTTGACTAGAGTAATTTTCTGGGCAAGGTAACAATATATTTATTAAAATCTTGGCTTTAAACCAACCCAAAGATGCAGAATCAGCAAGTACTCCTACAATTTCTGTTGTAACTAGCTTTTGAAACATTCTCCCCCACATGCCCCTTCTTTTCCTAGAATGATCCCAAGGTTTTGGAGCAGCCAATAGTGGTGCAAAGCATTGGCACAGATGGACAGCTCTTCCAGTTCATGGTGTTCCAGTTAAATACAACAGACCTTGTCTCTAATGATGGTGTAAAAAACCTAGTCTGGATTGACTCTGATCAGAACCTGTATGAGAGAGCCCAGTGTGTCCCAGAAGTCAAGAAGGGAGTTGTTATGGTAAGGAGAACCTGGGAAATGGTGGTGGAAATGCTGCCCTTCCACCACAGCCGGGGGTCTGGGAGCTGGCACAGAGCTGCAGGAAGTTTTAAACTAGCTGGAGGGACCCACAGGGGACATTGGCTTCATTTTTACCTCAGCAGGTGTTTCTCAGGAGACCAGTTCCTGAGCATTTGTAGTGCTGATGTGTGACATGCCAAGCTTAACGTGAACTCCTACATACAGACACCCCCAGCTGAAATCCACCATCCCATAATGTGCTTGTTCAAAGCCAGCCCTGAGGAAGGGAGCTCTCACAAGCAAACACCAGCCTCTCTGGGGAGTAAATAGAGCACGGGGCTGCCAGTACTGGTTGTACTGGGAGGGCATCTCACTCACAGGCAAAGGGGTTCTGCCCTCTGAGATTGACACCAGTGGAAGTACCCCCACCCAAACCCTTCTGGGGAGGGAGAGCACAATTTGGAGGCTGCCATGCCTGAAAGTCTTATTCAAGCATGTTTAAAGCCGTTGTTTGTCTACATTAATCACTTCACTGCAAACTGAGCATCCGTGTCTTTCTCTCTGCAGAAGCCCGCTGGAATTTCTGGCTTTCAGCCAGACACATTCAAGAAGTTTCTGGCACTGTATCTGCATGGAACTGTGTGAAATTCAGCTCAAATGAAAATACTTCACCAACTGTACCTGCTGCTTCTCTTTGCCAGAACCATCGTATAATTAAAGAAAGGTGGATTAATTTACTTTAAAAAATAAATTATAGTGTTACAGAAAGTAAAATTTCCTTTTTTAAACTAAATAGTGCATGAAGAAATTCTTTCATTTTAGGGGCTCACCCCTCTGGATGTGGGTTAGAGAAGTCGTCAGATGCATCCTCCTGCACTCTTCCTCCATTGCCTGGGAAGAACATAAGCCAGTCATTATTCCTGTGCGCAGGCTCTGCTCTCAGTGTGCTTCTGCACAGAGCCAGACTCAAACCTATTCCCGAGGTTGCTTTGAGTCCCTCTGAATGCAGAAGAGACTTACAAAGCTTCAAGGGGAAAGCCTGAGCCACGAGGCTTTTTCATTCTGCCTGGCTTTGACTTTGTTTTACTCCTGGCTGCCGTGGGATGCGTCGTGCTGCCCTGTGCTTAGTTCCCAAAGCACTTAATCGGAGGGATTGCTTTGTTGGATCTGTAGAACCACAGTCCTTTTATCCCCCAATCCTGGATGAAGAGACCTGTGCATTTGGGGAAAGTGGTGTAGAATGTAGCGGGAAACTTTGGTGTCTGTAGCTGGTATTTGCTGCTAAAAATACAAAGGAAGAATTTCTTCCTGCCACACAGAGTTAACTGAGCAGGAAGCATATTCTTTTTAACATGGGGGGATTAGTGTGGGTTTTGTAAAATGAAAGCTAAATTAGCTGCAGCCAAATGTAGAATGTTTTGCAGTTCTGGTACCCTCCAGCACATGGGAAGGGAGAGGACAGCCTGCGCTATTTTAAGGTGTGGAAGAGCACATTTCCAAGAAATTCATCTCACTTCAGTGCCTTGTGTCAGAGGCTGGTCTGTGCTTTGTGATCCCTGGCCATCTGGATGAGCACCCCAGTTGTGTGTTCCAGCCCCAGTCCATCAGGCAGCTCCACTCTGCAGGTTTTGGGAACATTCACCAGTCACATTTGAGGTCAACAATTGCACCCCGTAAATTGGGATGCAGTGGCTGCAGGCTAAATTAACAAATCCCTCCACAGTTAGCAGAAGTGCTTGAAAGAGAAAAAAACCTTCATAAGCGTTGCATTGCTCTGCATCATCTTAATCCTGCCTGCTCCAGGGATGCCTAATTCAGCCCATCGGAGTAAATCTGTTCAGGTCTGTGGTTTGCAGCCAGGTGTTTGGGAGTACATTTTAGCAGAGCTGTGCTCTGTGGAGCCTGTCACACGCAGTGGGTGTTTCTTTCTCGGGCTGCTGGCTCCCTGCTGTGTCACACGGACCCTGCCTGACATCCCCTCGCTCTTCCAGCTTCGGGTCATTACCCGTCCTAGGGAGGAAGCCCTGTAGGGCAGCCAGCTGCCCGTTAGCATTCCTGAGGAGAGCATTTCCCCGAGGAAGCCTGCTGGAAGAGCAGCTGTGGTGGAGAGGGGTTGTGTGGAGGTGAAACACCTCATGTGCTTCTGGTAGAAGTGGGAATCTGTGGGGATGGTCTGTCTGGAAGAGGCAGAGTCCCTTCAGCTGCTTTTACCTCTCAACAAAGACATCTCTGTCAGGGCAGGCAGCTGAAGGGGAGAGACTGAGGGAAGCTGGAACCCTGCTGTGTCCAAGCTGAGCTGAGACAAAGCACAAGCATGGGGAGGGATGGACGAAGGCAGAGCAAAGGCAGTTTTGAAAAACAGCGGAAGCAGGGAGACAAGGGATGGTCAGCAGGAAAACGAGGCTTCAGGGGTTGTGTGAGGCATCAGGAAGCCACTGGAGGTGAGGGGATCATACACAGGGGTGTGAGGCCATGTCCCTGCTTTGCTGAGGCACAGCCACTCTCCCCTGAGGCTGGGGGGAAGTGATACTCGAGTGTTGCTGGGAGGAGCAGCTGATCCTTGTGCAGGGAATGCTCCTCTGAGGGCTGATCCTTGTGCAGGGAATGCTCCTCTGAGGGCCTGGAGGGGAGCTCAAGGTGGGGGCCAGTGGAGCTCCCAGTTTGGCACCTGGCACAGATGCTCAGCTTGGCCCCTTGTGGCTCTCGAACCAGGCAGCCCCTACCACCTATCCCTGGTGTCCTGCTGCACTTCCCAAGCACTCTGTGCACAGCTCAGCTCTCCCAGTTCCTCCAGCATGGCCTGCTGGAATCGGCCCAGCTGAGGGAGGTGGGCTGGGGAGCCCAACAATGGGTCACAGGAGCACATCTGGGTTGGCATCAATAACTTATAAAGGCTCTCAGCAGACGAATGGCGTTACCTCAGCACGGACCAGGGCCAGGCATTAACTTTTCATGAACGGCAGCCAGGGAAGCAGAACATGCAAGAATGGGGTGGCAGGAGCCCGAGATGAGGAGGCAGAGGAGCCTGGCTGCCCACAGGAGAGCTCTCCACCACTCCACACTCCCTTCCCTTGAACCGCTCCCACTGCAAAATCCAGCTCCACAAGCTGCACACATCGTGCCAACAAGTACACACCGTGCTCAGCCTGGAGCCCCTGGTTGTTCTGATCCTCCTCCTGCATTTAATTTAATGAAAACTAATGGGGGAGACAATTATCCCTGAGGCTGGGCTCAGGAGACGTTTTGAGGAGGGAACTTGGCAGTTTCATGGTGATATTTAATAATACCAGCCTGTAACCCTTAAGAACCATCAGGAAGGACTTTTCTATGCCCCACAATAAAAACACAACGGGCAGCAGTGCAGGAGCCTGCTGCTCTGGGCAGCCAAGCAGGGCCTGGGTCAGCAGGGATGGCCCCAGGGGTCTGGCAGGGCAGGATTTCCTCATCAGCCTCAGCCCCTCAGGGGTCATGAAACCAAGTGATGGACAGCGCTCACACCCTGCTTTCTGCAAAGCACAGGGGGATGTGATTGCCTGGACCAAAGACCTAAAACTTCCCAATCTTTCCCCCAGCCTCTGATGCTGCCCATTGGGGAACCAGGTTGGGTTGCCTGGGTTTCTCCATCCCCAGTAGCTCCTGGAGCTGTTTGTTCCTGGGAGGGTGTGTGCACCCACCCAGCACCGCAGCTCTTGCCCACTGCAAGCTCAGTATTTATGTATTTGAGAACAACATTCGTGTATTCCCCTCCCTTTCTTACCTCCCAGCAGTGCAGGACTCGGGCAAAGGGAAGTGGCAGCGCCCAGCTCCTGGCCCAGCAGGGCAGGGCAGCTCCATCACCACGCTGCTATCCCAGCTCACCCAGCCTCTAACGAGCAAAGCCTGGGGAGCAGTGTACCAAAATTCCCTTTTTAACCCCTAAAGCAGCCCTCTCTGCCCACAGTTTGATGGGCTGGGTGTGGGGAGGGCAAGCACCCAGCCAGAACATCCTCAGCCCAGTGCAGACAACACTGACCATTTTCTAGGCTAAATTTTCAGAAATACTTAAAAAAAAACCCCAATTCCAAGAAACAAAGAGGCCTCACTAAACCTCACCCAGGTCCTGAACTGCATCCTGAATGGTCCTGAATCCCTTTGGGATTTTGAATTCCCAGGCTCAACCAGTCCTAAAATGCCACCTCAGCTCTGCATCACCTCTGTTCCTGCACCCCAAATCTGGGGCTTGCCCCTTGATAAAGGTTGGAAAAAAAATACCCAACTCCCACCCTGGGTCTGGCAGCAAACACCAGGAACAAACTGCAGAGTACCGAAATCAAACGTTTATGTTGATATTTATTACAGCAGGGGGAGGGGGGAGAAGGAGGGGGAACCGTTTCATTCAAAAAACCATCCCATACCAATGAAGACAATAATTTAGCTATTCATTTTAAAATACATTAAAACCGGTCCTTTCGTTTCCTCACATCAGAACAAAAAAATTAAAATTAAAAAAAAAAAAAAAGGAAAAAAACCCCCCACACCTGAACAAGATGTAAAGTGGAAAAGGTAAAAATTTGACCCCTTGGGGAGCCCCTGGGTATGCAATGCAACAAATCTGCATTAATTGGAAAATATTAACCTGACTGTAACTATGAGACTGACACCCTCAGACCCCCCATCCCACCCGCCCCTCCCTCCCTCCTGACTTTCTACAGGTAAAGCAGAATGAAAATGCCTAGGAAAAAGAAGGCAAACATTAAAAAAAAAAATTATTCATATAACACACTAAAAAAAAAGTTGTCATCTCATGTCTTGCAGTCAGAATAATAAAAACAAGCCAAATGTCCCCCAAAAACATTTCAATGAAGGGGTGCGGAAAAAAGACATCCCTTTAATAAAACATTATCAACAAATATCGTACACAAACTACAATGTATAATAATTATTTTTTTTTCCCCTCTCGGTAATTTTCGAACCAGACTACAAGGTAAGAAAAAACACTGAAACAAGATACAATGCTTTCAATAATCCGCACAAAGGTCAAATCCAAGGGAGAGAATATTTTACAGAATATGATATACATGGAGCAGAAATGGGAGCTGGAGAAAAACCAAGACCAAACTACAGGGTAGTGTCATGTACAGAGATCCCAACCCGCCGCCTTGGCTCGTCCCTTCCTCTCCCACCAGAAGGAAGGGCCTTCGATGCTTGCCATTAATTTTTATTTTCTTATTACAGAGCGAGCCTACAGAATAGCAAGGTTACATTTTAACAACAAGAATTCCTTAAAAAATATCTCCATCCAGTTCCAAATCATAGATCAGTGAAATCCTGACAAGAGCACATCTCTAAAGAAAAGAAACCCCCTCGCAAAATACCCCCAAAGCAAATAAAACCCCCAGAAAATCCCAAAGTTAGCTGGAGATCACAGTTTCAAAGTCCCAGGTCAGATTAACCCTTTTTTTTTTTTTTTTTTTCTGGTGGATTAAAAAAAAAGTTATTAAAAAAAAATCTATTTTTGCAGTGAACCAGCTGAAGGATTCTGGGGAAGGGAGGGACAAGAGATTTCTTCTTGTACTCAGAGGAGGGGGAAAGACTAACACAGTGCATGCCACAGTCACAGAGAGCAAGATCACGATTCATTGGAGGATGTGATCCTGGAAGGGGTCACCTGTTATATTAACAACTTTATAACGAGGTGCTGGAGTCTCTTCCCCAAAGCAGATCTTGTTAACTGGAGGAGGAAGCGTTGTGCTGCAAACGAACAAAAAAAAACAAACCCCAAAAAATACACGGGAAAAAAAACCCCAAAACCAAAAAAAAAGGAAAAAAAAAAGAAAAACAGGCCTTCTGAACGAAAACCACCATTGTAAACTGTCCAGTTTATTTAAAAAAATGACTACAACAGAGACAACATGATTTCATATCTAGACTAGCTTCCTGGTGTCGCACGGCACAAACATACAACAGGTTCGGTTTCTGTCTTTATTTAAAAGAACAAAGCAAAGAGATCGGAGTTGGGTGCTAGAGGCTTCCGTTTGTTTCCAAAAAGAAGTGTCATGTACATATATAAACCCTTCTGCACAAAGAAGGGTCTTGTCATGTCTTGAAATATTTTAAGTTTTGTCCTTCATGTTTTATGGAATAAAAAGTTCAGCCTTTTTATTGCATGAAACTAAACCTGGGGTTTTGGCCCCCGCCACGCGTGTCCCTGCCCATACACCTAGCTTCTTCTTCTTCTTCTTGCATAATTCGTTGAGATCCTCCGAACGGCAGCTGACTCTCTTGATCCTGGAGAGGAGGAGGGGGAGGGAAATCACACACTCATCGTCATGCTGGGGGAATACTGCAAGAGAGACAGAGCCACGGTGAGAAACCAGGCAGGTCACAGCCCCGGACATCGAAGGGAGGGATGCAAAAGGAGGCTGATGACAACCACACAGCAACCTAATTGGATCTAATAAACCAGGAAGAGAGGATATGCTGGAGACTCCAATTTATCAGGGCCTAATCTGTGCTTGTAACTTGCTTTTCCGGGAAGAAAATCAGCAGAACAGTATGGGGTGAGATGCAATTTGAAACAAATAATTAACATGCACATGTGTATATGCTGCTAATAGAGGGAGAACAGGAGGCATGTCTGCAGCCACCCACGGAGCCTCCAATGGGCCAGCACAGCCACCTCTGCAGCAGCTCCTCTCCACCTGTGCACCCCATCCCACCACACACCCCAAGCTCCCACCCACTGCCTCATCTCCTCCTGCCCACTGTTCTGTCCTGCAGCACCTGCCACATGGCACAACCTAAGTCCAAAAGGCCCCCACTGTGCCAAGCCCACCCATCCCAATGCTGGGACACCTGGGGACTGTCCCCCCCTCCCCAGGCAGGCACTCACTCACATTGTCATTTTGGAAGGAATGGAGAAAGTTGCCTCCCAGCTCCCCGTCGTCTCTTGGAGTGCCCGGGGGATTGCTAATGCCACTTATGTTGTTTGGAGAATTCTGTGGGAAATGGAGAGGAGGTGGTGAGTAGGGTCCCCACAACCCCCCAAAATGCCACAGGGGCAGGACAATGCTGTGGTCACATTCCCTGTGTCCCCATCCATCAGGGTCACAGCAGCACCCCAGTGCTGAGGGAAGGGCAGAACCCACACACCCACCCTGCAACCAACCCCACTTACTTTTGGAAGTCCATCTATGTCTCCTGACCCTGCAGAGAGGGGAGAGAAAGGAGAAGAGCCTTACTGGGCCTGCAGCCACAGCCCTGTGCCCCCCTCAGCCCCACTGACTTCCACCCAAAGGCTCTGCTTTGAGCACTGGTGCCAACTGGGAGCTGACCCCAGGATGGGAACAGGCACACAGGACACTCTGCCAGTGTCCCCAGGGGGTGGAGGACGTCAAGGCTCACCTAATGATCCGTTCATGTGATGGGGCTCCATCCCGCCCATGCCGCCCATGGGGCCGTCAGAGCCGGGGCCCATCGGGAACTGCGCAACAAAAAGGGGACAAACCCAAAATCAGCCACAGAACAACCCCAAGCAGCTGCCACAGTGGCTCCTGGGGACTGTCCCTGCCCCAGCCACTCCTCTGGAGCAGGGCAAGGAGGGAGGTATGGCAGAATCACTGCACTCTTGAGGCTGCAAAAGTCCTTTGAGATCACCAAGTCCAACAGTCAACTCAGCATCCACTAAACCATACCCTGAAGTGCCAGAACCACACATTTCTTGGACACTTCCAGGGATGGTGACTCCACCACTGCCCTGGGCAGCACAATCCAATGCCTGGCAACCGTTCTGACAACAAAAAATTTCTGAATATCCAATCCAAACATTCCTTGGCACAACCTGGGGCTGTCTCACCCCCTAAAGCTGCGGGGCTCACGGTCCTCGGGGTTCACCCATAAAATATGGCTGGATAGCCAACCTAGAGCTGCAGCACAGCACTCCAACCAGAATTCCACAGGATTTAAGGTTTCCCATATCCCACAAAACCCAGCACCTTGGCCGGAGCAGCAGGACTGCTGCTCTCTTAATAAGCATAAAAAATTAACAAAGTCGCCCAAGAGTTAATCGCTTTTTGATGGTTTGTTTTATTTCTGTTTTGTAACAAATGGCTGAAATCAATTAAACTGCTTTACTCTCAACTGATGAAGTTAATTATGATTTGTTATGGTATCTGATATGTAAATTATTAGAAAGCAGACTTACATTCGATCGACTGCCTGCGGGCGGTACTGGATTAATCATTGTGTAGATGTTGTCACTTGAATTTGTTGAATCTGTGGAACAGTGAAGCCCAGTAAGTCGGGTGATTAATTCATTTCTTAATTAAAACAAACTCATGCCACTTGAACTCATTCTTTTGTATTTTATCACCCAAAATTCCCTCTAACTACCACCATTTTCTGGTTAATTTGTATTTAATGAAGATCCACAAAGTTTTTAATCACAGAAATTCAACTGTGAAAAATAATTCAACTCTTGGCTAGGAAGGGTGGGGGGCTAATTCCTAACCTTCCTAAGCCCCCCAGCACCCAAATCCACAGGGGGATGTAGGAACATCCCCAAATGCAATCCCAAAGTCAAGAAGCCCATGCTACTCACTTCCCAGAAAGCCAAAAGCCACAAAAATCAGTCATTGCCAACAGGGCAGGGATGGCCCTGGACAGAGAGGGGTCTCAGAGGGTTCCTACCTGCAGGACTGGGCATGATGGGTGTCCCTGGAGGGCCACCGCCACCGGGCGGACCCTGTGGAAACAAAGCTGGGGTCAGATGTGCAAACACGAGCACTGCCCACCTTTCCACGTTTTCAAACACCTTCCCCAACTCCCAACCCCCAAACCCAGCCCAGTGCCACCTCCCATGGCACTGACTCCCCCCAGACCACATGAACTCCTGAGAAAGGACAGACAGCAGGGGCAGGACAGGAGGACTCACCACGTATGTACCAGGCGATGAAGAAGAGTATGGGATCTGTAGGGACAAGAGGGACAGGTTCAGCCATGGGCTGGATCCCATCAGGGCACAGCCAAGACCCCCTGTGCCCCCTCAACCTGGCCAGGATGGGAGTCCCAGCAGCCTAAGCAAGAGGCTGGGGAGCCCCTTCTCATTAGCAGGGCTCAGCTAATGGGGAATTATCCCATTTCCAGGACATTTCCCAACCAACCCTAGATACTCACTGAGTTAGCACTGCTGGGGTTCGGCCACGGTCTACCGGCGCCCGGCCCCCTGGGGACAAAATTAAACAGGGGAAAAAATAAACCTTGTGTTTTTCTGCAGACACTCCCGAGCCAGTGGTGAAACCTCCCAGAGTGGGGATTGCCTTACATGTTAATTCCAGGCATGCCAGGACCTAGGGAGTTGGGTGGAGGTCTCATGCCGCTGCCGTAGTTCTGCAACGATAACCAAGGGTCAGTCTACCATAACGGGCAGGACACCAGAGAGACAAAAGAAAGGGGGAAAAAAGCCAATAAACAAACAAAAAAACAAGCGGGTCTGTGTGCAAAAATGAGCTTTTAAAAAAAAATTAATGACGATGAACATAAGAGGCAATTGTGTTTGTAAAAAAACCCCAGGCAGCTGAATATGGATGGGAGCCAGGCTGAGTCCCAAAGTTCCCCCTCCCTGCTCTCTGTGGAGGGAAAACATCCCCCTCCCAGCTCTGTGCACAGCCCCCAGCGCCAGCAACAACCTTTTGGATTTTTCCCTTTGTGCAGGAGAAAACAGGGGCAGGAGGAGGAGAAAAGGCACCACTCGGAAGGTTCCTCCTGCAGTGTAAGGATGGGGAAGGGCTGCATGAGCTCCCCGAGATGGAGCACTCCTTGCTCCCTGGATGACTGCTGGAGTAGGGAACACCAAGCCAGGCTTGTTTTTCTGTTGCTCCCCAGCTCTCTGCTCCATCCCCTGGAGCAGGCGAGGGCAGGCAGCCCCCTGGGCCCCCTCTCCTGCCTTATTCCTCCCTGGCTTAGCCTCCAGCTGGGACTGGGAGCCTCAGATCTGCATCCCCCATCTCCTAAAACCAGCTCTAGTACAAAGCCAAGCCCAAGGCAGTGGAGGAAGAGGAATCCCCCGAATGCTGCGCTCCATTTGGTCTGTGCTGTGCTCCGTGTGCCCTCCAGGCGACGTGCAGCCAGATTTAGGTCGCGTTGCCACTCTTCCCCTCCCACCTCCCTCTCTTCTGTAATGCATCTTTTTGGACTGTGTTTCTGCCATTTAAAGAAAAAACTGCTACAGCAGGAGGAGGGACGGCTGGCCACTTCCTACACCACAGCCCGTTGGAGTGCCTCAAACTGGATTTTAAGTACAATACTTAAGTATTGTCAATTTTTACCTGGATTTACCAGTGCATGGTGAACTGCTGAGGGCATCACCAAAGTTTGTTTTTGAAGAGACAGAAAAGGGTTTTCCCCAAACAAATTACCAGCAAGTCCTTAATTGATAAAAATTTCAGCCATTTACACTGAATAGCAGCATCAAGCCCCTTGTTTAAAAAAAAAAAAAAAAAAAAAAAAAGGGCTCAGCATTTTTAATTTGAGCTGAAAGGCTGGAAAACGAAGCCAGCTGAAAGATGCTCAGGGAGGGTGAGGAGGGAACGCAGCTGCACCAAGCGACCTGGGCAAGGCACCACCAAAACCCAGAGAGCTACAAACCCTCTTCATATTGGTGCTGGCAAACCCTGTCCTGGCTTCTGCAGAGCTACAAATGGGACTCTTAAAGGGAAAAAGACAGCGGCAATCAGCTGAAAGGGATGATTCATCACTGCTGTGTAATAAGGAGCTGCTGTCAGGACTCCAGGATGTCCTGGCTGGATGTTCTGAAGCCCTCTGGAATCGTCTGAGAAGTATTTAGGAAAGTCCCAATGCAAAGCTTAAAGGAAAACAAGCCCAGGGCACACAAGGTGTGAGGGGCTGCGGGGTCTGGGTCGGTATTTTTGGTGTCTGCCTGCGCAGGCGCCGATTCCTGGATGGCTGCAGGCAGGCAGCGCCTGCGGGTGCCAGATTGGGAAGCCCAGCGCTTCTCCAGGGAAAGGCTGCCTCTCAAAAAACCTCTCCCTAATGTACATACACAGGGAATGGTGGAGTCAAAAATAAAGCTCTGAACATTTCACAACTCCTGCCGGCTCCCGGAGCCGCCGCCATCCCACGCGGCGCTCAGCGCGCGCTCCCCGCTTCCAAGTTTCGCGGCGAGCTCTGCAAGTGGGAAGCAGCCTCCTCCGGGCAAGCCGCCGCCGCTCGCCTTGGCGCAGGCCACGCTTGCAAATGCCTTTGTTTTTTTTTTCTTTTGGGTGTAATCCTCCAGGAAAGGAGGATTTCAAGCACAGCAGCAGCGCTATGGGAGGGCTTGCCTGTGAAACGATGCTCGCGCAAATATTTTGTCCCCTGCCCGAGAATGGATTCAGGTGCCTGTGGACGTGGCTGAGCACCCCCGAGCAGCATCCTCAGGTTGGTGCTAAAGACATGACACAACTGCCTCTTTACACAACATTCACTTATCTCAACAGTCTCCAGGGGAAAAACAAAACAAAACTCCAGCGCGCCCGCTCATCTCCTGACAGACTCTGATCCTCGCGCTACAAACTCCACGTAGGCGACGATGCAGAGAGGATAAACCTCCAACCAAAATATGGTAATCTGGTTTTGAAGTCTCGTAGAAGGAACAAACAGGAGTGAGTCAACAACAAGCCACTCCATGAAGTGAATCAACGGAACGACAGCATATATTAACCCAGATCTGCTTAATTTCAAGTTTACTCCCCTTTCCTGAAACACAGAGCTCAAGCAGGCAGCAGGAAGGGCAGGTGGAAGGGAACCTCGCAGGGGAAAGCCTTATTCCCTTTGCTAAAGGGATCTTTGCCATTTCTTTTTATTTATTAATTTCAAATGCAAGCCTCCCTCCCCTTTCCTGCAGTTAGGGCTGTAACTGTTTCCCAGGCAGGCAGTGTAATGCACTCAAAGGCTGCTCCAGCTCGGAGCTAAGTGCCATCCCCTCTGACAGAAGGGCAGGAGGGAGGCTCTAATACCCTTAATGAGCTCTGAAGACCTCACTCCTGTTAAAAGGAGGGATTTCCAGATGCAAGACTAATGTAAAACACATTAACACTAATGGGGGGACAGGGTGTGGGGGGGAACTCCGAGCCCCAGGAGGTTGCTCCCATGGTTTGTAGGATGTGCTCTGGCACCGGGCTTACCTGCGGACCGGGACCCATGGGGCCCATCCCTCGCGGAGGATTCATCCTTTGCATGGGGCCGCCCATGTTGGGGTGCCCTGTTGGGAGGAAAGCAGGGGTGTTACACGGCACCACAGCCACTCTGGGTCCTGAATTAACAGCTAATTAAGAACATCAGTGCTTCACCCTGCTCTGCTGGGTTTACCTTGCTGTCGCGTGGGATCCATCGAATTGGGCAGCAATGGCTGTGTACCGGGAACAGCACCCGGGGGCTGTGAAAGAAAGGGAGCAAGATTAAAACAATAATTCCTGCATCCCACATCCCCCTGCATCCCACATCCCGCTGCTACAGCTCCAGGTCTTTGCCTCCCTCACCCTTCTGCAAACCCCCTCTAAACCCCAAACAAGGTGTTTCCCCCTCCCCTCATGCCAAATGCTGCTGTATTTTAGGAAAGCAGGGGAAAATCCGGGCTGAGCAGGACAGTGGTATCAAATCCAGCAGGGAAAGGTGACCAGCAGCATGGCACCCTGGTGACACACAGCACCAGGGCCAAACCAGGCAGTGATTCACTCCCTGGCTGTGGCAGGGAGATGCTCCATGTGCAACAGAGCAAGGCCCCCTCCCCAAACTCACATTCCACTCAGGCAATGGTGCTATTTAAGCTTCAAAGGCTACTCCAAACAGATAAAGGCGAAGAAAAATGCAGATATTGTCTGCCTGAGGGAAGCAAACTGTAAACAGCTCTGCTATGCTGGATGCCAACACCGAGGATCCCCATGCTACAGCACAGGCCCTGGGTGCACATGGCTGTGCCAAGGCACAATCAGCACAATCCCAAGTTTTCTGCAGGCTGGAAGCTGGCAGTAGGAGGAAGATAAACCAGGAGGGTTGCAGAGGTGGATATTTACACTTCTGTTGCCTGACCTTCCTGCCTGCCTATTTATTCCTCTTGTCCCTCAGGATGTGACCATAACCTCGCTGAGCTCTGCCTAGGTACAAATGTGTTTTTTATGTGGTGTTTGGGGGAAAAAAATGAAATCTTTCTAATTAACTTTACCCAATCCTGGATGCTTGATTCTGCTGTGGGAACAGTCTCCTCAAACCAGTCCTCCCTGCCTCTCCTGCCTGCCCAGCTCACTGTGCTCACCGGCAGCAGAGCCCAGGATGAGCCAAGAACCACTGCAGGATGGGGTCCTGTTAAAACTGACCCATGAGGAGGTGCAGTGAATTAATACCTCGTTAGATCATCCATCAGTGCCCTGGGTGGAAGGTTCTTCCAGCCATGGGGGTCCTCCATTAGCCCCTTCTGGGTTTTTCTCAGCTACATCTCAACATCAGTTAGCAAATTCCAAAGATTCAAGTCTCAAATCCAGCAAGCACAAACCCAGAGCAAGCTGGTACATCCTACTTCCTGACTATCCTGCTCTTGCTGCTAATTAGACCTACAGAAGAATCATGCTGATAGCAAAAAAAAAACAAGCTCCCAAGATAATTTTTGAACAGACACCTTTGCTGCTCAAAGGAATTACAGGTTTCCTTTAATTTCTCTTTAGTGACAAATTCGGTCATTACTCCACGGATCTGCATGGCATCACTGGCAAGGTAGAGGAATTCCTTAACCAAAGGCCACACAGGCATCCAGGCAGGGCGTGGGGTGAAAGCCTCCATCCACAAGGCCAGAAACAAACTGCCCTTGTATAAGCTGGGATAAGAGGATAAACCCAACCCAAAAAATTCAGCAGTGACCTGCCCTGCTTGACCCCGCCGCTGATCTAAACACTCGGTCAGCCCAGCAGCAGGATTATCTCCATCACTTTAATTTTCTGCGATTGCAGGGAAAATCCAGCCAGGCAGCGAGCATGCAGCATGGCACAGCCCTGCTGGGAACACCATGGCTGGAAAGCAGCACATTCCCCACTGCTGTTCCCACCCTGGACAGACCCAAAGCCCACAATAAAATTAAACCATCATCGTTAAGTGACATCTGATGATCCAGCACTAGGAAAAAGGAGGGTGACTAAGGAGGTGATGCTTGCGACCCAAACCCAAGGAGCATCTGCAGGACACCTGGCTCTCATCCCCCTTCTCAAATAACAGCTACCCTTAGGAAATCCAGAATCCTGGGAGTGCAGTACCTGGTTGCCCATCCTGATGGGGGGCCGGGGACCTCCGGCGTAGCGCGGCGACATGAACGGCTGTGGGGACACAAAAGGGGGTCAGGGCTGAGCCCAGGAGAGGTGGCACGCTCCCCACGCACGCTGGTTAGCCTGTACACACTGGTTTTGTTTTTTTTTTTTTTAATTTTTAATTTTTTTTTTCTGGAGACATCCTTTTTAAAAAAGTGATGTTTCAAAAGGGAAAAAAAAAAAAGAGAAAGGTGTCTGGAGTCCGTTTTTTAGACATTTTTCTCTGTAGGTTTTTTGTTTGAGACCGTGTTTGACATTGGCAATACTAGGTGAGGCTGTTAAAATTAGTGCATGGGAAACCCTGAGTGTTAGATAATGTTCAAGTTTAAATATATAGAGATATATTAAAAAAAAAGTGGCAAATAAGCACATACAGACACGCACACACAAAAAACCCCAGTGCTAAGTACTGAAAAAAAAAAAAAAGAAGAAAGGCTTAACGTTACTTCTTTTTACAACTGCTGCTACTCACAGAAGCTTAAAAATCCACATCAAGTTAAATTTCTCAGGCTACCTTGGGAAGGTAAAACAATCTGATACCCACGATTGACTTCTCAGTCCATTGACAACTGCATATCCAAAAAACCACCAAAAAAAAAAAAAAAAAGAAAAAAAGAGAGAAAGAAAAAAAAAAGAAAAAAAACGGGAAAAAACCAACATTTTGCTTCAGAGCTGGGGTGCCCGGGCGGATGCTCCCCGGGGAGCGGGTACCCGCTGCCCAGCATGCTTACAGAGGGGGAAAAAAGGAGTAAATCGAGCGCACGTCCCGGTTCACAGCCCTACCCATCACTAGTGTCTTTACCTGACTGTGGGGTCCCATCATGCTGTTAGGATTGTGGGGTGGAGGCTGTGCGTGTGGCGAGGGCTGTGACCCAGGCGGTCCCTGTGAGGTCAGACAGTAGAAGGAGGTTATAGATTAGCACATGAAAGCGCAGAAAGAGCTAAAAAAGGATTCACAGGTGGACCTGTTCAGTCAGGGAGTCAGTTCTCCCAGTTTTAAATAAATTTTTTTCCTTTTTTTTTTTTTTTAATTGAGGTTCAATTCATTTGCAGCTGAACAATGAATAATGATATATGCAAAAAAATATATACTCAAAATCAGAACATCTGTCAAAATATAGTGGCCACGTTGAGAGTAAACGGTCCAGTGGTTCAACCAAGTCTGCAATGATAAACACACAGGGAAACACTTTTCAGGGGCGTGCAACGAGGGAAAAAAAATATGCAGGAGAGGACCAGAGAGGTTGGGGGGAAATAGAAAAACTACCCCCAAAACAAAAAAGAAAAAAAAGAAGAAAAAAATTCTAAAAAAAATTTTAAAATAAAAATGATTTTTTTCCTCTCTCATCCCAAAGGTTGGAAGCACCTCCGGGTTTGTGTTTTGACCGTGGTTCACTGGAGGTGCTGGAGTGAGCAGAGAGGAGGAGGAGCACATCCCAGCTCACACCTGGGCAGTGTTTGGGTGGCACAGCTGAGGCTGCACCGCCACGCTGAAGGGATGCAGCATCCTTCCTCAAGGTGCATTCCCTAAGGATGCCAGTGAAATGGCTTGCGAGCAAAGAAAGGATGTCTAGGGGAAAAAAGGAGAGATTAGTTGGTGCAGGTTTAAGACTGCAATGCAGCAGTCGCTGACATTTTGGGCTTGAACGCCCACTTTAATTTTTTTTTCTTTTTTTTTTTTTTTAATTTTCCTTAAAAGCAGAAAATGAAAATTTGCTTGGAAAAACCGTGAGCTCGGTGCAAGAAATATACCGGTGCGTGTTAACGTGAGGAAAAAGGAGAAAAAAAAAGAAAAAAAAAAAGAAAAAAAAGTATTTTTTGAATCCAAGGAGGTGTAATTGGTAGAGAAAGCAGAGGAGCTCTGTCAGTAGGTGATGGGAAGCGATGGCAGGCTCCAGGACCGGCGCCGGAGCAGATGTTCTCTACCTGCCTCGTTACTAATTTCAACAAGTGTTCGCCTTCTAGCTGCTGCCAGCAATGGCATGGTTTGTTACCATGAGCAATTTTCTTAATTAACAGACATTAATTAGCCATTTAGCAATTTTGCAAGCATTTGTTTAGCAGCTTTCCTAAACATGAATACCACTGTGATAATGGTACTGATTAGAGGGTCCCCTAATTAACAGTACAGGGAAGGAAAATTGAAATCACATAAATTAAAAAGGGAGGGGAAGTTAATGAAGGCAGGACATATTTGCACCTGCAAATCTTTTGTACAGCGGAAACTTGAGTGCAATGTAAATAAAGTAAGAGGGTGGGTTTTTTCTTCTTCTTTTTTTTTTTTAATTTTTTTTTTTTATTTGAATGGTTCAGTGGTGAGATGGAGCCAAGCAGATTTAAACCAACAGCCTCCTGCCAGTTTCCCTGCTCCAGCCGCTGAAATCCCACCACTTACACCACCATTTATCTTCCAGGTGCCAAAAGGAACCAGCCCCTGCCCTTAGTTCCTGGCCAACCTCATCTGGATGAGGTCACAGCACCTCAAGACAACCCTCCCCAGTGCCTTCTCCATCCATGTCCCACCAGAGAGGAGAAGACAAACCTCTGAGGTCCAACTGCAGCATCAACCTCCTTTAGCAGAAGTCCTCTCCAGGCATGGAAGTTGACTTATTTTTGCTTCTGAGCTGCTAACTCTGTCTGTGAATGCAAAGTGCAGCAGGGGCAGCAGACACCTCCCACCATCCCCCAGTAAGGTCTGGCCACCCCCAAAGCCCTTCCTACACATCTCAGCTGCAGGATTTGGGGTAGGGAAGATCAGAAGAGGTGGATGAGTAATGAAACCAAGTGGAAGGTAAAAACAGGGCTGGCAGAGGCCAAACCTCAAGCCCATCAATGCATGAGGCAGTGTCCTCCAAGATGCCTGCCTTGTGCTGCAGGAGGTGGTTATTTCTGTCCAGGTACTGATGTCCTTCCCCCTGTATCCCACAGCAGGTGAGGGTGTGGGGTCAACAGGTACCAAACACATGGGGGACACGGCCACCTGAAGGCACCCTGGCTGGGCCTCAAGGTGACGCTTGGGGTCTGCATTTCGAGCTGGAGAGCAAATACTGTTTGACTATTGGAGAAAAAGCATCTATGGGACACACCAGCATTTCCACCAGAGAAAAATCCCCTGTGGCAGCTGGACCCAGACAGCATTTGCTGTTTGTGCTGCTGAGTGCATCCTCTGGAGCGAGCTCCTGCCCCAGCACCAAGGCTGCTCCCGGGATGCTCTGGGCTCGGCGCCGCAGCATCCTGCCCCTGCACTATCCCATGTGGTACCGCTCCCAGAGGACACTTCTGGATAAGGTGACGCCCAGCTTGTGCAAACGTTTTGCCAGGCAGGGAGGAGCTGAAAGCTGCTTTTTTATTTCTCCTTCTTTTCTTGCTTTTTCTGTGCGGCAGCATCCAAAATGTTCGCTCCAAGCTGCGGCCGCCACGGCCCCCTCGGCAGGGCTGCCCTGCTCTGTCAGAAAGGCAGTCCCTCTGCATTCTGTTATCTCCATAAATACTTGCAGATGTTTCGGGGCTGGGACCCGTGCAGGGCTGGGAACGCCGGCTGGAGTGGTTGGGTTTTTGCACGGGATTGCCTCGCTGCAGAGGGAGCAGCAGATGATCCCCATGGATCACGGCGGTTGGGACAAGTGTTTTGCAGAGACGACATGTGGGCTCCAACCAACAGAACATCCCTTTTTTCTTAAAAAAAGTGTGTTTAGCAGTTATTAACTACTCCTGTTAAAGGAGGAGGCTGAACACATGCTGTCCTGCTTCCTCCACATCCCTCCATCCAGCCCTGGAGTTGCATCCCCGTGGCACAGCTCCTTCTGACATGCCATGCTGGGGGAGCAGGACCTGCTCTGCAGCTGCTTCACTCTCATCTCCAGACCAGCACTGGAAACCCCATCATCTCTCAAGTTTTTCCTTTTTCCCCCAAAACTGGACATTTTTTGTGTGGGGTTATTCTTCATTTTCCCGTAGCTACCTCAAAAGAACCCCAAAAAAGAAACCCAACAGCTAAAATGGTGTTAGAGGAAACTGTTTCCAACAGCTGTCAATGCCCCAGCCTCCTCTCTGCTTCATTCCTTTCTCCCCTCTACACTCCAGGGACTTTAAAAGCCCAACCTGGCCCGCCGGACAGCCGAAGTTTGCTGCCACAGCTGCTTCCTACAGGGAGTTTCCAGGAGATCAGGTTCTTTCCACTCTGTCTTTCATGAGCTCGACTCCTCAAACTTCTTGTAAAATATTAAAGATGGAAAATGGCACGAGCGATCATAGCTCTGTGTGTGTCAATTTATGTTTCCAACGTAATTCACCACAAATGGATCATGTTTTATGGGCTACATACTTTCAGCTAATGGGGGAGTTTTGCTATTTAAAAACATTTTCAAGCACCTCTGGGGGTGGCAGAACAAGGCAGGATGGTACGAGAAGGCAAAGCATCACTGCCACGAGACACCGATGGTTTCGAGTTAGCAATAGGGAGGCATCTTGTGTTTAAAATACCTGCCCCTGCCTGCCAGTTTTGACGTTAGAAAACACTAAAATAAATTAGATGGATATTAATTAAAGCCATGCCTGGGTTTATTGGAGAGGAGATTTATTTCTACTGAAGGAGAGAGATGTTTTGCAAGTTGACAAGGAAAAAAAAAGAGAGCTATCTCTGAAGGAGCCTTTAGGAGAGATGCTCCAGTTGCCTTCAAAGAGAAAGACCCCGGTTGACTTCCAGCCTGTGCTGCTGGGTGAGGACCTTCCCGAGACGGGGCAAAGTGAGGCCAGGACAGGTTAGACAAGGCAAGGCAAGGCAAAGCAAGGCAAGGCAAAGCAAGGCGAGGTTAGGCAAGGCAAGGCAAGGCAGCAAGGCAAGGCGAGGCGAGGCGGGCCAAGTTCCCCCCGCAGACAGAGAAAGGCAGTCGTGGGCAGGAGCTCTGCCTCGCCTGCAGCTGGGGCTCCCAACTGCAGAAGCCTGGTTTTAAGGAATATGTTTAACACAAGCTCTTCAGGAAACAAACCCGTGTCAGCCAGAGCCAAGAACAGTCACCTCCATCTGGCTGGAGCACCCGAGAGAAAGTTGACTGCAAATCCCACCATATGCTCCAGACGCTCGGTACAAAAGCCTCGGGCATCCTACTAAACTTCCAGAAAAAAAACTTTCTCTGATGCTTGCTTTTCCTTTCCTTCAGTTTGTGGGCTACCTTCCTTCAAACCCTGCCTGGTGCAGGCTGGTACCAAGTTCTACCCCTGGATTTTTGGAAGAGCAGCCTGGTTTTATGGAAGTGGCTGGCCGGAGCTGGTGGCACCCGATGAGCAGTGAGAAATCCCACTGAGACATCAGGACAGCAGGGGGAAAATGGTGGCATCCAAGGAGGGAGCAGGACAACATGGACCCCTTCCTATTGTCCCTGCCTTCACCATCCTCACCCCACGGGCGACCTCTCCCAAAGGGGGGAAGTCTCCAGGACGTGGGGAGGAGCGCTGGGGAGGGCAGGGGATGTGTGGGGGGAGCCCCCCGGGCTCTGGAGCCCCCGTCGTCCCCAGCTCCCGAGGTCTGTCTGCATTAGGGGGCAGTGTGGGAACACGGAGCAGCCGGTGCTTTGTTTTGGTGCATCTCGGCGCCGAGCCGCTGATGCATAGCTAACGCAGCGCCGACATTGATTTATGGTCAACTTTCCATTTCATCAGCGCGGGGTACAGGGACTCTGCCTGGGGACAGCAGGCATGGCCGGGGGGGCTGCTGACTCGGCCCCCCTCCCGGTGGTTTAGTGGTGTAAAGGTGTGGTATTAATTGCTTTCAATTTTTTGTTTTCCTTCCTGTATTTCCCTGGCATCCCCCCATCCCTCTTGCGAGGGATCTGCACCCCGGCATCAATCCAGCTTTCAAAACAAAAGCAGGAACGCCTCTGATGACCTTTAGGAGGATGAGCAGAGGGTTTGTTTGCTCATCTCAACGGGACAAAGAGAGAGATTTAAATAAAAGCATCTACCCATGCTGGCTGTCAACCCAGCCAACCTTTTGTCCGGAGCGCAGCCGAGGCTGTGCTGTTGGCTGGCACTGTGAAATGCCCCAGCAACCCAAGAGTGCCATGGGCCTCTCCTCTCCCATCATTCTGGGAGATTCTGCAGGCTGCACTTCCCTTGGCCCCTGACCTGAAGGGCAGTGCTGAGCCCTGGCACTGGGAAGGGAATCTCACTGTAAGGCAGTGGCTGTGGATGGGCACTGCAGCCTGGAATCCTCCTTGCTTCTCCCTTGCCTGGAGCACTCCTTCTCCTCCGAGCTCACTCACACGTGTTTGGGCTACAGAGTCCCAGGAACGGTCCCTATCAATTTTTTCCCTTTGCCTGTGGTGGACATCTTCACATGCAGGGCTGGGCAGGGGGGTTCATGCATTGCAAAGTTCCTGCTACCTGAGCTTTGCTGGTGACTCATTCCTCAGCTCCCTGTGTGACTCCCCGCCATGCCTGGACATGATCAGGCTCTCTAAATCCTCTCAAAAACTATCTGCCCATGCCTGCTGCCCTTGGGGATATCCCTTGCAGGTCCCTGGTGCAGAAGAGCAAGATGCTGAAAACCCCTGAGCTGTCTCCTGGCATGAGGATGGCACTGGCTGAGGCGGCACCACCTCACTCACTCCCAAGGCTGGCATACCAAGGGTTGGGGAGAAGTCCTTTCTATCTTCTGTGACCTTTTTGTTTTTGCCCTCTGAATTTAGGCACTTTAATCTCCTACAGATAGGAAATTACCCCCTAGCTGTGACTGGCTCAATACGGAGCCTCCAGCCCATCTCTGCAAGAGCTGCTCTCCAGCATCTCCTGAAGCTGGAATGAGCCCCAGCACCCGCAATAAATCAGACAGGCTTTCATGGAGGCGATGTTCAGACTGTGTTAAAAGGTGGGATTTCTCTTCTGCTTTCCATCCCGAGGGCTGGGAGGAGAAACCAGATGTTGGAGGGCTTTCAGGAAAGGCAGGCTCTTGAGATGTCACATGTGAGCCATATGCACCAGCACCCATCCTCTCTTCCCTCTGGCAGTGCTAGGGATGGGCAGCATAACCTGTCCTGGTGTTTTTACACTGTCTGGGGTTTCAGGATCCACTCCTGCTTCTGAGCCACCCCCTACACAAGTGGCTCCTGGGCCAGCTGCACGGGAGGCAGAGAGCTAAGATGGGTTGTTTGCTTCTGAATCAGACCCTCAGTGCAAAAGTGCTACAGGAGGGCAGAGAGGAAAGAAGGGGGGACAGCTTGGAGGCTGTCAACAGGAAGAGTTGAGACGGCGGCATGAAGAGTAAAAGTCTGGAGAGATGTGACTCCTCTCCCTCACCATTCCCACTCTGGGAAAGCCAACCCATCCTCTCGACGCCTTGCCCTAAATTCCTGCCAGTTTTGCAGCCCTCGCAGCTCGGCGTGAAGCACAAGCCCCAGAGGACAGAGAGCTTCACCGCGGGGCGAGATCAGGACGTTTTGGAGAGACATTTGTTGGAAGCAGCAGCTTGGCACTGGGATTGCTGGCAGCAGCTCTGACCTGCGAGATTCCATCTCCGCCGTTGGCTTCACCCCCGGCCCCGAGCGCTGCTGCAAGGCTTGCCTGTTTTAGGGTTCCCCATCAATATCGGATATTCTTACTTTGTCAGAAGCATGTTCAGGAAATGGGATCTCTCTTTCTCTCTCTCTCAAAAAAAAAAACGACAGGACCCTCCTTCCCCCTTCCCACACAAATGTAATCGCCGATATCGGGCTCAGATATCGCCACAATAAATCACAAGCTCCTTATCGAGCTCGCCTGTCTACTGCCCGAGAAGTTCTCCCATATACAAATCACAAGCCCAGATTAAAAAAGCCCAGCTTGCCAAAACAAATATTCCTTTCAACTCTTATCCCATTTTTTACACGAACAAGTGTTTCATCCTCAAGCAGGAGGATTTTAAAGCACCGAAAGCTTATGTTGCTGCAAACCAGTGCAGCTCACTCCGGGCAAAGAGATTCCTGAGAAAAAACCCTCAAGGTTCAAGGTTTGAAAACTCCTTTTCTTTGTGCTTGTTGATATCCTGTCTGTCAGCACCACTCCAAACATGCTACCCCCTCCTCTGTCAGAGCTTGTTTTGGGATAAAGAAGGAGTGAGGGGACTTTGCTGGGTATTTGCTTACAAGGTGCCTCCACGGCATTCAGGGATTTGGCTGGAGCCCACTCCCGCCTGCAGCCGCAGCCAGGGTTTGTTAATGCATTCAGTGATTGCATTTGGAAAAAATCAAGTGGTTAACCAGAGGAGGGGGAAAAAGTTTCAGGAATCAAAATCCAGAATGTTTTCAATTACACACGTCTGTTAGGACTGGAGAACAAATACAATCCCAACCCAAACACAAACCAAGCAGCTTTGGAAAAAAAACATTGGTTGTAAATACACAGTAACCTCTTCGAGCAAGAAAGGAATTTGCTTTAAGGCCACAAAAGATAGAAAGCAAACATGGAAGGACAGCAGAACACAAGTTATTCCTAGACAGGTCAGCTGTGCAGGCATGCTGCTTCCCTAGCACCCTCTTGGGGGAAAAAAAACCCCAACAAAACACAGGCAGGACAGCGCTGACACCCAGAGCAAAAGCAAACACGTGCGTGGTTGGAGGGGAGGGAGCAGCAGGAGGAGCTGCAGCCTACCTGGAAGAACCCGGGCGGGATGGGGCCCCCGGGCATCCCGTCATTCGGGGGAATGTTTCCAAGCACGGGACTCGGGGCAGCAGCTGCGCTCTGCAGGGAACAAAACCAGGGCAAACATGGTCAGAGTTATGACAAAAGCACGTTAAAAATGCCACCTCTCCTGCCACATCCAACTGAGTCCATCTGCCTTGTGTCCCCGGAGCCCTGAGCAGGATGCTCACAGCTGGAGGGACACCGGCCTCTGTGACTCACCCACCCAGGAGATGGCCACACAGAACCTGGAGATGATTCTGGGGTTTGTTTATTCATTTACCCAGGCACTGAGTCTTGTTAATCCACCAAGGAGCCACATCCAACGTGTAATTTTAGGCAGAAGCTATTTGAAAGCTTTAAAACGCTTCTCCTCCCACCTTCCCACCATGATCACTGGTTTAGCCCTGTCCTTTGAAAATTATGCTTCCCTGACCTCATCACCATGCCAAGGCTTTATTATTAATTTCCAAATTCACTGCATTCAACCTGTGGAGTCACATTCTCCCTCATGCCTCCCTAGAATGAGCCACCAGCCCCAAAAAGGAGGGACAGGGACAGACACAGGGTACCTGAACTCCCCACTCACTCCTGTCAGCATCCCTATTTGCACTTATTCATTTCTGGGAAAGCACCAGTGTGATGGGGAGCTCCAACTCTGAAGGAAAATATAAGGAAAAGATCTTTCTCTAAAAGCCACTGCTGGTGACACATCCCTGTCAGAAAGGAGCAGTACCTGTGCCATCCAAGTGCACCCCAGTTTGGCCAACACCAAGTGACCCCATCCCACTTACAGGGCAGTTATAAAGGCACCCCAGTAGCGTTGATTGGATTTGGATCACTGAACTACTCCCTTCACCAATTTTTATGATGGACGTACCCACCTAAAACCTTAGTGGAAAAACTTTCCACTGAGGAAATCCCATGAGCAGATGGGGTACATGTGAGCCTGCTCAGGCTTGGTTTCACCCAACAAACCCCATGTCCCAAGAGCAGCCGAGCCAGCCCTGGCTCCCGACCGCATCCGATGCAGCAACAACCACAAGATGTGAGCACAGGGGGAAGCCAGGCTGTCAGGGCAGCCTGAAAAATTAAGGATTATTACTAAGGATTGCCAAGATGGGATCCCCATGTTTGGTCGGCAATCCTGCTATTCCTGACCAGAAAGCCTTGCAGAGGCAGGGGAGCACCAGAAAAATCATTGCCTGGTGCCTTCCCAGGGCATCCCTAGTGCCCATCACCATGCTCTCCAGCAGGAGCTGGCATGCAGGATGTAGGATGAAGGCCAGGACCACGCTGGATGAGGGGTTGGTTTTCCCAGCATCTCAGAGCTGCAAGTGTCACAGACAACAGTGGAGGCTGGTTCCCCAGTAAGGGCCTCCCTTCACAAAATAACCAATTTCCCCTGAGGCTACAGGGTCCTGCACCCCCCGGCACACCCCATGCCATACTCCCTTCCCTGCCCCTGAACAAGGCATCCTGAACAGCCTTCCCCCCATCAGCAGCAAAGGCCAGATCTGAGTGTTTTTACAGTTAATAAAAAAAAAAAAAAAAGTCCTGGCAGGAAAAATAAGCCTGCCCATTCCAGGCTCTTTTTATACATCAGACGGCAGCAAAAATAGATGGGAGAGGGAGTGAACCCACTTCTCCCCCTCCCTCCATCCCCCCAAGTGGGTCAGCTATAAAAGTAAAACCAAATCTTAATCCAAGGCCATGAACATATTGCAGTTTCTCTGCAAAGCAGATGACGGTTCTTAATGCAAAAATATATAAGACTGAGCCCCAAACTGCAGCGAGCCCATTTGGAATTTCCTTTATTAAACCCTCTATCACGCAAAACGCTTCTCTCCCAAGGCGGCAAGCGCTGCAATAAAGCTGCCAAGGTGATATTTTATGGTTTCAAGAGATTTCCAGCACACTATAATCCTTTGCTTGGGGAATCTCCCAAAGCGAAATGGATCCCAAAGTGGTGGGAAGTGAGGAGGAACATGGATTTGGGGATCTGGGGGGGAAAGGACGCTGCTCTTCTCCTCCCCTCTGCAACAGGGAGCAGAGAGAGAAGAGCAGAGGAGCCAAAGAAAATCTTGAAGCAAATGCCCATTTTTCCACAAAACCACAGAGTATTTTTCCGTGTTAAACACCCTGAAACCTCACCTATGCCTTCGCGGCGTAAACGGGGATTTAAAGTTCCTCGCACATGTGGCGCTTGGCAGAACTTGGTAATTAAAAACCCGCAAGTACCCTGAGCATATTGTAGGATGAGAGCCAAATTGGTCAGCCCTTGATGAATGATTTACAAGGCTGCGAAGTGACATTTTATTTCTTTTTTTATTCCCCTCCCCATCACTGCTGCTAAGGTAAACACTGAGGCACCTTTAGCCCTGGTGAAGCGATGGGAGCGCAGCTGTGGCTGGAGCAGCTCTGTAAAACACTTGGGCATGCCAGAAATGAAAGAAAAAAAGGCAAAAAAAGACAGCAGGAACAACTTTTCCAAACCTTAAGGGTGAGCACCCAAACCCTAATGGTCAGGACACACACCCAAGGGCTTTCCAGCACCCATTTCCAGGACTTTTTTGGCCACACAGTTCCTCCCACATGGTTTATTTTCAGCATTTTGTCCCAGAAACTCTTTTTAGGGACTCTTGGTTGCAGTTTGCTTTTCAAAGCTCTTTCCTTGGGTGAACATCTAAACCCCATCAAACCTCCCTGGTGAAGGTACAGACAATGTGCAGTTGCCATGGAAGCTGGTAGAAAATGGGCATGGAACTGCTGTACCACCACATCCAAGCTGGAGCTGCACCAGAAGCACATCAACCACACGAAGGTCTCCACTGGTGTGTGACACCCCAAATTTCCTTCCACTGAAACACATGGAAACCACAGCCAGAAATGAGCCAGGACATCTCTGGCAATGCTGGCATGCCAGCTCATTTGCCTTTTGTAAGATGGCAAATTTTCTCTATGTTGGAAATCAATATATATATGCGTTCCTGGGGCGCAAATGCATAGCTATATACACAAACACACATATGTATTTTCAATTCCCTGCCACACACGTTGGTATTTTTCCCTCTTTTTTTGGTGGAAGCCAGTGGAATGACGACAATCTGGATCACCGTGTTTCGCTTCCAAAGCGAAGCTCTCAGTTAACACACCGGCCTGGTACGCCAGCAGATGCCGTCTAAGCCTTTAAATCGCACACTAATTGCACTAATTGAGCTAACAGTCTCTGTTTCGTCTCCCTACCCTGAGTCAACCAGCATCTTCTGGTACTGCTGTAGAGATCCAAGCTGTTGACTGTAGTGTTATTTTGTCAGCCATTAAACGATTCATCAGAGTCATTAATTGATTTATTACCGCTGCCTGCGAGTATAGCTTTGCAAATAAAGAAGGATGGAGGTCAGGAGGCAATGGAAATTGGACAAAACAGCACAGCCAGGAGCTGGGCACTTGAATTATCGATAGGAGCCCACTTGCACAGGACCATTGGCATCAGGTTATGGAGGGGAAAAAAGGAGAAGATGCGCTGTCTGGCTGTGCTACAAAGCTGGTTAGGGTCTTCAAACTACAATCTACGCAGGATGTAAAAGGGCTATTAAAACCATCTTGTTTTCTTAACCTAATCCTCCAGGAGAAACCAGGTTATTCAGCTGAATTAACTGAGCTGAAGAGCAGCAGGGAAGAAGCAGTGGCGTGGCTGCCCCACAGCCCCTGGCGCATCCCCACCAGCACTTTGGTGTCACCCCAATCTGCTTTCCCAGGCTGGGAACACAGCTCACCTCCGCTGTCCCCCAGCCCTGGGAGGAGCTGCGGTCCAGTGCTTTTATTTATTTACTTTCTTTACAGCAGGGCTGAGGTCTGTGCAGGGCGGGAGGGTTTGCAGCGAGCAGGGTGCGGCGAGCCGTTTCCTGCCCCCCGCCCTGCGCACTCGGCCCCAGCGGCCGGGAGGCACCGCCGAGGGCCCAGCGGGGTTTGGGGGCTCAGTTTAGAAACCAGAGCAGGTGGGGGGGAACTACCCCCACTGCCAGAACGTGTTTGCTCCCAGCTCCCAGCTAACTGGCTAATAATAAAAGGCAGCACCCTACGAGAGAAGGCTTGGGAAGCCAAGGAGATTTCTGGATGTGTTGCCCACACACGGGGCTGCTGCAAGGGATTCTTCCTCTTCATCCCCCCCAGTTTGTGGACCTTGAAGAGCAGCCTGAAGGTGGGCTAAGGCACTTCACCCCTTCCTGCAAGGCTCTCAGTGTCACCATTATGACAGCCAAGCCCCATCCCAGCCCCAGCTCACCCCCCACCCAAACCTGCCATGTTTTACTAACACCAGCAGTGGTTCCTATGAACCATCTATGAAAAACAGGTTCCAACTGGTGGTAGTAACTCTGCCATTAAATGCAAGCTGGTGACCCCACCACACATTCCAGGTGAGCAGCTTGCCCCAGCATCCCATGCTGGCTTTCACCAAACACTTATTTTAAATAAAAATAACATGCCAAGAGTGGTGCAAGGGAGCAGAGAGGACACTCCATTCAAGGGAAGCACCACCAGCACTGGCTGCTTGGCCAGGCACAGCACCCATCAACCCACCAGCAAGATGGGGAGAGCAAAAGTATCTTCATGGCACAGACCTAAAACCAAACTAAGGATGGCTGGGTATTTCCTTTTTGAGCTCCAGCTGGTTTTGCCCTCTCTCCTCTCCAGAAGAGTGGACCAGAGGATTTTGGCTGCATCTCACACCTTGCAGCCACTGTGGGAGCAGCACAAGGCTTGAGGGCAGCTGCCTCTGGTAGGAGCACGCGGGGGTGCTCAGGCCATGCTGGTGATCTGGTATCTATCTGTCTCCTTTGATTTTATTTTTTTGCCTAGAGCACAGGCTTTGGAGCCTAAAGAAGAAACCAGCGTGCGGGTCAGGACTTAAGCAGGCTGCGTAAACAGGTAATACGGAATTTAATTGGACTCCAGTTAAGCCTTTTCATCTCGTTAAAGCTGCCTTCATCTTATATAGCCAGGTTTTAAATTTAATAATAGAACCCTCCCACACCTCAGAGTAACCCGATTAACGCCAGGGAGGACGACACGCCGACCGCTTCCTCTGGACCCAGCCCTCAGATCCTCAGCCCCATCAGTCCCCTCCACAGGGACTGGGTTCTATCAACGTGCACCAAAATAAATACAACACCAGCCTGCTACAGGTTCTGAGAGTGTGACTGCCAGCCCACGTGCCAGCAGCGGGCACCCACCTCAAAACCATGGTGGCTGCAGAGCCTCTCAGGTGGGCTCACACACTGTGCTCACCAGTTAGGGTATGCCAGAGTCCATCCTGCTTTCTCCACCTGGTTGGATGCTCCAGAAGACAAAACAAACCAGCTTTGGTTTATTTTAGGGTAAGAGAAGGTAAAAGAATGCTGGGTTGAAGCTTTGTGTATTCCCAAGATATAAAAAAACCCCAAAACAGATTAAATGGGCTCATAGCAGTATCACCAAACCACCCAAAAGCCATCGCTGTGCTCCCACAGGACACCACACTGTGCACACAAGTCTATACTTCTACAACAGCACAAGCTTTTTGTGCTTATTTTAAATCCATCACCTGTGAGCTGCCCGGCACACAAAGCTCCAGCACACACCCTGGTCAGCAACAGCCACGCTCGGCAACTTTCCCCCTCTCCTTTATGGAGAAAGAAACAACCCCAAGCCCCATATTTTCCTTGAGCCTTAAAAAAAACCCCCAACTACTAAAAAAAAGGCACAACAGCTGAATGGTGTTTCAAGCTAATACGTTTTTTTTTTTTTCTGTTGGTTTTCTTTCTCCCCTCCCTTGTAAAGGATAATCTGAGACAGCAGCTCTGGCCATGAAACAATAGGATTTTAATCTCTTAAGTCGGCGTCCCCCTTATCCCCGGGAAGGAAACCCCTTCAGTCATTTACAAGTTTGTAAATAAGGCTCTTGGTAGCATCTCGCGGACATCTGCTCCGCCAGCCCGCCAGCGTTCCTGCTAACATTTACAAACATCCTTCCACAAACACCCAGCGCGCTCTGCTGAGCTGGCTTTCTCTAAATATATCCCAAGGAAATAACTTGGCAGGGCTGCAAAAATTTCACAGCGACCGAATTAAAGGGGGGGGTGGAGAGCAGGGGAGGTGGGGGGGATAAGCTTGGGAGGTGTAAAACAGACTAAATGCAATTAGGTTTTGCACACGCGCGTGCACAAGGGAGGTTTACAAAGGGAAACTTGTGGGAAGTGAAGCTGGGCTTGCTGGAAGTGCTTCTCCTGACTCAGGAAGGGCTTTGCAGAGGAGAGCACTCCAGGGCTTCACACCATGCGGATGGGTGTAGAGATTCACCCCAACCCCGGTATTTAGAGATGTTTTGCCATGGAGTGGCTCCTATTCCTGGCTTGGAGTGAAGGTAAAGCTGATGGTCCCACTGCCAGCATCTTCCCCAGCAGAAGATCCACATCCAGCTACACCTTAAAACCAATGTATGAGAACCAGTGTATGAACCCTCCCCACTGCCAAACAGCTTAAATGGGTCCCATGCAATTAGCACCCTGGAAAATGCTGTAAATACACAGGTATTAATTACTATCAATTCTCCTCTAATAATTCCAGCAACAGACAGGCCAGGCTCTTTTCCAGCAATCAATACCATCCATTTCAGGGTCTACCTGCCAAAAAAGTTATATAAAATAATTATATAAAATTTTCATTAGATAATGCAATTGCTTAGGACTATTAATCTACTGCTCATCTATCAGTGTGGGAAGCTCAGCCCTGTGAGGGACACCAAGCAGCTCCTTGCACCAACAACCTGCATTCCCTTCTGCACTCAACACTCAGTGGTTCCACCCAAATGTGCTCCTCATGTACCCACAAGACTTTATGGAAAGCTCACAGATTAATTTCAGATTTTAAAAACCATCACAGTCCTTAAACTAAAACAGAAGTGTTCCCAGCAAGCAAAGCTGCTGGGAGAGGTAATTTTCTGGAGTTCACTACGAAGTTGTGATGGCTTCAAGTTCCACAGTTCTTCACTCCCAGTGATGTCCCTTGCTCCATGCTGCAGTTTCTGGGGTGTAACTACGTGGGACTGGATGGCTGGATGCTCAGTGCCATATGCACCAGCTCACCCTCCATCCTTCCCTTCAGCATCACAGCTAAAATCAAGTCCTCTCTGTTACCAGCCTTTGAAAAGGCTGGATTAAGGAAAATACTGCCTGTCCTCTCAGAAAACCAGTAATGATGTGGTGATGAGGTGCAGGGGAGGCTGCTGGTGTTGGCAGCTGGACTTCTGCTTCTCAGTGCCTGCTGCTCTCTGCTCCTCTACCTTCTTCCACATCGAAACTGCCAAGTGCATTTTGGAAGGGGTTGTAAGAAAAGCTAGATTTAAATTGGTAATCCAATTCAAGAAGGAAAAACAATAATAACTCGTGACTTTAGAAAAATGCCATGCCACTGCACCACGTGCATTTGAAGAAAACTAGTTTTAACTTGTCCAAGGGATTTACTGACAACTAACGAGGATATTGCCAATCCCACTGGCAAAACATCCCAAAGGCATCCAGAGCCTGGCAGCAATTTCCCCATTAAAGGTAGGTGCAGAATACAAATATATTTTTCAATTTTTTTTTGCCGCCTTGTGTTTCAGCCAGTTGATCTCATCATTTGCTCTTTGAAATCAAAAATAACACAAAACAAGCTGCGAGTTTGCATGGGGAGTCAGTGATGTCTGGTAACTAAACCTCATCCGAATCCAGGGAAGAGGGTGAGACCCCCTTTCCCTGCAACTGCCTTTGCAGTGCAGCAGGAAACACCATGACCTCCCAGGAAAAACATCCTATTCCATTGTCTGGGCAGCTGGATGCTGTGGGATGGAGCACTGACACCCCAGCACAGCATCCAGCACTTCCCACCCCCAATCCAACCACAGAAGACCAGGCCCTGGCTTTACCCCACGGGAAAACATCCCAGTTTTCTCCATCCTCTCCCGCCGCAGGGAAAGAGAGGAGAGAATTAATGCAAATACTCCCATTCTTGTCGTGCACTTGAATGCCAAAATATCCCATTTGCTTAAGCCTATTTTACTGCGAGCAGCTGCCCCGGCATTATTCCCCGACACCAAAGGCAAAAGGGCAAAAGAAGTTGGTCCGGAGCAGGTGAACACCATCTGCCTGTCCCTGACAAGAAGCTCGTGGCCACCATCTTCGTGTGCTCACACAAAGCCAGCCCGAGTGCCTGTGGAAGGTGACGGCGGCGCTTCCCGAGCAGAGCCGTCACCTTTCGCGGGTCCTGTGCGCCCACGGAGGCGGCCAAGCATCCAGCCCCGCTCGCACTGGCCCCTGATGGATTTGCCTGCTGATCTGTAAAGTTTTACCACAGCCAGCACTTAAAAAAGGAAATAATTTTAAAAACAAGGAAAAAAAAAATTCCTTTCTCTAACAAAGCGGCAGGTTAACAAAAAAGAAATCGGTGTTTTCAAAAAATGCGGGTCTGTTGATGTTTGATGGTGCTTTGTGGCGCCTTCTCTGCACAGCATCTTCCATGAAAAATGCTGTTGAAGGAGTGGAAATGCTTTAAATTGAGGTGGAGGTGGCAGCTGAACTTAACCCAGGGCTGTGACTGGCTGCATGGGGACAAAGTCCGGCACATCCTATAAACCCTGGCGAGGTGGATGGGAGGAAGGCAGTGGACTTTGCACAGGAGCAGCCAGACCTGGGGCAGCCCTTCAGAGCCCTGAATTCTCTGGGATGGATGGACTCAGAGCACATCTGAGCACTGCTGTGTTCACTAACAAATTGATGGCTGTGGGCTTTTGTTCTTGCACTACCCAAGTAAAACTCATCCTATAGGAGCCATCCTCCTGGGAGCACTGCCATGACCAACCAACCCTCCATGTTTCTGCACCCCTGATTCATCCCAAGAAGCCAGTAAGGGTTCAGACATCCTTCATGAGGCTGCAGTTGTACTCCAAGAACCAATCCAGTTCTCAAGGAGCCATTGCTGGGACAGCAACACTGGAGCACCACGAGGAAAGCTGCTGGCAAACCCCAATCCCAACAAGATGGGTTTTGTGACTGAGTGATGATGGAGAAAAGCCATCATGCCTTGATTGGCGTGATTCCCACGATTTCCAGGGTGATGTCTGAAAAATGGTGAAAATATTCTGCCCTCCATGCAGACCTTTTCACTGACATCCTGCCTTAGGAAAGGAGCCACAAAACATCTTGCATCCTGCCATCCCTGCAGCGTTTTGCTGTGCAGCAATGGAGTTGTGGTGCATCCTGGATGCCTGCAGTGTTTCACTGCCCAGTTTGGAGCTGCAGGGATGCGCCACCCTGCATCCCCACATCCCACAGCAGCGGTGGTGACCCTCCCCAAGCAGTGCACGGCCACCAACAAGGCCACAACATGCACAACTTCCCAAGTGCTGTGTCCTGGGCTCATCCATCCCTGGGGAGCACGGACTGAGCACCCCTGATACTCTTTCCAGGCATGCTGAAAGCTTGAGCAAGCAGCTCAGGCTGGAAATCAAGCGCAAGGGAAGGTGCAAGATGTGGGTGTGAGACGGTGGCAGGAGGAAAATCTCAGCTTTCCTCAGCACCTGCCAGCCCAGGATTCCAGCCCAGGCCACGGGCACGGCTTTACCCCGGCAGCACCGAGACCCAGCTGTGACTCCAGGGGCACAGACAAACCCAGAGCAGCGCTAATCGTCCCCAGAAATCATCTCTGCGCATCTGCCAGGGGTCAGAGATGAGGATTTTTGGGGAGGGGGGATTGCAGCAACTTTCCCCTCCTCTCCACTCATCTAATCCCCCAGGCTAATCCCTTCCAGCCATATGGAGCCCTCACATCCCAAACCTGCTCCAAGACTGCCCCTTTGCACCCTCTGTGCCCCTGGGAGTAATGCTTTGGACCTCAAAAGTGGTGTATGGGTGGGGAAAGGGCGTGATTCTTCCTCCAGATCCCTGAGAGATCCCCAACCACTCTACACACAGGGTTTATGAAGAAAATTCACATTAAAACACTCAAAATCCAGGCAAGCACAGCCCCATGTCTGGTGTTCCCTCCCCCTTTTCAACAGCAGGGTTTATTGCAGTTATTTGTAGGCGCTGCCCCCCAAAAATAGTGTTTTCCCAGGTTTGATAATTGCTCAAGGCATATCAAAATTAATAGAGCAGCTAGAGCAAAGGACAGGAGGAGTAAATCTGACGTAAGCCACTGTGTAATTCACCGTTGTTCCCAAGAACTGGTGGCTTTCTCCACTGCCAAAAAAAGCCAGGGGCTAAGCTAGCTTGGAGGGGGTGCAGAGCTCCCCTGGTAGGCTGGGATTTCTTGGGAGGGGGAGGGTGAACAGGAAGAGGCATTTTAACCATTTCAGCATGTTCTGGAAGAGAAGAGGTAGACGTCCCTGGGATAAGAGGGAATTCACCACACTACCTCCCCTCCTGCTCTGTTTCCTCTCGCCTGCCTAAACCTGGGGATTGGAAACACCGCTCCAAAGTGGCCTCATGTTTTATTTACCTTAACACCAGCTCCCTGCATTGCTTTGGTGTTGCTGGCACTGGTGATCCAGGCACAGATGAGCTGCAGGACTTCCTCATGGAAAAGTTCTCCTGGGGTTGCAAAACTGACAAGGTGCACATTGGGATAGGGGAGGATTTCTGATAAAAATACAGGTTTTAAAAAAAAATCACTGTTTTCTGCACAGAGCAGTTTTGTTAGATGCAACTCCAAACCACATCACCCCTTAAAGCTTGCAAAACATTAATTATTTCTCTTCTAAGAGCAGCTCTCCCTGTCAAAACACAGTGGTTAATACAAACCCCCCATTTATGAACTGGGAGCTTTTTGAAGCCAGCTCTGGAGGGACCCTATAAAACCAGCGTGCAAACCCCTGCCCCTTGACCCAGCAATAAACTGGTACGTGAGGCAGGAAAACTTAAAGTCTGGAGAGCAAGGGGGAAAAAAAAAAAGAAAAAAAAAAAAGAGCCCCAGGCTTTCAGACAGCAGAGAGGGGGAGGGAGCGATGTGAGAGAGCTGAGCATCACTGCAAGGTCTTGTTTAGACTGGCAGTGCTGGGAAACACCTGGCCACAGAGCCAGTGAGTGGAGTTCAAGGGATGGACCGGGATGAGGAGTGGAGCCAGCACAGGCACGATGGTCATGGCCACAAACTGCTGGTGGAAACTTCCTGATATTCCTGATAGGCTTTTCTCTTTTGTCTTTTTCACATCCAACATTTGATATCCATAGGTAAGAACAGCTCCTTCGCTGCCCACAGTCAGAGCGGCTCTTGTAACACCCTGACACAAACCCAGGCACGACATCAGTGGCACAGCCTCCCCAGCACCCTCCTCTCCACGGTGACATTCCTACCAGCTTGTGATGCTGACCATTCTCAGTCCCCAAAGCTGAGCATCCCAAAACCTTCCAGCTCTGACAGCTGCTGCAGCCTCACCTCCCTGAGAGCAAAACCCCCCTAAACGCCACAGGGAGCTACAGGCAGACCCCGAGCTCCCCAAAAAGCAGAGGATGTCCCACAGTATTCCAGTTAATTTTTCTAGGTCTTTGTAAAGGCTGGAGAGAACCCCCCAGCCCTGCCCACCCTGCAGATTCCCAGGTACTGCTGAAGCTCCAGGGCTCTTTGGGGTTCCTCCCTGCCCTTATCCCGGTGGGACAGAGCACCCACCATGGCAGCCCCTGGCACCCACCAGCCTTTCCGTGGGATACGGCCTCTCCTGGGAAAACCCTTCCCAGCTGCAGCATGGAGCTGACAGGAGGGACGAGGGGCCTTTGTGCAGGCAGCACCCTGCTAAGCCGCACAAAGCTGGGAGCAGGGGGGTTCAAAGGCTCCTGGTGCAGGGAAGGGGCCCCTCCATCTTCCCCCCTCCCCGGGCACCGGCTTTTGTATGGCCTTGGCCGGATTGTTAACTCCCCTGCCGGGGCTGGCTGGGGCCTCCTCCGCCTGCAATCCCTGCGGATTTTACCTCCGGGCAAGAGCAAGGGCGGGAGAAAAAAGGGGGGGCAGCCCAGTGCCTTAAAAGAGCCTGGTAAAAACAACAGACTGCAGTTGGGGGATAGACACACGATGGCTTTAAAAAAGCACACCGCCGAGGAGAGTTTGATGGCTCTGCCAAAAGGAAAGAAGTGTCTTCCCACTTGCAAACAAGAGTTAATTATAGAAAAAAAAGGCCCAGGAAAGTGTTAAAACCATCTGTGCCACGAGGAAGAGGCTGGGGCTGGGTGGGTGAAGGCAGCAGCGCTGACAGCTGCTGTGTACAGGCAGCCTGGACCGCTCCCCCGGTGCTGCCATCCTCCTGCCCTGCCACCCTTGCTGTGACATCCTCCCACCCTGCCATCCTTGCCCTGCCATCCTTGTCATGCCGTCCTCCCGCCCTGTCATTCCTGCTGTGCCATCCCTGCCACACTGTCCTCGCTATGCCATCCTGCCTAGCAAGCCACAGGTCCTACCTGCCCTATCATGTACTGGGGGTCCCCAGCAGGATCCGCCCCACCAGCCTCCCTCCAAGGGCAGGAGCTCTTGGTTCATCAGGAAAAGGCACCACCAACCCCCAGAAGTAGCTTGGATGGCACAGAAGGAATGCACAGTGCAGCCTTGCCAGGAGACCTGTTCTAAACACGTCCCACTGAAACACCACACTGGTACACCTCAGGAGAGAGACCTCCAACCACCTCTTTTTACCCCACACCCTAGAGAAACGCGGCCCAAGCGATGCTGCCAAGTGCCCTGCAGTGCCTCCACCATCCCCTGGGCAGAGCTGAGGGTGGACATGTCTCCTGCCGTGGGAAGGACAGGATGCACAGGAGGCCAGGCCAGCCCGCAGGGCTGCGCACAGCGCCTGACCCCGCAGCCGGATCCCAACCGCTTCACAAATATTTACCTAGCTGGTTTTTAAACAAACCCCAAATGCCAGAGAGTTTAAAGTCCATGTCCTAAACAGCTCCTGTCTTGCTCTTGCCTGCCCTCGGGTCCCCAGCTGCCTGCCCAGGGAGCCTCCAAGCCTGCCCCAACCCCTGGGCTTAAGGAAACTGCAGGAAGCAGGCTCCTGCCTGGTCAGGCAGGTGGGTTGCAGGCAACTTCTGCCACTTCTGCCTCTGATTTCATTAGGGACATGCAGGCTGGATGATGCCTGAACACGCAACCAGTGCAGTTCAGAGCAGCCCTCATGTTGAGGAGCTTCTATATAGACTCAGAAAATAATTAGCCATAATTAAGGGCTTCTGGTTTATGGCTCCAACAATTGTTTAAACAGAAGAGCCCTGTTCAAATTAAGCTCAGGGCTCACAATTAATATTTCTTTACCCTGCTATGGTTTAGTTTCAAACTTCTGCTCAGAGAGCAGCCTGGGCTGCTCAGATCAGGGCTGCCACTCCTGTGAGCAGGTAAAGGAGCTGCATGGCTGGGTCCAGTCCCAAAACCACTTTATTTTGAAGTAAAAACCTGTTGAGGGTAAGAGAAGGGAAGAAGGAAAGGAAGGATAAAACTGATGGGAGCTGGAGAACATGACAGTGCATGAAGAGCAAGAAGGTGCTGCCAGTTTGTAGATGGCTCTGAGACGTGACATGGCACCAATGCCCATGGCACAGACGGATCAGCTGCAATCCTGGCTCACCAAATTTGAGTTTTTGAGGCAGTTTCAGGCTCTTCTGTGCAGCAACTACCCACCAGGCCAGCTCCCGCCCCACCTGCGGCGCTCCCTCCCTATGGACAACATATGGCACGTCTCACCTCATTAGAGACATAACTAGCAGAAATAATAAGCAAGTCTTTACACAAAATCTGAACTAGTGCACTAAACAGGCTCTTTGGCCCTGAGGTTTTTGGTGTGTCCCACCAAACCCCGTTCCAAAACCCAGCTGTGCATCCTGTAGCCTGCTCATCCTCCCCGCCACCAGCCTGGGCAATATCAACTGGGCAAAGCAGAGTTAAATGTGGAGATCAATATTCATATCAAGGCAGCTTCTGAGAGGTTTCAGTTGGTTAAGTAGCCTTGAGATTTTGGCTGTGAAAGGCAGTGCTGCTGACGTGGCCGTAGGTGCACTCTGGGGTCATCCATACAATTGCGATCTCCGGAGGAAGTTGCTGACGAGAGGGAATCATAGAATCATTTATGTCAGAAAAGACCTCCAAGAACATTGAGTCCAAACATTCCCCCAGCACTGCCAAGCCCACCACTAAACCACATCTCCAAGGGCCACATCTACACAGCTTTTCAATCCCTCCAGGGATGGCAACTCCATCACCGCCCTGGGCAGCCTGTTCCTAGGCTTGACAAGCTTTTCAGTGAAGAAATTTTTCCTAATATCCAATCTAAGCCTCCTCTGGTGCAACTTGAGGTCATTTCCTCTCATCCTGCCTGTTGCAGCTGCTGGGATAGGATGTAGGAACCCCTCATAGATGGAAACCTGCAGGCAGATCCACAATACACATACTAAAACTTCTTTCCACTTTTTAATTAACACCAGCCCTCTGCCACCGTCTACCACAAGGGACCACACTGTGATGCAGTCCCACCACGCTGGACCAGGTAAAGGACAAGAAAAGAGAGGCCCATACAATGGCCTGCTAGGAGTTTTGTCCCCAGCATGATGGGGACATCACATGAGGATGCTGGCCCTCAGCCTGGACAGCTTCTCCTCTCCAAGGCAGGTCCTGAAGCCACCCCAGGGCCACCAAGGAAAGACTAGACGATGCTGCAAATCAGCAGAAATCTTTCCACTGTTTTCTTTGAGGAAAAAACATGTTTTCCCCTGTGTCTGCTTCCTCCAGCAGAAAGAAACTTTAGAGACTCCTAGGAGCAAAACCCCAATGCTCCTCTGCCACCTAAAAGGGCATCCTCACAGACGTGTGAGGCACAAACCAGGAGCACTGCTGGCCTCTGCCAGCTGCAGGGTTTTTCCCAGTATGATCGAGGAGCACCGTGGGAAGCACGCAGGGAAAACAGCCATATCATAAACCAACTCAACTTCATGACCTGAACGTTTTAAGACATAGCAGGAGCCTTTGTACTGTGGCCATAACTGCAATATATCAGTTAGCCATCGCTTCCACCAAGATCTAGTGCTCCAGATCTCACAGCAAATGCTGACTTAAAGACCCATATCAAATACATTATGATACCACTGTTTCCCGTTACCCACGCTGATGATTCAATTAATTTAAAAACAGCAGTGAAATTTAATTTCACCATTAACCCTGCAATCCCCAGCAAATGCCAACTGGGAAGGCAGCAGCCACCTGCCCAAGTTTGGATGGACAAGAAGGGTAGGAACAAAGTGAAGGGGCAAAAGATGAGGAAATGGAGATGTGAGAAGCAAAATGGGGCAGAGTAGGTTCTTTTCTAAACCCTTTGATGGGGTAGAAATTAGAGGAAAGTTTGCAGGAGGGATGGGGAGCAGATGAGGAGTTGCAGAGCAGCATCTGCAAAGGGTTTCATTGAGATCAGGCTCTTGCAAGAACAGCACCACTCAAACTCACAGGGTCCAGCTCCAAAGACAAATGCCACGCAGAGCACAAAACACACCGGCAGACACCCTCTGACAGGGCAGCCCCCGGAGCCTGCCCAGGATCCATCAGCAGGGCCAAGGGTTAACAAGAACCATCAAATGGAGCGCAATCTGCGCTTTCACAGGGCTGAAAGGTTGCCCTTTGCAGATCTGCAGGGATGGTGTGCACGCAGGCTCAGGCCTCAGGTCAAGTGGGGTTCACCCAGAGCTTCAGCAGGCGGCCCAGCTCCCCACAGAGGAACAGCACAGAAGGGACACGGCCGCCCGACCAGCTTCCCTCCCCGACACGTGGCCGGAGAAGAATAGTTAGCCCAAGCAGAGCTCTCCCATCTGCTTTTGTTTTCCACTCCTCAGTCCTGGGCTCTGCTAAAGCCCCTGAAGTCACCGGGCATCTGTTCTCCTCCACCCATCGCAATCTGCCAGCCAGGGCCGCTCTGACAGCCATCCATCACGCCGTAATACGCTGACCACGAGACCCAGTGGGACATCATTTTCAAGTCAAATGCTGCAGTTAGCATAAAATAAAGCATCGCCCTGGTTTGTTTTTTTCTTTCTTTCTTTCCCCCTTCCCGACGATCCTGCAGCTGCAGCAAGGGACTCGGTATGCAACAAAAGTGAAGGGGGGGGAAAAAAAGGCACAGGAAAATGGCAATTCTGCTCTTCTGAGTCATAACAATTATGACGTTGTGATAAGAAACGTTTTCTATGAATTTTTAAGTACCAGTAATCCTGTTTTGCAATTGTCCCCCGGGAACAAGGCGACAGATTGAACGGGGCTGACAGTTATTTCCATCCTGACGAACGCGGCTCCGACGCGCCGTCTCCTCCCTCCAAACTTCCCGGCCCAGCGCTCAGCCCACTGATCCAGTTTGTTTGGTTAGAACTGGCTTGGCCACTGGTGTGACTGAGGACATCCCCAAACAGCCTCTGAAACCACCCCACTGGCTCCAAGCCCCCAAGCATACACTCTTCTGTGCACCCACAGAGCAGAGCTGCCCTCCAATAGCACACGCAGGGAGGAGATGCACCTTTTCCCTCTTTTAGCTGGACACACAGCCACGCTCTCCAGAAACCTTCAGCTGTGAGCTACAGGGTGAGTTGAGCATCTTGGTTCCTCCTATCCTGCCACAGCAAACACCCCTGGAAATCTGGGAAAGATGGGGATCAACAGGGAAAGCACTGCTCGATGTTTTGCTACTTGAGATTCCAAAATTTTCACCACCACGCTAAAACTCTGCAGATTTATCTCACTGATACAGGAGAGAAGGCGGCAGGAAACACCTTTTTGTTCAAGTCTTTCAGACTGGGAACAAAACCAGCTCCTTTTACCTCTTTTGTAAAATGAGCACCGTCATCAGAATCAGTGCCGAGGAGCGAATTTGTTTTGCAGAGGATCAAATAAATAATGGATGACGAAGGAAAGCTGCCACGGCGAGACTGCTCGGGAGATGCTCCGCTCTGGCAGCCTTTCCCGAAATGCTCCTAAACACATCCTCACACTGGCTCCAGCTCCAGCAGTGCTCCCCAAATCCAGGTACCAAGGGGTGCTCTGGCCAAAGGGACACTCTCCAAGACATCAGTGGCTCGTGGCTGTTGTCTTTGGCAACCTGTACCAATGATGGGAATGTATTTGAATTGCTGCTAGGCAAGGGAGGAGATGTGGGATGTGCTCCTGCAAACCCAGGGCATTTAGTGGGCCCTGGGAGTCCAGCAGCCCGGCACAGAGCAGCTTCCCTACAGGAAAACCCAGTTTGCTGTTCTGTGTTGGCCATTCTCAGCCACCAGCCCCTCAGTAAGTCTCAATCCTTTAAAAAAATATGCTAAGTTTTTTTCTTAAAAAAAGGAAATACTAAGTTTCTGCTTTCCTGCAAGCAGCCACCCCGTGCCTCTGCCACCTCCGCCCTGGAATGGCTCTGTGCCACCACACCAGAGCCCAGCAAGTGTGGGGGCCATGCCACATGCACACCTACAAGGAAAGCCTGGGCCTTCAGTGCTCTACAGCCAGGAGACATTAAAATCAGCCTGTCAATTTACATGCAAATTTATTTTAGATGCGACAGAGGGCTTACAAAAGAAGGTGTACTAGATGCTGTTTGCTTCTGCTGAGGCTGTAGTGGTTTGGCTCCCAAAGGTATTGGATGGGTGAGCTTGAGGGGCAGGTGCTGGGATGCAGAGGCTTTCACCTCTGGATCAGTGTCTGGCTGAAATCCAGCTCCCCAAACACCAAAACACCTCAGTGAGAGAGCAGTGCAAGCTGCTGCTGCTGGTGGAGCAGTGCAAGCACAGAAGCGTGCCCACCACCACTGCCCCTCTGCCGGGCAATCCCTCCTTGCTGTGATCCCACCTCACTAAGATTCCCCCACATCCTTTGTCTTGTGCTTTGTTTGCCTTGCTTGAGCCTGGGGAAGCCTTCCTCTCGTCCTCCTCCTCCCCTCCTCCCTGTGCCCAGCAGGTCCCCGGGGCGGTTTCTCAGAAAGCGCAACCGTTTCTGCAGAAAGTTTGGCACTCTGGGCCAATGGCAGGAGTTGCTTTAATCAACTCAAATGGCATTTTCTGCAGATAAGTCTCCCACTCTCGGCCGCCAAGAAAATGCCAGTCGGACAGCAGCAAGGGAAAAAAAAAAAACCCCAACACAACCCCCCTCAAGAGAGGCTGCAAAGTCACCGCACAGGCTCGCAGGGTGATTATTTATAGCCCTTCCCTCTGCAAAAGCCAAAAATAATTGTTCCAGCCCAATTAATGAATTTCTGAACGCTGTGCTCAGGGGTAGCCACCAAAGTGCAGCACTTTGAGCTACTTGCAATGTATTGGGCTCTAGAATAATGTATTTAAGAAGGGAGAAAACTTATTGTGCAGGAGCAACTGCAGACAGAGCAGAGAGGAGTGAGAACATGAAAGCAGCAACCCTGCAGACCCCAAGGTCAGTGGGGAAGAACGGGGAGGAGGTGCTCCAGGCACCAGAGCAGAGATTCCCCTGCAGGCTGCGGTGCAGACCATGGTGAGGCTGCTGTGGCCCTGAAGCCCATGGAGCTCCATGGTGGAGCTGAGACCCCACTGCAGCCCATGGAGCTCCATGGTGGAGCTGAGAACCCCCCAGCAGCCCATGGAGCTCCATGGTGGAGCTGAGACCCACCCCCAGCAGCCCATGGAGCTCCATGGTGGAGCTGAGAACCCCCCAGCAGCCCATGGAGCTCCATGGTGGAGCTGAGACCCCCGCCGCAGCCCATGGAGCTCCATGGTGGAGCTGAAACCCCTGCCGCAGCCCATGGAGCTCCATGGTGGAGCTGAGACCCCCCTGCAGCCCATGGAGCTCCATGGTGGAGCTGAGACCCCACTGCAGCCCATGGGGAGCCCCACACTGGAGCAGGGGGATGCCCAAAGGAGGCTGTGACCCCATGGAAGGGACCCACAATGGAGCAGATTGGGAAGAACTGCAGCCCGGGAGAAGGACCCATGTTGGAGAATTTTGTGGTGGACTCTCTTGTGGAAGGAACCCCATGTTGGAGCAAGGGAACAGTGAGAGGAATTCTCTCCTGAAGAGGAAGGAGCAGCAGAGACAACTGTGATGAACTGACCACAGCCCCCATTCCCTGTGCCCTGGGGCCACTGGTGGAAAGGAGGGAGAGAAAACCAGGAGTGAAGTTGGGCCCAGAAAGAAGGGCAAGGTAAGGGGAAAGCCTTTTAAGATTTAGTTTGTATTTCTCATTATCATTTTCTGATTTGACTGGCAATAAATTAAATTAATTTTTACTCAAGTTGAGTCAGTTTTGCCTGTGGGTGATGTTTCCCTGTCCTTACCCCACCCATGGGCCTTTTGTGGCATTCCTCTCTCTCGTCCAGCTGAGGAGTGACAGAGTGGCTTTGGGGGGGGACACCTGGCCCCCAGGTGGGGTGAGCCCACCCCTGCAAGTGGCACCTGGTGAGGTGGGATAGTTGAAGGCCATGGGCAGCTCTGCAGAGTCAGCACATTGGGCATGGCAGCGTTTCCTGGATGGTTGGTGAGGAAGATGTGTCTTCCCAACCCATCTCCATGGGGCTGAACTGGGGTTCCCAAGGGGCTCTCCAATAAAGGGCTGGGCTCTAACAAGGTTTAACTCCAGCCACTGCTGAACCCCAGAAACCCTGTGAAGGTCTAACCATGCTCACCAGCTGGGAACAAGTGTGGGAAAACACTGAGCTGGGATCCTTCCACCCTGCTCCAAACCCAGCAAGACCAAAAGCCTTCTGCAGCCCCCTCCTCAGACATTTCTACCCTCCCTCAGCTTCCCGTTTCTCCTCACGAGCCCTCTGGTTTTGTTTGGAGAGCATTATCCCTTCTCCACAAGCTCAACCCATCACACCACCGCTGCCTTTTATACCAGCAGGAGAAGAGGAGCAATTGCATTTGCATGGGAAGAGAGGGGGGGGAAAAGCACCAGGCATCCTCTCCAAGTTTTGCAAGCAAACCTTCTCTCTAATACAAAAAAAAAATATTGCATTGTCCCGGTTGTGTCTGGGATAGAGTTAATTTTTTCCTAGTAGCTGGTACAGTGCTGTGTTATGGATTCAGTATGAGAACAACGTTGATAACACACTGGTGTTTTGCTGTTGCTAAGTAGTGCTTACTCCAAGTCAAGGACTTTTCAGCTTCCCATGTTGTGCCAGTGAGGAGGTGCACAAGAAACCATGAGGGAGAATGGCCAGGAGAGCTGACTCAAACTGGCCAAAGGGTTACTCCATATCACAGAATGTCATATCCAGTATATAAACTGGGGGAATTTAGCCAGGAAGTTTGGGGACAGGTTGGGCATTAGTCAGTATGTGGTGAGGAATTATATTATATAGGTAACATCAGTTACCTGTTTTATGTTTTACTTCTTTCTTTCTATCACGTCCCTTTTCATTCCTATTATTGTATTTTATTTCAATTAATAAACTACTCTTACGGCAATCCATGGGTTTTACTTTCCCCTCCTGCCCCTCATTCTCCTCCCCATCCCACTGAGGCAGAGGTATGAGCAAGGTATGTGGTACTTAATGTGGTTTAATCTCAATCAGCAAATCATATATATACATATACATATATATGGCATGTGTGACAAACATCCACAGACCAAAACTGCTGCTGGTGGAGCCAAGCCAAGGGGTACTTCAGGGCTCCACAGTTGCTGTCCCTGCAGTCAAAGCTGATCTCCCAGATTGGGTATCACACACCCTGGGAATATTCATCTCTTGGCTACCCCCTAGAGAAGCCAACCACCCACATCCCAACATGAGCCCCAGACACAGCTGCTGAGGACAGGGCTGCCTTTTGAGGGAGAAAGCCTGGGTTCCCTTTGTATCCCATCTCTGTCCATTGGCTTGACCCACTGGGGAGTCTCAAAAAAAATACCAGTTTTGTGAAAATTGGTAAAGCAGAGAGAAACCCAATTGCTCTAGTGGCTCCAGCTGAAAAGCCAGCAGAGGAACTTGTGTGGGAACCCACACTAGAGATGCTCCCATAGCAAACCCACAAATAGACACGTTTCTTTCTTTTTAGGGACAGCATATACTTTTTCCTTATTGGGGAAGGAGTTTTCCTTTGGTATCCCCCTTGGGAGGAGCACATGTGTCCTGCTGTGCTGCTCCCATGACAGCAAACCCCCGAGGTCCCCGTGAGACGCGCCCTATGCCACAGAGCACCCTGTGCCAGCAGGTGCTCCCACCCCAGCTGGTTAGACTAACTTTCTGTTACTCTGCTCATTCTAAGCCACACACTAGTCCTAAGGTAAGGAGGAGGAGGAGTGAGGAGGTTCAGGTTAGGGTGGTGGTAGGAGACTGCAGTCGGGTGGCTCATGGTAGCGGGATGAGTAGGGTGATGCTTAAGTCGAACAGGAGGAAGAGGATGACTACTAGGAAGAAGCGGATTGAGAAGGGGAGTTGAGCAGACACTAGGGGGTCGAACCCACATTCGTACGGGGATAGTTATTTTTAGATTCCTAAACCCACCAAAACCTGCCCATTCCCTTCCACACAACCCATCCCACCCCACAACCACCTCCACCTCTGGATGACCCAAAGAGGGACAGGCACCCACCCTACACCCACGGGACAGCTCCGAGCAGCGCGAGCTGGGGCTCAAGCCCATCAGTGCGGGCTTCAAGCTGACCTGGAGGAGCCCAGCAGGGAGGAACTGGGGGCAGGGGGACCCTATCTTTACTGGTGCCCCCCCTTTCCCGCGAGGCTGCGCTGGCTCCAGGCGCTGCCGCGATCCAAGCGGAGCAGATGGCACGCGCAACACTTACGGCTTCGCTTTCCAGCCGCCATCGCAGAGCTGCTTCTCAGCAGGGCGGAGGCGGGGGGGAGACGGCTTTTTTTTTTTTTTTAATCTATTTTCCCTGGGAATTTTTGATTTTCTTTAAAAAAAAAACCAAAAACCCATGTATAAGCCCGTGCTGGAGCCCCAGGAGCCCCCGGCAGTGGGAGGACGGTGCGTGCTGGCTGATTGGCAGCCTGTCCGTCTGTCCGTGCCTGGGGACCCAGCTGACCGCCCAAAATCCCCGCCGAGAGGGACAAATCCTGGAAAGCCTCACAAAGCAGAGATATGGGGGAAAAAAAAGGGATGAAGTGATCAAAAAAAGGGCTTTCTAGGGATTCTGCTGGCTCGCCTGGATTTCCTCCCTTTGCCTCCCTCCAGCCTTTGCCTCTGCCATCCCAGTCCTGAGTGGAGAAGACCCAGAAGGAAAGCAGAGCTGTTTGAGCTCCCTGGGACATTAGTCCTCCTGTCTCCATCAGGTAACATGGAGCAAGGGAGATACTATCCCACCCAGGGTGATGACAGGCTCTGGGGCCATTTGCCAGCTTGGGGATCAGACTTGGGGTTCAGTGTCACTACATGCCACAGTCCTCTGATCCTACTCCAATGGCTCAAACCAGGTTTTCTACTTCCCAGTGGAAGCCAACACCTCAAACGAGGCTGGGAAACCATAAATCTGGGCATCGCAGACACCAGATTGCTTTCAGCAGCCGCGCTCTGCACAGAGCTCGGCGATAAGTAACAAAAAGTCTGTGCTTTGCACCACTGATTTCTTGTCTGGGGATGCATAAAACCTGGAGATGACAGATCAGCACCTCGATCCAAGAGCATCCCCGCCCTCGCTCTGCCGGGGAGGCGGGTAAACAAAGGCGGCTCTCCCCGGCGTCCGTCCGCAGGCAGCTGCCATCGACGCCGCCGTGGAGGAGTGGGAGGGGGAAAAAACAAAAGAGGTCTGCACGCTGGGATCTGTGGGAATGGGATGCCCCCAGCGCTATCCCGGCCCTTTTATTCCATGGGTACCCAGAGGGAGCTTGGTCCCAGCCCTTTGGACACTTCCTTGCCCAACCATCCAGGCCGGGTGCCAAGGGCAGAGCCACACTCCATAACCACTCAGCATCCAGCAAGGGGGAAAACATCCTGGGTTTGGGCACAGAGAGTGGCTTGGCCATCCTGGCCAAGAGCTCAATGATGATTTGGACCAGGATGCAACAGTTCTGTGCCCACAGGCACTGTTGGGTGTGACCAACATCCACTCAAATCCCATGCTGGACTGGGCAGGCAGAAGTTTGAGCCCCCATCCAATGGTACACAGAGATTTAGTGAGGCCAAATCAGGCAGGGAAGATTTGGGATGCAGTTTCTTAATTTAGATGGTTCCACCACTGGCAAGTGCGAGCAGGTGATCACCAATGCTTTGAACGGGGTGGTGACTACAGCAAAGGAAAAGGGACAGTGCTGGGAAAAAAAGGGGACAGCACTGGGAAATGCCAACTTGAGGATGTTTCCAAGAAAAAAAATACAAGGTGGCCATGGTTGTGGCAGTGAAATGTCCAGGTCTTGGTCTATCCATCCATGGGTATGTGCTGGTTGTGTTCCTTGGTCCAGTGAGCCCAGAGGAGCCTAAAGCAGCTGGATAATGCTGCCACACTCCTCCCAAAGCCCACCAACCTTCCCCAAAACCCCGGCTGGATGCTGCATCTCAACTCCATCACCTTTTCCAACCACTGCGCTTCCCTGTTCATGCCCCAACTGTCTGTTACTAGAGCCACAGACCCCAAAACACAGGGTTTGGAAGTACCAATGAGCACACCTTTAGCTCTGGGGCCACATGGATTATTTTGTCTGGGTCCACCACGGTAAATCCTTTCAAAGGGGCAAGGTAGGAAACCATCTTTACAATCCTAAAGTTGAATAATTATCACCTGGGCTGGGGGGAAGCCCTCTCCCCCTTTCTGAGCAAGAGCTCCCAGGACCCAGCAGTGCCCAGGGAGGGGATGGTGCTGCTGGCCCCTCCGGGGCTTTGCCAAGGAATGCCGGGGGCGGCAGCGGGGGGAGCAGCGGCGGTGGCGGTGCTGGGAAGGGAACCAGCTGGAGAGCCGCAGCCTCATGAAATAATGAAATGCCAAACCAACCCCTGCATCTTCCACAGTCTCTCAGGTCACCTACCAGATTAGGAGGCCTGTTGCTAAGGCAACCATATCTTGCAAGTGCTAGCTGAACTTCCCCATCGGTTTTAACCCTTTAAGGAGCTAAAAAAAAAAAAACCCAAACCAACCAAACCAAAAACCTCCCTAAGAAATATGTATAAAAATAAAATGAAGGGGTAATGCTGATGATGCAACCCACAGGAGACCAGCGGAGGCCAAGGGAGGGCAGCTGGGAAGGGGAAGCAAAGGGAAGGCACCCCAGCAGCCACCTCCCGCACGGTGCACGCCGTGCTGGCTCCCTTCCAGGCAGCTAATAAAATTATTCGGCATCCGCACACACACACACAAGACCCAGCAAACTTTTGATGCGCCTGGCACAGCAGCAGGGGAGTAAAACAAATAATAATAAAAAAAAGCCCCTCCCCAAAAGGCAACAAAAAGTCAGGTTCTGCATATGAAATGGGGGCAAACAAAGCAAAAATGGAACTTTTTTCTCTTTGTAATTTTTTTTCCTCCGGTGGCCTCACAGACGCTGGGCAAGCCCTGATGGCTCGGCGAGCAGCCGGCAGCCCGGCGCCGCACAGGAGGGGACAGATGGCCGGCGCAGCCACGTCGGATGGAGGCGATGGGCACCCGTGGCCACCTCACCAGCTCTGCTGCAATCCATGGCCAGCAGCATCCACAACAGGGATGCACAACTTGTGCTCTGCGGCCATAAAACAGAATAATAAAAACAGCCCCTCCTACGTGCGAGGATCATGTCCCAGTGGGGTGATGGGGATCACGGTTCCCTCCTCTGGGAGAATAAAACCCCACTCAGACTGCACACCAGGCAGGGAGCCCTAAATCTTGCAGCCTGCTGGGTTAACAGGGAGGCCTGCGAGCAATAAGGGGGAAGAAAAAAAAAAATTAAAAAAAAGGAGCGAGGCAATGCACAGGCAGCACAAGGGAGGAGAAAAAAAAAAAAAAAAAGGAGGGAGAGGAGAAAGAGGCATGGAAAGGAGGAGAAAATGTGGAGCGGCATAAATCAGGCGCGCGGGGGGAGCCGGGGAGCACAGCAGCAGCAGCACGTGCTGCGTTCCAGGCGCGCAGGCAGCGCACGCGGACGGCTCCTGCCCGCCAGGATGAGCACCGGGAAGCAATCGGCCCTGTGCCCCACAGAAAGGGGTCCCCAGCCCCTCCTGCTGCTGGTTTGACGTGGGGTGTTGGCTCTGCAGGCCAGCACACAGTCATTTCCATGTTAGCCTCTGTGGGAAAGAAAAAGTCTCTGCTGGTGCTGGTCTTGATGGCAAAAATTAGAAGGGTTTCTGCACCCTTCTTCCCACTCTCAGGTCAGGCTGGGGACAGCAGGTGTCCTCATTTGAATTCCCGTCAAATGAGAGCAGCAAAATGGAAACTTGCTCCTGAAAGTCACCGTCTTCCCACCAGCCTGCTCCAAATTCATAATAAAGAGAGGGGCAAGGCTCAGTGCAAACCCAGCTTTGCTCTCACCGAGGGGCTGCAGTGAGATGGGCTCACACCATGCTAAGTGGCTGCTGGTATTGCTGCCCGGCTGTGATCCTGCCCTCTGACCTCACCTCCATGCCAGCACCCCTGCACCTTGCCAACCAGCTGACAGGAGAAACTTAATTAGCCATGTCCATCAACCCCAAACATCTGTAAGCAGCAATATTTACAACCAGAAATAAAGAGGAGTGACCTTCGCGGTGTTGAAAGACAGTTGGGTTCTTGTATTACAACAGTGGGGACAGACAAAATTCATTATCTCTAATAGCCATCCTTATAACCAGATTAAACACAAAGGCAGCAATTCCATATTCCCTGACCCACCACCATCCCCATCCCGAGCAGAGGGGAGCAGGGCTGCTCACACAAACCCCACAGCTGCACGTTCAGCTGATGTTTATGCATGTGGCCACCTCCATCCCTCCTACCCAGAAAAGACAATACACTCTGGCTCGTCCCACCCGGAGGGCTGGGACACCCAGCTGGGGTCACACCTCTCCTGGTGCTCCTCCAGGCAGCTCCAAGGAGATGCTCATCTCCCCTGTGAACGTTCTGGAGGCACCAGGGGTAAGCTCCCTGCTACACCAGGAATGCTGTGCTAGAGATGTTTGCTCACAGGATGTAAGCAAAAAGCACTCGGTTTCCAGAGCACAACCAAACAGAGCCCAACCCTCCAGAAATCACCATTGTCAAGTCTGCCCATGCTCAGACATCCCCAGCACGAGGAGTTTTGTCCTGAAGAGGCAGCCAAGGCTTTCACCTCTGGCTGCGAGATCCTCGTGGTGCCAACCACCAGCCAGGGAGCCAGAGCCTGTTATTTTCATCAGAGGATGTTCTCTGTGGGGACCTTCAGCTGCCAGCCAGGAGAAACAAGCCACTGGAGAAAACCTGAGCCTCCTAATGGCTTTTCCTCCAGCAGCAGCAGTGTGAGGGAGGGCAGCTCCTTCTCCAGAAGATGAGCACCAGCGGGGCCAGCTGCTTTCTCCAGTGCTCAGCAGCAACAAGTCAAACTGCTTGGAAAACACTTAAGGTTGAGGGGGGGAAGCTTCAAATGGACCAGGCGGGCGACGCACGGCGCTGGAGCAACGGTAAAAGTTAAAATTAATTAGCTGGCAGGATGACAAAGAAGCCATTGTGCAGCACGGTGGAGCAATCCAAGTACAAAGGCTTTATATAAGTCATGTTGAAAACTCCTTGATGACTGCAGGTAAGGACGGACAAGCTGTCAGGACGTGCCACAACACCCTGAAGGGCTCCGGGACAAGCAAGTAAATCTGCTTTTAACGATGAAATGAGCCCTGGGAGCCTCAGCCCGGACCTTCTCTCCAGCTGAGACTGGCAAAGGTGTGAAGCACCTGGGTGTTATTGGTGCTGTAATACCCAGGATAAAACAAAACCATCTGTTTTGGGGTTTCTATGGAAAACTCTGCTTGAGCTGGGCTAAAGGGACTCATATGCAATGTGAAGCAGCGTTTGCTTCCTTGTGAGCTCCCCACCTCCATCCCCAACCCTATCCCACAAAGCACATCCCTGCCAAAAGCCCCCCTGATGAGACCAAGCATTTCAAAGCGTGGCTGCCCCTGCCCCAAACCAGACCCCAAGAGAGTCTCACAGAACCAGAGCCACCTCCTGGTTCACAGCTTGCACAGGAAGACCCCAAAGTGTTTCCAGCACCAACAGGCAGACCCAGGTTCTGTTCCCTAGGGAGGAGCAGGCACTCCCCCAGAGCCACAGGGACAGCAGAGAGGGGCTGAAGCTGTGATGGAAAGTCACCCCAAGCTGCCACCAGCCGTGACCCCCCCGCACCATTCTGCTGGCAGATGGGCAGAGGGAGGCTGGGTGTGATTTACACCCCATCAGCTGCACAGTGCTCCGGCAGAAAGGAGCCAAGGGGGAGAAAAGCACCTCTCCCCCCTTGCTGTGAGCACCACTCGTGGGCAGGGAGATGTGGGGGTTCAAGCAGCTTCTGCACTAGAGGCTGCCTTACACCAATGGGGCTTCCCCCAAAAAACAGGATGAGCACCCAGCGAGGGCTGGGCAGAGCAGGAGGGCACAGAGGATGCTCTGCTGGGCTGGGCAGGGCAGAGGAGCCAAGCGTGATGAGAGGAGCCAAGTGTGATGCAGCACCCTTATCTGCCCACCCCAAACCAGGGAGCTTCAAGGAAGTGCCCTGCCCCCTTCCTCAGCGTGCCCTGCCTTTTTTTTCACTGAAAAAAAAAAAAGGGCAAAAAACACACAACCCCAAACAACCAACCCGGAGGCTGAGTTAAAAACCCCGCCTGGGGCAGGAAGCAGCCACCTGCCTGGGGACACAGCTGGACAATGCCACTACCCATGGGGTGACAAAGGGGCATTTCCCACCTTGCAGTTACTAGAAATAAGGAAAGCCAAGGCCTGGGACACCCTCACAGCAAGGCTGCTCTGGAAGGACGGAGATGCCAGCCAGCCTCTTGTCATGGTGGGCACCAGGCAGTGCTGGACCAGGTGACCCAGGGACAATGACAGCTGTGTGGGTGGGAGCTGGGACAGAAGGAAATCCATGTCAGGTAGGAGGGACTGGCTGTGGGCTGGTTTGCCTGCTGGGAATGCCATGGGATGCCAGCACCCCAGCTGTGTTGGGCAGGTCATGCTCACCAGCAAGTCAGAGCTGCTGCAGTGCATCCCCCCTGCTTCAGTTTGTAGCCAAAAAATTCCAATTATAGGTGCGAGCTCAGCTTTGAGAGATTGTAGAAAAAAAAGCCAGCCCAAATCCAGGGAAAATGGGAAGGAAACCCCCCCCACTCCAGACCCTGTTTGAGGCAGGCAGGAGGGGTGGTAAGAGCTCATTTTCACTACAGAAAGCTGCCGCACCCCAGGAGGAGAGGCACCAGATCAAATGTTCAAGGGCTGATGCAGAAACATTAAGGAAAAAAAAAATTAAAAAGAAAATGTTAGCTCAAGACACAGCCAGAGGTCTTCCTTTGGACTTTATCTTAAGGCAGCAGGCGCAGCCTCACACATGGACAGACAGACAGACAGACAGACCGACCCCCCAAAGGTTCCCACCCAGCCTGGGGAGCACAGCGGTGGAAATCACCTTGCTGAAAACCACTGGTGGTGGTGGCAAAGGCCATGGAGGAGGAAGAGTAAGGCAAGAGGGAGGGCATTGGATGGCCGGGCACAAAGCACTGCTCTGTCCCACCCCTCCAAAACACACAGGCACACGCCCCTCTATCTTTATCCACATGTACATCTCAACAGTGCATATTCCACAGATGTAATTGCATATGTATACATTTGTCTTCTGCTTAATTTTGATACTAACAGTCACCGTGCATGCCACATTAAGCTCAGGCAGGAGAATGAGTGCTTCTCCTCTTATCAAAGAAAAAAATATATATTCATTAAATGCATAAATTCAACACAAAAGAAAAGCTGGTCTTACCACACAGAGCTGTGCCCCCATCCCAACACAAACTTTACCCAAGCCACCCAGGTGCCCCTCTTTCCCTGACTGGCACAGGAGACTGGTGTCACAGCTCTGGGGACAGGAGGGGGTGGCAGTGGGTGGCTGGTTGAGCTGAGGGGTTCCATCACACACAGGCAGCAGCACCCAGAAGCTGTCCCTTATTTTGGAAATCCCCCATTGGCTGCACAGCCGTAGCTTTGAACTCAGCTCCTGGCACTTGTGGCCACGACCAAGAGTTTTGAGAGACCAAAAAAAACCCTAAACCCCAAACCTAGGCAGAGGTGAAGTATTTGTTTACTTGCAGGGACATTTTTGCTCCCTGCCAGCCTGGAGGAAAGCACTGCTCATGCTCTGCTGAGACCCCAGCCCTGCGTAACCCCCAGGGATCTGCAGGGTGAGGACTCGGAGGGAGAAGATTCAGGGAAATTGGGAGGAATGTGCCTGTGAGCTGAGCAGAAGCCTCAGCAGAAGTCAGGGAGCCTCTCTGAGTGAGATGCTGGCAAGGCAGGAGTGTGATGCTCACAGGGATCCAGCCCATGCTGTGTCCTGTGGGCAGGGCAGGGCAGATCCCAGCACCAGCCAGGCTGAACACAAGGCACAGGGCAGATCCCAGCATTAACCAGGCTGGACACAAGGCACAGGGCAGATCCCAGCGTTAACCAGGCTGGACACAAGGCAGATTCCAGTGCTAGCCAGGCTGGACACAAGGCACAGGGCAGATCCCAGCATTAACCAGGCTCGACACAAGGCAGATTCCAGTGCTAGCCAGGCTGGACACAAGGCACAGGGCAGATCCCAGTGCTAGCCAGGCTGGACACAAGGCACAGGGCAGATCCCAGCACACAAGGTGCTCCAGTTGCTGCATCCCTGCCATCCCCTCTATTCCCAAGGAAAACCAGGAACAAATGCGGCTGCAGCAGCTCCCCCCGGGGCACCCCCACCAGGGAGGGCTCTGCACAGCCGGGTGCCATTCCCGGTGCCATTCCAGCGGTGCCAGCTCTGCCGCGGGGGCATGAGCAGCAAGAGAGAAGCAGCAGCCAGAGCCCCCCGCCCGCTCCCCAGGACCAGCCCTGGCAGCTGTTTCCAATAGAACCAGGGACAGCTTTACAAGAGAAAAATCGGGAACAAAAGGCAGGAGAAAATCCAAGTTTCCAAGGTAAGGAAGGAAATGATCAGGAGCACAGGAAAGTCCCACTCGTACCCAACAGACGGCGTCCTGACCTAACACCTCCCCACGGCCGGACAGCAGCGCCCGTGCCCGCGGCTTCCCGGCACGGCACGGCTTGGCACAGCACGGCACGGCGGCCCCTCGCCCTCTTTGTTCCTGCCCAGGGACCCCCGAAGGGCGGCCGGGGAGGGCAGGGCTGGAGCTTTGTGCTCTGCCGGAGCCCAGCATCTGCCGGGGGCAGCGCTCCCCCCGCGGGTCCCCTCGCCGGCCTCACCGCGCTCGCCCACGTGGCCGCCGGGGCAGACAATGGGATGGGGATGGCGCTGGGGCTGCCGCGCTCGCCACCACCACCACGGCAAGGCCTTCCTCCTCCTCCTCCTCCTCCTCCCCGCTGCGGGTCTGCCTGCCGCTGGAAGCTGGCCCCTCTCAAGCACTGGGGGGAGGGGGATTAAAAAGATACTATATAAAAAAAAAACAACTAAAAAACAGGGTAAAGAAAAAATGCTCGAGGAGTCTGGCTCGCTGCTGCACTCGTGCAAGGCGAGGGCATGCATGCAGCGGGATGGGCAATGGGGCAGCAGGGCAGCACCCCCATGGGCAGCAGGCAGACCCCGACACACAGCCATGTAGGGGTTCCCCAGCCATGGCACAAAGCCCCATTTGCCCTCCCATCCTCGGGCAGGATTGGAGAAATCCTTCCTCTACTCCCGTCCCGCTCCGGGCTTTTTTGGAGAACCCCCTCCCGGAGTGGAGCCAGAGAAACTTTGCGTGTTCGCACCATTTGTTGATGTAAAACCCATCCCCTGCCTTACTTTTGCACAGGCACTCGGGGTGGGGTGGAGGGGGGGAACGTCTGTTTCTATTTGAAACCGTCAAAATTAGCATTCAGTAATTAAAAATCACACCCTTTCTCTTAATAACCTAACCAGCATGATACAATCAGGTTGTGCCAACTCTTTAATCTAATTGACTAATTACAGATTTTAATTTAGTCAGTTACTGAACAACTGTTGACAATTTGTTTTCATTAGGGACAGAACAGGATAAATATTTAGGCTCCCCAGTCAAAGACTAAGACATAAGCTCTGGGCTCTGACCTCCGGTTTCACAATGGAGCCTTCTCCACGAGCATCACCCGTGCAAAGGTGCTGCTCTGCAATGCCCTGGTCCTGCTGCTGGGCAGCAGGAAGTCTGGAATCCGAGGTTGCTCTGTCATGACAGCCAGTGTTGTTTAAGATATAATATTAAAGGAATCCACCCTTGCATGGTACTCCAGCAAGAGCAGGCTTTAAAGGACACCCAGGCTCACCAGTACCCTTAACTGGGAGGGAAGGCCGAGCCCAGCGCTGCCAGGAGAGGGAATATCTGGATTTATTTTGGTTGCAAATTTTTTTTTTTTTTTTTGAAGTGATGTGGAGTTTTGCAGCTGCTCCTGGCAGCCTGCCACTCCTGAAGGAAACTCCTCTCTCCGGTTACCTACCAGGGAACCCTGTCCCTGCAGAGTGGAGCTGGATGGAGCCCAGATCGAGCACAGTCCTGCATGGAAACAGGACAGAGCTGTGTGTGCCACCACTGAGCCACATGCCAAGGGTTCGGGCAATGCCTGTGAGGCCACACAAAGCTGTTCCCAACCCCTGTCCCTGCACTGCACTAAACCTGCCCCAAAAACACCTCTTCTCCTTCACAACATGTTTCTCCTACACAACACTGGCTGCACACAACAGGAGAAGCTCTCATGGACCACCACCACCACCAAGGTACTCATGGATCAGCACTCTCTGTCCCACACACACAGCCATGGGTGCCTCAAACAAGGCATTACAACTTTCACTGGTTCTGGAACAAGAAGAGAGCCTGGCATGGGAGAGGAGACAGTCACACCAAACCCTTCATGCACGAACAGCATCCCTTCCCAGGGGTCCCACAAGGCCATGTCACCTGCCAGTGCACCATGCCATGAGTTGGCCACACAGACCCTAGGGAGCAGATGGTGCTGTGACAAGGAAATGCCCCCTGCAGCCCGAGAATACCCAGGCAATGATGCTGGGATGGGGTGCCTATCCCACACCTCGATGGGGCAAGATTGGCAGATTCAGCATAGAAGAACCATCCCTGGGACACCCCCAGGCTGTACAGCCAGCAGACCAAACTCCTTCCAGCCTCTTGGGCTTCACCTTGTTTCTACTGAGCACACTAACTCCAGCAAGCCTGAATTCTCCATCCATCCATCCATCCATCCATCCATCCATCCATCCATCCATCCATCCATCCATCCCCATGAGCTTCAAAACCCCCTGATATCTCTCTAAGGCAGATTTCCCCAACCAAGACAGAACTCCAAACACACCATCTTCTCCCAGACCAACCACAGCACCTCCAGCAGCAACCACCCCCACTGCTGCAGACATCTTTCCAGACCCAAGTTAGAAAGAACTGCAGCAGCTCTCCAAAGTTAAAAACGAAAACAAATAAATCAATGCTTTGCGTTAATGGCAAGTTGAAGCCACAGCTCCGCAGATCTTGTGCAGCAAAGAAAACAGCATTTCAAATGCTCCCAAGTGAAGGTCCTCCTCAGGAAGAAACTGAGGGAAACAGAGCTAGGGCATGATGAAGTCAAAGTCTTCATCAGCTAAAGGCTACCCTGAGTTTTCTCTCCTGCATGTTGACATGAGCTGGCTGTGCAGGCAGAGCAATACCACAAAAAAAGTATGTAGCAAACAGTCAACTAGATTTAAGTTCATTTTCTGTAGCTCGAGGCCAAAATCGACTGAAGTGGTTCTGGTGATCAAGTTTTCTGCAATTCCCCTTTCTATGTATTAGCTCTTTGACAGAAATTCACTGCGGTATTTAAACTGGCAGTCATCACCGCTAACTCAAATTGTATTGGCTTTCACGGCGTTGAAATGCTCAACTGCGAGCAGCCATCGGCCAATTCCCAGATAACGCGGCGGCTGAAATCCCCTGTCATGACCAGAGATCCCCTTGCAAGCTCCGGGAGCGTGCTGGAACGCTGGCCTGCTCGCCACAGGGCTTGGAGGAACCCAAATCAATGGCTGGGTTTTGGGAGTTGGTGCTTGAGGGGTTGTTAGCTTGGATAAACTCTTTGGGTACAGGTGGGAGAGATGATGAACAACCCTGCAACAACACAACTTGAGAGTTGTGTTAACAGATGCACAGACATGCCAGAGATGGAAGGGTAGAGCAGAGCAGCATTCCTCCTGCCTGTGCCAGGTGAATCCCCACTCCTATCATTCTTCCTCCAACAAGCACCTTTCTACAAATTCCCAGCAGGTTTTTGTCCCAGCCTGGGAGAAGAAAAACCTTAGGGGAAAGGTAAAAAGTAGTATTTTCAAGCACTCACAGGACTCCACAGTTTTCAAGTGTCACCTCAAAAAAAACGAGTGGTGGGATTTCTCCTTAATTTCTTAATTTCCTTCCTTGCTTTAATTTCTCACTGAAGGTTTAAACACTCAAAACTGGAGGGGGAAATCAGCAATTTGTCCTGCTGCTCCTAACAGTTTTCATACAGTTATGCTGGAAAATAAAGTGGAAATGACACACCATGCAAATCCCACCCTGCTAACAAGGAGAACTGCTCTCCCCTTCCCAAAAGATTTGTGTCCCAGGCAAGAACCTCTCCAGTGTTGGCTCTGGGAAAGTGACATGCCAGGCTCCCAAAGCATCCCCTCCTTCTGTCTTCACAGTAGCACAGTCTCTGGGTTAACACACACCATATTTTGGGCAAACACCAAGCAGGACACACGGAGCTTGCCCGTTGCTGGCCAAGTGTAAACACAATGCTCTACAAACCTGGGGCAAGACTTAGATTGAGATATTTTTAACCACAGCCACCACATGAAGCAATTCATGACTCACTGATCCAGCCCCATTTGGGGCTCATATCCCATTTTAGCTGCCATGCACTGCTGATGGCTCGCTGGATTTGCTGTTTGACACTGCCCACCACAATCACCAGTACCAGCAGCCTGCCCGGGAGCTGGAGAGGAACAAGGCTCTATTCACACTCCCACGGTTATCGTTCAGTTCTTTGGTCAATATTTAAGTTTTGACCAGGTAGGTCCCTGCCCTGTAAAGTACACGCCGTGCCAGGAAAACACCACTCCTCAGAGAGGGACTGCACCCTGAGCATCCATCAGCAGCCACGCCACGGAGAAGCACAAGCCCTGTCTTGGGGCCAAAACATTGCCTGGGGAAACCAACCCAGTGCCACCAAGCCAAAGCACAGGGGAGTGAGAATCTCAGGAGTTACCCAAAAGGTAAAGCACTTGGGGCTCTTAAAAAACTGCATTACACTGAGAATTAAAAACAATCAGGATTGTGTCTATTTACTGTAAGCTTAAAGCAACGTGTATTAAAGAAGTTTATGCGAATCATCTAATGCACTCAGGCCTATTGTTAGAATTATTACCAAGCTAAAAAAAGATTAATTTCTCTAAATACACTAAATCCTCAGACACGATGAGGAGGCTGCTGTGGATGGAGCTTTACCAGGTCTTGCTTGCTAATGTCATCTTCACCTGTGGCTCTGCTGCCCAAAGATCTACCTTTGCCTTGCTCCTGATGACCCCACTGTTGTGGGGGATCCCAATCTGGGATCCCAATCCCCCCACAATCTGCCCCAAAACATCCAGGAAGCGAGCAGAAGCCAACAACTGCTAGACATGCTGCTGGTTATCAGCTCTGACCCCTGGTTCAGGAGTTCACCATCTTAATCTGACCCAGTGGAAACAAGCAATGCAGACAGCGGCCGCAGGGATGGACAGACAGACAGACAGACAAACTCCACCTAGCAAATACCCAGACACACTTCTCCCAAGACCTAGCGGGGTGGGAAGAGACAAGAGGCAGCTCAGCAGCCAGCCCAGCCTCTCTGGCACTGCCTGTGCCCCAGGGTGATTGCTGTGCCCAGTGCCAGCATGTGAGAGAGCCGCGGAGGTCCCCGAGACGCTCGCCTGGCACCGCTCGCCAGCAAACCCTCACACATCCCCAGCCAGGCATGTCCAGGCAACCAGAAACTTGGGAAGGGAGGAAAAATGGTTTCCATACCATAGTCTCCCTGGAGCAGACAAAACCAGCTCCTGCTACGAGGTTTAAAGGCGCTTGACTGGGGTCCAAGCCCGCAGCCAGGTGACGAATCCTTTGATGCAAATTCTTCCCAATGCTGTGGATGCGGGACGGGAGTGGGCAGCCCACCCATCGCCCATGGGGCAGTCATGCCATGCACCCTTGGCAAGAGGGATCCTTTGGGAGGCACCTCAGACTCAAGAATGCCACCATCCATCCCTGGGTCATGCTGCCACCTCTGCAGAGAGCAACCCAAAAACCACAGAGAGCCAAGATGCACAATGACCAACCAACCAACCAACGGGGGTCTGCAACACCAGCTTCAACAAGACAACACCTCTCCCTTGCTGCGATCAAGGGAGGACTCAGGAAACCAAGGGAGCCCCCAGTCTTGCCAAAGGCAGGAAGATATTAACTGGGGCATTCAACAGCGGTTTGGGGAATTCCCCCTTCTCCTCCCCACCAAAATCCAACCCCCGCCCATCCTGCGAGGTGCCCTCAGCATGAAACATCTCACCACCACAGTGTCCTCAGCATGAAATATCTTGCCATTGACCCTCTAAAAACGCTTTGTTGTCCATTGCTATGCAAAACTTCTTAATTCTACCACTAGCCCGAATGCCTTTAAATGCTTAAGATAAGTATCTGAGCTCATTTACATAATTGCAACATTATGAAATACTGTTCAGTCAAATCAGAACATTGCTGGTTAAAAAAAAAACCCTATGCTTTTTGCCAGTCGGTTACGTTAGGTTGGCTCTCGGTGCGCCGGAGCTCCCCAACGCCGTAATTACCGCGAGGATTAGAAACTTGTTACTCACGTAGTCATGAAAGGCTTTGGCTTCACTCGAATGTTCACAAGTGTCTCGCCTTTCGGGAGCTGCGCAGTACAGGTCCCAAAACACGCTGCACGGCAGGGAGAGACGGGAGAACAGCAGTTACTCATCAGGGATCGGGCACCCAGGTCAGCGCAGGTGAGCGGCTTTGCTGGGCTGGCACCTCAGCTGGATCCAGCTGTGCATCCCAGCTTTACACTACTGGGACCTAACTCAGGAGTGGGGATGCTGGGCGCTTAAAGGAGCAAAAGTAGCCTTCAAGAGGCACCACCTCGAAGGGAAAACCCCCGTGAGACTTCAGGGACTTCTCCCAGCCCCGCAGCCGCCCAGCCCTGCTCCCCTGGGCGCCCCAGCGGCACCGGCACAGCCCGGTGCCTGCGGCTGGCCCGGCAGCTCTCCAGCGGGAGCCCTGCCCGCCGCTCCCGCGGGGCCGGGGGTGGCTCCGCCGCGCCTCGACGCCCGCGGGGAGCGGGAGCCGGGGCGGTTCGGGGCTCGCCGCCGCTGCTGACTCACGCCACTACCGGGGCTGTACCCCGCGGGGCCCCGCGCCACCGGCGCGCACCCCCGCGCCCCCGGGGGGCTGCTCCCACCCGCGACGGGACACCCCCGCACTTACCACCACCAGGAGTGCAGGAAGCCGGGGGGCTCGCCCAGCGTGATGTTCTTCTCCCACCGGATCTGCGGGCAAGAGGAAGACGGCGGGGGGTGGGTTGGGAGGGGGGGGCGACGCGGGCGGGGGGTGGTCGCGGGTGGGCGTGGGCCCCCACGCGCGGCGACCCCCCGGCGCCGCCGCCGCCCCGCGCAAGATGGAGGGCGGGCGTGCGGCGGCGCACAAAGGGCGCGGGGGGCGGCGGGGCTCACCTCGGACAGGAAGGTCTGCGCAGACTTCTGGGCGCCGACGTGCAGCAGGTACTCGTAGACGTACAGCGCCAGCCTGCAACAGCCGAGCGCCGGGTCGGAGGAGGAAGAGGTGCCCCGCTCCCGCCCCGCACAAAGCCGCCCGCCGCCACCGCCGCCCCGCTCCCCCCGCTGCCGCCGCCGCTCTTACTTCTCCCGCGCCTGCCCGTCCGAGGGCACCGCCGAGCCCTTCCCTTTGGCGAACATGGTCCGCGCCGAGGAGGAGGGGGGCGGCCGCCGAGAGCCGCCGCTGCCGCCGGAGCCGCTGCGCCCGCCGCCGAGGGAACGCCGGGGGCTGTCAGAGCGCCGGCCGCCGCCGCGCCCCCATCGCCCCGCGCCCGCCGCCGCTCGCTGCGCCCAACGCGCCGCTGGCCGCGCACCCGAACGTGGCCGCGCCGGGCGCCGCCCCCGCCGCCGACGGGCGCCCGCTGCCGCCAATCACCGCCGGGCGGGGGCGGGGCCTCCCCGCGCCACGCCCCGCTCCGGAGGCGGCGGGCGGCCTCCCGCGGCGGGCAGGGAGGGCGGGCGGCGGCGGCGCGCGGTCCTAGAGCGCGCCCGGCTCGGCCCGCGGGCGGCGCCGCTTCCCCAGCGCCGTGCGGCGCGCGGGCCCTTTAAGGCGGCGGGCCGCGGCGCGCAGCGCGCGCTGATTGGCCGGCGCCGCGGAGACCTCGGAAGGGGGGACTTGAAACCGCCCGTCGGGGGGGCGCGGGGAGCGGCGGTGCGGCCGGGCGGGCGCTGCCGCTCCGCGGCGCCGGGCGGGACGGACCCGGCGGGAGGCAGGCACGGAGAGGAGGAAGGAGGGAGGGAGGCGGCCGGGGGCTGGGCACGCCGCCTGCTCCTCCGGACCGGCCCCGGCGGGTCCCGCCCGGCGCCGCGCACTCCGGCCCCGCGCTGCCGGCGGTCACCCCGGGGCCAGGCGCGCCCGGCTGCGCGGAGCCCTGAGCGGAGCCCGGGGCCAGCGTGTCCTGGCTGCCAGCTCCAGTCACGGGGCTCGTTCGCTTCGCTGCCCTTAAAAACACGCGGGGAAAAGCACCCCCCGCGGGCCGGGCGGGGGTCTGTGGGGACCCTTCCGCCTCTCTCCGGGGGCTCGGGCAGGGCCACGCCGTGTCCCAGCGCGCCTCCAGTTTAAAACTCAGGGCTTTGCCTCCCTGCCCCACCAACATCTGCTTCTGCAGAACCCAACTAACCACCAATGCTGGCCTCGGGTGGCGGCGCCCATGGGGACAGATGTTGGAGCGGCACAAAAATAAGAGCTTCAAACAGCTTCTTCCCCCTGCCCTGGCCTCACCTCTCCCTCCGAAGTGAGTGGCTGAACAAAACCCGGCGGCTGCGCGCCTGGCCGGGGCTGTGTGCTGAGTTACCCCCCGCTAGAACGGGGAGGCTGCGCTGAAAGCACGGGGGATGCCGGGTGCGAGCGGGGCCGTGCGCTCCGTGCTGGGGCTCGGAGGCTCCGGGCGGCGGCGGCGGCGGCGGGGGAGCTGCGGGGCGGGGGAGGGAGGGAGGGACTCCCGCGGCGGCGGCGGCAGCGCTGCGGCGCCCGTGGGAATGTTCACGGCCATCGGGACCTGCCCGAGCAGGGCCAAACTCGTTCACAGGGTAAATTGAGGTTTAAATTGAACTGGGGGGGGGGGAGGGAAAAAAAAGTCTTGCAATGCGGTAGGTCGAAAAGGATCAAAACTTGCAGGCGTCCAAGATCGTCTCAGAAGAAAAGGAAAATCCGGGGCTTCGCCCAAGTTTTGGGTTTTATGGTGCGGGCCGGGGTGGCGGTGGTGATGACAAGGCAGGCGTGAGGGGCTCTGCTCCACGCACGCCTCTGCAGCACAGACCAGAGGGACAGCCCAGACAAACCCCAGACTTTGTGTCTCCCGAGCCTCTGCATCCCTCTGCTCCTCTGCTGCTCTGATGGGTTCAAAAATAACTGGGAGTGTCCCTTGGGACTGAGGCTATGGGATAAATATGACCCTCCAGCAGCACGTGAGAAGTTCACTAAATATCCCTGGTTAAAAATAATACCATGATATCCTGTACCTCCTGCGTGGAGGTGGAAAGCACTAATGCCACTGGAATGATGGGCGCCGTGCCCTCGGCAGCAAAAGGGCCTCTCTGTGCCCAGAATATTGCCCTGCCCTGCTCCTGTTCATCGGGAGCTTCTTTTCTTGTAACTCTTAGGATTTTCTGGGATAGGTGAATAGGCAAAACCCAGCCACTTCCTCTCCCCAACACCTGGAGTAGTTTGGGACATGAAGCAAGCCTAGGGAACTGAGATGGGAGACAGGATCCCTTCCTCTCCAGGTGCCTTCAGCAGTCTGGTTCCCGGTCTCCAGACAGGAGTGGAGGATGTTTCTGAGATGCTCAGAGCAGACAGCAGGCCAAGAAGGGAGACAGGAAACCACCGCGGCTTTCCCTCCTCTCTTCCACACAGCCATAGTTCCCAGCTTTTTCTAGAGGAAACAGCCAAGAGCAGTTGATGAAAAACTTCCCAAAGTGGCACCAAAATAAATTATCAGTGTTGCCATCCCGGGGTGGCAGAGCCCGACCTGCCAGGTGCCAAATGCTTGCAAGGTGAGGGAACTCCCAGCCCGTGTGAATTCACCGGGCACCGGCCCTGCCTTCACATCTCCCCCGACCTGATGATTAGAGCAAATTATAAGCTGGTGCTTTGGACCAACTTAGCCAAAGATCAGAAGGGAGACTAATTTCATATCATCACCACCGCAGAACGCAATTAAGTGGCTCTGCAAAGTTTTAACACAAGTTGTGACAGGAAATTTAGGAAAAAATAAATTCCCCACACCCAAAGCCAGCAGCTTCATCTAGCCAAGCTGCAGGAGGATGTACCAAGGCTACCGAGCGCTCCCAAGATGTGGAGGGCCACCTTACTTTGGCCAGACATTCTCTTCGTCAGGAGTTTTTCTTGGGTTGCAGCAATTAAATCACCAGAAGTCATTAAAAACCCCAAACCATCACCCAGCTGGTTGTTTTAAACACCTGCCTGTGGATTTCTCCCAGCTGTCAGGGTGTCTCCCATGCTGGGGCTGTGTTGCATGGCATCCACCTGGTGGGCACCCAACAGATCCTGCTCCTCTGAGCCTGAAGGCAGGAGAAGGTGCCTGGTGCCGGGGGAAAAGGCAGCATCCCCTGGGCGCAGCAAAGGGAAGGCTCAAATTTACTGCACGCTGCCAGCGGCTCTGCTGCGACTGCTGTGGGATCCCCGTGGGCAGGCTCCCAGTGGGCAGGGATGTGCAGCAGGAAGGACAGGTTTGGGAGGGAGTAGCTGTGGGAAGAGTGGCCTCTCCACGTTGCATATTAATGCTCTTGTGCTTTAATTGCGGTGGGACCTCTCGAGCAGAGCCATTAGCATGCAATGCGGAGGAACATGTATTTTTGGGATGCCTGCCTGGCTCGCAGACTCTCAGCGGTGGGGAGGGGTAGGCTGTGGGATGCAGGGAGAGGTGTCTTGTCCTCCCCCCCAGAAGGGATACCGCTGGAGTCGCAGCTCCTTCCTCGAGCCCCTGAATCATCCCCGCTGCCATCTGCTGCACCCTCGCTCTTCCCCACAGATGTCCTTCTTCCTTCCCCAGAAGGAGATGAGAACTGAGGACGAGGTGCCAAACACGACTTCAAACAGCATCTAATAAAACACGGGATTAATTTCTTCTGACTGGTGCTCAATGGCTCTGATTAAGCAGAGCAGAATTTAATTAGCTTGTTTGGACTGCCTCGAAGCCCGTGCCAAAGGTGGGGGAGTCTCAGCACTTGGGTCTCCCCAGGCCCTGACCAAGAGCTCATGCAGGCCTTGAAGAGCAGAGCCCACTGCCTGCCCTGCCAGGATCCTCCTTCAGGATCCTCTGACCACCCTTTACCAGCCAGGATGGGTGCCCTTGGCTGTGCTTAATCCCAGTGACACCCATGGGGCAGGCACAGGGGCATGACAGGAGCAGGGTGGGGTTTGGTGGGGGACACAAATTGGTGGCCCCACCAAGAAGACACTGTTGTGTCTCATCCTCTGAACCCCGTGCCTCTTGGCACAAAGCAAACTTGCCCTGCCACCAAGACCTTGAATTTAAAGTAACCCTGTTCTCTCCCTGATTTACTACCAGTTGCTGGCTCCTCTCCTCTCCCTCCGCCTGTCTCCTTTAACCCATTTCATTATCTATGCTAGCTTAGGCTTGTCTATGTGGGAACATCATGGTGAAGTTATTGCAAAATAGATGGGCTGTGAATGTAAAGCGTGGCAGCTATTCCCCAGCAGCTCCCAGCGTGGCAGCTCCCATTCCTCACCCGCAATTCCTGCGCTAACCTCGGCTGCAGGCAGGCACTGCACAGGAGCCCAGGAGCACCCATGTGGGACACAGCTCCTGGGCTTTCCCCTGGGAAAGCTGGGAAACCATGCTGCATTCCCATAGCTGGGATTTGACTCTGTGGGTTCCTGTCATTGCAGAGGAGACAAACAGAGATATAGAAGGCACAAAGGGAGAAGGAGACAGAGATAAAGCTGAGGAGGACTGCCCTGTCTGAGGAGCACAGGCGACTTGCAAGCCCCAAACTCACGCTTGTGGTTTGACTCCTGAGGAATGGGGAAAAAGCAAACCCCAAAATGTCAGACCCTGGTTACCCTGACAAGGTGTCACCTCTGCTCACCTCCTGTCAGTGCCAGCTGCTCTGGGCGAGTCTGGTTCTCCTTGTTCCCACCTCCTTTGCCACCAGCCTGCATCTCCCTGCAAGGGACATTTTGCAATTAAATACCTCTCCCCACGCAAACCAGCATGCAGGAGCTGTGGTCCTGTAAGGTGACAGCCCCAGCCTGGCTCCCAGCAGTGCTGCTGACATTCCCACGTGGTGCTGTCTGTGTCTGACCCTGCTCCTTCCCTGTGGCTGAGCTCTGGTGGCTGCCATGTGGGGCCAAGCAGGGCACTGGCATGAAGTGAGGTCACATCTAAGTGCTGCCTGTCAGCCTCCTATGGCAATGGCATTGCAGGGACCCTCCCAGGGGATGCCAGCAGAGCTGTGTGTGTCTGCAGACCCGACAGACGATGGGATGGTGCCCATCTTGGATTTTTCTCAGCCGTCCCACAGGACAGCCTCCAAGCTGTGCCCAATGCCAGCCATTCTCAATGAAGGGTGGCAGCCTCTCCAGAGTAGCAGCAGTTTTCAGCTGCCTTGGGAGCCAGGCAGAAGCCCCACTGCCCCACCAAGTATCTGCAGTTACACAACAGTGGTTTCCTCACCCCCCTGCCCTGGGCAAGGAGGGGTTTAGGCAGGGAACAGGCACCCAGCCAGCAGTACAGGATCTAAATCCAGCTCTGCTGGGGCTGGTTTTGAGCCTCCTCTCTCTGCTGGGGCAGAGCCTTTGGGTCCTATCTCTCCTGTTCCTTCTCCAGGCTGAGTCCCTTATCTGTCACCTCTTCCATCTGTCTCCGCCTGATATGTGCCGCCAGCAGTGCCCCGAGCCAGCCACCCCCTCCAGCGCCCTGCAGCGGGGCCAGAGCCCCTCAGACAGAGGGTGACCTTGGGTTTTGCAGCAGACCTTCCCCTGCTGCCCCGTGGGTGCTCCCACAGCAGGGTGGAGCAGTGCCAGGTGCGTGCACAGAGCTGTAAATCTGCTGCCAGCGTGGTGACAGTTTGGGTACTTATTTTAGCAGCCTTATTTTAGGTAAAAAGCTGCTGCAGGGTGAACTGTGGTCCAACTGGCTCTGCTGCCCACGAGGGTTTCCTCCATTGCTCCTGGGAGTTTTGTGGGAGGAAGGAGGACCTCAGGGCTATAGGAAAGGCTTTCCAGTCAGCAGCCTGCCATTGGAGCCAATGTCCTCAGGGACACTCACCTCTGCAACATCCTCCAAGGTTTCAAACTCAGCTCTTGCTGCTTGGAAGGCTTGTTCTAGCTCTGCTCACACACCCAGCCATGCATGGCCACCTTGCTTCCCAGCAGGCAGTGAGGAGACCTGGCTGGTGCTCATCCATCCTCTGGTTGCAGAACACTGGGTGGAACAGACCCACCCCCAGGCCATAGACCACACTCCAAAGGGACCCCTTTCCTACCCCCACACGGCACTGAGCACCCCTTTTTCTAACTGAAATCCCCAATCCAACCCATTTTATCAAGCTCACGTTCTCCTGGCTTGCACCTTCACTTTGTCCTATGGAAATGCTGTGACTGGCTCTCCCCTCTGGGACCTTCAGGCAGGGAGCTACTTCCCCCCTCCCAGCTTTTACCTTTCACTGTTTTCAGCCTGGTGTCTTCCTTCTCCCTCTGAGCACTCACCGCTCATCCAGCCTGCACGACTTGCTGACCCAGCACTCCTGCCTGCTCCTCCATCCGTTTTGCCTCCACGCGTAATGCACTTTCATAATCTTCCCCAGGAAGGTCGTGCAGAGCAAGTCACTGCATCAGGGGCTGTGACCATGCAGGGTCCATCCCTGTGCACTGCCTGGGCTCCTGCACCTGGGTCTCCCTCAGCATCCACCCCACTGCTTGGGCCAGACACCTCCAGGGGTGTGTTTTTGGAAACCCCAAAATGCCTAGTTAGAGGGCTGCCTGCAGGAGAGGTGCTCCCATGTCGTGTCACTGGTCCTGGGGAGTTTTGCACTAAGCCAGGCTCAGTACTTAGGCTGCCCACAGCCTCCCCACATCCTGGCCCTGGGTGCTGCCAGATGAGTGGGGAGGGGGCAGGGGCTGGTGACTGCCTGCAACAACAGCCCAGATGTGAACCCCAGCCCAGATGGGAACTGCAGCCCAGCCCTGCCAATGCCACAGGCTGAGGGATGCTTTTTGCCAAGATCACCGCCCCAGTGCCTCCCTCTGCTCCCAAATTTCTGCTGGGGGCTTTGCAATGCCCACAGTGTGCCCATGGCCGCTGCCATCATCCCACCCACGGAGAAACGTGAGAGCCATTGCAGAGACTCTGCCAAAACCTTTCCTATTCTGATCAGCTCACCACAGGGCCTCGTTAGCTTAATGAATGAATTTCAAAGCTGGGCTTTCGGATGACATTTGGGCATACAGCTTTGGGTAAAAGACTTCTGGAGTGCCAGGCTAGAACACAGTCTCCATGTCTCCAAAAATCCTCATCTTCTGGTTTCTGAGTGAAATAATAACCAAACCAGGGGACTCTCATAAAGGAAATCAGCAAAGACAACTACTTTTATATGTGCGCTTAAGTATTTAGGTCAGTATTTTTAGAATAAATAGCCGTGGGTTGGTTCCTATCTTTTCACTTTCATTTTTCACACTTCAGCTTCATTTTCCTGAATCTGGTTATACTGAAGCAGCAATTGGGTTCTGCAAAGCACTCACACCTACCAGCACGCTGACCTCACTGCCTCCTGCTTCTCCATGGCTCCTCTGGCCTCTCCTTCTTCTCTGAGATATCACCCTGGGTAGGAGCTGGATCTGTCCCCCTCTGCTAGAAAGATTTCCCCACAAGCTGGCGAGGGAAAAAAGAGGAAATGGGCTGCAGTGGGATCAGCTCTGCAAGGGGGTGAGGCTCTTTGCTGGCCTGAACCAGAAAGGGATGCACGCGTGCACTGCCACGGCCCACCATGGATGTGTGTGGCTCCCTGCACGTCCCCAGTCCTGCTCCCAGTGCCACCCAGTCCCTTCCTGCTCCAAAGAGAGCCCAGGCCACGAGCTGGGCGTTGCACCCTGCAGCCTGCTATTAAAAGCAAACCATCTAGAAGAGTCCTTCGGAGTGAAAGCAGCTTTTAAAGGAAACATTGGCAGCCTCCTTTGGCTGCAACAGTGCCTGCTTTGCTAACGGCCTCCAAAATTAGAAGAGGCTCAGAAACTTAGGATGGATGTTACTGCAGCAGAGTGGGGAGGGGGTATGAGGGGGAGGCTCCAGCCTGCTCAGCCTCAGCTGTGCTTCCCCAGGAACCAGGATGCTGCTCCATAGCTCATGAATACAACCTTTTTATTTGTGGGGTAGAAGAAAAGATTGGCATGGGAAGGGAGCATGGGGCACAACGCCTGGCCAGCACGGAAATCCCGGGCACGCACGTGCTGCTGGAGGAAGCAGCGATCTCTGCTGTGCTAAACACGCTCGGCAGGAGCCACGGAGATGTGCCAAAGCCTCTTCATGACTTAGCTCCTAATAAACACGCTGCAGATGGGAAACGAGCCCTCGGCTTCACCCAGCGTGGGCGAGCGGCGAGCTCACCCCGGCCATGCCCCAGCCCTGCGAGCTGGGGGGCACAGGGCACATCCCTGCTGGCCCTGGGACTGGCTTGGGCTCCTGCCTGCCCTGCACGGTCCCTGGCACTGGCTCTGGGCTCTTGCCTGCCCTGCACGGCCCCTGGGAGAGCTTTTCCCCAAGCAAAGCCTTCCTCCTGCCCGGCTCAACGGCCGCTTCACCTCCAAGAGTTATTCACAGATAAACTCCATAAATTTGGGGGACAGCCATTTTATCACTCCTGGCAGCTCTGTGCACTGCCTGCCACAAGGTGAAGCCGCAGGAGCTGGGAAGGGATGGGAAAAGCAGCTCCTGGGAGAGCTGGAGCAGCGGGATGCCTGGCCAGGACCGGCTCTGCTCTGGGACAGCTGAGGCCACGCTGGCTGGATCCTGCCCCAGCTCCTGCTGCCCACCTGGGGTTTCTGAGCCTTTGTTAGACACAGGGAGGCTTGAGAGCAGCAAACCTCCTCCTCCTCCTCCTCCTCCTCCTCCCTGCCTTGCCTCCATGGATGATTTATTTCGACACGCGACTCCATCCTGTTTTGCTGCATCACTCCAGGCACTTTATTGCTTCTGGCCTGGGCTGGTGACATCCCTGCACCCATCCCTGACTTCCCGGGAGCAGAAAGGAGCCCTCAAACCCCTGCCCCGGGGCTTGTCAGGATATCAAAATGCTCCCGAGTTTTGGTGGTTAGCTGGCCTTTCCTGACCTCCCAGAGCAGCTTCCCTTCTCCTGGCCCCTTCCTTGAACTGTTGGTCCATCACTGCCTGGCAGCTTCTACCCAGCTTCTTTAGGGTGCCCATTGCTGGGAGGAAAGCCTGTGCTTGTCAGTTCACTGGGAATATTCTGCTGGAACCTCACCTGTAAAAATAAGCACATTTTTAAAATTTCCACCCTTAATTGTGCCCTGCATTTACAAAGGTGCAGTAGCTCTAAAGGCTCCGTGAGCCCCCAAAGTGACGTGGCCCTTATCCATAGTGGGTGAGTGGGCAGTGTGCTCTGGCAGATGGACACCACTGCCATCCTGACCGTACAGGCTGCATTCCTGCCTGGAACACTGCACCCCAGCCTGTTGCAGGACTGTCCTCCCACCAGGCACCGCTGCTGGCAGTTTGGATTTTGAACTTTAAATTTGACCAGGATATAGGTTGCTTTATTTTCCATGTTGCTGCCAGCCTGGTATTCCCTTTTCCCACGGGAAAACCAAAACTCCATGATGACTGCTGGAGATGCTAATGTGGAGGACGGGAGAGGGGCTTCCATCCAACACACTCCCTGCACCCCTCCAAAACTACCCCTTCATTTCACAGCCTCCCTAGAGTGCTGTGCATCCATTGAGAGAGGCTGGATTTGATGCCTAAAATTCCCTTTCTTCTAATAAGGCTCTTTTTTCCCTCTAAACCTGAGAGAGCAGGAAGAACCCCCTCCTCGTCTGGGCGAGATTTCCACACCTCAGTGGCGGTGGCGAGCGCTCTGCATGGCTCGCATTCAAATGAACCCGGCGCAGGCAGCGCTGCCGGGGGGCTGCCACCCATCCATCCCCACGCCCGCCGAGCCGCTCATGTTTTTGGGAAGGAGCGTTTGCCTGCCGTGGGCTCGGGGTTTCTGCCGCTGGCCGGAGCTGCGGTGTTGGGGTTTCCTGTTTACCCGCGCAGCTGTGCCGGCGGTTGGAGGGAGCTCGGCGTTGGCCAAAACATCCCCGGTGCCAAAACATCCCCAGTGCCAAAACATCGCCGGTGCCCCGAGCGGCTCCGGGGTGCAGAACCCCAACCAGCAAACAGCTTTTAATGTAGGCAGCAGCAGCAGCGATCCGCTGGTAGAGGCTGCATGCGCATAATTAATTAAATTGCATAATTAATAACACTGCATTATTCATAAAGGCCTGGGGGCCGTCCCCACCATCACCCGGGGGCGAGTGCCACCCTGCCCCGGCAGCTCGGGACGCGGAGGCGAAGCCCCGCGCTGGCGGCACCCGAAGCCCCGCGGCCGCGGGCACGCGTGGGGGCGATGCCCTTCCCCAGGGCAGCAGAAGGCTGGGCATGGGGGCCGTGTCCCGATCCCGGCTCCTCTCCCGATCCCGGTCCCGGTCCCGGTCCCGGTCCCGGTCCCGGTCCCGGTCCCGGTCCGGGTCCCTCCCCCCTCAGCCCGAGTCCCCCCCGGGGGCCGCGCGGCGCCGCGCGGGCGGGGCGGGGCGCGGAAGGGGCTTCTTGAAACCGTCGCGCGCTGATTGGCCGAGCCTCGCTCCGCCCCGCCCCCTCCTCCTCACAGCCCCCCTCCCTCCCTTACCTGCCGCCCTCTCTCCGCTCCGTGGGGGCCCGGGGGGTACCGGAGGGCGCCGTCCCCCCCGCGGTGCCCGCCCCCGCCCCCGGCCGCGGGGACAGGCGGGGACAGGCGGGGACAGGCGGGGACGGGCGGGGCGGGTCGCGGCTCCGGGCCGGGGCCGGGGCGGCCGCGGGAAGGGGGGGGGCGGGGGGGGGGGTGCCGCCGCTCGGAGCAACGGCGCCCCCTGGCGGCCTGCGGTGGCACCGGTACCGCCCGGACCCGCGGGCGTCCCGTGTCCGTGTGTCCCCCCGTGCCCGTGTGTCCCCCCGTGCCCGCGTGTCCCCGCGTCTCCCGTGTCCGTGTGTCCCCCCGTGCCCGTGTGTCCCCCCGTGTCCTGTGTCCGAGTGTCCCCCCGTGTCCCTGTGTCCCCCCGTGTCCTGTGTCCGAGTGTCACCCCGTGGCCTCCCATGTCCGTGTGTCCCCCCGTGTCCTGTGTCCAAGTGTCCTCCCATGTCCGTATGTCTCCCCGTGTCCTGTATTGTATGTCCCCTCGTGTCTGTGTCCCCCCATGTCCTGTATATCTATGTCCCTCCATGTCTGTGTGTTCCTCTGTGTCCGTATGTCCCCCCATGTCCTGTATCCATATGTCCTTCCATGTCCGAGTGTCCCCCCATGTCTTGTGTCTGTGTGCCCCGCCGTGTCCTGTGTCTGAGTGTCCCCGGGGGGTCCCTGTCCCTGTGTACCCACGGGATCCTTTGTCCCCGTGTCCAGGAATGTCCTGTGTCTCTGCCCCCAGTGTCCTGTCCCCCTGTGCCCCCGGGTGTCCTGTGTCTGTGTAACCCCTCCGGGTATCCAGGTGTTCATGGGCTGTCCTGGGATGGCCCTGTCCTCACTTACCCCTGGGTGCTCCTGTCCCCAGGGATTCCCTGGGACTCTGCCTGCTCTTGTGGACACCTGGAGCTATTCCTGTCCCCATGGACCCCCAGTTCCTGCCCACATGGGCCACCAGCACCTCCCAAACCTTCTCCAGAAAGTCCTGCTCCCCCCTGGGCTTTTCCTGCTGCCCTGCAAGCACCAGGGTGCCTCTGGTGCTCCCCATCCCACCAGAGCTGGACTCTGCCTGAGTGTCCCATGCCATGTGCTGTCCCGTTCAAACAAACCTCTCTGCTCTGAGCTTTGGTGTCTCAATTAAGCCCAAACTAAACCCTGAGCTTGGCTCAGCCCCTGGCACATAGCCTCCCTCATCCTCTCCCTGGCAGGGTGGGCAAGCCGGCCTTGAAATTAAGTAAATACCAATGGAGGAGTTGAAAAATAGGTTACCTTGTAATTGATTTTTTTTTTTTTTGCCTGCAGCTAAAGAAAAATTAGCCTCCCTGCTATCTTGTGCAGTGTGTTTGAGAATGTACTGGGGTGTGTAGTAGCTGAAGGGGTGGCATGACAGCTCCTTGGCCCAGCCTTTTCCACTGCCTCTCTTCTGAGATTGGCTTTTGTTTTTTGGTCCCTTTCCCCAGCAGTTAAGCTCCAGGCTCTGCCAGGGAAATCTAAAGCTCTGATAGCTTGGAGAAGCCAAGAACAGGGCTCCTGGCAGAGCGATGCAGCCCTGAGCCCGTGCCAGGAGCCGTGGGAGAGCCCTTCTCTGAGGGAGACCCAGGCTCGTGGGGTGCCACCTTATCACCCAGTCCTGTCACCCTCTGCCACTGCCCCTGTGCCAGCCAGAGCTGGGGAGCAGAGCCTGCCAGGATGAGAGGGTGGCACAGGGCAGGGCACCCCAGTGCTGTCCCTGAGCGCTTGGAGGGCTCATCCTCCCTGGTGTCCCTTGTACCCCCAGCCCAGGCTGTCCTGCCTGCTGGTGCAGAGCTCCTGATGCAGCAGGATGTGAGAGTTTGATTTATGAAGTGCATTAATATCACTTTTTCTCCTCTTTTCTGTAACGAGCCATTTGTGTGGCGGTGCCTGTGTGCTGTGCCCCCTCCTTCCCATCGGTGCCCACGTTTTGGGGGGCCTTTTCTAGGGAGAGGAGACCTTCAGCTCACCCACCCCTGCTACATGCTGGAGCCGTGGGATCCCTGCACATCTCCTCTCAGGGGCTGTGGGGGCAGATTGTCAGGGCTTGTGGATGATGACTGCACCCCACGGATGGGAGTGGGATCCCTGCAGTTTGGGACACATTGAAAGCCTCTCCAAGCCCCTGTTGTGGTCTCACCAACAGAAGACCAAGCCCCTGAAATCCTGTCCAAGCCCCTGTGGTCTCACCAACAGGAGACCAAGCCCCTGTTATCCTGTCCAAGCTCCTGTTGTGGTCTCTCCCAGCAGCACAGGAGAGCTGCTCAGGCTCCACTAACCCTGTCCCTAGTGTGGGTCCCACTCCTGCCCTCACAGGGTGCTGGGATTAGCTGCGGCTGCATCAGCAGCACCTCCAGCATCCCCTAAAAATCTGACAAAACCAACATTTCAACAAAGATCAACCTCATGCCACAGCCCCTTTCCCCCACTGCCGAGCCCCTGAGCACTCTATCCTCCCAACTACTCCAAGAAGCGATAAAAACCAATAGGTCACTTTTATTTTTTCCCCCCTCTCAGCAGTAATTAATGGTTCAATTAACACTCACGACATCCAATTTCCATTGCTTTGCCTGAGCAGCCTCCTCTTTACCGGGGCCTGGCTGTGAGCTCCCCACAAGCGGGGCTGGAAAGGGTGGGAATGGTGAGCCGGGAGCTGCCGGCTGGAGCCGCCCATCTGGCCCGCGTTTCTTCCGAAGCTGGAAACCTCTCCTCCTCCTCCTCCTCCTCCTCCCGAGCAGCAGCGGCATATCCAACACTATCCAACACGTTCCACAGCCTGCTCCGCTTTTGCTCGGGCTTGTTCAGCGCGGTGCGGCTCTCACAGCCCGGGCACAACCCGGGCGCCATCAGCGCTCACGGCCCGCGCGTTATTTGCCCCGAACGATTTTCCAGTGTTTTAACACCAATCCCCGAGAAATTTTAGCCGTCCCAAGGAGAATAGCTGCTTGTAACCGGTTGCTAATTACAAGTATGAATGTCAATTAATTCATTTAGCTAATTATCCACTCTGTGAGCATCACGCACCAAAGAACTGTAAAAGACGGGCATATGGTGATGGATCAGGAGGAGGGAGCTGGAGCCGGCCGGGGCGAAGGGATGCAGGCAGCCCGAGATCTCGGGAATTACAACATTATGCTAATTGGGCCTGGAAAACATCAGCCTCTCCTTGCAACTTTTGTTTGCAGGCTCGAGCGTGGGTCAAGCATCTGAAGTGTTTCTAATTGTGCTGTTCCCTCTGACTCTGGCGAGTGGGAAGAATCGATTTCACAAACCTTTTGATCCTAATCTCTGGCTGCAGAAACAAACAGTCCTAAGGAGGGAGGGAGAGATCCCTGAAGATCTTTCTGGCCAGGGGCCTGCGTGCTAAAGGTGGGGAGCTGTTCTGGAGGATGCCTGTGGTGATCTGGTTTGCAGGGCACCTGGGCTGCTGCAAGTGGGTAGAAAACCATCCTGGTGGGAAATGTCTTATTTGCTGTCCCAAAAGTGAATGCTTTAAAGGAAGTGTTGTTTTCTGAAATGACGGAATTTAATCGCATCTGGGTGTGCAAAGCCATCTGCAAGACATGGAAGGGCCTCTCCGTTCCTGCTCTTGGAATGAAGAATGCAGATTTTATCCAAGTAGCTGAGCAGCGAATGGGGTTAAAGTCCCCAGGCAACAATCTTCTTCTAGAGAGACTCTCCATCACCATAATCGGATCAATCACCTGGTGCAATGCAGAGCTTTCTCCATCCCCCAAAGGCTCCAAACCCCCTCAGGGGGTCATCACCCTGAGCTGGGCCCCATCTCCACCCCTGCCCAGCCCAGCCCTTGCAGAGGTATCCTGGTGTCCCACCTCCCCTCTGCCTGGGGAGCATTTTGATGAACATTTTGCACAACCAGCCTAAAATTTAGGCGGCTGAGGCAGGGGCTTTTGCCCTGTTTCAGTGCTTTTTTATTCTTATTTACCAAAAAGAGAGCGGGGCTTTATTTCCCGTTGAAATTGCTTAATTATTTCTCTGCTGGCTTTCCAGTGGCAATACTTGTGCTGCCGGTTCCTGCCAAGAGCTTTGATCAAACTCTTGTAGGCTGATAACCAAGAGTCATTTGTGAGAGTGTGTAAATCAAATACAAACAGAACAACACCTCCACTGAACCCAACAGTCATCAATGTGGTGACACGGCAATTTGCATTTTGTTTCCTTGTTAAAAAAAAAAAAAAAGAAAAAAAAAAAAGGAAAAAAGGGGTTTGTGGCCCTGTCAGAGGTACTTCAAAGGCAGCAGGGCCAGGGAGCAGCTGTGTGGATTGGATTGGTTTTGGAGAAGTTTGTCGAGGTTTTTCCGGACAGTGAGCTTGGTGTCGGCACCTGCGGCTCACACTGACATTTTCAGGTAAGTCTAACCGAGTGCCCCTGGCTGGGGAGATGGGGGCAGAAGAGGATGATGAGAGGGCTGGGGAGGGGATGCCACCCCAGGAGCTGCTCCCTGGGGAGGGATGAAGGCGAGCATCATCCCCCCCGCTCCGCAGAGCTGCTGGCAGCGCGCCGGTGCCTCCCGCCGCTCCCGCAGCCAGCCCGACACATTCCCGGCTGCATCCAGAGCCAAGCTCCCGAGCGCCGGCCATTTTCCAGGCGGGCTGGGATCTGCCAAGCGCTACCTTAAGAAAAGTTGTGCCTGGCCATATTTGAGGAAGCGGGAGGGGGTGTGCGCTGGCCCCGGCCCAGGGCTCCGCGCCAGCCCGGCCTCGACGCCCGCGCCCGCAGGTGTCCGGACGCTTCTCCTCCGAGCCAGCCGTCGCCTCGACACCTCCCGCAAATGCTCAGCTTCTTCTGGCTGAGGTGAGGGCTGCGGAGAGCTGGGCACCGTGGGGATCAGGGGGGGAACGCCGCGAATGGGTGAGCGGAGCTGCTGGAGAGAGTTCTTCCATTCCCGGCTTGTCCTGGCATGCATCGGCGCCGGGCGGCTCTTCCGGGGGAAGGATATGGGGTGAAAGCCCCTTGTGACCCCCTGCTCACGCGGGTGATGCTTTCCTGCCTTTGGGGCTGGCAGCGAGCCGTGCTGCCGCTCCGTCGTGGTGGGCACTGGCGGCTTGTCCATGGGGACGTGGCATCCTCGGGCTGCAGCGGGGACAGCGGGCGAGAGCTGGGGACACCAAACCCCGCCCAGGGTGTGAACGGAGGAGTGCTGGGGGCTTTGGCTTGAATCAGCTTCTTTTCACTTAAAAGTACGGGCAGATATTTGGGAATCATGGGCACGGGGCTGCTGGGAATGGTGGCGGCATGGGGAGGGCAGAGGGTTGTGCTGGGGCTGGTGGGTGGCACGATGCCGTGGTGGTCTCCACCCCAGTAGCCTCAAATGAGGTGGTCTTGGCCACGGTGGGGACCACCACATCCCCATGGTGTTCACCTGGGTGTTTCCTACTCCAGTGGTCTCCGCCGTGGTGACCCCCATTGTGGAGACCACCCAGTAAAGACCACCAGGGTGTGGATCTTTGCACCAGCTTGGTCTCCACTGTGGTGGTTTCCAGCTGTGGTGCTCTGAACGTGGTCGTGTTGATGTTATGGCAGTCTCCTCCCTGGGAACGCCGTGGGTGGCAGGGCAAAGCTGCCTGGGCTGGGCGGGGCTCTTGGGTGTCCCCATGCGTGTGAATTTTGGCCCTGGAGGTGTTTGCAGGTGCTCTGGGGTGGCATATGGCTCTGTTCTCCCCCTGCACTGGAGCCAGACCTTTGTCCCTTTGTCCCGTGGGACACTCCCTGGGGGACTTCGCCCCTGCGCCGGCAAACCAGCGCCAGCCTTCCTGGGAGCCTCATGGGAGCTGCAAAGAGCACTCGGGCAGGGGTATGGATGGGGCTGTGGGCATGGCTGGGGCTGGGGGGGCTTCACCCTGTGCTGGGGAGGGCTGTGAGGGTGCTGGAGGTGTCCCCGCTGTGCCCACACTGAGCGGTGCTTTCCCATGGGTGATGGCTGGAAAACCATCAGCCCCTGGTAAGAGGAGTCATCCTGTGTCCCACTCTTGCCTTTGACCCTTGGCCTGCACTTTCCTGGCCCCGTGCCTTGCTTTGCTCCACGTACTCTAAGGAAACACGATGTGTGGTCCCAAAAATACCCATTGCAGTGTGTCCTGGCCTTTCTTCTGGGCTGGCCACCCTCCTGAGATCCACTGCAGGGAGCTGCTGTGTTTCCTCACCGTGCTGTGACCTGGCCTTTCAGTCCCTCTTGTCCCATCCTGAGCAGCAGCTCTCATGCTAGGGACCCTGCTGGAGTGATGGGGCTGGGCTGTGCTGGGCATCTCCAATGCTGCTGGCTGGCACCAGGGCTTTGTCACTGCTGGCAGGCCGGGTCTCGGGGGATGGACAGCCCTCACTGCCCTGTGAAGATGGCAGAATTTCCCAAAGTAGGTCAGGGTAATTTTTTAACGCGTGCAGATTTGCTTGTTACCATGGATATTGCTCAATTATACACCAATAATCCGCCATGAGAACTTCATTGTCGCCGCTTTCTTCCCCACCATCTCCCCCCTTTTTTTTCTTTAAATACTTCCAGGGAGGAGGTTACACCAAGGGGCTGGAGTGGGTATAGAAGACAGAGCCAGGTGAGGGAAAATGGAAATTAGGTATTTGAGAGGTGGCAGTGAGATGGTGGGAGAGGTCTGAGGGCAGCTGGGGGTGGCCCTGCTCAGCCCAGACCCCTCCCAAAGCCCAGCACTTGGGACCCCCACCCCAGTTTCACCCTTGTCTCTCCCTCTCATCCACTGTTTTGGGGGTGTCTGAAGCAAACCCTGCTGTCAGTGGGCTCAAGGATTTGGGGGAACAGCTGTTCTCCTGCATCTCTGCCCAGCACCATCCCAGGGAGCTGTGGCACTCAGGAGTGTTTGCAATAGGGGTTCATGCACACTGGTTCTCTCCTGGTTATTTCTGAAGAGGCCAGCACTGAATTTCACAGCAGAAACATTCCCTGGAGCTTGTGGGTATTTTGGTGCTGTGGGACACCCCTCTGCCAGGGTATAGGAGAGCTGTGGGGTGCCGTGGGGTCCCTCTCCCCAGTATTTGCAGGGTTGTTGGTGTGTTTGTTTTCCTCTCTGTATCTTCCCTGGTTTGCTCTGTGGGCTCCTTACGCCTTCAGCAGCACAGGAAGTGAGCGTGGCAGGAGGCAAGAAAAATATTCTGCTGGAAGGGATTTTTTTTTTCCTAATGCAAACTTGTTCTTTTTTTTTTTTTTGGGTAGAAGTGGGTCACTCGAGGGGTGACAGAGTAAGAGCATCATTGCCTGGGTACTGCATCCCGTTGCCATGGTGACCTGAGGGCTGCATCAGTCAACAGCTTTAAAAATGTGACAGTTGAGTGAGGCTGAAGATTTTAATGAGGACAGACACTTGCTGGCTTGGTTTCCATAACAAATACTCCACAAATACCCACCAGCTGGATGGCTCTGTGTCTCGGGGCACTCCCCTTACCCGGGCTGGGAGCGTGGGCTGGGGCTGCCTGGGAAGCAGCAGGGGGATGATGCAAAGCAGACAGCTCTGGCTGTTTTTCCCCCTCCTGCTAACGCAATCCAGGGACAAGGTGACACCATTGCCGAGCCAGCAGCAGGTTTGGGTTTCCAAGGAACGTCCCTCTGGAGCTGTTGGCTGGGGCTGTGGGGTGTAACAGGAGCACCCCCAGCCACCGGCACTGCCTTGTGCCTGCACTGGGCAGCAAACCCATCCTGTTAAACAGGACAGTAACCCTTGCAGTGGGCTCCTGCAAGGGCAGGTGAGCCATCAGGAAGCTCCCAAACCTCAATAACAAGCCTGGAGAGGTCATGGGGCTAGGGAAAAGGTCGTGGGGCTGGGGAAAGCAAAACCTAGTGCTGCTGGGGCAGGGGTGGGAGGCTGCAAGGGGCTCCAGTTTGTGTCTTGTTTTGTACTGACCACATTGAGTGCACTCTGTGGGATGCCCCAGCTCCTGATGGTGCAGGAGGCAAATCTACACCTTCCACTTTTTTAACCCCGTGCCAAAATCAGTTAATTCCATACATTGGGAAAAGAGCTGCTACCTCCAGCAGCCTGGTTTTAGCTGCATGGGAGAGGGATGTGTGCTGGGAAGCTGGGGGTATGCCAAGGGCCTGGCACTGTTGCATTTAAAAGCAAACTGTAAATATGAAGCCTCTTCCACTATTTTTTTTTTTTTTTTTTTGCTGCAGCTCCCACACTGCCTTTCCTTGCAATGCCACCACGATGTCCAGCTTGGACACAGTCACCCTGCACATGGCCCGGCAGCCTGCAGGCACCCAAGGACACACGATGCCCTTGTGGAATGCCAGGGCTTGGCAGGCAGAGGGACTGGAGCAGGGCACAGCAGCATTGCTGGAGGCGAGTGCTTCCCATTTGCTGCCCCCAGTACCACCCATGGCAGCCTCAGCCCTGCCTGCTGCCAAAAATACTCTCTGGCTGTCTTGTGACTGCAGCAGTGTCCCTGCTCCGGCCAGGGGAGCTTCAAGGCACAGCCCTGTGTCACATGTAGCAACACTGACACAGCATCACTGGCTGAGGGGCTGGCCACAGCCCTGCAACGTGTGCTCGGTCCAGCTCCCTGAAATAGCTGGGACTCTTTCATCTGGGCTGGTGAGCGTGGGAGCTGACCCCCATGGAATGGCAGGCACCTGCCCCAGGTCTGCCCTTCTCCCTGTCAGCTCTGACAGCCCCCTGATAGGCGCTGGTGAGGGGTCAGTGGTGTGGGAGGGATGTCAGTGTGGGACTTGGGGACAGGCTGTGACAACCCGCCACACACTCTGCTGGGACACAGCCACCCCTGTCTCTACCGCTCCTGCCGTAACCAGAGCCACTCTGCTCCTTTCCAGGTGTCTCTTAAAAATGGTCAAGGGGAATATTATAGTCCCTGAAGACATCTTGAGCTTCTGTTGCAATGGCCTCCAGGTACCCTTCGTGCCGTGCAACTAACCCGTGGCTCCCGTTGTGCCACCAGCTACTAACCCAGGCCGTGCCAGGGGGATGCCAGGCCTGGCTGCACCCTCTCCCAACACATTCCCACAGCCAGCAGCTTCTTCCCTAAGACTCAGAGCTGTCAAACGCCGGGAGAATGACCGGCGGGATGGCGGGCCAGGCTGTCTGCTCACGCTGCAGCAGGCGGCTTTGGAGCTCTTTGCATTGCTGGCTCGTCCCCCAGAGCCTGCTGGCTTCCCAAAATAGCTCTGTGCTACTCGTGGAGGCGCTTCTGCCTGCTGGGAAGCAGCCCGGGAGGTTCACACAGGGGTGTGGAGGCTTCTGGAGGGGCTCTGGTGGCCGGAGTGGGTCTCACTGTGGGATGGGGGGATCCCACCTTTGCCATGGGCTCGCTGTGTCCCTGCCCAGGCGAGGTTTGTGCCGTTCCCGTTCCCGGGATGTCGTGTACCAGTAGCTATGGAAACAGAGGTTAGACCCGCTGGAGGAAAATGCTATTCTGAGAAGCAGCGAGCTCAGGGTAGTCGGGAAAGCTTAATTTTCAGCATGAACCCGTCTTTAAAGAATCCGGGAGAAGCAAAGGGCAGGAAAGTCCTGCTGCAGCGGGACTCCTGCAACAAGTGCTGGGAGCAGGAGCTGCAGCGGGAGCAGAAAGCGGAAGGAAGGGCTCTGACGAAGGCCAGACAGCTCCTCGTGTCTGCTCAGTTACTCACCAGGCTAACTGAGTTCATCCCTTGTGTAACACGACTCGCTTGACATCTCTCATCAGCTGTTTTCCCTGCCAGCACCACCTCAGCCTCCTCTCTCTGCCACCCTGCTTCCCAAGGGGTGCCAGGGGAGCTGCTCTGTGCCCTGCAAATGGACAAGCCAGCAAGGAACACATTTCACTGCCCAAACAGCCCCGAACTGAGCTGCTCCTCCTCTGCTGCTTGTACCACATAGTGCTTCCTTTGGTGAAAGGGGGGTGTTGGTGGAAGGTGTGGAGCACTGTCCTGCCCCAGGAGAGCAAACCCACCCTAAAAATTAAGCTGTCAATGAGAAAAATTCCTTCTCAGAAGAGTGATTAACTTTGGGAGGGAGCAGTGGGGTTGGGTGATAAATGGCCTGAAAATCTGAACTAATATGGAGCTTTTTTTAGAGGGATCTTTTCCCTTTCAGCGGCAGGCACCTTGTCTTTGGCAAGGGCTGGGTGGGTTCGGTGGTGTCCAGGGCTGGGGTTCTCCCATCTCTGTGTGGGGAGTGTCATCACAGGTCACTGTTCCCATTGGGGTAAAACGGAGCTTTTGTGCCCCACAGGGCTCGACCTCTGCACCCCGTGCCCGGGAGCCAGGGGAGCAGGAGGAGGCGCCGGGGGCCATGGCGAGCCCCCCGGCTGCCCACAACCCCACCGAGGTGCAGATGAGCCAGCTGGTGCTGCCCTGCCACACCAACCACCGTGGGGAGCTCAGCACCGGCCAGCTGCTCAAATGGATCGACACGGCCGCCTGCCTCTCTGGTAAGCCATCCTCTACCCATGGTAAGCCATCCTCTCCTTCTGTAAGCCATCCTCTCCCTCCAGTAAGCCATCCTCTCCTCTGGTAAGCCATCTTCTCCTCTCCTCTGGTAAGCCATTCTTTCCTTCTGTAAGCCATCCTCTCCTCTGGTAAGCCATCCTCTCCCTCCAGTAAGCCATCCTCTCCCTTTGATAAGCCATCCTCTCCTCTGGTAAGCCATCTTCTCTTCTGGTAAGCCATCCTCTCCCTCCTGTAAGCCATCCTCTCCTCTGGTAAGCCATCCTCTCCTCTGGTGAGCCATCCTGTCCCTCTGGAGCCCTTGTCCTGCTGGCTGCCAGGGAAGGCAGCAGGCAGGATGCACAGGAGCAGCTCATGGGCAGCATCCCTGGCACTGTGTGTGCTCGGAGTGACGCCAGCTGGGGACCCACGTCATGGCATTTTGCTGAGTAATTAGAGAGCAAAGAGGAGCAGGACAAGGAGGGGAGGAGACGTGCACTGCAGCATGCATGCTGGCTTGGGGACAGATCAAAATCCTTCCTCTATAGTGCTGCCCTTTTCCTTGCCTGCTGTGCAGGGCATGGGGAGAGCAGGCTGGTGGCACCCCAGCTGCAGCCAGAGTGGGCTGAGCTCCTCCACTCAGCAGGAAGCTATGGAGCTCACCAGCTTAGCCAAGCATGGGGAAGTTATGACAGGGGAACGGGTACAATTCTGTATTTGGATGGGGTTCCCAGAGCAGTTTTGCAGTCTGAGGTTCCTGGAGTCCCTAGGAAAGCCGTGCTGGCAGAGCGGCTTTGAAATATTTGCTGTGTACAGGGAGATGGAATCAGCTGCTGGTGCATCTCCACAGCTGCAAGCTCATGGAAGGAAGGCAAACACCAGCACACCCTCCAATCCTTCAAATGTCTGTAAACCCACGCTGCTGTGGGTGGAGAAACCCCAAACCCCACTCTGGTCTGGGATTCAATGGGCTTCAGCAGGGAAAGGGACGCTGGCTGGGTGTCACTGGTGTCACCAGCCTGGGACTGTGACTGTGTTCACAGGGGTCTTAGGATGAGGGAAGAGACAAGAATCTGACTCCATGTTTCAGAAGGCTTGATTTATTATTTTATGACATATATTATATTAAAACTATACTATAAGAATAGAAGAAAGGATTTCATCAGAAGGCTAGCTAAGAATAGAAAAAAAAAGAATGATAACAAAAGCATGTGTCTCAGACAGAGTCCGAGCCAGCTGACTGTGATTTGCCATTAATTAGAAACAACCACATGAGACCAATCACAGATGCACCTGTTGCATTCCACAGCAGCAGATAATCAATGTTTACATTTTGTTCCTGAGGCCTCTCAGCTTCTCGGGAGGAAAAATCCTAAGGAAAGGATTTTTCATAAAGGATGTCTGTGACATGGGGCAGAGGATCCTCGTGCCCCTCGCAGCCCCAGCACGCTGCTGCAGGTTGCTGATGCAGTTTGTTTTTCCTTTCCAGCCGAGAGACACGCCGGCTGCCCGTGCGTCACGGCTTCCATGGACGATATCTATTTTGAGCACACCATTAGGTAAATACCCAGGCAAACGTGGGGATTTTCCCTTCTGCCCGCTGCAACGTGGGCAGGGGCTGGAGCTGGAGCAGCGTGCCCGGGAGAGGAGGAGGAGGAGGAGGAGGTGCAGGGGCAGTGCCAGGCTGGCAGGGCAGCCAGGGACTGAGGCTGCAGCGCTGCTGTCTGCTCTGATTTATCCGCCGTCTGCTCGCCTGGGGAGCTCCTGCTGCGCTGGCTTCCCGGTATTTCCCCCAGCGCCAGCTCCTCCCTGGCTTTGTTCAGGAAGCAGCTCTGATTTAGTGCTCTGGAAAGCTGGAATCTTGCAGGCCGTGCCTCTGGAGCAGCCGTGTGTGTGGCAGAGGCACAGAGGGGCTCACCCACCCAGCGGGTGCTCCTGGCTTTGTGGGATGCGTCAGGCTGGGCAGTGCCTGCTCAAAATTCCGTCCCAAGCTGGTCCTGGCATCCCCTGGGTGCTGCCCCACAGAGCTGCCCCCTGTGATTCATGCAGCCCTTGGGATGTGGTGTTTCAGGGGACAATGTTTCTCCTGAGCTGAGGGGGACAAAAACCCTCCCAGGGTTCTGCCCTCATCCTCCACAGGCTCCCAGTACTGAGAGCATTCCCACCCAGCATTCCCAAAGCAGTGTCCTCTTTTTGTACCCCCAGTAAGCCCAGGTACTGCCACCCACCTTTACTGGTCTCTCAGAGCCCCCACACCCCCTGTGCCTGTCTGAACCACCTGGGTACCATTCCAGGGGGCTCCCTGGGGGTATGGCATGCAATATAGGATCTATGCAATATAGAATCCATGCTGCCCAGCAGTTCCTGCCTTGCCATATGGGATCCATGCAGTGCAGGATCCATGCTGCCCAACCACTCCATGCTGCCCAGCCATTCCCTGCTGTGCAGGCACCAGTGTGGGTACCCAGGGCTGGCACTGGGGTCCCTGGCTGTCAGCTGATTTGTTTGGCACTGAGAGGTGTGACTCAGTCTTGGGTTTTACTGTCTTTCCCAGGAAATGCTGAACTCACGCTTTTGCCCTCCCACATGAGGTGCCCGTTGCCCTGAGGATCAGCTCCATGAGAAATCCACACCGTGGGGATGTGGTGCAGCCACGGTGCCACCTCCTGCTGGCAGAGGTGGCACCACTGGGGTTGCTACCCTGCTTCCTGGGGCACTTTTTCCCCATGGGTTTCAGGAGCAGGGAAGAACAGCCCCAAGCCCACTCCACAGCATTACATCAAGCCTTGCAAAGCATTTGTCCCTCCTCAGGGGTGAGCTGGGCACTGCTCCAAGGGGGCAGGGAATTTGTGCTGCTCCTGGCTCAGATCCCACTTGCTGTGGTCCTGCTCAAGGCTCCGAGCAAGGGGCCTGGCAGGGATTTCCTGCAGAGCTGTTGGAAGGTGGAGGAGTTTTGTGTCAGATCTCCTTCCTGGCTGTTTGTGCCTTCTGCTGCCCTTGTGCTGTGGGGGAGAGGCAGGGAGGAGACCCCAAATTATCACTGGCTTAAAACTCACTGGCTGGGCAGCAGATGGTCCCCATCCCTGTGCCCTGCTGTGTGGAAGTGCAGCCTCTGGGGAGCATCACACATACCCTTGAGTGGGGCTTTGTGTGACATTTATGGCACTGTTTGATAAGCACAGAGAAGATAAAGTCCTTTTGGAGCTATATATAGACATGTGGGGCTGCCAGCCTGCCTGCCTGGCCCCTTTCCCTTGCATGCCCCTTGCCACAAACCCAATCCAGAGCATCCATCTGGCTGCTTCCATGGCCTCTAACCCTGTCCCCACGTTTGCTGTCTCTCTTTGCCCCAGCCAGCCGTCTGCCAGCCCTGCTGGGCAGCGGGACGGGAGGAGCGCGCTCGGGTACGGACGTGTTTGGCCCTAGAGCAGCCAGCCTAGCACAGTGCTGCCGTGAGTTGGGAGCCCTAACCCCACTGACCTGGCATGGCATGTCAACAGGGGCTGCTCACCTAACCCTGCTAACCTTCTGGCATGTCAGGGTCCATGCAGGGGGACAGCCAGAGGCACCAGCTCCTGCCACTCCTGCTCCAGCCAGAGCCAACGTGCAGAGTGTGACATTTACAGAGCTCACTTGCAGCCTGAAGGCATGTGTGAGGGCACAGGGTTTGGAGAAGTGGTGGTTACAGGGTTTATTTTTCCACTGAGCTTCCTAGCACTGGCCTCTTTTGGGGAATGAGGAATATTCCTGATTTAAACATGTTATTTGGTGCAGACTGCTGTCAGCGTCACTAAAAAGTTTAATTTGCTCATTCCATGGGTGCCAGTCTGGAGTGGCTCAGGCTGCAGGGTCTGTGTGTGTACTCTGAAGCCTGCTGAAGGCACAGAGGAGAGCAGCAGATGTTCCATTTAAGAGATGGTGCAAAATGCCCCTGGCTGGGCCCTGCCTCCTGCCACCTCCCATTATCCCAAGGTATCCATTGCTGTGGGGAGGCCCCATGGCTGGTCCTGTGTGCAGGACAGTGGATGTGAGGCAGGAGGAGCCGTTTGCTCTGGCAGGAATGTGCAATCCCACATGGGCAGGGGTGCCAAGCAAGCCTCGGGCACCTCTGCTCCCCTCGGGTGTCTTGGCAGCACCCAGACCTGGGGTCCCACTTGCACACAGCAGCTCAGGGCTGACATCTCACTGCTCTCATGTTCAGAGGTGGCTGTCCCCGTGTCCTGCTGGCCATCTGGCATGTCCCACAGTCCCAGGGAGCCTCACCACAGCGGGCAGTGAGCTGGAATGCCGTGGCACCTCAGAGGGAGCTGCTTGGTTGCTGTTGTCCCCCAGTAACCCCAGACCCTTTCTCCTCTTCCTGTTTTTCAGCGTCGGGCAAGTTGTCAACATCAAAGCCAAAGTGAACCGAGCCTTTAACTCCAGCATGGAGGTTGGTGTGTGCCCCTGCCCCTGTCCCCCTTGCTGTGTGCCCGTGGCCAAATCCCCAAATCCTCCCACAATTCCCAGATCTAATCCCATTGTTCATCGTTTTTGCTGGCTCTGGCCAGGGGTGCATGGTGGGATGTGGGTTCCTGGTGAGCAGAGCCAGCTCTCAGGGGTGCTGTGTCCTGTTCCAGGTGGGCATCCAGGTGAGCTATGAAGACCTGTGCAGCGGGAAGCACTGCAGCATCTGCAAGGCGTACGCCACCTTCGTGGCACAGGGCCCCTTGGGCAGCAAGGTGAGCAGTGGCTGGTGGTGGGGGGACTCTGTAGCCTGCCTCAAACAGAGGCAGTAAGGAAATGGCCTTTGTTTGAGGTTGGGCTGGGCTCAGCTTTCCATCAGGGCAGCTGCTGTTCCTTCATGGGTCAGTGATGCCCTGTCCCGTGCTTGGGGGGTGCTCAGTGGGTGGCTCTGGGCCTTGCTCTGGGCGTGGAGGGCACCTGCTCGCTGCTGCTCGTCCCCCAGCAGGGCTGCACCCTGCCCCATCCCTCTGCAGGTGAGGCTGGAGCCGCTGATCCCACAGACAGAGGAGGAGAAGATCGAGTACAGCATCGCCGCCGAGCGCCGCCGCATGCGCCTGGTGCACAAGGACACCCTCAAGGACCTGCTCACCAGCAGCCCCCAGGAAACTGGTACTGTGCCCTGTTTGCTTCCAAAATAGCCCTGATGCCCACTGGTGACATCCCACTTGCTCAGCAGTGTGCTGGGGTGATCACCACGTGGAGGTTTGGGAATACCCTGGCCACAGTGGGATCAGCCCCACCGTCCCAGACTGCCAGCCCTGGAGGTTTTGGGGTGCTGATGCAGTGGGAGGGCAGCTGTGGGGAGAGGGACAAGTATCGCTATAGGATATGAAACAACACAACGTGGACTCGCTGCTCTTTCCAAGGAAAAAAAGGGACTTTTTATTTTCTGACTCCAATATTTACAGATTTCCAAAAGTGACAGTGGATTGGAGGGTGAAAGTGCCACTTCTCCAATGACACTGGACAAACCAGCAGTCCATCAAATTTCTCCTACCCCATAAAAGAATGCAAAAACAATAAGTTATTTACATAAAGCGTGTGAGAAGGTTCGTTACAAGAATGTAAACATCAGAAGGCTTAGAAAAACTTAAAAAAATCAGGGAGACAGACAAGGGCTGTTGGGGTGCTGGGAGAGGGGTCCCAGTGGCTGTACATCACACTGAACCCTGCCTTTCCCCGTGGCAGAGCTGGAGACGCGGGACGGCAGCGGGGCGGTGCCGGCGGAGAGGACGCGCGTGGAGAGCGTGGAGCTGGTGCTGCCTCCCCACGCCAACCACCAGGGCAACACCTTCGGGGGGCAGATCATGGCCTGGATGGAGAACGTGGCCACCATCGCAGCCAGGTGACATGACAAGGGGGCCAGGGGGACCCAAATTAGATGTTTGCTGCAGCGAAGTGCAACCATTAGCCCAGATGGAGCCAGGACAGGGAGGGGACGCTGGCGGCTGGGTCTGGGCACAGGTGGACTGTAGGGATGGTGCCCAGCATGTCACCCTTGGGTGACACTGCACAGGGAGTCCCACAGGTGTGTGGTGCTGAGGGACCCCAGGGAAAGGTTCATGCTCATTGCAGTTCACACTCATTGCAATTGGCTCATTGTTCCTTCTCATGCCTGGCTTTGGGATCCAGGAGTGACATTTTTTGGGGTCTCCTTATCTCTGGCTGGGTTGGGGAGTGTGCCATGGCATGGGGCCATGGCCAGGGGGGTGACACCTGTCCCCACAGCCGCCTGTGCCATGCCCACCCCACGCTGAGGGCCATCGAGATGTTCCACTTTCGGGGCCCGTCGCAAGTTGGGGACCGCCTGGTGCTCAAAGCCATCGTCAACAACGCCTTCAAGAACAGGTGGGTACCAGTGGTGGGGGTGCCCTTCCTGCCCTCCCCACAGCCCTCTGCTCCCTCATCCCTCTGCTCCCTCATCCCCATTTCTTTCTGGCAGCATGGAGGTGGGGGTGTGCGCCGAGGCCTACGGGCAGGAGATGTCTGTGAGCCGCAGGCACATCAACAGCGCCTTCATGACCTTCGTGGTGCTGGACCAGCAGGGCCAGCCCCGCACGCTGCCCATGGTGGCACCCGAGCCGGGGGTAAGCACCATCCCCAGCCTGGCGGCACGGGGAGAATCCCACTCAGCCCCCAAGGGCTCTTGGATTCGCGGCAAAACAAATGGAGTTTTGTGGTGGTGGGAATGAAATTGCTCAATAGCAAGTGGATTGAGTTGATTGCTCGGTGTAACTAATAAAATAAACCACTTGCCTGAGCAGAGAGGGAGGTGTATTAGCCATGCAAGGCTTAGCACAGTATTGCCTGCAAATTCCAACTCATCTTTTCTATAATTTAGGGGAAGGAATGTTGAGGTGGTTTTGTACCTTTCAAAGCATCCTAATCCATAATTTGCTGGGATCCAAATATTTAGGGAAATCTGTCACACGGGCACAATGGCAAAGCAAACACTCAGGCATCTCAGCTTCTCCTGGGCTGTTCCTTGTCCAGCTCCCTGATTTTTTTATGCCTTAAAACTAGGATCTCCTACTATGACGGAGATAAACTCATGGCCAAAGTTGGACCCCCTGAAACCTCCTCTCACCCACTTCAAAACACCACACAAGCACTTTCTTAAAAATAAGCTGCTTTTTTTGGCTTTTATTTCCCCAGGAGAGGACATTTGCAGGTGCTAGGGTGCCTAGCAGTTTTTGTTTCAGGGGCTTTGTTCAGGTTTGCAGCCACAGCAAAGGTTTTCCCTAATGTGCCAGTGCCCATCACTTGTTCAGAGCCTGGTGACAATGCTGAAATAAATCACAATTAATCACTGACCATCACTGCAGTGTGGCCAGGGTGGCAGCTGGCAAGCAAGGGGGCTTCACCTTTCAGCCCTTCCCTGCTGAGTGTTTTTCCCACTCCCAAAAAGGCGTGGTGGTTTTTTTTTTTCTCCATCCTCCTTTTCCTATTAACTTAATTGCCTTTTCCCATTTTTCAGGATGGAGAAAGGAGGTACAGAGAAGCCAGTGCTAGGAAAAAGATTCGGCTGGACCGGTGAGCAGCAAAACAAGTGGAATGTGGGGATGGGGAAAGGAGGAAAGGGGTGCTCAGCACTGAGGGGCAGGGACAGTCTGGGGGTGCTTTGTGTCCCCTCACAAGGGAAGCTGTTCCTTTGCTGCAGAAAATACGTCGTCTCCTGCAAACAGACTGAGGTGCCACTCTCCGTGCCCTGGGACCAAAGCAACAAGGTAGGATGATTCCCCATGGGAGCTGCTGCCTCCTGCTCCCCCTCCTGCTCCCCCTCGTGCCCCTGACGTGCTGCCCCTGCCCCAGGTTTATCTGAGCTACAACAACGTCTCTGCGCTGAAGATGCTCGTGGCCAAAGCGAACTGGGTGCTCGCCAGAGAGAAGGAGAAGGTGCTAAACCCTGTCCCCTCTCCCTTGGCCCCAAAGCACGGCCAATCCCAGTGGGAACAGGTCCCAGCTGTACCCTGTGCTCCCCAGGTGCGGATGTACACGCTGGAGGAGGACAAGTTCCTGTCCTTCCGCATCGAGATATCCGTCTGCATCCCGGCCAGCCGAGCCTTCTCCCTGCTCTCCAACCTGCGTCGCCGGCACGAGTGGGACAGCCACTACGTGTGAGTGCTGCAGCCTCCCCAAAATCACACCCCTCTCGGAGTTCAGTTGTTAATTGCTGCCCCAAGATGTTTAGGATGTCTGTTTCGGCCTGTGCATCCGAAGAACGAGTCAGAGCTCTTCACTTTTCAGTCTTGAAGTTTATTAATTCTTATCTATAAAATTTTCTTTCTGCCCAGCCGAGATCTGTTCAGCAGGGTAGCCAAAGGCACTCTGACCACCTCCAAGGCGGTGTTGTCTTTTTATACTACAAACTACCTATAACATATTTACACTTAATTCCCAATACCTATCACTTGTGTTAGACAGTGCACTTCTACTCTAAACCAATCGCAAAGTGCCAACATCACAGCAGAAGATGGAGACCAAGAAGAAGAAGAAGAAAGGCTAGACATGCCCAAGTTCCTCCATCTTGTCTCCAAAAGCCCCATTCCAAAATCCTAAAATCCACATTTTCACCCTGTGATAATTTTATTGTTGTACTATTCAAACCTCTGTGACTTTCAGGTCCTCATACAAAGCTGGCAACTTGCACCAGGGGTCACAATCAAATCCCCAGGTGTTCTGGGCTGCATGCCAGGGTCTCCAAGCCCCCCAGTGGGGTCCTTGGCAACTCTGGACACCTGGAAGGATGTACTGAGTTCCAACACACCCCCAGGCTTAAGCCTTGTGGCTGAGCATCCCTTTGGGCTTCCCTGACAGCCAGTGTGTTGCCTTGTGTCTCGGTTTGGAAAGCCAGGAGTCTGCTAAGGAAGGCAGGAACCTCCCCTGAAATGGAGAATGTGAACCCTCCCCACCCCTCTGAATTGCTGTAAATTTTAAATTAAGGAGCTCTCAGGCAAAAAATATGGGAGTAAGAAATAACAGTTATTTAATAGGGAAGAAAATAAAAGGATAAAATAAACAATACAGTACACTAGAACAACACTGACAGAGTCAGAACTCAACTTGACACCCTGTGGGTCAGGGTGTTGGTAGCAGTCTAGTTGGAAATGTGGCTGCAGCCCTCCTGCAGTGCCAGGTGTAGTTCTGGTGGAGCAGGGATCCTGTAGAAAAGGGTGCAGTCTTCCTCTGAAGATCCAGTGGAAGAGGAGGCAGTTGTTCCTCTGGGAAAATCCAGTGGAGAAACCATGCTGGTGTTCCAGAATGTCCAGATTAAATCTGGGTACCAATGCTTGGCTCCTCCCTCTGGGCTCACATCTCACAATGGGATGCAGTAGTTCTCAGACATTCAATAGCTGTTATCAGCAGATGTCCCCTCCCCAGGGAGGAGTGATTGTGGAAGAGATAAGGAAAAACTGCCCACTTGACAAAAGACAACTGCCATACAGATGGAGTAGAGTACATCTTGCCTTGCAGTCTGGAACACCTTGCTTCCTCCTGGAGACCCCTCACACGGTGTGTCCCTGTCCTGGCTCCATCTGGGCTGATGGCTGCGCTTTGCTGGAGCAAACACCTGTTTTGGGTCCCCCCAGATATTTTGGGTCTGGTGGTGGGCTGTAAATGTGTAAGGCTCAGATTTAGGGGCACAGCAGAGTTTCTGTAACCGGTCCCCTTCCCTTCCAGGAGTGCTGAGCTTGTCCAGAAGGTCGATGACGACGACATGATCTACCACGTGGTGAGCCAGAAGCTCAGGAACGAGAACAAGCCGCAGGACTTCGTCATCCTGGCGTCCCGGCGGAAGCCCTGCAGCAAGGGGTGAGTGCCCAGCCCGAGCCCTGCTCCCTGCCACGCGGGCTGTGCCAGCTGACCGGGCTCTCTCGTCCCCAGGGACCCCTACGTGGTGGCCTTTCGCTCGGTGACGCTGCCCACGCACCCCGCCAGGGCCGAGTTCACGCGCGGGGAGACGCTCTGCTCCGGCTTCTGCATCTGGCCAGAGTCACAGGAGATGAGCAAGGTGGGAGATGCTGTGGCTGTGCTCCCACGGCCCCTGGGGGAGACTCCTCCCTCGCCTGTGGCCCTGCTGACCTCGCCCTGTGCCCTGCAGGTGGCTTATTACAACCAGGCCATGCCGGGGTACCTCACCTACGTCACCACCAACGTGGCGGGGCTGTCCTCCGACATCTGCTCCACCTTCGAGGCCTGTGAGAAGTTCCTGCTGAAGAATAAGGAGGATCTGATCTCACGGCTGCAGGACTTCTAGAGCCACGGCCCCCTGTGGACAGACGGACAGACAGACAGACAGATGAGGGGACACTTCTGTGGCGGAAGGGAACGTGGGATGGTGGCACCCAGACCGGGGGCTTTGGTCCCAGGGGCTGGGGTGGAGGGGCATTGCTGTACCACCTCATCCCTTGCACTGATGTGTCACACCTCTTCTTTCTTTTTTATTATTTTATTTAGAAATTTTATAAGCTGATGTACAGGACTTGGTTTTCTAGTTCACTTAACGCTACTTGAATCTTTATATGATCCAAAATCCTCCCAAGCCAGATGATTTTTTTTCACTAGTTCTCAGTGGGGCATAACTGGTTCCTTTTGAGGCAGCAAAGGGAGAGGGGGGGCAGTGATGTGGGGTGGCTGCTGTGCCCCTCCCTGGTGTAGGGGGGGCTGGTCGAACATCCCACTCTCCCCAGTGCTGCTCCTTCTCCTGGGCAGGGCTGGCAAAGAGCCCCTGCTCCTCCTGGGCTGAAATCCCACCCCATCAGCAGCAATAGAAGTGTTTTGAAAGGACAGACATCCCTATTTGCTCTGAGTGAGTGTCTGCTCCAGGGGCTGGCTGTGTGGTGGGCTTGGAGCAGGGCTCCTGCACCCGCAGCTCACCTGGGCTCAGGTGGAGCTGGGGTCCTGTGCTGCAGGAAAGGGCTGGTGCTCCCTGCAAGTGGCTTTTGGGGACTGCCTGGAGGAGTGGCTGTCATGTCTGGGACTGCCCCCCTTGTCCCCTCTGCTGGGTGCACCAACACCTTGAGATGAAAACCCCAAACTGCCTCAGAGGTGCTGAAAAAGGAAAAAGGCAGAGCCAAACATTGTTGCCTTAAGTGTGGGATGCTCTGGGAAGGGCACCACAATGAAGCAGGGGTGACAGTGGAAGTGCTGCTCAGTTACAGCACAAGGGACATCTGCCCTCAGCCACAGGCCTGTGGAGAGCCCCCTCCTCAGCTTTCCTGGGTCACACAGCCAGAGGCTTTCTGATGGCATTGAGGTTTCTGGAACAAAATGAACGAGCCCTGGAAGCCCTTGGGCGTGCAGAGCTTTGGGCACAGCAGGTTCTACAGCTGTGCCCTTGCCTCTGCCTGCAGAGCCCTGTGCTTAACCCCAAGGATGGGTTCTGTAGAGCTTTACCATGAGCAAGTGATGGTGATGCCATACTTGGGATGAGGTGAGGCCATGGGGTGCCAGAAATGATCACAGGGTCTTTTCCAGGGCTCCAGGTGTCCTTCTGCAAGAGCCAGTCCCTTTGCCACCCAAATTCCACACCCAGTTTGTAAGCACAAGGAGCTCCTGACCCTCTCCTGTGGCCAGCAGGCAGTGGGTCCCAGCCCTGGGCTGGCTGTGGCCATAAACCCCTAATCTCTGCTCTGTCTCCCATCATAAACATCTCAGCTCAAGGCCTGGCACAGCAACCTCCAAAAGATAAAGCCATTTTAGGCTGAACATGGTACAAAACATTCAATTTTTATAGAGCCTTCTTATCTCCCAAAACTCAGAGCAATCCTGCCTTTTTATCACCGGGACAAGAGCCATCCTTCCTACTCACCGTTAGGAATTGCTGCTGCTTGATTAAAGTGGAGGGGATGATGTATTTGCCTGAACATTAAACTTTAACTGACCTCTCCCTCTCCTCCAGTATTGTGCTTTTTCCTGCTGGGAGGCCCCGGTCAGGCCTGGCTCCGGCCTGGCTGGGTCCCTGGGGGTGCAGGGTGATGGAGCTGGAGTGACCTGGGGGCACGGCAGAGCCTCGTGTGCTTTGTGCTTCTGCAGGAAAACTGCAGCCCTACGGCATCTGCTGCATGGCCAGCGGGGCTGGGCAGCTTGGAGCATCCCTGGAACACCCATCTCCGCTGCCTCATGCCACAGAGAAGGAGGGACCTGCTGGTGACTGTCCCAGCCCTTCCCAGAGCCCTTTCTTTGCCCTCCCCATCAATGCATTGCTCTAGGACCAATTCAGCAATCAATCACCATTTTTCTTAATGCCTTTTAAAAAAAGGGAGTCACCCCCTGCTCTGAGCAACCCTCCAACCTGCATAAAAACACCTTGGAGCTCTCACTGCTAATTCCTGCATGAAGGCAAATCATTTGGAGAGGCAGATCTGGGACCTCAGGAGCAGCAGGGCTCTGTGCTGGCTGCTGGCAGAGCCCACCACTGCCTTCCTGCCCAGCATGATGCAGGGAACAAAGCCCCACCTAAGGACCACGGCTGCCTTCCCTGGGCCCCTGCCATCCTGGATGGAGCAGGGAAAAATCCCAAAACGCCAAGAAGCTTTTGGAAAAGGCCATGAATGCAACTGGGGATTTAGAGGCCAGCACTCCAGGTTGGATGTGGGTGCCTTCTCCGGTGTGCTGCCATCATGAGAAGGTTTAAGGACCTGATTTTATGGGTGCCTAAATAAATACATGGAGCTAATATATCACAATACAGGGCATATTTATCTGCTTAGCAGGAGCGGGATAGAATCAGACGGCAGTGTCTCTCTCAAGGCCAGCCCCGCTGTAATTCATGCCCCGAGGCAGCAGCCGAGGGGAGGAGGAGGAGGAGGAATTCTGCAGGCAGCAATATTGATGGGCTACTCCCAGAAGCTTTGTTTTAATTAATTCTCAGAGAGCTCCTTGCAGTGGATCAGGCAGCTCTTTCAAAGCCTCCTGCCCGTGCTCTTGTGCAGGGTCTGGGGCATGGGGGGTGAGCCTGGGAGCCCCCCTGCTCCTTTGAGCCCCAGGTTTTTGGTTAAACAGTGCAGAAGCTGTTGCTGTTTTTAAACAAGGAGAGTTCCCCCTGGCCAAGAGGCCTCTGATGGCCACAGCGTGGGCAGGTAAATTTGTCCCAGCTTTTCTCTTCCCCTCTTTATTGACTTTCTGCCTGTTCCTGCTGCCAGGGGTCAGTGGGGCGTTGGCTGGACTTTGCCAAAAGTCCACCCCAGCCATGTGGCTCCCAGGTGCTGACGCAGAGCCCTGCCCTGAGATACGAGGGGACTGAAGAGCAGCTTTGGAGCCCGGTCGGGTGTGTGGTGGTGAGGCTGGAATGGGGCTGTGCCAGCTCCAAAGCTTTCCCTGAGTAAGCAGGTTTGGGAACCTGAACTGCATTTGCCCTGCGAGCAGCAAGGTGACAGCAGCCACCACAGCTCGGCGCTGAATTCGGGGTGACCCGGCTGACATGACGGGACCTGTCCCCATCCAGCACGCCATGGCAAGTGACACGGAGCCCTCCAACACCATCAAACTGCTGCACCTGCTCGTCCTGTCCACCTCCTGGGGAATGCAGGTCTGGGTGACCTTCGTGGCCGGTAGGTTGGGCTGTGCTGTGCTCTCTGCCCAGGGGGGTGGCACGGGGAGGGGGCTTTGCCCCAGGACTCACCTGCCCTTCCCCTTACAGGCTTTGTGATGAGCAGGCACCTCCCTCGCCACACCTTCGGCTCCATCCAGCGGGAGCTCTTCCCCTACTACTTCCACATCAGCTCCACCTGTGCCTTCCTCAACCTGATCCTGTTTGCCATATCCCACCCCAGCGAGCAGCTCAGCCAGGAACACAAGACCCAGGTAACCTCCCCCTTCCTCACACAGAGCCCAAACCCCTTCCTCTGCTCCTCTGGCTGGCTTGCAAACCACAGAGACCCACGCACAGTTCAAAGAAGCCCCCAAGCACCCAAACTGCAGCGAGCCAGGGGGCCTGGGGGAGAAATTTAACCCCCCACATGCGGGGTGGCTTTGCTCCCTGCAGATCATCATCTTCCTCGTGTGCATCGCCGCCTCTGTGCTGAACACGCAGTGCTTCGGGCGGGCGGCCTCTGACTTGGTGGCTGAGCTGCAGAGGGTGGAGAGCAGCCACGGGCTGGGGCAGGAACTGGGGCTGGCAGCCAGCGAGCCCCGCAGGCAGCTCCGTGCCTCCAACCCCGGGTACAGGCGGCTGGCGCGGAGCTTCGCCCTCCACCACGCTCTGTCCTCACTCTGCAACCTCCTGTGCATCCTGTGCAACGGGCTGAGCCTGCAGCACCTGGCTGGCCAGCTCTCTGCCCTCTGAGGGCACTGCCAGCTGCTGCCTGCACAGTGCCCAGCCCCTGCTGCCTCGCTGTAAAGCAACCCCAGCTCTGGGCATTAAACTGCAGCATCCTCGGGAGGAGAGACTCTTGCTGTGTTGAAATTTAGGAAATGTTTTCTCTAGAGCTGCCTGCAGCCAGCCTCTGTGATGGAAGCAGGAGTGTTTTATGGCTGAACAGCTTTCTAATGCCCCGTGCACTGGCTGTGTCTAAAGCTACAGTGTGCTCTAGACATTTTAAATTCCTGCAGAAGAAATGAGATATTGAGAATTACTTCTGATTAAAAGCCAAACACTAATACAGAAGTGCAGAAGACCCTGTGTGTTGGCTGTACCAGTTAATGTAATGGATAAAGGTGTTATGTTGGGGTTTACAATCAGTGTCTGTCATTCTCTGGTATTCCACAAGGTGAGACAAACTGTTGTCTCATTCATTAGGCAGAAGTCAGTCTACTTAAAATAGCCATGTTTATTCCAGGTTCTGTAGGACATTCAGTAAGGTATCAAAAGGGTCAGTCAGACACTGCTCCACACAAAGAGCTCTGCTGTAGCCTGGCCAGCAGCACAGCCAAGCAGGGACAAAGCAGCAGCTGCTGAGTCCAGGCAGGAACCTGAGTGCATCCACCCTGCTGCAACAGGCAGGCACCTCCCCAGGCCACTGCTGCTGAGCCCCAGCAGCCACAGCCCACCCCCGAGCAGATCTGTGATGTTCTCAGGTAAGGAAGTACATTCCCAGCTGCTCTTACTGCAACCACAGCCAGTGCCTGGCACTGCTTCAGGTTTATTTCAAAACCACATGCAGCCTATCATAGAGGAGACCTTCTGCAAGCCAGCTGGGTTCCCTTTTAAACAAATAATCCCCTCATGTTAGCCCTTCCTCCTCCTATGCTGCTCCCCTGGAAGCTTCCCTGTGTGCCAAGATTATTTTCCTCCCCTGAAGAGTGCAAGGTATTTTTGTTCAAGCAGAAGTCTGCAGCCTGGAGCTGGGCTAACAAACAGCAGCCTCTTGCACAGGATTTCTTGTTTCTTTCTTTCTCATTATAGTCGATGCACTTTCTTGCCAGAGAAGTATTTCTTAGAGAAAGGAGAACGCTTGGCGAACACCAAAACTGTCGGGGTCCCGGCCTTTACAAAATACCTGCAAAGATCAAAAGAAGTCCTTGGCTTCCTTGTAGCTGGCCCAGTGTCCTGCAAAGCAAGTGACTCCTGCCCAGCTCTATACAGACTGACCCCCCAAAGGCTGGAGATGAGGTTTTGTGCTGATTAGCAGAGCCTCTCAGAGCCAGGGCTAAGCACATCTGAGGAGAAGTGTTTTATGAATCAACTCCTCTCCCAACAGCTTCTTTTAATTAAGGCAGCTGTTATTCTTCCTCTGGAAGGAGGGCTCTTTTGCAGCTGCCCTTACAGCCTGGAATCTGAGGGCCTTTGGGCACTGCTGAGTTTTATGGAGTGACAGAGATCCCGCTCCCACTGCGACAGACCGAGCCCCCCGCGCTGAGCAGCAGCTCCAGCCAGCTACGAGATGCTGCAGCTCAACTGCACAGGCTGCACAGGAACCTTCTGGCTTCACAAACAGCAAATTCTTCTCTCTCAATAACAGCCCCACTCTTGAAAGGCAGTTTCAGAGCAGAAGAGTGCTGCGTGCTGCGCCGGGGGCTGCTCACGCAGCAGTGTGAACAGCGAGAGCATTGTTAACCTTCAACATGCTCTTTACAGGCTGCTGCCTGTTTTTCTTCTTCCTTTTTTTTTATTTTTTAAAGTAGTATTGTGTAGATGGGATCTGGAATAGCTCTTCTGTGCTGCTCAGCTGTGCCCAGCTCCCTTCTCCATCTCTATCCATGCCTGGAAAGAGCTGTTCATGTTTTTGGGGGAAAACAAGTGTAAGTTGCTAAAGCCAGGCACAAAATCCATGCAGCTTTATACCTTCAAGAGGCAGGACTATTAAGTCAGAGAAGAGTTAGGACTATTTAAGAACAAACTGGACTTCAGGCTCATACTTTTTGCCTTTTTTCCCCTGGACATGGACAGGTACAGCCTTACCTTTCGTGCTGCAGCACTTGTAGCAATGTGTGCTCTGGGTTCACCTCATACATTTCTTCTCTTTCTTCATCTTCAAAATAGAGCTGGAAAAAAAAAATGAGGGGGGTTATTAAATGCCTAAGGTGCATGAAGGAAAGCACTAAGCTGCTGAAATCCCAGTAACAGCACACCTTTATCAGCTGGGGGTTTATCAAATCTCTGTAGCTTGATCTGACTGTTGGATGCAAAATTCAGCAAGGCAGAAATTGGTTTGTGTGAATTCCAAGTTTTCCATGTATAAACCAGCTCAGGCTCTCCTGGCAGTGGCAGCAGGAAGGCAAAATACACAGGCTGTTCCCATGCTTTACAGGCAATCAATCCAAATCTAAGGGCTGCATTTCAGCAGGTGAAATGCAGTGATGCTATGAGATAAACTGAGTGGGTTCAGAGGTATTTGAGCAAAACAGAATTGATTTAAGAGATTAAAATCCAGCAGTGGTAATTTGATGGTAAATACACACAGGATTTAGCCTGGAAAAGCAGACAGCCACTGTCCTTCTGGACCTGCCTGCTCCCTGTACACAGGGTTGTGCTGCTGCTGCCTGGCACAGATGACACTGGAGTGGAAAATGAAAAATAAAAATTCCTATCCTTCTATGTACAACTTCAGAAAAATTCTCAAAACCTGCTGCACCAACTCACAACCCTCCTTTACTAAAGTGTTAATAGAGATATATTATCTAGATCTAATTATGTGCTCAAGTAACTCCACTTAGTTCTGAAAAGAAATTATTTTTAAAATAATACTTTCTTATTTGTATTGAGCAACTCCACGATGCAATTAAAAAACCAGGCCACCTATCAGCCTGATGATTTAAATCTTAATTATTGTTGCAAAGATGGAATCTAAGCAGTATCTATAAATACCTTCTGTCAAATACAGTGTAAGTGGAAGACAACTTCCATTTTCATCAGTGAATTCTGTCAGCACATGTGGACAATGTTTGAGTTTATAAGTGAAGGTTTTAAGCTCTCTTGATTCCCATCTGTGCAAGGTAACCAGATGCCAACACTTTCATACCCTCAGAGCTTGTACTTTCTCACTTCAGAAATAAAAACTCCACACCACAACAACCCTGAAATTGAAGGAAAATCAAAATTCTCACCTCAAGATTGTTGGGAAGGTATTTTTTTTCTAAATCCCAAGGAGGTAACTCAGCAAACATCACCATTAAATGATCAATAAACCTAAAAGCCAAAATACACTTGGTCAGCTTAGACGACAAAGTGCTCAGCTTTAGTACACTTGCATTTGAATTATGGCAAAAGTACATTAGCAAATTAAACAACAGATTTGAAAGTAAGTTTAGATCACCAATCCTTCCCGTCAAACTCACTTTCCCAATAAATCCAAGGCCCTGTAATTCAGGTTATTGGCTTCAAATTTGAGCAGTGCAACGACTAATTATTTTTAACTTCCCATTTTCACACTGAAAAAGATGTCAAATAAACATCCTACATTTTGTCTAAAATGGATTTTCCTTTGACACAGTCCCATGCTGCACCAGATCAGAGTGATGAGAATATGTTTGTGTGTCAAAGGCTTCTTTATTATGGTACTTGAGGAGTGTTGGGAGGCCAGTTTGTCCTAAAAATCCACTTCCTTTAGTCACAAAAAGGCACAGTGAACTCTACCATAAAAGTACTATAATATCACCAACCTGCTTGCAACTGTAATTTCAAGTTCTAAACTTATTAACAGATCTGAGATCTGAGGAATATGTCTTCCAACAAACAAAAAGTTACAAATTCCAAGTCTGTTTAACACTATAAGGTAAGAAATTGAAGTTAACATCAAGGAGAGTGGAATTCTGAGCTTGCCAGTCTGAAAGGTCTGCAGCACTTCAGATTTGCTTGAGGCCCTGAGGAGAACTTTGGGGTCACTGCTGGTTATGAGAAGTCCCCTTTGGAAGCTTTTCATAATTTTTAAGTTTAATTTTTTTTTTCTGAGATCTATTTGGAGGGCTTTGAAACAGCACCTCAGTGAATCTCTAAAATCCACACGTGTGGATGGTCACAGGTATCCCTGGCCACTAATTAATTATTGGCCTGAGTAATTGCACTGCAAGCCCCTTCAGTCACCCTGGCTAAATGTGTTTGTCTGCAGCATAAATTTAGATAAATCACAGAATAATTCAGGTTGGAGAGGACCTCAGGAGGTCATGGAGTGCAGCCTCCTGCTGAAAAGCAGGGTCAGCTGTGTGATTAGACATCTGGGGCTGCTCCAGCAGGGCAGTGTTTCACCTGCTGCCTGTTCTCATCTGCTCAAACACCTCCTCAGAGCAAGAATGCTGCTGGCAGAGCATTTACCTGGAGCTCTCATGGAAAGCCACAGTGAAATCTGTCTGCTCGTGCTCAGGGTACAGGAAGAGGACAGGCCAGCTCAGGCTGCCATCAGCATCCAGGTGCACCTTGGCCCCCGTGGCACTGCCAGAGTGGAACCCATCCAAGGATATCTCAGCCAGGCCATCTGACACTTCCTCTTCTTCATCTGAAGGCTCAAGAACCAGCTTGATGTTTCTTTCCTGGAGGGGAGGGAGGGGAAAGACCAAAAACCAACTAAAAATCAAAGGGTTAAGGTGAGGAGAATAAGAACAAAAAATTAGCAGTCAGCAAAAGGTCAAATTATGTTGTCATGGTTAATGAGTCAGCTCCAAAGCTTTCCCTCAGTATCAGACTCAGGTGACTGGACTTCTCAGTAGAACCCAGAACCTCAGGCAGATATCCATAAACAAATGAGGAGAGCTGGGAATCCAGAGGAACCCACACATGGAGAGAAGGGCCTGAGAACACATGTGGAAAGGGATGCATTTAAAATACTTTTCTCTGTGGCCTGCCAGGCATCACTACAGGGTGCAACTACACACACCAGCTCCTGAGAACATCTGCTCTCTCAGAGAACTGAAGAAAGCTCACTCTTTTCCTTGGAAAAGCAACAGCAGAAGAGATCTGCCTGTATGTAAGAGCCTGAAATATTTTAATGCAGTTTATACATTCACTGAGGAAGGAGAGGATCCAGGACTGATTCCCTCCTCTACCTTATTGAACAGTTCTCTTCTATTCTTCCACAGAATTAATGCCTGTGGGCAGCAGAGAAAGCCAGGTTCTCTGGGCTGATGTGATGCTGCAGCCAGAGCACACACAAAGCTCAGCCCATCTCCTAACACTGGGGCTGTATTTTCCATTAGTTGTCACCTGAAATACAGACAGCTGGGAGCTGGGGCTAGAGCCATGCAGACCTGGAGAATCATGGTTTTAAATAAATTTTTTTTTGCTCCAGCCCTCAAGAGCCAATGTATGAGATCCAATTTTTAGAGAAAAATGAGAGAGCTCTTAAAAAAAAACCCCAAACCACAAAAAAACAGCCCCTCTCAGCGACTCACCTTTATTGCTGCAAGCAAAATTTCCTTCTGACACTGCTCCTTCCTCTCCATCACCTTTGCTTTCCTGGCATCCCTGTCCTGAGTTCGCTACAGGCAGGAAAAGGATGAACAGAGGTCACACAGAGCAGGTCAGTGCCCATCAGTGCCCACACAGAGCAGGTCAGAGCCCATCACTGCTCTTCCCTGACATTTTCTCCTGCTGGAAAAATCAGTTTGGGTCCCCAGGAAGGTCCCCTCCAGCTCCTTCCCCTGCACATCCCAACACACAGGCAAAGAAGCACCACTCCATCCTGCCTGGGGATCCACACCACACAGAAACCCCTCCAGGGACCCCAAAGAGACAAGCACTGCACATGCCAGGCTGCCTTCATCCTCACCTTTAATTTGTCAGCTTTAGCTCTCATTTCCACAAGCTTTTTCTCTTTTGAGTCTATTTGCAAGCCCTCCTCACACCATGCTATTGCTTCCACGAAATTCTTTAGCTCCATGTGACAGAGAGCTCCTGGAAGGATGAATATTTTAAGTTTCCAGTGTTGGAGTCAGAGTACAACTACTGCAAAAGTGGTGATTATAAAGAGAGCATTAGGTCTGGCACTTCTGTACTAAACATTTCTGTCTTGTGTGGTCACGTTCAACCAGAAACTTCCAGCAGGTCAGTTGAGAAGAAAATTGAAAGTATAGCATCAGTTCTTATATCACTTAGACAAAGTAATCAGCAGAATTATGCTAAAAGTATCTGTTACAAACAAAATTTTATCATTGCAATTAACATTTCAGTATTTATCTTCTTAGGAAAAATAAAAGGGGGATTTCTATGGAGTGGGGAAAAAAGAACAGTATTGTGGAAAACAGGAAAAGTTATCCTGTACTCCACAGTGCCTCTGATAGATATAGGAGATGGAGAACAAAAGGATATTTTGATTGAAAATGCAAAGCAAAATGCAGAGCTCTGTTTAGGGGAGAAACAGCAACAACAAGTGAAGATATCTCTTGCAGTAACTGCTTTCCCTTTCTGAAATGAACTCTATCCAGAAACAGAGTATGATGCCCACTCACAGTAATTTCAGCTTTATAAACACAATTATTAAACACACAAGGAAACAAGGCAACAAGTAACAACAGCCTGTGTTAGGGCTGGTAACAATAGCAGCACAATCAGTAAAAATAACATCAGCCAAGCATTTGGAAAAGAAGTCCTGCTCCATGCAGCAGCACCAGCTTTAACTCTCACCTCTTATGATGGCCTTGAGGTGGGTGGGCTTCAGCTTTTTGGCTTGGATGGCATCATTTAGAGCAGAGCGGTAGTTCCCTGTAAAGCAAGTAAAAGTGCTCACTTGTATTTAAAATCTATTTAAAACCTTCACTTATATTTAAAATCTAACCAAACCCCAAGGCGACAAAAAGGTTTTGCAGAGACCCTGTAATTCACTGTTCCTACAACCACAGCGAGGTGACAGGAGGGTAAAAAAGAGCAAATTAAGAACAAGAAGTGAAAGGACAGGGATAAATCACACAGGTGAGAGGTAAATAACGTGGTGTGAGCAGGTCACCTCCCTGCTGCAACACACAGCAGCATCAAAAGGGTCATAACACCCTCCCTGCTGATAGGATGGTGGTAGCTGTAAGAGAATCACAGAATTATTAAGGTTGGCAAACACCTCCAAGATCATCAAGTAACGGTTTTAAACTAAATGAGGGTAGACTTACATTAGATATAAGGAAGAAATTTTTGACAATGAGAGTGGTGAGGCACTGGCAGAAGTTGTCCAGAGAGGTGGTAGGAGCCCCATCCCTGCAAACAATCAAGGCCAGGCTGGGCAGGGCTCTGAACAAACTTTAGTTGAAGATGTCACAGCTCCTTGCAGAAGGGTTGGACCAGATGGCTTTTAAAGGTCATCCATCAATTCCAACCCAAACCAGTCTATTTTTGAACAGACTAAAAACCCACTGTTTCTGCCCTGTCCTGGAGCCAAGGCTCGAGCAGCAGGTAACAGCTGCAAGGAGCAGAGAACAAACCCCGCTCGCAGCCATGTGCTGAAGCGAGCCAGCTCTTCAAGGCGCCTCCTTCTCACGGATAACCTATCACACAACCAAAACAAACAAAAAGCAAACCCCAAACGGGGAGGAGAAGCAGCTCTGGAGCGCGGAGCCGCGTTCCCAGGCGGTGGGAGCCCTTACCCAGGTGGAAATGTGCGGCCGCCCGGTTGGTGAGCAGCACTGCGTCCAGCTCCGCGTCCCCGCAGCGCCTCCGCAGCCCCTCCGAGTACGCGGCCAGCGCTCTCCCGTAGTCCTTCTCCTTGAAGTACTCGTTCCCTTCGTTCTTGTACATCCTGGCCAGCTCTGCGGGGATGCAGGGGGTCAGGCTGGGGCAGGGTTAGCACCTCACCCGAGCACGGCAGGACAGGGCAGGGCGCACCTGCGGGGCTCCGCTCCTCGTCGAACAGCAGCGACTGCAGGCAGGCGAGCTCCGGCTGCCGCGCCGCGTCGATCTCGGCCGGGCAGCGCTTCATGAACATGGGGATGGCCTCCAGCTCCTGCGGACGGACGGACAGACGGACAGGCATGCAGCGCCCCGAGCCCGGCCCCGTGCCCGGCCCCGCCGCCTCACCTGCTCCCACGTGTCGGGGTGCAGCGCTCCCCGGTACCGCGGCGGCGCCGCCGGGGCTCCGGACACGCCGTCCTGCTCGGCCTCCGCCATGCTCCCGCCGCTCCTCCCAATGCCGCCCGGCCCCGCCTGCTACCGCCCCCGCCGCATCAGGCCCGGCCCCGCTCCTTCCCATCAGCACTGGCATCCCACTGGTAGCGGTGTTAGACCCGCCCCGGTATCCCACCAGTACCCGCCCCGGCATCCCACCAGTACCCGCCCCGGCATCCCACCAGTACTAGCACCGGCATCCCACCGGCACGGGCGTTAGATCCGCCCCGGCATCCCACCGGCACGGGCGTTAGATCCGCCCCGGTATCCCGCCGGCACCGGCGTTAGAACCGCTCCGGTATCCCACCGGCTCCAGCATCCGATCCGACCCGCCCCGGTATCCCTGCCCCGGCATCCCACCCTCCCCCGCCTCAATCCCGGCCCCGCTCCTTTCGACCAGTCCCGACGTCCCACCGGCATCGGCATCCCACCAGTACTGGCATCGGCATCCCACTGGCATCGGCATCGCACCGGTTCCGGCATACGACCAGTCCCGACATCCAACCCGCCCCGCTATCCCACCAGCCCCAGCATCCCACCAGCATCAGCCCCGACATCCCAACGGCACCGGTATCGGCACCGGCATCAGCCCCACCCCACTCCTTTCGATCCACTGCCCCCCCGCCCAGCAGGGATAGTGGGAAAAAGTTCTTCATCAGACAGGTTGTGAGGCATTGGAATGGCTCAGGGAAGTGATGGAGTCACCATCCCTGGAGAGGTTTAAGGGGCAGTGGATATGGCACCGGGGGACACGGGTTAGTGGTGGCCTTGGCAGCTCAGGTTAATGGCTGGACTCAATGATCTTAAAGGCCTTTTGATTCTGTGATTTTATTACAGTGTTGCTCATGATCTCTAGATCTCAGACCGAAGAGCTGTGGCACAGGGCGAGGTGACCCCTCCAAGCAGCTCCCTGTCCTGTCAGTGCTGCTGGGATGGCACAAGCAGTTCATCACAGGAGCCCTGCCATGGCAAGCTTCCACCTTCATGGGCCCTGGGTGTTCCCAAAGAGATGCAAACAGAGGAAAGTCACCTTCGTCTCTCTTAGAATCCTTCATGCTGAGAACCAGGCAGCAAGGGGAGCCCTCCTGTCCCCCTGTGCAGTTTTGGCTGTCCTGTGCTCTTGACAGAGGCCATGGCCAGTCTGTCCCTGCCAGCCAGGCAGTGAGGGGATGGCCCTGCCAGTGTTCCCACGGCCACACGAGGCCACAAGTGCTGGAAAAAGCAACTTCCAGGGACCAGTACCCAGAGGGAGGAACGTCCTCAGCCCTGTGGTGGAACATGTGCTGATTCCAGCTCAACCTCAGCACCTGGCACACCTACAGGACACCATGGCTGGCTCTGACATGAGCTGGATTTGCCTCTGCTCACCCAGAGCCATTGCCAGGGCTGCTCAGATGAACTCACTGCAGCAGACATAATGGATTCAGAGAGGAGCCATTCAAGGGACTTGCACTTTACTCAGCAGCTCTATGACTCCTTCTTTGGTAAGGAACAAAATCTTGCCTGCATTCTGATCCCAAACCTCAAAGACCGGGGGGTCCTCGCAGATCCTCTTCCCAGCCACCACCACGTAGGGATAGCCCAGCCTCTGGGCATCCTTCAGCCTCTTGCCGATGGTCAGCTGGCTCCTGTCGTCCAGCACCGCGTCGCCAGCGAGGTGAGGCAGCGCCTGGGCCAGCTCATCGTACACCTGCTCCAGCAGCACCGCTCCCTCCTCCTCCTCCCTGCTGCCCCTCTTGGGGGGGATGAAGCAGAGCTGGTAGGGCGCGATGAGGCTGGGCCAGCGGATGCTGTCCTCGGTGGAGAGCACCTCGATGGAGGCCGCCAGGATGCGGGTGACGCCCAGGCCGTAGCAGCCCATTTCCACCAGCTGCGGCTTGTTCTCGGCCGAGGAGAACACGGCGTTGGCGACCGAGGAGTACTTGGTGCCCAGGTAAAACGTGTGCCCCACCTCGATGCCTTTGGTCTCGCTGAGCTTCTCCCCGCACTCAGGGCACGAGGTTTGCTCCCCGTTTAGCGTCTCCACATTGGCCGCGAAGTGTCCCTGAGGGCACAGCAGCAGCCTGTCCTCGCCGATGTCCGCGGGCAGCTGGAACTCGTGGGACGTGCTGCCGCCGATGCTGCCCGTGGCTGCCCGCACCTTGACGAAGGGCAGCCCCAGGCGGGTGAAGAGGCTGCAGTAGGCAGCGCACACCTGCTCGTAGGTGCGCCGGGCCGCCTGCTCGGAGCTGTCGAAGGTGTACATGTCCTTCATGTAGAACTCCCGGCTGCGCAGCAGGCCGAAGCGGGGCTTGGGCTCGTCACGGAACTTCCTGGTGACCTGGTAGAGGCGCAGCGGGAACTGCTTGTAGGACAGGCCGCTCTGCGAGGCCACCAGCGCCGTCACCAGCTCCTCGTGCGTGGGGCCCAGGCAGTAGCCGTGCTTGTGCCGATCCAGCAGCCGGAACAGCTCTGGCCCCATCTGGTCCCAGCGCCCGCTGGCGCGCCACAGCTCCGCCGAGCACAGGCTGGGCAGGTTCAGCTTCTGCCCTCCCACCGCCTGCATCTCCTCGTCCATCAGCTTGATCAGCTTCTCCATGGCGCGCACGGTGGGCGGCAGGTAGCAGTAGCAGCCGGGGCTGGTGGGGTGGATGAGCCCTGCCTGCAGCATCAGCCGCTGGCTGCGGCAGCTGGGCTCCCCGGGCCGGCCCTCGGAGCCCGCCTGGCCGCCCGTGGGCAGCGCCAGCGGCTGGAAGAGCTGCGAGAGCAGCAGGCGCCGGGCTGTGCCCGCGGTGCTGCCGACGTGCCGGGCCCTGGCCCCGCGGTGATGGGCGCCCAGCGCCGGGGCTCGGCAGCTCCTCAGCAGGGCCTCCATGGCGGCACCGAGAGGGCTGCGGAGGGAGAAGGTACACAGCGGGGTCAGGGGCTGCAGCCACCGGCACAGGTGCACCAGAGCTCACACGGACACACACACACCTGGGTGCACAGGTGAGCGCTCTGCGGGATGCACAGGTCACTACACGGACACGGGAATGCTGCACGGGCACACCTGGGCACGGACACCCAGGTGTGCACAGACAGGTGCCCCGTCACAGCCAAGCGCTGCACAGCGCTCACACAGCCCTGCGCGCTTTCCGGGACACACAGGTACACGCACGGGCACACCCGCACACACACACCTGGCTGCAAACGCGGGAGCAAACACTTTCCGGCGTGTACAGGTATGGGCACGGGCTGGTGGGGATGCCGCGGGGGAACACCAGAGCACGCACACACGTGCGCACACGTGCACACGCACACCTGAGAACTCACACACTTGCACACGCACACACCTGAGTGCACACACCTGTACACACACTCACACACGCGCACACTCGCACACGTGCACGCGCACGCACTTACAGGCGCGGGGGCGCGCGCCCGGCCCCGCCGGCGCGGCCAATCCGGAGCCCCTCCCTATCACGTGGGCGGGCAGGCGCGCGCGGGGAGCGCTGGGCGGCGCGCGCCCCTCTCTATGGTTCCGGCGGGCGCGGCGGGCGCCCCCTGGCGGGCGGGAGGAGCGGCTGCAGCGTGAGGGGACGGTGGGCGGCACCGGGACGGGGCTCGCGCAGGAATGGCACCGCCACGGTTTGGGCTCACACGGGACTGGCAGCACCACGATTTGGGCGTCCCTTCCTAATTATGACGCCTTTCGAAGGCTTGGAAAGCCAAGGAGGTGCTGGTTCTTGGGACAGGCTGCTGCTGGGGAACTCGCTGCCGTCCCACCGGCTCTGAGGGACAGTGGCCGTTTGTCCGTCCTGCCCTTGGAAGAAGTGGCGTTCATCACCGCAGACAGCGCTTTGCCAGCTCCATCCGCCCCCGATGGTCGTGGGGTGTGAAAAACGCCAATCACTTGTTTTTAAAAGTTTAAAATTTTAATGGTAGTAAAATGGTTATAAAAATAACAATATAATTAGTGTAATAATAATTTGGATAATTTGGATTAGGACAATAAGAGACGATAGAAACAAAGAGTTACGGAAGTCTGGGTACCTTTTTCTGGGCAAAATAAGCCCGAAAAAGGAGGACGTTAACAGAGGATTAACCCTTAAAAGCAATATCCTGTTGCATATTCACACATCTTATGCATGATGCATAAATTCCATTCAAATACAGGATTCTGTCTGGTCAGTGTCAGCTTCTTCCTCTTAATCCTGACGGTGTCTTCATGGCTGAGCGAGGTGGGAAGAATATTTCTTCTGATAAGAGAGCAATAAATTCTCTTTCTCTGAAAGATTTAGGTGTCCTGTGCTTGCTATCTCCCTGCGAGTCCTTTCTTTTAAAAAAAGTATCTTATATAGCATATTTTAACATTGTTATAACCTAAACTATATTTAACACACTACTTAAAAAAATTAATGCAGCATAACTTTTTAACATAACACATATAATACTAATTTTAATATTTGCGAAAAGCCAATCATAAAATACGCATTTTTCACACCAGGGCAACGACCTGCTCAAAGCACTCGATGCCAGATGTTTCCTGTTTGTCCCTGAGGAGCTGCACTTTGGGAATGGCATCACCCAGGTCAAACTCCACGGCTTGGCCCAGGAGTTCTGTCCACCAGGAACAGTTCTTGCACAATGCCCACCCTCGTGTAACAGTAAAAAAAGAGCAAATAGAGCCAGGACAGGACAAAAGGGGTCCCTGAAAGTAAAGTAAAGTACTCCACTGGAGTAGGAGACAGCACTTCAAAGAAGAGTTAAATAATCCTTTTTAAATAGAGAGAAATAAGAACGAATCCTTATTTTAAAAATGGGATTTGAAGAAATCTTCACAATTCTTTTATAATGTGAAATCCTCCTATTTACAGAGGGCTGGAAATGAGCAAAAGCAAGGAATTAAAGAGCACATCTTTATGCTCTGGGTTATGTAGAAGCATTAAAGTCATTAAAGAGTTGTGCCAGTTCTGCCAGGTGACTCAACACCCCGTGTGCCCAAAGGGACCTGTGGCAGTCCCTCAGCAGCTCCGTGCTGGGACCTGGCCCAGGTTTCCTGGCAGCTCCCAGACCAGCCTGCCCTGGTTCTGTCAGGCAATCACTTCTCCCTCTGTGTTTGTCACCACAATTAGGCACTGGAAACGCCGTGGCTGTCTGTGAGGCTGGAGATCAGGATGGATCCTGTGGGAAGGGAATGTGCTCACACCTTGGACACCCAGGTGCTGCTGTGTGTCCATGGGGACCTCAGAGCCACACTGCAAACCCCTTTGTGCATCTCCCCAGGCACTGTGAGATTTTCACCAGGACAGAGGGGTTGTCTCCATTTCTATTGCTGGAGCCAGAGAAGTGAAACACATTTCCATCGGTGACTTATTACCTGCTGTGCTGATCAAAGGGACAAAACCATCTTGGATTGATTCTCCGGGGCAGTGTTTTAACCAGGAGGGTTTAAGGCTGCACAGGAGATGTGGTCTGTGGGGAAAGCTGATCTCTTATTAGATCAGCAGACAGGACTGAGTGCGGGGCTCAGCACAGGGGTTATGTGCCTGAAAGCCTGTCTGGGCTCCTTATTTTTTCCAGCTGTGCTGGGGGAACCTAATAAAGGTACTGCTGTCCCTGCAGCCTTTCACCAAACTGCTCCCCTGCTGCTTTGCTGGGGCTGATTTATGGCACTGGGGCCAAAAGAGCGGCCCGGGAGGGGCGTGCCCTGCACAGGAGGGGCTCAGCTCCTGTCTGGGGCCTCCCTCCTTGCCCCGAGGGATTTCCGGGAGGGAGAACGCTGAGGATGGGGAGAAGACAAATGAGAGACCAAGCAGGCAGTAGCAGCTGTCTTGAATCAGTGCCTGGCACAGAACCAAAGAGATCAAGGGGTCAGTGTGAGAGGAGCCCCTGGGCTGGTGGAAAATGGTTCTTCCCTTTCCAGCAGCATGCCCAGGTAGTGCCAGGGCCGGGCTAGGGAAGAGAAGTCAGGCCAAGTCATTCAGTGGTCAAACTTCTCTCCATCCTGCAGAGGATTTGCAGTTTGGGCTCGGGGTGGGCACAGAGTGGTGGCACATCCCATCTGCCCGTGGACAGACACACAGACACAGCTTGTAGGGCCTGTGACCCCACAGTACTGGCTCACCGATTTGATCCCCTCCAGTGATGTTACTGTAACTGCAGGACAATGATTTTATGCCCAGTGGAGTGGTGGTTACAGGTCCTGCCTTTGATTTGCCCCTTGGGGAATATAAAATTACTGCACAGCCCCTGCAGCCCGGCAGCTACCCAAGGTGCAGGGGCTCCCTCTGGGGTAACCCTCGGGTGCTTTCCACAGCTCCCCCTGAGCAGACAACACTTTGTTTTTTCCCTGCTGTTTTCCAGCCCTGCCTGCACAGGGGAGGGGACATTCCCTGGGGAATGGAGATGCTGGGTGCCACGGTGATGGTTGTCATGGCAAGGGCTGCCACCATCCCCTTGGGGACCAGAGCTGTCAGCGTGTGGCTGCAGGCAGTCCTGGGGACACAGGCAGCCAGGGGAGAGCTGGATATATGGGGGCAGTTGGACTTACTGGGGTCACTCTTCTCACCTCCCAGATTGTCTGTGCCCGCTGGGAAGCAGCTCCCTGCACAGGGACTCTGCACAGAATGGTCCAGGACACCCAGCTCCAGCTGGGATCAGCCTGGGGTGGAAGCACAGGGTGTGCTGAGCACCCAGCAGTGTTGTGGTCCCAGGATGAGGTGAGAGATGAGAATTGATTCCAAGTTCTCAGAAGGCTGATTTATTATATTATGATATTATATTATAAGAAAAGGCTATACGAAAACTATACTAAAGAAAGGAGACATCAGAAGGCTAGACAAGAATGAAAAATAAAAACCCATGACAGACTCAGAGTCCGACACAGCTGGCTGTAATTGGCCATTAATTAAAAACAATTCACATGCTGGGTAAACAATTCTCCAAATCACATTCCAGAGGAGTAAAATATGGAGAAGCTGAGGCTTCTCATCTTGCCAGAAGAATAAATCCTGGCAAAGGGACTTTTCACAAAATATCCTGGTGATACAGCAGGGAGCACACACTGCCCACAGGCAGGTGAGCCTGGCAGGAGCTCAGCAGTGCCCACACTGCCTCTGCCTGCATCCTCAGGCCTTTGCCCTTTTCAAGGGATGCTTGGACAACCCTTCCCATTAATTTTGCTCTGTTTCACCTGCAAGCAAGCAGATGCACTTCATGGACGAGGGCAGCTGGGTTTGAGTCCTTTTAGGTGCCAGGAGCTCCTTGTATCCTCAAAAAAAGTCATACTCTGCTGCTTAAAAGCCAGTTTTTCCTCCAACAGCATCAGCAGCACATTGCAGAGCCAGAGCAGGTAGGAGCCCTCCCCTCAGTACCCATTCCTGGTGCTGTATTCATCTTGGCAGCTTCCCCATGGAGAAACAGAACAAAGCCTAAAGGGCTCAAAGCAGATAGGGAAGGCTTTAGTCTGAAATAGTCCACCTTGGCTAGGGATGATCGGCAGGAATCCACATGGCTTCTCTCCTTTATCCAGCTGAGTGAGGAACAGGCAGCTTGAAAGAGGTCAAGACATCTTGGTAATTGGTGGGGAACGTTCAGATTACACTTGAGTGGGGAGGTTGTGACACTGCTGCCCTTCTCTGCAGCTGGCAGGAGGGGACTGAGCTCAAGCCTGCAGGGATAATCAGCTCTTTATGGCCTGCTATGGAGGAGGCTGGGGGCTCTCCCTGGGTGCTGTGTCCTCCTCCCTCCCCTGCAGTGTGGTTCCCTTTGGTTAAGATGTGCCACTGTTGTTGGATCACTTGCTGAGGTGAGTGGCTCTGCTACTGGCACACTCAGCCTGCTCCTCAGGAGCCTTCTCAAACTGGGAGAACCCCAGGAGCAGCCAGGAGCCTGCAACTCACAGGATGGGAGCTGGGGAGGCCCAGGAGCAAAGGACAAGAGAGACAAACTGCTGGAATTTCCCTAGGATAGATAGGGATGACAGGAAGCATGAGAGAGGATTCCCTGTCCTCTCTCTGCCTGGCTGAACACAGACATGTAGAGGAGGGGGGCAATGACACTGCAATTGAGCAGTAATTAACTATTTTCAGCTGGGACTTTAGAGAAATTACATGAGAAGAGGATGCCAGGTCCTGCACATGCTCCCAAGGAAGGTGTGATGGCACACACAGCTCACTCAGGGTTAAACACATCCTTCCAAACTCTGCTACCACCCAGAGGAGTTGCACATACCTGTTCTGGGTGGTGCTACCACACCTGAGTAGCCCCAGGTCCACCACAACTCCACAGAGAAATGGGTCTGAAAAAGCGTTAGCACAGCAAAGATGAGCAGGGAGTGAAACCCTGGAGGCAGTGGAGAAAGTGAGATGAGCAGAAAATGTCAGTAGCAACAAAAGCTGGCCATAAAAATGTACTGGGAACATGTTGTTCTCGTAGAGTTAAGTTTATCAGGTCTTGTACAAGTGTTTAGACCAGACAGGAATAATTAAATCTAGGTGTAATTACACGTTAGTATGGCTGATTAACTATGCTAATTAATCTGCAATTATCATTCGGTGGGGGGAGATAATGGAACACAGGTAAAACTGCAGCGATTTAAGGAAATCCTGGCTATTGTTCCCAAGGAGGAGGGCTCAGAAGGGAAATGCCTGAGCAGTGATGTGGGTGAGGGAGGGTACAGAAACGCTGCTGGGGCAACAAAGGAGGGTTGTGCAATGCAGCCTGAGCCCAGGCCAGCACGGAAGGGCTTTGGCACCTGAACTGCAGCTTCAGCAGGGCTGAGGAACTTGGCAGCCTGGCTCTCTCCCTGGGAAAAGAGCAGCATGCACCCTGGAGAAGGTGTACAGCTGGGAGCAGGGAGGGGCAGGAGCACCTCCCACTGAGCCTACAGAGCTGCATGAAGACATTTATCAAGGAGACAGAAGACGTGGGTGTGAAACTCCTCAGGCTGCAGAGTGCACCGAGTCTTGACTCTCACTTTTGGCTGCTCATTCAAGGCAGGGATTAGATTTATTAGCATGAAATGAGAAGAATGAAGTAATTACCCATTATCAATGGGTAGCACCTAAATGCAAAACGGGAGTTTGTCCTCCTCAGACAAAATGTCACGGGGAAAGAAGGAAGTGGTGTGTGTAAAAAACCAGGACAATTGGCATCATGAAGCTGTGTGGAGCTAGTGGGGCATAAGTGAAGGGTTAAAGGCTCAGCTATGAGGTATTTCTTTTATTGCAGGTGTGTCTTGGGGAAAAGATAAGTGAAGGTTCCCAGACTTCAAAGACATTCCTACAAACATCACCTCCCTCACAATGCCCTGGGTGTCTCACCCAGACTTTCTCAGTAATCTCTGGCCATGTGGAACAACACAAGAAGCAGAGAGAAATGATAAACAGCTGCTGAAAAGCAAGCAAGCACTCATTAAAAGACACTCCTTGGAACAGTACGCCGGCCAGAGCTTTATTTTCAACAGCCCATACAACCAAAAACCAAGAGCAACAGCAATGGTGTGTGTGCATGTGTGTGACTGATACAGTGCAGTACCCCATCACAGCATACAAAGTTTGCCAATAAATTAAGGAGTGAAAAAACAAACACAGTGCATACCTAAAGATCATCAGTACATAAGTGGAACACAGCCTAAGTAGAAGTATTTGCATATCCTCTAGCTGTTTTAACATTGCCCTTTCAAAGCTAACCAAACCATTCTTGCTCTGTGCAGGCTGTACAAGCACTGGGCTAATCGTAGCTTCACCCCAGGGACAAATCCCTCGTGGGGGCAGGAAGGCAGGTCACACCCTGAGAATCAACACTTGCCTTCCTGTGTTCCCCTGGTGCAGCCAGGAGGTGTGGCAGTCACTCCTGGATCACTGACACAGCTCCAGGGCCTGGGCAGCACTGAGGACACTCTGTACTGGCTGTGTCTCCCCATGGAATGCTGCCCCTGTGCAGGATTTGAGGGGGCACCTTACTTGCATCACTGAGTTACAGCCCAAGCTCATTCCTGCCACTGCTTTATCATTGGTTTCATCTGGACCTTAAACATCCATCTATCAATAAATAAAATCATTGGTTTAGCACGCATAATAAAATTACACCTCCCACTGGTAACTGTTTGAGAAGTTCTCCGTGTTACCCCCTACACAAACCTCAAGAAAATTACTTTATTTTCCATCAGGCTCAGTAAGGTTTCAAGTAACAATTTTCAGTACTGCTTGGACAAGACACAGGCTTGGTTTGAAACCCTGATTCTGGCTACAGGGTCAAAACATCTCCACACTTCTACACTCAAGTGTATCAAGTCCACGACTGTGCCATTTTCACCTGCGAGCAGCAGAAGAGGGAACTAACAGTACTTGTTGTTATTCCCTCTCCAGGTGACTGAAACAGTCCTTTTACAAAGCCTATCAACCTAACCCAGCTAAAATGAAAAGCAAAAGTGTCACTCAAGTCAGAACCAAAGCCTGTGTGTATCAAGGTTCACATCAAGAGTTCTTATCCACAGCCACTTGCTCTAACAAACCTCCTAAAAATGCAGCCTTGACTTCCTTCTCCCACAGGCCAGGACAGAACAATCTGAGATGAGCCATATCTTCCTCCAACTGAGTACTCACAAGGCACTAAAATTAAGCCACAACCAAACAACCCCAAAAAATACAAACCCAAAAGAAACCCAAACTGACCCACAAAGAAATTAAAATTTGGCTATATGAAATAGCAGCAATCTTTTTTCAGTGGTCTACAAAGCCAGAACATTGATACTTTGGGGCAAAAAAAACCAATGCACTGTTGGCCAACTACAAAACACCTAAAAAACCTACATCCATTCGCACTTCATAATCAAAATCAGTACAAATCTGATAGGCACAAGTAAAAAGCATCTTCTTCACACCTCAGTGCTCAGTTTTCCAGCAGAAGCCAGGCCTGGGGAGCTCAGCTGCCCTGCAGGACAAGGTGAGCAGCCCAGCACCACCATCATGCAGCTGGATGGGGATGCAGTGGGGATGAGCCACTGCAGAGCTGCTCCAGGACACTGACTGGAGGCAAATGTTTTTAACAACATGATTAATTAAACAATGTGTTCAGCTTTGGCACCTATTTCTGAGCTCCCCCCTCCTGTTTTTCAGAAGTCATGTTAAATACAGCCGGTGTAAACGCCAGTGTCTTCATCCATTCCCATTATTTTTCTTCTGCCTGGAAATAGGTGAACTCACCTATGTCACTACATTAGATACAAAGGCTAGCACTTCAGATTTCTTAAAAACAATCACTGAGTTTGGAAAACTGGTTTTAAAACATATGAAAGAATACTAAACATAAATGTGTAAAGCAGGAATTCATACCTTTAAACATCAATAAGAATGAGCTTATTTGGAGAGCAATAAAGCTTTTTTTTTAAAGGATATACTGACTAGCTATAGGTAAATTCCTCTTTCCCTGATTGCTTGGTGAGCTCAGCCAGGCTCAGTGCCTTGCAGCTTTGCAGATTTTGTCATACACTTCTGGAAAGGCATCCTTGCAATTCATCTCCTCCCTCAGCTTGTGGTACAACGAGCCATCAAACATATCCCAGAACTCCTCACGGGTCATGTAACAATCTGCATACAGCATCTGGAAACTGGAGAGAAGGGAAAAAGAAGAGACAGAGATTCACTGTTAATTGAGCCATAAGATTTGATATAGAATTTAAAAAAAAATTCAGCGCAAGTTATGAATAGTAAATACTTAACAAAACAAAAACATCAGCAATGCTTTTTAAAAACAAGCAAATACAACGGCTCACATGGATTATGTTGGGACACTCAACCAATTATGTTTTGTGGATTTAGTATTTTTTCCCCCTATTTTCTTAGGATCCATGTAGGTACAGTCATGGAATCTCATATTTGCCTGAATTACAATATCCATTCAAGGCAAATGTAACAATACATCCTTTGACATTTTCATTTCTCTGGACATTAAGAAAAGAACTAAGAAGGCAAAATGAGACCAGGCCAAGAAGATAAATCCGCACTGTAAACAATGCATGGTGTAACAAAGGTCCATTTACAAATTAAATCCTTCTTCAGCTGTGGACTCTTCCTCACTCCCACAGTGTGCTCTCTAAGCTGCAGCTACCACCAGAGTACAGCAGCAGAACACAACCTAACATAGAAGCTCAATTGTTTTGTGTGATTATGAAACTGGAAGATTAAGCATTTACTCATTGTTCATTTCCCAGTGACAGGTAGGAAACAGACCAAACTTTGTCAGTAAAGAGCTTTAAATTAAAATCTTAATTTCAAGTTAATGAAAAAAAGCTTAAAATTCACTTTGGGTTGCTTTGTTCTCTGGCAAATCACTTCTTGCAGCTTGAAGTCATTTGCAGTCCCCAAACCATCTCGAAGCAGCCTTGCCATTATTGCTCAGCCACATGGGACATGATCACTGTTAGACTGAGAAGTAGGTCAAAATAGAAATGGGGATAAATTAGACTGATGGTGTAAAAATACCATGTAGTTGCTTTTTGTTCCTGAGAAACCAGCCTGTGGCTGCTTCTCCACTGACACCGCTCCAGCAAATTTGGCTGGCTCGAGTCCGTGACAGATGGTGGGCACATGCCTCACGCCCACTGTGGTCCTGTGCAACCAGAACCCAGGCAGGGAAAAGGAAGCTCTGGAGTACAAGTTTTGAGGGAGGAAAGAGCCACCAGCACACAGGGACTGAGTGCAGGGACAGCCAAGGCTGGCCCCCTGGGCAAGGACATCCCCGTGCAAGGACGGGGCAGAGCGGCTCCGTGATGCTGCAAGGACTGCAGGGAGAACAGTCCCAAGGGCAGCCAGGGAAGCTGTCCAAACTTTTGGGATTCCTGAATGATTCATTCCTTGGAATGAATATTCCAAGGATGTATTTTGTGGCAGCAGACTCTGCTCCCAGAGCAGCCTGGAGCTGAAAGGTGATCTGAAGTCACCCAGCTTCCAACTACACTGCGAGAACTTCAGCCAGTGTGTCCTTTGGTTTGGCTGGTTTTGCAATCAAATAATAAAGTGAAATCATATTTGAAACTCACCAAAATTAGAAATTTAAATTAGTTTTCAATTATTGTAGTTAATAAATTAATGCAGTATTAAACATTAAAGTTCTGTGGGATAAATAGCTGTGATTAAACCACATGGGTGTGAATAATATGACATTATCACTATTCTGTGGAGTGGGGTCCTTACCCGTGCACACTTCTTACAAACTTTTCCATCTGCCTCATTGAAGCCCTGGCTTCAAACTGTTTGCTTTTGGGCTCTCCATAAGCTCCTATATCCACGTAGAGTTCAGCTTCATTTCCTTTGGGATGGACCATACCAGGATTGTTGGGCAATATGAAAGGACACAACCAAATAGGGTACACCTGCAGGGGCAGGAAAACACTTTATAATTTATTTTTTAACACAATCATCCTTTAAGCTCTTTAATAAATATGGCAAAATAAAGAGTTAAGAGAACTTTCTCCCAGTCTTGGACTGAAACTTTTGCTTTCAGCTCTTCCTTTTCAGCTGTCCTGGTGGTGTTGTTTTTAGCTGTACTCTCTTATGACCATAACACAAATAGATTGAAAACGTCCTCCTAGAATTGCATCTCCTCCCTTTAAACACTTGAAATTCAAAGGGAAAAAAAAATCCAAAACCACCCACAAATAAACCACCCCTGATCTCAAAGCAACAACTGAATAAACATTCTGAGCAAAAGGAGAAGGAAGCGTTTTCTTTTCCAGGTCAGTCTAAAATTGAAATTATCAAAACTGAAATTCTACACTAACTAAGAAAAATTCAGAAATAAAAGCAAGAAAGGGAAATGAAGCTCCACAGTTGCTGCTTGGTGAGACCACCAATCATTTTAGGTGAAGTTCAAATTTTAGTAAGTGATAAAATCTTTTAGAAGTGTCAGCTTCTACCAAAGCTTGAATCTTTTATTTAATGTTTCTCTTTTTCAGAAAGCTGTGTTTATTTCTGCTGCAGCCTTGCATCATGGACTCACAAAGCACAGCACTCCCCAGGACACAATAATGACCTTTTGCACAAGCAGGATATTATGTCTTAACATCAGCAGTCCCAGTCCTTATCACAAACAACCCAAGATTTGCTGAGTTCTAAGGAGATGAGTTCTTACATTAAGGTCAACGTGGAAGGTCTGGATTGATTTTTCAAGGCTCTTTATTGGCACCAGCATGTCCTGCACAACGTGGTGCTGCTCATACAGCTTCCTAATGGCTTCTCCTTGGGTGAGCTTCAGCAGAGAGATTTTTGGGGGGACCATCCAGCCAAACAGGTAACGGAACACGGGGTTATTGCCAAAAGGAATGATATCCTTCAAAGAGGAAAGAAAAAAAGAGTCTGACTGAAGAATGTGTAAGTGGACCAAAAGAACACTTCAGAGCCCTCAGGGCAATATTAAGCCAGATTTTCAATAAATTTAATTGGCGACACTTTGCTGAAGTACTAAAACACAAATTAGCAAATTAGAGGGGCCTGGGCTGCACTTGGCTACAGCTTTGCCTAAAGCCTCCTCTGGTTACCACTGATTTTCAGTTGTATGAATCACAACATACCCAGCCCCAAATAATTTCAGAAAATAAAGAGAGCAACAGGCTATTATCTTGCAACAGCCAAGGGAGGAGTGCAAAAGGAGCTAACTTTACAGAAGTTTTGCAAGAATAGCCAAATTTCTCAATAGCATTTTAAAGCTGTAAGTTTTAATTACCACCCGCACAGCCAACTGCTGTTTACCTTCTGCAGGAGCTGAAAGGATCTGGTACCTCACTCCAGAGATTCAAAATGTAGTAACAGGAATATTTCTGAATGCCAAATCAAGTTTTGTGTAACTACACACGACAATAAACATATTTATGAAATTTTAAGTAATGACCTGATTACACATAATTACTTTAGGTGGGGCAGTTTTTCAGCCAGAATTTCACATTCGTGTTTTCTTCCACCATCTGAATTTGGAAATCATTCAGCAGGTACAAAAATCTAATGCTGAAATACATACTTAAGGTCTATATTCAGAAAAGCACTAAACCAAAAATTAGGAGCTTCTGATACAACACCTTATATGTCAAGAATTGTCTTTGGATTTGCTGCACTCAGATGCAGGACTTGTAATTTTGCCATAAACTTTGCCATTTTTTTCTGTCATTAAAGACAGAAGTTGCTGCCAAGGGGAAGAAGGTAGATTGTACCTACACTGTGAAGGGGCAGAGTACTTTCCTGCAGATACATTTGAATTTTGGAACTGGTCTTACTTGGAGCTCCCAGAAGATACTGCGAGTATGTCTGTGGTAATAATGTCTGGAAGGAATGTACTCCACTCCAGTCCTGTCAGCTTTCAAATAATTCTCCACATGCTTAAAGAACCATGGCTTGTAGTAGTTGCCAATTCTATTTATCTACAAGAAAACAAGAATTCATCAGGTAACAGTTACACCTTGCCAGACAACAGAGTATGTCCCCAAATTCCTTTCCTGGGAGGAATCTGTGTTATATCCTCTGGATAAGGCTGTCACAACACATCTAGGGAGCCTTCACCCCACGTGCAAGGCTCCTTCTTAGCTTCCTTGCCATTAAGGTTTAAGTAAGGCTTCCACTGACAAGCTATTTAAGAACCCATGAATGTGACAGAACTGAATTCCTAAAATGCCAATCTCTAAACCCATCATTAATCCAAAATCTCACTGGGCAGAGAGGAAACATTCAGGTGGAGGGTTGCCTGAACACTTAGCATGACCCTGCTGTGCATGTCCCTGATGTGTTTTTATTGATATTAACAGCATTAAAAGCTTGCTAGGAAGAGAGTTAATCTGAATAACTGCAGTTCAAAGCAGCATTGTTCAGTCTATGAGAAAAGATCCTTCTCATCTTCCTCCTCCTCAGAACAATGAAATCAGTGGGTCATTTCTCACCAATAAAAGAGATTTAGAGAACAGATTCTGTCATAGTAGGAATTAAAACATTCTGATGGACTGATTCAAATTTTAATTCTATGTTAAGAGATTGATCCAATTCTACAATGGTTTTATCCTAGTACAGCTTCAGTTAGACTTTGGGAGTATTTTTTTTATTGTGAGTAACTTCCCTTTAGTTACCTTGCTTTGCTCAGCTTCATCAGTCAGGACTCCTGTCATGATGACTGCTTCATCCAAGGAATACATAAGTCCTTCCACAAAACTATTCTCCTTTTTCTTAGACTCTTCAGTGAACTTCTCACAAATCTTCTGCAGTCCTCTCACTGGCTCATAATGTATTTTGACATATTTCTTGGCAGGAACCATTTTTATTTCTGCTGCAACCAGGAAACCCAGAGTACCACAAGACCAAGGCACTGCATAAAATAGGTCTGAGTTTTCAGTCTGCAAAAAGTATGTATGTCATACTAAATCATATATCCACACCAATAACTGTCAATGACATTGTAAATGATAGCAAAGTAACATTTTGTCTTACTGGTGAACATCTCACAAGGCTTCCATCAGCGAGAACAAGTTCATAGGCCACACAGGTGTGCTGAAAAAGTCCATAGATATGGGATGAAGACTCAATGCCAGTTCCCATGATCAGGCCACCTTATCAAGAGAGCACACAACAAATCAAATGAAACACACTCCAAAATGTGGGTGATTTATGACAGCAAACCTCCACTTTATAAGCTCTTTTAAGACTATTAAAAAAAAGTGCTTATAACATAAATATTACAAAGAACATAAGGCTCAACAGACTATTTCTAGAACCTTTAAAACAATGCAATTAAAAAACCCTAATGGAAGTGCAGCAAAATGAGTGAGTCTCTTGTCATCAGCAATCCTTACCTACTGTGAGATCATCAAGCTCTGGTACCACAGGAATGGTCCAGCCCATGGGATTCAGGTATGCAGTCAGCTGGCCCATGGACACCAAAGGCTCCACACGAACAACCTAAAAAGCAAAAAAAAAAAAAAACCAAAACAAAACCCACCCCCAAGTTCTCAACGAGTATAAATTAAAGAGTTCAGCATTAATGATGCCAAAATATGGCTAACTGGATACACCTCCATCTGTTATCAGAACTCAGAGACTCACTTTCCTAAGAAAGCTGCTAAAAATAGTGGGAACTGTTTAGTGATTCCTCCTCTGCCTCAACATCTTGTTGCTCAGTGCCCAAACCCATAAATCAATCTGGTCTTTTAGACTTCAGCACATAAAAGCCAAGCAATCCCATATGCTGGGTTTTTCAGATGGAACGATCCAAGCCCACATTGCAAACCCTTGAAATGTGACAGGTCTGCCACAAAATTTTGCTCTTTGTGGAATCTAATCCCTCCAGCTCTGAGTATTGTGAAGAAAAGTATAAAATCCATTAGAGTAAATGCTTTGTGGTGGGATTTGTTACCTGTCTTTCACTGTCTACTTCCAGAACATCCATTAAATTGATCATGATGTTCTTGTGGGTCTTCTTGTACTTGCCCACACGGAGTGACACCGTCAGCCAGCCGGGCCGGCCTGTGCACATGTACCTCCTGCTGCCTTCCTTCTTCCATTCCCGCACCTGCAAGGGTAACAGCTGTCACACCAGGGATGCTTTGGAAGCCTCTTTGCAGCCCTCTGAACTTCTAAATAAAGTATGACCAGAGTGGTTTAGTTATGTAGAGGACACACTTCTAATATCCTGTAGTTTTGGGGTTTTCTTTTGGGGAAGGATTCAAAAGGATAATAAGACACTAACAGAGTTTGGAAAATCCCCTCTAAGGGAGGTACTACTGCTGTTATAATCTCAGTTCTAACCCAAAACATAGAAAAAGTGGTCTGAGCCTCCAAATGACCAGGTCTAGTGGAATCAACCTTAAGCAACATGGTCTAGTGGAAGATGTCCCTGCCTGAGGCAGGTGGGGTTGGAATGAGATGATTCTTAAGGTCGCTTTCCATCCCAAAGCCTCCTAGGATTCTACAAAAAGTTGGGAAGGAAAATGTGTAAGCCATATGAATTCTGCAAAGCCACAGTGGTTAACACCCAGAGAACAAACAACTGCATTTTCTTCGAAGCTGAGTTGCTACTACAGCTGGTAAAAAACCCCAGCCAACAACCCCAACCCCTCCGAGAATAATTCCATGCACACGAACATCCATCTGCATCCGTGATGCGAGAGACAAGGCAGGAAACAGAAGCGGACGTGACAGAATTACCACAAACACCAGAGAGCACAGAATCACTACGCACATCTGCATTTCTGGGCGGAGGAAAAGTTTAATCTGGCCACGAAGCAGCTCCTGGAGCTGGCGGTGTGAGCAGCAGGGTGCGAGGGGAAGCAGAACACGCTCCTGAGCCTGCGGTTCAGACACTGATGTGTTCCCATGTTGCACACACGTGTGTCCCTGAGCCTGCTGCGTGCCCAGCCCGGCTCACAGCACACCAGTAGCCGCAGGGAGGGAGTTCCACAGGAGTTCCAGCGGGACAAGAGCCCTGCAGGAGGCTGAAAGCCCCGCTGGTGTTTATTCCCTTGCATTTCCCCGCTCCGGCTGGACTTTGCCCCAGGTGAGGAATGGCGGGGTGGGGAGGGAGGACAGAGAGCGGGACAGAGAGCGGGACAAGGACACGCTGTCCCCTCGCAAAGCCGCGGTACCCCCGGGGTCCCGAGGTCCGGCCAAACCTCACCTGCTCCTGGATGTGCCGGACGCGCTGGGCGTGCTGCCGCGGGGCGCTGTGGAGGCGCCACACGGCCCATGCGCGCAGCTGGTAGTAGATGTCGAAGAGGATGGAGAGCGGCAGGAGGAAGAAGCAGACGAAGACCCAGCGGTGGTGCACCAGCACGGCCTCCAGCCCGCGGTGCCGCACCCAGAGCAGCAGGAGCAGCAGCCCCGCGCCCACCGACCACAGCGCCGACATGACGCCCACCGCCCGCTCCCGCTCCATCACGGCCGCGCGCCCTTATGGGACCCCGCCATGCCGCGCCCGCCGCTCGCGCGCTCGCCGCCCGCGCCACGCCCCTCCGCCTCCATTGGCCGAGGCGTGAGGCGAGGGGAGGAGGATGACCAATCGGAGAGCTCCGCGGAGATCGGACCAGGCGCTGAGGGCACCGATTGGCTGCGCGCGGCCGGCCCCGCGCTCCCCCTCATCACCGCGGCCACAGGGTCCCCCCCCCCGCGGCGGGGGTGGCACCGCCTGGGGACTGAGGGGGACCCGGCTCAAACCCCGGGCAGGGCTGGCGATGGTGACCGGGACCCGGCTCAGACCCTGGGCAGGGCTGGGAATGGGGACCGGACAGGGTCAGACCCCCGGGAAGGGATGGGAATGGGGACCGGGACAGGGTCAGACCCTCGAGGACCGGACAGGGTCAGACCCTCAGTCAGGGCTGAGGATGGGGACCGGACAGGGCTGGGAACGGGGACCGGGACAGGGTCAGACCCTCGAGGACCGGACAGGGTCAGACCCTCAGTCAGGGCTGAGGATGGGGACCGGACAGGGCTGGGAACGGGGACCGAGACAGGGTCAAATCCTCGGCAGTGCTAGGGATGGGGATCCGGCAGGGTGAGACCCCCGGGCAGGGCTGGGGATCGGGACAGGGACAGGGTCAGACTCCGGGCAGGGCTGGGAATGGGGACCGGGACGCGGCCCAGACCGCGGGCAGGGCTGGGGATGGGTACCGGGACGGGGCTGGGAATGGGGACCGGGACAGGGTCAGACCCCAGGAAGGGCTGGAGGAGCCGGGCCAGATCCCCGGGAAGCTCTGGACGCTGGTCCTGGCAGATGCTGGGTGGGACACAGGGCAGAGGACAAGGGCTGAGGCAGAGGGGACTCCCTGGTCAGGGCGGGGGACAAGCCCGTGGTGGTGCTGTGGTGACCGTGTCCCCTGAGCAAGGGATGCGTCCTGGTGCCTTTGGGTTGGGGTCTGGAGCAAAACATCTCCACATCTCTCACCTGTGCATCCCTCACCTGTGCACCTCTCTGGTGTTGTAGGCACAACAACTCAACAGTGCAGGTATCTCCAAAGTGCCAGCAGTTCCCTTTCTAGAATAAAGGAGCACCTCCCTCCAAAACACAGCTTGCTCTCCAAAACCCTGGCAGAAAACTCCTATCCATGATAGAACCATGTGATGGAAGATAAATAAAGTCTGTGAGAAAGATGAGGCTTTGTTTTTTGAAGTTAAAGTGCCTCAAGGGATGTGCAGCTTGAGAGGACGGTGACAGAGGTCCAATGACAGCCCAAGGAGGTCCTGGCACAGCCAGCACTGTCAGATATCCTGGAATGGCAAAGGCTGAGTTCAGAGAGGAACGTGGAATCCAGGTGTTCCGTGTGGACACAGCCATGGTGATGTGACACAAGTGTCAGCAGGAGAAATGCTGACCTTGTCCTTTAGATGATTGATAGCTGGGAGATGGAAACTTCTGACAGGGAGGGATCAAGGTTCAGAGCTGAGCTGTGGCAGCCCAGCCACACCTTTCAGCCCTCTTCAGGCACATGGAAGGCCTTGTTGTGAAGCCCACTTCAGGATTTCATTGAACCATTCACAGAATGGTTTGGGTTGGATGTACCTTAAAGGTCCCCTAGCCCCAACCCTTTGGCCATGGGCAGAGCCACCTTCCCTTAGAACAGTTTGCTCAGGTCCCCATGCAATGTGGCCTGGAACAATTCCAGGGATGGAAATTTTAGCACACTGCTTTTTTGGGGTTTGTCCCACGGCTTTTATTGAAGGACTAGACTGAGACTTCACAGCTCTCATATTTGGAAAGGGTCTCCTAATTTCCAGACTAAATTTATTGATAGCCAAATTATATTTGTTGCACTTGTGCCTAGTCTGTTCACTAGCTCTTCTTACATCTGAGCTGATTGATGTTATCTGCTTTTATTTATCAGTTCATCTGCTGACGGAAATTATTCATGCAAAAGAAGGATCCCATGCTCTAAGGGAGGTTATTTTAACCTCTCTGAAGGACCTAAATAATTATTCCTGATCTGAATGTGATCAAGCTCTGGGCTTATTGAATAACAGCATCATTTATTCATAAGGGGATATTTATGCCATCAGTGTAAATACTATTTTGAAATTGTTTTTATGAAGAACCATTACAAGTGCTTATAATGTTTTTCATGTTTTGCTCTGTTTTTGTAAGGCTCTAGGCAACAAGAAGGGGGTAGGTGAGCTCAAAGATTGGGATGTGAAACTCCTTTAAAGCAGAGGAGTGAACCATGTTCATGTTATGGTCAAATTGTTCATGTAGGTACTGATGCCAGGCATAGAAAACACAGGAACGAGAAGAGGATGAGGGAAGGGGAGATAGATATTAGAAATGCTGCAGGTTTTCAATTCTAGTTATTCTAGTAATTTGGGCAAAACATCATCCAATGATCTATGTAGGCTTAGGAAAACATCATCTGCAAATCTGGTTGGAAGAGCTAAGGTTCTCTTGGTAGCTTGGTGAGATGAAAATCCTTGGTTTCTTCAATTAAATTAACATTTTAAGTGTGTTTGAGCTGTTAGTGCTTCTTAAAAAAGCAGTCCTTTTCCCTTCCTCTCCTCCCTGCCTCCCTCTTCTGCCATCCCATCCGCCCACTCATGCTGTTCTGGGCATGCTGTGCAGTACAAGTGCTTCTGCTGTCACTCAGTTAAACAGGTTGGAGAACTGATCTGACTGAAGAATTAAACATTTTCTGTTCAAATCAGTTTTTTTTTTCCTCTGCCTGGATCAGCTCTCTGTGGAGCTCACCCCACGCAGGCTTGTGCTGGGAGCAGAGCAGGGCCCTGGCACTGACCATGCCAGAGCTCCCCATCCTCCTGGGGACTGCTCATCCCTGCCAGCCCTGCCAGCCCTGCACAGGACTCTGCTCCTCACCCAGCAGGGCTTGGTGGTGACCATACAAAGGCTTTTGGATAAAAGGTGCAGCTCTTTGTCCAAGGAGAAGGGACACAGAGTCATGGAATCATGGAATTGTTTAGGCTGGAAAAGCCATCTCAGATCATCAAGTCCAACTGTTGCCCCAGCACTGCCAAGGCCACCACCCCAAGTGCCACATCCACACAGCTTTTAAACCTCTCTCGGGATAGTAATTCCACCACTGCCATGGGCAGCCTGTTCCAGTGTTTGATAACTCTTCATGTGAAGAAATTGTTCCTGATATGCAATCCAAACCTTCCCGGCACAACTTGAGGCTGCTTCCTCTTGTCCTGTCCCCTGTTCCCTGGGAGAAGCCCCCGACCCCCACCTGGCTCCAGCCACATTTCAGGGAGTTGTAGAGACTGAGAAGGTCCCCTCTGAGCCTCCTTTTCTCCAGGCTGAGCCCCACCACTCCCTCAACCTCAGATTTGTGCTCCAGCCCTTTTCCCAGCTTTGCTGCCCTTATCTGAGCACACCTCAGCAGCCCCTCTATGTCTTCCTTGTCGTGAGAGGCCTCAAAATGCACACAGGATTCCAAGTGGGGCTTCATCAGCACCAAGCACAGGGGGACAGTCCCTGCCCTGACCCTGCTGGCCACACTGCATGATCATCACATACAGAGCATTTGAGCTGCACACAAAAGTTGGCTGAGGAGTTCTGTCTCCATAAGAAAAATATCAAGACGCCTTCAGTGGCACCAAAGGAAGGCATTGAAAAGCATTAAAAAGCCCATTTTTTCTTGCAAACTCTCACAGCCCTGGTACTGACTACCACAGAGCTGCTGCTGAGCAGTACCAGGATGCTGAAAGGACAGGCATTTAATAGGAGTAGCTATGAAAACTAGTAAAGAATTTTTGAAGACTGCAAGCCTGCTTGAATCCATAAAGAAACCAGCTGATGATTACTCGGGGTTAGGAGTCAGCTGCTTTTGGTTTTCCTGCATGTGGGTTTGGTGCAAAGCTTGTTTGAAACTGGAGTGTTTCTGAGGGCTGGAGGGAGGTGGTGCTCAAACTGCTTGTGAGAAGCTCCCTCTGCTGAGAAATCCAAAGTATGTTCAGTCACCCTGAAGGAAAAGCCTTGTGTGTCCCTGTGTTTACCTGATGGTGCTCAACTGACCAGCTTCCAGTTGGGTTTTTCTGAAAGGTATTTATCAATGGGATACCTATTCCTCAGGACCTATTTCTCAGGTTTCACAGCTGTTTCATGTGAGGGAGTAGAGGTGTGTGGTGGCTTGAAGAGGAGGAGGGCAGAGGGTTTGGTACAGCAGCTGTAGCTGGAGTGGCCCTTGGGAAATCGGTCAAAAAGGGAAAATGCATTTTTAGTTACTTTAGAAACTTCCAGATAGCTCTCAGGGGAAGTGAAACACCAGCTGAAGGCTTAGGCAAGGTTAGATTGGTGAGCCTATTTTAGGTGTAGGTGGATCTAATGTGAAAGGACTTGTTTAACATCCATGCTGGGGAAAGTTCTCCATGTGGATTCGTCTGAGTCCTTGGAGTGACTTTGCTCTTTTTTCCTTGCCTTCCTCTGTCCCCTCAAGGCTGCAGCCACCCTGTTCACACTGGGAAGGGTTTCACCAAGAGAAAGAATAACTGGTGCTGCAGGAATCAAGGATACCTGGGCTGTGTCCCATGTGATCTGATAGCAATCATGCCCCACTCCTCTGGTGATGGGCTACTGTAGGTGGCTGGTGGGACCCATCACCACCTTGGGGGGAAGCAAATGCAGGGTGTGAAGTAAAATGGAGAATATTGATGATGGCAGAGTGTGTCCTATCCTTCAGTGGCTGTGCTCTGCATCAGGAGGCAAGGTCAGCTGCTGGTCAGCATGTTCACAGAGCCACCAAAAAAAACCCCAGTGCTGCAGAACGTACGAGAGCTTTCGTGTATTCTCTGTGATGTGCATTAAATCCAGCTTTACAATTGCCTCTGAAGGGATACCCTGTCTGGGATTTATAAAAACAATCACTTGTCAAAACAGAGAGCCAGACTGGGAAAGGAATTCGGCCCTCCCTTCACTGTCACCAGGGTGGTGTCCTCTGTGGCAGAAACGAAATGGCTGTGGCACGGCAGTGGGTGTGGAGAGCTGGTTACTGAGGAAATTTGTGTTCAAACTACAGGCTGAAGGAGGTCACACTCCTCTGGGTGAGCAGTGGGGACAGAGAGCTCATGGCAACCATCAGTTGGCTTTACAGCCCTGAGAGTGTGGAGAAGTGGGTGTAGAAACTGTGATGCTCCCATCTCCTTCTGTTGGTGGCATCCTGGGGACACCGACTGTGCTGGGCATCAGAAACCAGCTGCTGTCACTGGAAGACAATAAATGCATTGCTGCAGACTCATGGCCAAATGCACACAGGTGCCAGTGGTTTCCAGGATGCTCAGGGTGAGCTTTGTCACAAAGGCAGTTGTGAACCACAGCTGGTGGGGAGCCACTCCAGGGTACCCTCTCCCTGCACCTGCCTCTGGAATATTCTTGCTTGGAGTGGCAAACACTATGGGAACATGCAGGAATCATTTGGTGATGGTGAAGGCTTGCCAGTGTCACCTGAGGAAACACTGCAAGTTGTTTTTCTGTACAGGCCAAATTTTGCTCCCGTTTTCAGCTCCCAGCAAACCTGCCTGTGTGTTTAGCATCCCAGTACCAGATGAAGTTGCAGGACTTTTCCTCCAAATAAAGCTAAGGCTTGCACTGCCTTGGCTGTGGCCATTCTCTCTGTCTGGTGTTGTAACTCTGTCACCTGTCCGCTTTCATTTATTGCAAGGTTTAAAAATTTTATGGGCCCACTCCCAGATGATGCAAACTGATAAAACTCCAGGCCATGCTCCAAAAACATCAGTGTAACTGTAGGATCTGGCCCCTTGGGTTTACTTACCAATGCCAAGGAAAAATAGAAAAGCTGTGAGCAAAGCAAAAAAAAAAGAAAAGGAAAAGGATGGCTGGGGAAAAAGATAGTTTAAGATGTTGGTTATATAAGAGTTGTATAGCTGTTAAAGTCACCTAGAATATCCTTTTAATAAACGAAGAAATCACAGCCAGATAAGTTAATAATTAAGGGTGACAAAAATACACCATTGTTCCAATAATAAGGAACTGTATTGGTCTTACTGAAGATAAATGGAGGCGTATTTAACGTGGTTCAGTGCTATGCTGATAGACTACAAATGTCCTTTTTTTTTCACTAGAAAACTCAGTACAAAATCAGGTCGAAAGCTGATTGCCAGTGTTTGTTCCCTCCACGTTGCTCGGCTCCTTTCAACAGCAGATGTGCCTTGGAAGCGACTCCCACGTGTGTGGAACTGAGCAGAAGGAAGCTGGAGGCTTTGAGAGGAGGTTCCTGCCCCTTTCTGTGGAGGAGAACAAGATGTGCTCCCATGTGTGGCTCATCTCATGGAGATACAGAACGATTTTCAGGCTGAGGACTGGATAAATTGACCGGTCCTCAGTTCTGCAAATCAGAGGCTGGAAAAGGTGTGTGCACGGAAGGTGATGAGGATGTGATTGCTCCATTTCCTTTAATACAGGGAATTTCTGTAGAATCCAGCTTGGCAGACTTGGTTGGAGCCATACCTAGTAAAGTGAGACAGCAATTTCAGCATCTCCCGACACAACCAAACCCCAATTTTTTCGTATTTCCAGTGAGCATCAAAATATGACTGCTGCAGCACCTTGTCCATGGGGAAGAGTGGCCTTTAAACACCCATCCAGAGAAACCCTGAGACTCACAAATAAATCTGAAAATGGGTAAATGCACTGATCCTGCCCTCAGCTCATGGTAAACTCCAGGTGCCCTTCCAAGCCCCTTATGTGCTGAGCTGCAGACTCAGCTACTTTCTGTCTCCTCCTGCCATCTCCATCCTTGGCAAGGCCCATTTTTTTTTTTACAGACTGCTTAAGGAAATCATTGAGAAATCAGGCAGCAATAAACCACTGCCATCCCAGAGCAGTTAATTACCATTATCTATGGTATCAGCCCAGAGCCTGTAATAAGCTCTGAACTATTATTGCACTGAGGTGTCTGCTTACATCCAGGCTAATGAAGGTTATAGGGCTGGGATGGATTTCCCTCATGCTGGAACTGGCAGAGTGAATCAGGGCAGGAGAGTTTCATCCCTCTGTGAGGCAACCAAGAGCTGACACTTCTCTGGCACAGCAGAAATGCCAGGGGAGGCAAACCACACCTTTCCAAATAAGGTAAGTAGCCAAAGAAAAGTGCAGGATGCTTTTTGGGGAGCAAGATTAACTCTCTGGATCCTGGGAGACTTCCCAGGGAGGTGGAGCAGAGAATCCTGTGTTCTCCATGTGGGATGGCAGGTCTGTGTCCCAGGGATGCTGCTCATGGGTGATTTCTGTGAGGTGCTGATCTAAGTCATTTGCAGATGGTAAATTGTGAACTTTTTTTTCAGTCTGAAGGTAGCTAACTTAGGCAATGTCTTCCAGCTGTTTCTTCACATTCATCTTTGCAAATGCCTGTTACTCACATTCACATCCCCCTCGTTCTTCCAAGCCAGTACTGAGTCAGTTTTTCTCTTACAGACTGAGAGAAGAGATGGGAACAACCTGCTTGTAAACCTCCATAGGAGAAATCTCCTGCTAGTGCTGTTCCTTTCAGGCAGAAATCAGGAGAACATCAGGAGTGGGGTCTTCTCAGAGCCTCACACCACAGACCTAACCAGAGTGTGAGGCAAATTCCCCATTGAGGGAGCTGTGGCACTGGAGATGAGTGTTGGTATTCTCTGACTCTTTTAATTCCATTACAGAGAAGCTGCAGCCTGTTATTTCCCAAACTCACCTCCTGTCATTTCTTGCAGAGTTTCAAATTGTCTTCAGTTACCTAGAAACCCGTGTGAGGAGATGTAAATGTTCTGGGTTAAAGAGAGGCAAGGTGTGCAGGCAGAAATCACAGAGCTCTTGCTGGGTCAGCAGCTGATGTTGCAGATGAGCTGTGAAGAAAGCAGACAGGCTTTTGGGCACAGCAGGGTACCAAAGGCATCCCAGGTGAGTGTTTCACTGAATTAGAAGGGAATTCCTTACAGGTGCCTTGTACAGTATGCATGCAAGTGTGCATATGCTACATCAAATATCCTGGGAATGCTGCTCTCCTGGATTCTGAAGTACTTTACATTTGGAAGGAAGTTAGGCCTGTAGGTAAGTTACTCTTGTGGTATAGTAAATCCTGTATGAATCCTTTGCTGTATTGTTTGGCTTAACTACAACATAAGTTAAATCTGTTAGATTTAAGTGGTCTTAAGTTTAAATGCTGTTTATTGAAGAACTGTTGTGCCTTTTGGATGTATTTCTTTTTATCCTCCTATCCTTTCGTCTCCCCCTCCCCAGCCCCAGCCCAACACAACATAGATAATGTTGCATTTCTATCAGTTTGGATTGATTGACATTGGATTTTTTGTTTGCTTTTTTTCTCTCTGTGCTTTAACCATTAGTAAGTAATGGAGTGAACCTTGCCAAGAAACTTTGTTGTGCTGTCACCTTTATTTTAAATCTGTGTTTGCTGATACCTCACCGGGTGATTCTTTAAGAAACCTTGGAGCCCTCCTCCTCTCAGCCATTCCTTGTGTCTCTCCCCAGGCTGTCATGCTTCCAACAAAATGTTTGCAAGGTTTGCTGGCAGCATTTTAGCCCTCAGCCATCTCCCAGCACAGCACACTGATGTGAACAAGTGCTTGTGGGCAGCACGATGCCAAGGCAGGCAGTGGGATAATGCAGGGGCATTGCAAAAGGAAAACAGCTGTGGAACATCTGGGACAGTTGTGTGTTGGACACCAAGGGCTTCCCATGTGGTGGCAACCAGAAGAGCTGGATGGCTGCTCCACCCTTTTCCTCTAAAATTTGTAATGAATGCTGCTTTGAGCTTCTCTTTTGCATTTTTGTGCTGAAAAATAAACAAAGCCCAGCCCATTCCCTGCTCCCTGGAGAGCTCTGTAATAGCTGCATGCAGCAGAGGCACAGAGAAGCACCAGGTCTTGGGGATGTCAGCATAGCTCTGTTGAGTTCACTGGGAAGCAAATTTAGCCAGTTTTGTGTTTAATCAAAGTTCTTTCTGCTTCTTTGAACATCAGCATTTGGAATCAAGGATGCACAGGAACTTCACGCTCAGATATCCAATGTGCTGATATCCAGCAAGCTGCTGCTGTGCTTCAGCAGCCAGGGCATGTCCCCCCTGGCTCTCTCTGCCCAGGTGTGATAGATGGGACTGACATCAGGCTGGACTGAGGAGCCTACAGGGCTGGAAATCAATGTTTCCTCACTGCAACTCACACTCCAGCAGGGCTGCAGCAGCTGTGGCGTGTAAAACACGCTGCATGGTGGGTTACCCACGTGGAACACAGCCGTGGTGCCTCTTTATGGGGAAAGAAAGAAGCTCAGACATGGGGCTTCCCTGAGGCAAAAATCCCCAGGAGCTCAGGAAAAGTTTTGTCTGAGTAAAGGCTGAGTTGAGGATTTAACTCTTTTCTTCCCCCACTCCTTGTTGGGCAAATTTCAAATCGTTTGCAGATTTTGTTGGAAAGCCCCTAGGAAGCTTTCTCTGTCCTCATCTGCCACACATAAATTTCCCTTACAGGGAACCCAAAGCTTTATCACACCCATTTCTCTACACAACAGCCCCAAAAGGAGTTGGCACTTCAGTCAGGTGCTCCTGTAGTGACACAAGGAGATGAAGGAGTTTGAGAGGACTGCTTGTCCATAAAGCCCTCTGTGGACAGTTCTATCTGTACTTTCCCAGTCTCTTTCCAAAACTTTCCACCACAGTTGTGCTCCCTGGTGTGGTGCAGATTTACAGGCTGCTGGCTGGGACATCATTACAGTTGAGTAAGAAAACATTAAGCTTTGAAACACTCACAGGTTTTGGGTCCAGTGGCTAGTGAGGGAACCACAAGAGAAGCTGATATCAAACAACTTACTACACTTTTTGTTCTCCTATTTTAACTCAAACTCAGTGAAGCCATTGGAACTAAATATTAAGATCTATTACAAAGTACATATTATGGTACAAAAAGGACTTTGGCATTCAATAAAGTCTTGGGTCAAAACCACAGCTGGTCTGCAGAAGGAGTACTTCTAGGTGAACTAGCCAAAAATCCACACCCCACTTTGAGGTCAGGGCACTGATCCCCTTTCACATCCAAATGCTTGGCATTTCCTGATGGAGACCACAAAGGAGGGCTCCCAAACCCTGCAGCTGCCCATGCAGCAGGACCTGCCCTGAGAGGTCCACGTCCAGCTGCAGGTTCAACCCCAAAGGGTGAATGTTGCCTCATGTGAAGACGTAGGACAAATATTTCCACAGCCTGGGTTTGCTGACTGGATTAAGTAGGAGTGCCTGAGCCAGTATATCAACTAGCACGACTAATTAGGCATTTTAAGAAGATGCAAATTAAGGCAAAGATAAACAGCAGGAGGTTTCTCCTTTGCTTTCCACGTGCTGGATGCAGGAGCTCTCTCCCATCTGCACATCCTCATGGCTGTGTGCTGCAGCCCCTTATCAGCCTGGCAGGCTGCACCCAGCGTGCAGGGAAACACGAGGTGTGCCAGCCCCTGGGAATGGCTTCTCCATGGATCTGGACAACATGGACACCTTGTGCCTGCAGAGATGTGACCCTTGAAGCCACATCAGTGGATCTTTAGTGACTCTGTCACAGGGGGTGTGGCCAGAGGTGCTTGCTGGGGGATGAATGTCCTGTGTGCCAAATCACTGAAGGAATCACTGTGGCCTGGCCCAGGTGCCACAAATAAGGATTCTGGCAGGGAGCCTGTGCTCTGGACTTGGTGCATCCAAATTCATTCTTGGCTTGGTGCTCTTGGTATCACCCACCCTGTCGTGACAGGGCAGAGAGTGCATGCATCTGCATACACACACCCCTAATGGAAAAGCTGGCTTATTTATCTTGATTATACAGTGGAATGCACTATTTTACATGTGATTTGCTGCAGCAGCAAAATTAGGTGAACAATGAATCAAACAGCAGCATTTTTTTGTGCCAGCAGTGTTGCTCAGGCTCAGCATCCTTACCTGGGGGAGGCAATTACTGGAACAATCTCCTTCCCCGTTCCTCTTTTGTTCTTGTTCTTGCAGGGGCTGTAACTGTCTTTTATATCTCCTTGTTTTCTCCACTGCAGTTTCACTGTGCATGGGATGTTTCACATGTTTTGCACAGATTTTCTGTCTTTATTCTGGAGAAGCCTTTTCCCTGTGCCCCATGCTGCAGCACCTTGTCCACCTGCAGGAAAGTGCTCAGAGAGGGAAAACACATTTTGGCCAAGGTGCTGCTAAGCAGACAGAGGTACTGGTAGCACTCAACAATTCCAGCCTCTGCCTTGTGGTGGAATATTTTTCATGGGCTTGTGGCTGCCTGCAGACCAGATCTCTGGGCAAGGCAGAAGGTTGTGGATGGTTATGAGGCTGAAAAATCAGTGTGCTGGCACAAAGCCATCTCCCTCTGCAGCCCTGTGCTGGGAATAGCATGGAACCATGCACTGACACCACCTTGAAGTGCTTCATATGCTGTTTGACAGTCAAATTTCAGTTAAATACAATATCTGAGCAGAAAAAGTTGTCCTATTGTCCTTTAACAGGGTGGCTGCTAATTCACAGTGCCCCCACATCACTGGGTGCTGGCCTTGGGGACTCCTGCCCCATTCTCCTCTTGGATGGAGACCCAACCTGCTGCAGGGCCACTCCTGGGTGAGCCAGCCCTCTGTGTGCCTCAGTTTGCCTTTTGTAAAACTCCACAGTGGCTGCAGGTAAATGGAGCTGTACACCCACAGGTTCTCAGCTGGGCTGAGTGCCTTCTAACCATGCATGAAACAGATGTGAATTCCACAGCGGGGCTTTGCATCAGTCCCTGCAGCATGTGCAGGTAAACCTCGAGCTGGTTTTGAGCTGAGAAGCTCCAAGCAGTGCAGGAGCAGCAGCCCAGGGTATCCACAGGAATGGCTCTGCCTGTCAGTGATGCTCAGTTGCAGTCCAAGGGCAGCGTGTTGCATCTGTGGATGTGTGGATGTATGAGATGCACAGCCACAGCACAGCACAGCAGCTCTTGATCAAATCTCCTTCCAGCTCCGTGAGGAGGAATTGTGCCTGAATCCAGATGCTGTCATACCCACCATCCTGAAATTCAGATCACAGCACCCTCAGCTTGTTTAATGTCCAGGTGTCCTGAGTGCTGCAGGGTAATGGTTTTAAACTAAAAAAGGGTTGACTTAGATTAACTATAAAGAAAAAAAAAAAAAAAGAGGTTTTTTACAGTGAAATTGATGAAACACTGCTGGCACAGAGAAGTGGTGAATGCCCCAGTCCTGGAAACATTCAAGGCCAGGTGAGAGGGGGCTCTGAGCAGCCTGATCTAGTTGAAGATTTCCCTGCTGCTTGCAGGGGAGTTGGACTATATTGTCTTTAAAAAGTCATTTCAAACCCAAACCGTTCTAATCCCATGAACGAGGAAAAGGGACAATATTAGCTTTTGGCACGGAGCTGAGGAGAACTGAAGTGGTCACAAAGCAAGGCTCGGGCATGACCCTGCTGTCGTGGGTGTCCCACGCATAGGACAGCAGTGATGTCCCCAGCCAGGGGTGTCCCAGCCGCAGGGAGGGCTCTGCATCCCGAAATCCCGGGAGCGCCGCGCCCCGACGGGACGGGACGGGATCGGGCTGCGGGGAGCCGTGCCGAGCCGTGCCGTGCCGAGCCGTGCCGGAGCTCCGGTCCCTGCCCGCCCCGAGGCGCCGCCGCCCCCCGCCCGCCCCCGGCCCCGCCCGCCCCGCGGGCCGCGCTGGCGGAGCCGCCGCTCCGGAGCGGGGCTGCCGGCGGCGGTGAGTACACGGTGGGGACACGGGGGGACACGGGAGGGGACACGGGCACCCCTGTGCCCAGGGAGAGACCCCCCGGGCCCCTCGGGGACGGGCACCGCCGGGGAGGGGACGCGGGGCTCAGGAACAGCCCCAAAGCCCGGCTGGGGGGACACACGGGCTCTCCTCTGTCCGCACCTGCCTCGGGAGGATGAGCGCGCCCGAGTTCTTGGAAGCTCTTCCAAGGCGTCCCTGTTACTTTGCTTTGAATGGGGAGCAAACCCTCGCTGGTAATTGTCACAACGAAACAGCAAATTTGGGTAAAGCAGGAAGGGATCTCCCTACAGACGCGCTCACGCTTTGTTTGGTGCATCTCTTCTGTGCATCTCTTCTGTTCCTCTTCCGTGGTTAAAGGTCTCCAGCCCCGCACGGAAGGACGGACTGTAAGTGCCGTGGAGGGACGGGTGTGGAGGTGGATTTCTGCTTGATGGCGGTGGGAGAGGTTCAAAACTCTTTTCTTTTCTCGTGTTGCTTGAAAAGAGCGTTTTTCTGAGTAATGCTTAGTAGACCCTATGAATCACCATCTGCATAACTTTATATGGGGGCTGCTATTCTCAGCGGCTCGCTGGAACTATGTAAACTATCAACATTATCTGTTTGTACATGAAACGTGCAAATCTATTCCCCGGAAAACTATTCCAGAGCGGGTCAGAGGAGGAGACAGGGCAGAACAAAATGTCAGGGGGGCTCGGAGAGTGGAGAAGGGCGTTTGAGAGCCGGCAATTGCTGTGGCTCCGTAAAAACTTGTGTTGGAAATGCTCGTGGGGAGGCAGAGCCACATCTGGCGCTGTGCAGATGCTGAGTGCCCCGGGAGCGGAGCCGGGAGAGGCTGCGGGAGCCTGGGGTCCTGCCCAAGCCTCGCACCTCGCTCCCTGCTCCTCCAGGCTCTTCTTCCAGGGCTTGGTGAGCTGAGAAAACAACGCGGGGCTTTCAGAGGGGCTCGGGAGAGCTGTGGCAGCCCGGGAGGGGGCTTGGCAAGGGGGCTTGAGGTGGCAGTGTCACCCAGCGGTGGCGGAGGAGCTGTCGCCGCCCGTGCGGAGAGGCTGGGGGAGCTCCCTGCGCCGCGCTGGGCTCGTCGAGAGAGAGGGAAGAGTTTATTCTCTCGAGCTGTCAATCCATCACCTCCCAGAGGCTCCTCCATCGGAGGATTCTCCTCCTTCCCTCCTCCTCCCCTTTGCTGCCAGCTCTCCCAGATGTGCTCAGTGCTGCAGGCTGCAAAATTCCCCGTGCCCAGGCAGGGGAATCGCAGCATCTGCTAAAGCTCACCAGGGAATTCAGAGCATCTCCCAAACCTCTCCAGTCTGATCCCAGAATGAGGAGGGTGTTTGTTGCAGGAGGTGAACATTCCAGCTCTTGGTGCAGGTTCAGTGCAGTGTCTCAGTTTGGAGTGACCTGAAATTTCCACACAGCTGGATTGAGATATTTGCTGTAGGGGTTTTTTTGGGTGATGTTTGTTTTTATTTTTCTTTAAACAATATGCTGAAATTTCTACCTGAAAACACATTGCTGCCCAAAGGAGCTGCATTCACAGGTCAGTGGAGTCCTTGTGTTCTCCTGAGCATCTCCTACTGCAAGGCAACCTGAGTCCAGCACTTCTGCTGTGTCCTGCTCATGTTCAGTGATGGTTTGGGGATGCTGACCCCTGACAGCATCTAACACCATCTCCAACAGTCCCTTCTCCATCTCAGCTCAGCCAAGCCCCTGCCTTTTAGGAGGGAGCATCCAAACATGGTCCCATTACAGAGGGAAACTCTGCCTTTTCCCAGCCCAGGAACAGGACTGCCTTCCCAGCTGATGGCCACTGGCCACGGCCAGCCCAGGTGGCATTTTGGGCTTGTGACCCTGGGACAAAAGCTGGAGTGAGCTTTCCTAAATCTCATTTCTCATCAGATTCCTTCATTAAATGTTGATTAGATCAGGTAGTGCCTCTTTCACTACAAGGCAATTTGCCTTTCCATTTGGTGGGCCCATCTGATAAATAACACCTTGAAATAAGGTAATTCCACCTGACCTTGATGGCACCAAGTCCTTGCTGGACTTCTGCTCCTGGCTCTGGCTCTGCACTTTCAGACCTCAGGGTACAATTTAGGACCCCTCTGTAGGAGATGAGCCCTGCCCGGAGGAATGGACACTGAAGCCACCGCATTGTGGTCCTGTTACTGACACACAGGCACAGTGATGAGGGCAAAGCTGAGTGAGGGTCATCCACCTGTCCACCAAGCTCTGCTTGAGCTCCTCCTCTGTCCTGGCTATCCCTGATGTGCAGGCTCTCCTCTGGCACTGCCACCATGACAAATCTTCCAGTGCAGCCACCCAGGACTGAATCTCTTTGGGGGTGTTGGTGCTTCATTCCCACATGGTCCAAAGCTTTTTGTCCATTGAGAAGTGGGAGCTGAGCCTGCATCTTCTGGCTGAGCAGTGAGAAGAGTGGATGTGGGGGGACCTCTCTGCCTCCCTGGTTAGTTGGTTATTTGGGAGCTGGGGATGCACAAGCTCAGGGAGCAGATGCCTGCTGTTTGCTGGGGAAAGCAATTGGGACTGAGATCAGAAACCACTTCCCCCTCCCCAAGTTTTCCAGCACCAGGGAAACTCTATGCATGTGACATTTAGCTGAGAAGGGCCACCCAACAGGAACATGTGGCTCTACCTCACCTGTTTGGTTGTCAAACCAACCCCAAACCACCCTGATAGGGAGGGTGAAGCTGGTGATGACACCTCCAGGATTGATCTTGACAGGAGCTTGAGAAAGTTTGCACTGGAGCTGACCCAGACAAGGAAGGTTTTGTGTGCCAAACTTCATGGGGATGAAGATTGAGCAGATTTTCCCAATGTCATCAGTTCTGGAGGAGAAAATAGGCACATTGATAATTTGGAAGTGATGACATCTTAAATTTATGTTCCTCTCTCCAACCTCTTCCATAAGCCATACTTTGAAAGCCCAGGAAACCCAGCTGGCATTCCCCCAAGTCTGGGAGGAAGTCTGGAATAAAACCCAAAGAGAAAAGCTCTGAAAGCACCCAGGGCTGGGGTGTCCACCCTGCCTTTGTGCCGTTCCTTGAAAATTGGGGTGTTTTTACAAGGAAGTTAATGGGTCCAACCTGGTGCTGACTTTGCTCTTCCCAAGGACTTTCTGTCTGAGATGGTGGAAATGCCCCTTGTGATGGAGGACAACAACAACAACAACTACTACTACTTGATTATTATTATTATTATTATTATTATTATTATTATTATTAATAATAATATTAGTAATAAATAAAAGAAAATACAAATAAAAAATAATAAATTAATAATGATTAAATAAATTAAAATAAAATAATAAAAATATTAAAACTACAATAATAATAGAAAATAAAAATAATTAAAATAATAAAAAAATTAATCATATTGTTAATAATAATGATAATGATAAAATAAAATAAAAATAATGAAAATAATAAAAATATAATAATATTATTAATAATAACGATAATATAAAATAATAAAAATAATAATATAATTAATTATTATAAAATAAAATAAAATATAATAAAAATAATAATAATATTATTATTGTTGTTGTTGTTGTTGTTGTTGTTGTTGTTGTTGATGATGATGATGATGATGATGATGATGATGATGATGACGATGGCTAAAGGGTCTGCAAGCCCCGGAGACCTCCTCGCTCATTCATTTTCTCCTCTGGCAGGTCTTCCATGAACTTCTCCCTCTCAACCCTTGCCCCTTTCCTGTCTTGCAGGCTCTCTCATGCCTTGCCTCCCTGCTGTCCCCCGCTAATCGCTGCTCCCGCAGGATGGCAGCCGCCTCGTTCCGCTACGGCCTGACCATCACGGGGGCCGTGCTGCTGGTCACGGGCACGCTCTGCTTCGCCTGGTGGAGCGACGGCGAGGTGGGCTCGGCCAGCGGGGCTCGGCTGCTGCCCCCCCGGGATGCCGAGGCCGTGCCCAGCTCTTCCTCCTCCAGCGCCCTGCTGCGCTCCGTCAGCTTCTTCTGCTGCGGCATCGGCGGCATCCTGCTCATCTTCGGCCTCCTCTGGTCCGTCAAGGCCAACGCCAGGGTGGTGTCCCGGCGCTACCAGTACCATTTCCCCCGGGACCTGCAGTACTTCACGGCGGAGCCCGCGGAGAAGTGGAACTGCAGGTGGGAGCCCCGTCCCTGCCAGCTCCTGGCTGGGCACAGGGGGAGGATGGCTCTGGTTGTGCCTGAGCCTAAACCGTGCTGGCTGCTGAGCTCACAGGGTCTGGTTGTGCCTGAGCCTAAACCGTGCTGGCTGCTGAGCTCACAGGGTCTGGTTGTGCCTGAGCCTAAACCGTGCTGGCTGCTGAGCTCACAGGGTCTGGTTGTGCCTGAGCCTAAACCGTGCTGGCTGCTGAGCTCACAGGGACAGCAGCACTGCTCTGTGTTCTCCCCCTGCCCCCCGAGCAGATGCTCCTGCTCATTAATGTCAACCCTTCCTGCCCACCCCCTCCTTGCCCACCCCCTCCTTGCCCTACATTCAGCCCTTCTTGCCCTTCATCCATCTCTCTGTGCCCTGCATCCATCTCTCCTTGCCCTGCACCCAGTTCTCCTTACCCTATATCCAGCTCTCCTTGCCCTTCATCCTGCTCTCCTTGCCCTGCTCCATCTCTCCTTGCCTTACATCCAGCTCTCCTTGCCCTGCTCCATCTCTCCTTGTCCTGCATCCTTGCCCAGAGCTCTCCCTGCCCTTCATCCAGCTCTCCTTGCCCTGCAGGGCTATCATAAGGGACACATGTCCTTAGCAGGGCCACCAAGCAGAAGAATACATTGGTTTTCTGGCAGAAGGTTTGGATGTGGGCGTGGGGAGGGGTCACTCAGAGCTCCAGTCCTGGTCTGGCAGCTCTGCGATGCTCTGTGGGGATGAGGGTGTTTATAAGGTCTTTAATGGAAGCAAAGTCTTGCTTACAAGGGAGTTAAATGGAGAAAAAATAAGGAAAATAATCCCTGGGATGGCATCAAGATAGGAATGTAGGCAGAGGGTCCTTTATGAAGCCCATTTCAGGGTATAGAAAGATTCCTTGCCCTGCCCTGAACAACACTGCTGCTTTTCAGGTTCCCTGGATCTTCCAGTGTGAGCCTGAGATTTGTTCCCACTTCTTAATTTAAAAGTTTTTTGCTCAAAAGTTGGTGGTTTTTTGTTTTGTTTTGTTTGGGGTTTTTTTTGTTTGATTTTTTAAATTTGGTTTGGGGTTTTTGTGGTTTTGTTTTGTTTTGTTTGGGGGTTTTCTGGTGTGGGTTTTTTTTTGTTTTTTGGCTGGCTTTTTTTGGTGGGTTTTTTGGGTTTTTTTTGGCCTTTTTTTTTTTTTTTTTTCCCTGGAGGCTGCTGTGGAAGCAGGGCCATCCAGCCCTTCCCAGTGCTGCTTTATGGGGTCACAGCAAAGATCCTGGCTCCAGCAGAAATGGGGCTCTGGGGAAAAGCAGCACTAAGAGAAACTCTTCAGAACATTAAACCATCCAAACACAGCTGGAGTGGGAGGCACGTTCCTGGTTCTCCAGGGGGTTTCAGAGCCCATCTCTGGATATCTGTGAGTTTGAGAGCAGGTCTGGGTGTCTGAGGGGAGTTCAGGGGCTGAGCACGATGAGGATGCTCTTCTGCCCCTGGGACCATCCTGCAAACCTCATGGATGCCAGGAAGCAGCTGACACGGTCACCCATGACACTTCAGCAAAACCTGCCCATGTGCTGTCCCCAGAACACAAGTTAATCATGCTCAGACAATGGGGTTGATGGATGTTGGGATAGGGCACTGGGATGCTCCAGTTGGGTGCTGGGATGCTCCAACTGGGTGCTGGAATGCTCCAGGGGTGCTGGGATGCTTCAGCTAGGCGCTAGGATGTTCCAGTTGGACAATGGGGTTGATGGGATGTTGGGATGCTCCAGTTAATGGGGCACTGTTGGATGCTGGAATGATCCAGCCGTGTGCTGAGATGTTCCTGGGGTGCTGGGATGCTCCAGCTTGGTGCTGGAATGTTCCAGCTGGGTGCTGGGATGTCCCAGTTCGGTGCTGGGGTGCTCCATTGAATGCTGGGATGCTCCAGTTAGGTGCTGGGATGTTCCAGCTGGGTTCTGCGATGCCCCAGTTGGATGCTGGGATGCCCCAGTTCGGTTCTGGGATGCTCCATTGAATGCTGGGATGCCCCATTGGGTGCTGGGATGTTCCAGCTGGGCACTGGGATGCCCCAGCTGGGTGCTGGGATGTTGATGGTGTGCACTGCTGGGTTTCCTGCTGTCCCCTCGCAGCTCTTGGGACTCCAGCGCCATCCCCACCTATGAAGAAGCCCTGACCTGCAGACCAGCCCACGCTGCCCCGGCCTTTGTGCAGCCGCCGGGGAGGAAGGAGGAGCTCACGCCGCCCCTGTACCGCTACCTGGAGGAGGAAGACGAGGGCTGGCAGGGCGGGCGGCGGCGCAGCTCCTCGGACAGCGCCCTGTTCCGCCCCAGCCCCTCCTGGCTGGACCCGGCACAGCCCCAGGAGCCGCAGGCGACGCCGCCCCCCAGCTACGAGAACATCATCGAGAACAGCATCGTGCGGGGGCCCTGAGCGCCGCCAGCCCGGGCCGGGACTCTGCCGGGGCTGCCCGGTCCCCCAGCTGGAAACGGAGCCCCAAACCCCCGGGATGGGGGGAGAGGAGGGTGGGCGAGCACTGGGGAGGGTCAGCCCGCCTCTCCCGGCTTGCCCGGCTCTCCGGCGCTGAGAGATGTGTTCGGAGCATCGGGGGTAGCTGGCATGTTTGAAAGCTTTCATATTTTTAATAAAAGCACTGCTGGTTTCAGAGGCTTTGCATTCCCTGCTCACCCTGGGGAGATCCTGTCAGGCCTGCCCACTCAGTAATAAATGTGCAGCACACTGAGTAATCTGGGCAGAGAAAGCCCAGCTCTGTGTGCACCACTCACTTCCCTGTGAATGCCCCTTCCAGCCCTGTCTCCATCCCTTCCACCTTGTTTCCCTGAATGCTGCCTGCCCACGCCTCACTTCATTTGGTGCTGGCCGTGCTCAGTGGGTCGTGCCTGTGCTCAGAGCATCCCAGTGCACTTGGCCTGTCAGCAGCCTCCTGGAAAAGCCATCCTGAGTGACCCAGCCCCCTCCTCCCTGCCCTGCTCGGGTGGGTGTGCAGCCTTGTCCAGAGGAGAGGCAGCTGTGGCAGGGGCTGCTGCCAGCTCCTGCATCCCACCACAATTCAGCCCTGGGCCCCCTGTGGCCCTGCAGGGCTGCAGAGTGGCTGAGGAGCCACAGCCATGTCTAACACGCTGTTTGTAATGGAATTATTTCTCATAAACCAGGTGTATCAAGGGAATAAAACAAGGGAATAAATCAAGGGAATAAAACACTGTCTGGCTGTTGGATGTGTGGTGGGAAGGAGACACCTTTTAACACTTCAGCTCCAACCTAAGTCTACCCAGGGCACAGGGACACTTTGTCTTTACTCTCCCTGGGTGGACCAACCCCACTCCATCCTTTTCTGGCTTTAGTTCCTCCTTCACAGCCCAGCGAGGCAGCCTTAGCACACAGCCAGGGCAAGGCAGGGTCTGCTCCAAACCCCCCAGCCTCAAAAAAGACCCTGAAGCTCTCCCTCTTTTCCTGTTGCAGCCCTGCAGCCCTTGAGAGCACGCTGGGCCCTGGCATCCCCCTCATCTGGGGCTGTGCCAGCTCTGATTTATGACTGAGTCCAGCTCCAGTGCCCAGGGCTGGGAAAATCCCAGCAGCACCAGCTGATCTCTGGGTTCCCATCCCTGCAGCCGTGCTCCCCTGTCCCTTCCCAAGGTGTGGGGTCTGGCAGGGAAGGTTATCCCTGTCCCTTCCCAAGGTGTGGGGTCTGCAGGGAAGGTTATCCCTGTCCCTTCCCAAGGTGTTGGGTCTGCAGGGAAGGTTATCCCTGTCCCTTCCCAAGGTGTGGGGTCTGCAGGGAAGGTTATCCCTGTCCCTTCCCAAGGTGTGGGGCTGCAGGGAAGGTTATCCCTGTCCCCCAGCTGTGGGTCTAGCTCAGTGTTCCTGCAGGGAAGGTTATCCCTGTCCTTCCCAAGGTACAGGTCTGGCTCAGTGGTCCTGCAGGGAAGGTCCCTGTCCTTTCCCAAGGTGTGGAGTCTGGCAGGGAAGGTTATCCCTGTCCCCAAGGTGTGGGTCTGGCAGAGGGTGCCTGCAGGGAAGGTTACCCGGACACGTGCCGGTGGCTCCACTGGAGTGTGAACGGCGGGGCAGTGTTTGCATTCATTACAAACCCATTAAAAACTGGCTGGCTCAGCCCTGGGCAGGACCAGCTCGACGTGCAGCTCCTGGCAGCCTCTGGAAAGAGAAACCACTCCTTGCCTCACGCTGCAGGTGTGCTCAGCAGCCTCAGGTGGACACAGGCTTCCCAAAATCTCTCCCATGGCGGAGGAGAAGAACTTCCGCTATGGCTTCATCATCCTGGGCTTCTTCCTGGTGATGCTGGGCATGTTCATCATGAGCATGGAAAAGCCCCAGTACTACATCACCTTCTGTGTCCTGGGCGTGCTGCTCGTGGCCGTGGGCATCACATGGAGCATGTGCCAGTGCTACCCAAAGGTAGGATCCTTCCTGCTGGTGCTGGGAACTTTGGGGGGCTCGAGGGCTGGGTTTGGGGGCTTTTGGCTGCTGTGGATGTGCAGCCTGTTTCCTCAGGGGAAGCCAGCTGCAGCAATCTGAAAGGGGAATTATTTTGGGAGGTTTGTGCCCTGCTGATGCCTGCAGGATGTGCCTCATCTCCTTCACCCCTGAGCCTGGGGCTTTGCCTTCAAACAGGCAGCAGGGAATAATCCCTAGGAATATACTTGTGTTCATCTCTCCCACACTGCCCTTCCCTGGGCTCTGGGGCTTGGCAGGCTCGCAGGGCTCCCAGGACGGGGCTGTGGTGGCTGTGGAGGTCAGGGGTCCCTCGGCTGGCAGTCTCCTTGGCAGAGGGCACAGCCAGCAGGAGCGCAGCCACGCGTCCCCGCCCTGGGAATGGCTCTGGCAGAAAAGGGCTTTTTCCAGGAGAGGGCATCTGTAGGACTGATCTGGGACTGCTGGATGGCCCATCAACAACCTGGCTGCCTTCCAGAATGTGGGGGAGCCACCTCGGGACCCAGGACCTGCTGGGACCTCTGGAAGCAGCAGCTGCGTTCTGTGGGACTGGGGTGGGTGGAGCAAAAAGCAGCTCCACTGAAAGCTGAGCTCAGCCCCAGCCAGGAGAGAGATGTGGCTTTGCCACCGTGCTGGAGGCTCAAGGATGGGACACCCACACTGGACCTCCTGTGTGGGCCTTGGGATTCCCTCTGGGCTTGGGGACACGTGTGAAAGGCACTGAGAGCAGGGCTGTGCTGGACTCATTCATTCCTTACTGATTGCCCTCCAAAGTGCCCTTTCCAAATATGGTGGGAAAGGACCCTAAGCCCAGCTGAAGGGACACTCTGGCCCTCTCCCCACTCTGAGGGCCAGGGTCCCTGTGCTGCCCAGCACAGCCCTGGGCTCTGCTTCTCTTTTCCCCAGATAACTTTTGTCCCTGCGGACCTCGAGGCCGAGCGGTTCCTGGACCACAAAGCCACCGTGCTGCCACACAAGGACACAGGGTGGGTCCCACAGCAGGGTGGTGTGTGCCCTGGGGGCAGGCTCTGACAGTGGGCACAGCTGCACCTGCTACAGCACAAAATGCCAAGCAGGGATCGGGCTGGGAGAGGCTGAGCCCGAGTGATGCTGTGGGATGCAGAGCATCCAGGGGTGCTCCTGCAGGCATCCCCTGGCTCTGCTGCTGGTGTGGGCAGTGACACGGCCTTGGTGGCCTCTAAAGCCACTCCCGCAGGTGATGAAGCCCTGTGTGCATGTGCCTGAGTATCTCCCAGCCCCATGGGGTCCAGTTCAGCTCAGCACCCATTATCCCTCTGCCTGCAGCTTGATTGTCCCCTGCCCCAGCCCAGAGGCCAGCAGCACCTACGAGAAGAGCCTGCCCTCCTACGAGCAGGTCCAGAGGCAGGAGGGGAGCTCGGCCCCAGCCCCAGCCCTGGCACAGCCTGCCCGGCCCCGGAGCTGCTCCCAGCCATCCCTGCAGGCCACGGCAGAGATCCACCGGGAGCTGCACGGGGCATCAGAGCCCCTCCAGGAGCTGCCATCCCGCCGGGAAACAGCAGCAGGCAGCTGGTAGGTGATGCCTGAGGGCTTGGGGTGGCACTGGGGGGATGAGGGGTGAAAATGGGGGGATCAGACCCCCAGTGCTGGGGGAGGGAGAGGATGCAGAGGGGTTTTGGCTGCTGTCACAGCACTGAGCCTCCACACCCTTGGCCTTGCTGATGGGGATGGAGTCTCAATCCACAAGGATTCTCTGAACCAAATTATTTCCCAGCAGGAAATTTAGATGGCCTTTGGTTATAATTTGTACTTGGATGTTTGTATTTTCGCATTTTGCCTTTATTTTATTTTATCAATATAAACAGCATCCCTCACAAGAATAACCCCAAAGTTCCTGGTCAGACTTTGAATGAAATGAGATGCACAGCACATCACCCTCAGACCAGATGCCACATATGATGCCCAAACATTGGTTTGGGAGGTCCCAGAGGGCTCTGCAGGTGATGGGGGTCACTGTTCAGGGCACAGGACTTGGGCACCTGCCAAAATGTAGCTACAGCTGGGATTGGGTGCAGTGCTTTCCCATCCCAGTTGCAGATTAAGGAAATGTTAGCATAACCATTATTTCACCTCCTGGGCAGCAGGGAACCTGGCAGGCAGGTTTTCCCCAAAAAAGCAGGCACCGAGGGCTGGGATAGGGACAGATATCCCAGGTCCCTCCAGCCACCCAGCCAGGGCACTGGTGATGCTGGTTGAGCCGGGATGCTGCCTGAGCAGCGCTCCGGGGGGATGGCAGCTCCTGCCCAGCCGCGTTTGGTGTTCGGTGTCCCCGCAGCCCCGCCCGGCCCGGCCCGAGGGATGCTCCGCTGGCGTCCCTGCTGGAGGAGATGGACACGCCGTCCCTGGAGGGCTCCGTGCCCGGCAGCCCCGCGCCGCAGAGCCGGAGCCTGCCCTGCTCCAGCCACCCCAGCCGCCCGGAGCGGGGAGAGCAGCCCCGAGCCCCGCGGAAAGGCACCGGCAGGGAGGATGAGCTCTACTACGGGCTCCAGGAGGAGCCGGATGCTCTGCTCAAGGAGAGCGATGGCCTGTCTGAGCCTGAGAACTGATTTCTGGGGAGAATGGCCACTTGGCATGGACTCACCCCACGGAGGGGACGCACAGGTCACAGTCTGGGAGAAAGGGGGCTGTCCCCCAAAGTGCAGTGGCCCCAGGATCCTGCCTGTCCCTGTGCCGAGCTGCACCCCTTGTGCACACCCAGCCACTCAGGAGGCTGTGATCTCCACCAGAGCCAAAGGGGGAACATCCAGCTCCTGAATCCAACAGAATATGGGACAAGGCCTCCTCGCCAGAGCCATTTGGGTGGGCACAGATAAGCTGGGCTGGGCAGGGTCTGGGCTAAGGGCTGTGATTAGGAAGGGAAAGGATTGGCTGTGCTGTTTGGAACAGAATCAGGTGTAGGTGGGTAAAACCTGCTCAGGGCAGGTGGGTTTTGTCAGGCAGAGATGTCCTCAAAGTATTTTTCCCACTCTGCTGAATTAAAATTCAATCCAGAATCTTCTGCAGCAGGCAGCCAGGTTGGGAGAGGGGTGATGGAGGGGACAGATCGTGCTGTCCCCTGTCTCCTGCACAAGGACCACTTCCAGCCCTCCTGGGGGCACAGGGAGGAGGACGCAGCTGAGCCAAAACCCAGGTGATGGCACTCGAGGTGGTGGCTTTGCACACTCTGCTGGGTCGGTGTCATCAGCTGCAGGTGGCTTTGCAGGCTGGCACCCACTGTCCCCAAACTTCCTGTGAATAAAAAGTGTTTGTCCCAAAGCATGTGGGTGGATCTCAGCCTGTTTGTCACCATAACAGGGACAGCACAGGGACTCTCCAAACCTGTCCCTAGCACACAGAGATGGCAGAGCTGCTGGGAGACACGACCTTTGGCTGCTCAGGACTGAGGGGATCTGTGAGGCTGAGCCTCCCCAGGGCAGCTGGGCCTGCATCAAAGCATCCAACAGCACGGGGATGCTGTGAGAGTCCCTTGCTCTGTTTGGGGTCTGGATCAAAGCATCCAACAGCACGGGGATGCTGTGAGTCCCTTGCTCTGTTTTGGGAAAGCTGGGCTGGGTCTCTCTGTGCCTGGCATGGCCCCAGGAGAATTGGGAGCACACATCTGCTGGCAGAGGAGACTTCAGCAAATCCCATAGAATCACAGAACTGAGCTGGAAGGGAGGTAAAAAACCCTGCAGCTCCAAATCCCCAGGTGGAAAAGTGTGGGAAAGATGTCCCAGGGCACAGAGCCCTGCAGGGATGTTCCTGTGCTTGGCTGGTGCAGTGCAGGGTGTGCAAGGAAAGGCTGTGCCTGAGGTGTCACACCCCTGTGACACTCCTGCACCCTTGGCTCACCTTGGTGTCACACCCCTGTGACACTCCTGCACCCTTGGCTCACCTTGGTGTCACCAAAGCAGCAGGGCAAGGAGCACTTGGGGTGTTTATGGCCAACAGGAGGGTGGGGAATGAAGGCTGCAGTGTTGGCTAAACATTGGCACAGGGCTGTGAGCTGCTCTCCAGGGGGAAGCATTACTGGATGGATTGCATGGGCCCAGGCTGGGGGAGCGTGGTGGTGGCTCTGGGAATGCTGTTTGGATGGAGCCACATCTCACTGAGTTTCAGAGGGTGCCCAGGGCAGGGTGTCACTATGTCACTGCTCCTGTGGAGTGTGGGAATATGGTGGAGACCCAGAAGCTTTTACCTATAGAAACACAGAATGTTTGGGCTGGGAAAGGACCTTAAAGATTGTCTTGTTCCAAGGGACACCTTCCACCAGACCAGGCTGCTCCAAGGCCCATCCAACCTGGCCTTGAATGTGTCCAAGGGTGGGACATCCACAGCTTCCCTGGGAAAACTGTGCCAGGGCTTCAGATCCAAAGTCCCTCCCTGCTCTCCTGTAGTGTCTGGGCTGGAAAGGGCTCTAAGGTCTCTCTGGAGCCTTCTCTTCTCCAGGCTGAGCACTCTCCCAGAATTTCCTCACAGAAGAGATTCCTACCTCATGTCTTGGCACTCACTTTCACTTTTGGCAAAAGAAATCTGTTTTTCAGAAGCATTTCTCCCGGCAGAGGCAGGGGAGGGGCCGACACAGAGCCCGGATCCTGCCCCCACGGAACCCTTGGCGCATGGGAGTGCATCCCCCATCCCGGCACAGCATCCTTGAGCCCAAGGACTCGGCTCCGGCCGAGGTTAAACATTGTGGGAGCCGGGACATTCCTGCATGGCATTAAGCGCCGCCCGCAGCCCCGGGCCCGGCTCGGCCCGAGCAGGGGGCACCGCCCGCTGCCCACGCGTGTCCCCCGCGGGGATGGGGGCAGATGGACAGGAAGGGCTGGCAGTGCCACCCACAGGGACGGGGACGGGTCCGAGGGTTGGTGCGTCGCGGGGGGACGACGCATCAGCGCACCAGTGGTGTAGTGGTATCATGCAAGATTCCCATTCTTGCGACCCGGGTTCGATTCCCGGCTGGTGCAGATCACGTGAAATTATTGTCAACCTCTATGAGGTGGAGAATTGCGACGTTAGGATTCGCAGAGGTGCCACGAAAGCTGTAGAGAGCTCCTATTTTGACGACGGGATGCTCCATCTCTCCCCGCGGAGGAGGTCTTCTCTGATGCCTTCTCTGCACCCTCCTTCCACCGGTCTCTCCTTCCTGCCCACCTTTACACAGACGCGCTCGCTGGAAGCTCCACAGGGAGCCAGGGCTGGAACACAGCCCTTCTGCACGACGTACAAATTTTGGGCTATTTCTGAATAATTCTCAATTTAAAAAAAAAATAACCTTTCTGCAGATATCCACTCCTGGAGTGTGAGAGCTGGGCTGGATCCCTTCCCAAGCTTCCAAGATCTCCATGGGTTCCTCAGCACGTGGGGATGCACGTGGAAGCGGGGAATTCTGCCACCCCCTCCCTCCTCTTCGGGCTGCTTCCACCCTTCCCTGGGACACAGATTGTCCCCTGGGACACAGATTGTCTCCTGTGCAAAAGGGAAAGGCGGCAGGGAGAGGGAGACTGTTCCCCTTGAGACAGGATCCCGCTGTGCTCAGCTGTCTCAGAAGCCTCCTGAGGCCCCTGTGGTGCGTTGTGGGACTTTGCAGCACTGAGGAAGCTGAGCCAAAAATCAGGAGTGAGGCTGGATCCCATGATCAGTGTCCTGAACTCTGACCCCTCCCAGTGTCAGCTCTGTGCAGCACAGGGGTGACAAACTGGGTCTGGTGTCCCTGCAGTTACCTGGAGCAGAGTTCAGGTTTGAGGTCTCATTAAAAAGTCAACATTTCCCCTGCAAACTGTTCACATCCATATTAAACACACCCATCCATATAAACCATGCACATCCTTGTAAAACATACACACCTATATAAATAATTAATGTCCATGCAAACCATTAATTATAAAATTAATTATTAATTAATTATAATTATAAATAATACATATATAATTATAAATAACACATAATTATAAAGCATGTTCATCTATTTAAAAAATTGTTGCGTGCAAACCACACACATGCATATAAAACATATATGTGCATACAAACCATGCACATAATTATAACGTACACCATGTAAAACGTAGATTCATACAAACCATTCACATCCACACAAAACGCACACATCTGTATAAAATGTGTGCATCCGTATAAACATTTAACCTCTAGCTTATAAATAAGCAGCCAAAACCGCAAATATTTTTCCTGAATTCCTATTTCCCTGAGAAGCCGGGAGCAGGGATGGGGTTTGCCGGAGGTCACTGGGGATGTGGGGCAGTGTGGGATGCCGATGCTGCGGGAGGGCAGAGGTGGGAAGCGGCGTGGGGACCCGCGGGAGAGCGCCGATACCCTCCCGCAAAAAGGGCATCTGCCACGTGTGACGACTCTGTAAAAAATGCCCAAACAGGATTAGAGGATTTCACGGGAAATTATTCGTGGAGTGAAGCAGTAGGAGGCACATTAAAGCTTTCAGCCCTTTCTCAAAGCAGTCCTTGAGCGGCTGCGCTTTGCTCGCCAGAGCCCCCAGCGATCCGCCGGGACTCGGGGTGAGCAGCGGCCCCATCGCCCTCTCCCCGCGGCCCCGTTAATGCTTAACCCGCCCGGCGTGCCCGGTGGGGCCCGCGGCCGCGCCGTGATCCGCGCCCCGCCGCGCTGAGCCCCGGCCAGATCGAGCCGCGGCCGCCGCTACGCTCCGGGACCTGAGATCCGCGGATGCGCTCCGGGATCTGAGATCCGCGGGTGCGCTCCGGGATCTCAGATCCGCGGGTGCGCTCCGGGATCCGCGCGGGTGCGCTCCGCGGGTGCGCTCCGGGATCTCAGATCCGCCTGTGCGCTCCGGGGTCTGAGATCCGCGGGTGCGCTCCGCGGGTGCGCTCCGGCCCCCCGGCCCCGCTCCGGCCCCGCTCCGGCCCTTCGACTGCGCTGCAACCCCGCGGGTGCGCTCCGGCCCCTCGGCGGTCGCGCAGGGGGTCCCCGCCGGTGCCACCCCCTTCCCCGAGGGTCCCGGCGCTGCCCGTGGGGCGCGGGATGTCCCCGCGGGCGCTGGAGCTGGCGCTGGTGCTGGCGATGGCGGAGCTGGGTCTGGCCCTGCGGGCGGCCGAACAGGGGGAAGCCGCCGTCGGGGCCGCCCCCCCGGGACCCGCTGCTTTCCATCGCGCCGCCAAGGTGAGGAGCGCGGGGAGGGGGAACAGCCATGCTCCTGTGTGTGTCTGTGTGTGTGTCTGTGTGTCCGTGTGTCCCGAATCGCAGCCCGGTGTCCCCGCAGGCGTCGTGGCGGCTGCCCGGGCGCTACGTGGTGATGCTGCGGGCGGGCAGCGAGGCCGAGCTGCGGGGCACGGCCCGGCGGCTGCAGGCCCGGGTGGCTCGGCGGGGACACCTGGCCGAGCTGCTGCACGTCTTCCACCTCCTACCCGCTTTCCTGGTGAGGATGAGCAGCGACGTCCTGGACACGGTAAGACACGGTGGTGGCAGGGGACAGCAGTTGCGCTGGGCGCTGGTGGCAGTGGCAGCCCCAGCCTTGGGGGCAAACAGGCGCTTTGTGTCCTCCCCGCAGGCGCTGAAGCTGCCGAACGTGAAGTACATTGAGGAGGATGCCTACGTCTTTGCACAGAGCATTCCCTGGAACCTGGGCAGGATCCTGCGGCCACAGCCCAGCTCGGGCACCTACAGCCCTCCCAGTAAGGGCTGGGGTGTGTGAGGGGGGCTTTGAGGAAGAGTTAGGCCCCCTCTCTTTGAGGGATGGGAATATTCCTCTGCCCCATGGTGCTGCGGGTCTGGAGCGGCATTTTGGGAGCAGCCCAGGTGGCCTGTGTGAAGGTTGATGATCACACACCCCCTGTGATGGAGGTTGCCTTTCTCTCCTGCTGCATCCCTGGCAGATAAAGGTGACCTGGCCGAGATTTACCTGCTGGACAGCAGCGTGCAGAGCACCCACAGGGAGATCGAGGGCAGGGTGACTGTGACTGGCTTCGAGAGCATCCCCGAGGAGGATGGCACCCACTTCCACAGGCAGGTGAGTCCTGAGCTGCCACGTGCTGCATCCGGGGCAGAGCACCCCCCTGTGTCCACCAAATCCTGGCTGGGCTTGTGAGGCTTTCCAGGACAAGGGAGACACTTGGCCTGGACCAAAATGCTGGGCAGGATGGGCAACAGGAGCTGTGGTCCTGGGGGATATTGGGACCCTCAAGGCAGTATGTTTGGAGATATGGTTGAGTCGGGCAGGGATTCTTTCTAGGAAAGTGTTCTAGGGTAGCACGGGTGTGTGCCGGGTAAGAGAGAATGGGGGGACGTTGTACGACTGCAAACCTGCTTTGTTGCAATGGGCTGTGGCATGGAACCGCGGTGCCCGTGCCAGGCCGGCCAGTGTGACAGCCACGGGACACACGTGGCCGCGGTGCTGAGCGGGCGCGACGCCGGCGTGGCCAGGGGCGCCAACATCCGCAGCCTCCGGGTGCTGAACTGCCAGGGCAAGGGCACCGTCAGCGGCACCCTCATGGGTGAGTGACCCCGTGCCCCGAGGGGAGCGGGATCCCTCCCGGAGCTCCCTGCGATGGTGTTTTATCGCTCGCAGCCCTGGAGTCCATCGGGAGGGCGCTGGAGGCTCGGCCGCGGGTGGTGCTGCTGCCGCTGGCCGGAGCGCTGAGCCCCGCGCTGAACGCGGGCTGCCGGCGGCTGGCACGGACCGGAGCGGTCATGGTGGCGGCTGCCGGCAACTACAAGGACGATGCCTGCCTCTACTCGCCCGCATCCGAGCCGGAGGTACGGACTGTGGGGGACCCTGAGGCTTGGGTGCCACCTCATCCCTGCCGGTCATCCCCAGGGTGATCAGCGTGGGCTGGGGCTGGGCGTGCCACCCCTCCCGTGCTCTCTGTCACTGCCAGGTCATCACGGTGGGTGCCACCGACAGCCAGGACCAGCCTGCCTCCATCGGCACACTGGGCACCAACTTTGGCCGCTGCGTGGACCTGTTTGCCCCGGGGGACGACATCATCGGCGCCTCCAGCGACTGCAGCACGTGTTTCACGGCGCGGAGCGGCACCTCGCAGGCGGCCGCGCATGTGGCAGGCGAGCTGTGCCCTGAGGGGCAGGGAGGGCTGATGCTGGCACAGGGCTCCGGGCATGCCCGAGCTGGGCTGGGGGCATCTTCGTGCTCCCTGGCTCACGGGGTTGGTGTGTCTCCGTGGGGCGCTGGAGCCTGCACAGCGCTCCCGATGGGCTGCATCTCAGAGATGCCTCTGCCGTGTCTCCGGAGCCCTGCCGCCCACGGGAGCGCCGCGTAGGCGGCTCTGTCCCCTCTGGTTGTCACCGCGGCCTCCCGGGCTCTTGCAGGCATCGCGGCCGTGCTGCTCAGCGCCGAGCCCCGGCTGAGCCGGGCCGAGCTCCGCCAGCGCCTCCTGAGTTTCTCCACCCAGAGCGCCATGGACACGGCCTGGATCCCGCAGGAGCAGCGCCTGCAGACGCCCGACAGCGTGGCGGGGCTGCCCGCACGGCTGGTGGCAGGTGAGGAGCTCGCTGCCCGCTGGGTGCCCGCACAGCTCTGCCCTGAGCAGGAAAGAGGTGCCGGGGTGGAAGCACGGCAGGGAATGTTCTCTGAGCTAAGCCTGGCTGAGCTGGGGTGGAAGCACGGCAGGGAATGTCCCCTGAGCTGTGCGGGGACGGCTGAGCCTGGCTGCTGGCAGGGATGGACGAGATGGAGCCTGGTTGGTGCCCTGGGCGCCGGGTGACACTGAGCGTGACACTGTGGGTGTGTGGGTGTCACTATGGGTGGCACTGTGGATGACACTGTGGATGGCACTGTGGGTGACACTGTGGGTGTGTGGGTGTCACTGCGGGTGTCGCTGAGGGTGGCACTGTGGGTGGGTGTGTGGGTGTCACTGTAGGTGTCACTGTGGGTGACACTGAGGGTGAGGGTGACACTGTGGGTATATGGGTGTCGCTGTGGGTGACACTGTGAGTGTATGGGTGTCCCTGTGGGTGTCCCCCGCCGCTGACGCCCCGGCCCCGTTGCAGAGGAGCAGCGGCTGCTCTGCCGCTCGGTGTGGTCGGCGCGCTCGGGGCTCTCCCGGCGCTCCAGGGCCGTGGCTCGCTGTGCCAGCGCCGAGGAGATGCTCAGCTGCTCCAGCTTCTCCCGCAGCGGCGGCCGGCTGGGGGAGCACATGGAGGTGAGCAGAGCGGAGCGGAGCTGCTGCCCTGGAGGCCCGCTGGGCTCGGAGGCTTTCCCCGGCCCCTGAGGTGACGCTGTGTACCCCATGCACAGGAGAAGCACGGACAGAGGCAGTGCGTGGCCCACAGCCGGGGCCAGGGCGTTTATGCCATCGCCAGGTGCTGCACATGGCCCAGGGCTGGGTGCCGGATCAAGGCCGGATCCCCGGGGGCCGAGGGGGCGCAGTGCTCCCCAGGAGAACACGTGCTGACCGGTAACACCCGACACACGGGGTTACACCTTTGGGCCTGATGGACAAAGGTGTTTCTACCAGGAACGCTCTGGGATTTGGGTAAAAGGGAGGGTGTGGTTGCTGGGGTGGCAGGGAAGGGGTGCATGTGCTGTGTGCATGGAGGGGGGAAGGCTCAGGGCTCTCTGGGGACATCCTTGGCACCACTGTGTGCGCTGGGATGCTGCCATGGCTGCCCTGTGCCCATATCCCCTCTCCCCCGGGCAGGGTGCAGTTTCCACTCCCCATCCGTGGTGCTGGGCGCTGGTGGCAGGCCCGTGGAGGGGCTGAGGAGGGGGCCCAGCCGCTGTGCCAGCAGGACAGAGGCGGTGGCACACGCCCTGTGCTGCCCCAGTGCCAGCCTTGAGTGCCGGCTGGAGGAGCACACGGCCCTGGAACACGAGGACAAGGTAGGGATGGGCCATGCTCCTCTGCCCTGCTGTTGTGTCTGCACGTCCCTCTGCCACACTGATGGCTTTTGGGTGTGGCTGTCCCAACCCAGCCCTCACTGCTGTCCCCAGCTGTGATGGGATGGGCGACAGCAGCCACATCACCCTGAGCTGTGGGGCCATCGGGGGCGGGCATCCCTGTGCTGACACATGGATGGTGACTTCTGCTCCCCGTTAGGTGACAGTGTCCTGTGAGGATGGCTGGACACTGACAGGCTGTCACACCCTGTCCCAGAGCTCCGTGGGAGCCCACACTGAGGACAATTCCTGCGTGGCAGCCGCTGGCCCTGGCGGCAGCTCGGCCGTGGCTGTGGCCATCTGCTGCCGGAGCCGGCAGTAGGGACAGACTGAGCTGCAGGGGAGGCTCCTGGGGCACAGCAGGGATGGAGGCCTTGCTGGACCTGTGTGTCCCTGGCTCGGTGCCTTTCCAGGGTTTCCAGAACAATCCATGCTCTGACATGCAGCTGATGACCGAACTCGTCTCCCCCTTGCACACAGCGGGGTCAGGATCCAGGGCCAGCGTCCAGGGGGGCTCTGCAAGAGCTCTCCAAGCATCCCCCGTGCAGCTGGAGCCCTCTCCCATCACTGGTGTCATCCCAGAATCCTTTCCCTGCCTATAAACACCTTGACAGAGCAAGCCGTGGTGTTGTCACCCAACACAGGAAAAATCACCACTTTTTAAAGAAGAAAAGTGTTGTGAGGATCACTCCTTCCTTTCCTGCTTAGTTGCTCATTAGTTGTCAGCTAATGCTGCTTAGCACCTGGAAAATTTTAGTTTAGCCATTCTGGGGCAGTTTTATAATTGCCTAATCGTATTCCTAGGAGATTTCTTTACTTTTGAGTCAAGTGTAAGGGCTTTAGTTTAAACAGCCTGCTTGGTTAATTAGATTTTTATCTGCATTGCTACAGTCAGCTACTGCTTCATTAGTGCTTTTTTTGTTGTTGAGTCAAAGTTAATGATCTGCTGGTGTTATGTGTTAACAGTTTCAGGTCTTCCCAAGACACATAGGACTGTAGGAAGCTGCAATTCCTTAAAAAAACCCCAGAATGAAGAAAAATCGTTCCTAGCACCTTAGTTTTTACATTTGTACCTTAAATATTTACTTGGGAGTTTTATAAACGAGCATTTTATAAATGTCTTTTTAAAATAAAATTCATAGACCTGTGCTCTTGTGGTCCTTTGTTTGCCTTCATAGACATCCCCCTGGGAAACTGGGCTGGAAGAGGGAAGGGGGACCCATCCAGCAGGGATTCTGCTTTGTCAGTGAGCTGCACCACGTGGGATCTGATCCCTGCCTGGCATCCAAGGTGCTCCTGGATGGCAGCTGGCACCTTTGGAAGTTGGCACAGCCAGCCTTGCCCACAGCTGGGCTGTGATCTGGCTCTGAGTTGTCCCCACACTCACAAGACCAGGAGTTTGTTTTAACAACAGCGGTGCAGGGGAAACGCTTCATTATGGAAATAAACATCAGCCAGCTTTGGGAATGTGCCCTTGAACTCGGGTTGCTGCTGTTCCTTCACTTGGGAAGGGCTAGAGCCCCAGGAAGGAGACAAAGCTTGGCTCAGAGCAGGGAAAGGCTGAGAAGCACCAGCAGCCACCAAAGCTGGGTCTCACTTCTCTCTCAGCATTCAGCAGCCTCCTGGTACTACAATATGTAATTTTCGTGGTGTTATCTGAGGATAGATGATAAAAAAACCACAGTTTGAAACCACAAGCTCCAGGTTAACCTGTCAGACTTGGCTGGGTTGGGTGTTTTTCCCCATCCAAAAGCCCCCTGCAGCTCTGTTACTCCGGCTTTCATTGGCAAGAGAAGACAAACCCAGCACAAAACACCACTTTGAAAGGTTGAAACTAATTCTTACTTGTTAACTAAAGCTGGCAAAAGCCCAACCCTAATCTAAACATGTAATTATATAACATGGACATAATTACAGCCCATAATTTCATTCAGCTGGAACCTGAATTTTGCACAAAGAGGCAGAAAAGAAAAAGGGACATCAGCCTGAGAGCTCCTGGACAGCTCTGACACCGGGGGTGATTTCTCAGCAGGCTCCTGGGGCTGTCACCTCTCAAAACACACACCAGGGTTTCAGCTCTGCTGCCTGCCCTGAGACAGGGGAGGATCCAGCACAAGGTGTGAGCATGTTCCATGCCTGATAAGCCAGACAGAGCTTCCCCAGCTCAGCTCAAGCCTTCATAAGCCAGGTGGAAGGAAACAACATTAAAAGATTAGCCCTTGCTTTGTGCCTTGTACGTGGGTAGGCGGAAAAGCCTCTCACAGTCAGGAGAGCAGGGCAGATCCCAGGGGTGCTGATCCCAGTCCTGGCAGCCCTTGGCAATGCCCAGTCCATGCTCCCAGGACCACCAGGGGAGAGCAGAGGCTGGGTCAGGCTGGAAAAGTGGAAGTCCTTGTCCTTAGATGTCCTGGTTCCCAAGTAAGTGAGGAATGGAACACCAGCTCTGTGTGCGCACCCCTCTGGCCCTTGCCCCCGTGGGAGGCAGGATGAATTCACACCCAGCTCGCCCACAAATCTCAGATCTGACACACAAAATCCGCTCTAATCCCCCACTGTGAGCATGGCCAGGCTAAATCACTCTGCTGAGGGCAGGAGAAGCTGCACAGAGGTGCAGATGTGACAGAGCCCCAGCACACGGCATGGCATAAGGATTTACAGCAGGGCAGCTCCAGGGCCACTCAGCTGCTTCCACTGACTCTGGACAGGAGCCAAAGCAGCAATCAGGGCACCCTTGAGGAGCTCAGCATCTGCAGGGCTGGCCCAGGCAGGTTCAGGGTAAGAGGATCAACAAGACAAGAGTGTAGCAGAGTGTGCACAGTCTAAAGATTACACTAGTTTTCTGTGAAAGGAATAACTTTATTCCATTGACCAGGAATCCCAAGACTGTTCATCAAGACTGCCTATTTTTCCAGTGCCAAATGTCTATGCATTAATTGGACAATATCTCCCCGAGTGCTCACAGGCAGGCTGTGGCTGCTCCTCGCTGAACATTTTGTAAGCTGTATAAAAACATTTTCATCCAAAAAGATTGGCAGTAAAAATTACAACATATAAATGCATCACAATTTACACAAAAACTAGTTTGGTTTTTTTTTTCTTTTTTTTTGTCGAACTCTATTTTCCAAAAAATAATCTTCAGCAGGTTCGAATGACAGCAGCTGGAAACAAAAATAAGTGACCAAGTATCATCTTATTGCAAATTATAACCACTGACTTTGTACAAGCGTGAGCAGAAGGGTGAAAAAGTTTGTATTGGTTTCAAGTAGACAGTGGTGATGAGCCATCCTGATGCAATTCCCACCAAGGCTTCCCTGGGCCTGCAGCTAGCGAGGATGTTGTTTCCATAGGAAATAACAGGAACCTGAAGTGACAAGTGGTGCCAACCCATGGGAACATGACCAGCTTCTCCCATCACCGCTGTGTACTGACTCCTTGGGAAGATTCATGGCCCATTACCAAAGCATTTGGGGGTGGGGGAAGGAAGGAAGGAAGGAAGAGGGGGGGTGTCTGTAAGAAATGATTGGTTCCAAATTAATTTAAAACGTGTCACATTTAAAACGTCCCAGCACATCATCAGAAACATTTACAAAATGCTAACTCTGCCCTGTGTCTATGAAGACATTGTGGTGCCCCCCTGAAATCCATCCTACCCCACAATAAGTTACAAAGCTGTACAGCTGACATCACGTCCCGTGGTTCCTTCCAACAGTGAAATGACTGGTTACTTTCAATATTAGTGCACAACAGTGAAAAGCTGTCTGCTGCTCCGTGTTTTGGCAGCAGCCTGTGAAAAGAAACAAAAAAAGGCACTTTTTGGCTGGTTGTGCCTTTAACTTGGCAAATTTGTCTATTCTGGAGGTACCCAGGCACTCCTTAAGATGTCCCCCGTTTCTGTGCATGTTTGTTTATATAATTTTTTTAAAGTAAGGCAGAATCCATAAATAAAGGCAAAAAGCAGTGCAGAAAATGTGACAAACACAAAATGTACAAAAGATGAAGTTAGTTGGCACAAAAGAAGCTTGAATCCAGAGCCAGAAATCACTGAACTGCACTTGACATAGAAAACAAAACTGTGCTCAAATCATCCCAACTGGTTTCCAGTTATTTGTGAGCAAATTAAAAGAGCTGTGATATTTTAAACGTTGCCTGGTCAAGTGAAAATGCAAACAAAGCCAATTCTTTCTTTCCCCATGTTAAAATTGCTCTAAAATCTGCACAACAGTGTTCCCAGCTCACTCAAGGAATTATTCATCATATACAACCAATACCAACTTTCTCAGTTATTTCAAAGCATAAGCAAGTGATTGCAGATCCATGTCTGAGACTACATTTTATTCAATATGTCTCCAAAGGTTAAAAAATTTAACGAGTAAAACTGCAACAGAATTCCTTCTTAAAGTGCTTTTTATCTTTTAAATGACTCATTAACTTTTTCTTTTTTTTTTTTCCTTTTTAATTCATCAACATCCTTGAATAATAAATGCTTGCACACCTAGAGAACAAAGCTTTTCTTTTACTGCCCTTCCTGGCTGTCTGAAGGGTTTTTGGAAAGGTACTGGGAAAGATGACTCATTCCAGAGCTCCTTTACCAAATCATTCCATAAGGAATCACTCTTCTTACAGAGCAATCCTGCTGATCTTCCTCATCAAGAGCTTTACAAATTAGCAGGGAGACATATTAAATACAGAAGTCCTTATGTAAACCCATTCTTTAACTAATATTTTACAATGAAATGTAAGTCATCACACATCTTTACAGAAATTTGAATATTCCTATTCAATATTATCAGAAAGATTAAAAATTTGCCCTCCATACATAAGGGCAGTCTGTTTCTTTTTTTTTTCCTGTATAAAAACCAAAAGAATTTTTTTTTGCAGCATCACAGAAAAGCAACAGTTTTACATTCACTCATTTAATGTTCACATAAAAATTCAACCACTAGCGTTTGTGTATTTGATAAAATCTTCTTGACAAACTTGGTTTCGGTGTTTTTTGGACTGTCACAAGCTACTGCAGGTGAAGATGCAGTTTTCTAGAGTATTTGTGGATCTGAAGCCTTTGTGGCTATTAAAATGCTTTTATCTTGCAGGGAAACAACCTCCTCCAGCATCTCCTCTGGTCCTGTGAAGCCACTGCTCCCCCAGACTCCCAATGGCATCAGCAACACGACTCCAGTTCCAGCAGGGACCAGGCATTGAATGTTTGAGCTGGTTCTTGTGTTCACAGGGGTCTCCTCTAAGGGTCAACGTCATCAAGGTCACTTTTAGGCTCCCCAATCATCATAGGAGACTCTGAGCCCTTTCAAACACACAGGGGACAGGGAGAGAAGGACACAGTCACTTTTGTAAATGCACAGTTGTTCACAGCATGGTCAGTGATGGTTCTGACCTGACCCCAAGGGACCAGCTGCCCCACAGAGCACACACCAGGGGTGTAAGGGGGTAAATCTGCCCTCGTTTTACCTGCTGCAGGTGCCTCTCTCCATTCTCATTGGCAGGGCTGCTTTCTGACCCATTGCTGCTTCCAGACTGATCCTTCTCATTCAGCAGGGCTGTGGCATAGGCCAGAGTGTCCTGAGTTGCAAACAGTCCAAGAGACTGTCAGGGAGTATGGTGATCCCTTCATTTCACATTTTTAAACATTTTTATTGTTTTATTATTATTGTTTTAATACAGTAATAGCTGCTGTAGTGAGACAGCCGAGACAGCTGAGTTACCACTAATGAGTGAATACTCATTAGTGAGTATTCACTCTTATTACTCAAGGATTAATTTTCTCCAGGAACAACCACAGGGGCTGAGCTTCCAAAGGAAAACCAGCCTGAAGTGCACTAAAATATCACAGAATGGTTAAGGTTGGAAAAGACCTTTTAAGATCATCAAGTCCAACTGCCAAACCAGCACCACCACCATGCTCATCACTAAACCACGGCCTCAAGTGCTGTATCCACATAATTTTTGAACACTTCCAGGGATGGTGACTAAAGCTGCCAAACCCAGAGATGCTTCCAAGAAAAGAAGTAAGCAAGTTTAACATCCTCTGCTAGGATGACACATACCTGTGCTGAAATAGTGCGCTGGAAGGTTTTTGCAGTGGATGTTTCATTGGACACATTACTCTGAGGAGCCCAGTAATGTTCAGACATCTGCATAAAAAGCCAAGAGAGCCAAAAATTTGATTTTTACTTGTGTAAAGCCTCGACCACTTGTGATGGTGGGTGAACCAAGACTGGAAAAAACTTCCTATATTCTCCAGCAGTGAGCTGGAGATCTGGGGGACAGACACTTTAAATGCAGCCACAAAGGTTACTGTCCCTCAGCTGCAAACCAGCACTCAACTTCTGCTGAGCTCCAAGTTTCCAAAGTGTCCTTGGGTATTTATGAAAGATATGTTGGCCAAACTATGTTGAGTTTAGAGGGAAGAACAAACACCACACGTGTGGGAGGAAAAGCTGTATCAGTCGGCAGCTGTGCTTTGTGCAGAGCTGTGATGATTCTGTAAGGAATTCAATCATTTAAACATTCTCCTGCATCAACACACAGGCAATGGAAAACTGCTTTTTTAAAAAAGCTGAAGCCTCCCAACACGAATACAGTGGCACTGAAAGCTTCCCACATAGCAAAGAATAATCACTGCAACCATTCACACTTAGTTTTATTCACTGTAAATGCATTTATGCCTGAAACATGTGGGGGGCTACTGAAATTCTGGCATTGCATCAGATTAGCTGCATCCAAGTAGTCCTTGTAAAAAATGAAGTATTTTGTCTTTAGAGCCATCTCAGGGAGCCATGCAGAGGATGGAGATTATCCATCCATGATCATTGTTGTAAATGAGTGACAATTTCCCTGTTACAGCCAAATTACCTTTTTCTGTAGCCACTGCACAGCCCAACTCCAGTGGTGTGAATTCTCCTTGAAGTAATCTTTTGCAGTAGGGCACCTTGGGAATTGAAATTATATTCATTAGTCAGGAAGAAGACATTCTGGACAACACAAAAAAAAACTCCAAAAAACCAAAAAAAAAAACAACAAAAAAAACAAATACTCCTCTCTCTTTGCACTGCTGCCCTCTGTGTGCACTGTTATCACTGCAAACTGACTTAAACTCTACAGCTCTGTTGATAATTGAATTAGCAAGAGCAATAATTTTAGTAAAATATACTCAAATCAGTCTACCCCACAGGTTCACATATTTCAGAATTATGTTTTATTGGGACATATGCCAAGTTCTAAACAAAGAGAATTTAGGACTCCTAATATTTCAAAAACCTGGAACGGCTTTCCCTATGTTTATCTGGTGTTAATGTCAGACTCCTGCTGTGCAGAATGGCCCTTTTCTTTATAAACACCAATTACCATTTGTTACCTGAGAAATCCCTTCAGGTACCAACCAGTAAAGATTTCACTTCATACTGGCACATGTGCTACCAGACTTTGCACCAGTAACAAAGGATAAAAAACTGATCAAAACCAGGAGTAGCAGGTTTTACAATAGTCACAGAGGGAGCTAAGGCAGGGATGAGGATAAAGCCTGAAACCTTCACTACTCACTTCTGAGCCAGGGTAACCAGGAATTTGACACACTGGTAGCAACGGCTGCTGTCCACGTGGTTGCTGTGGTGCATCAAGGCTGTGGGGAGAAACACATGGATTAGAAACCACAACCCAGATTTCCATGTACCAGCCAGTCTGGAAACAAAGATGAAGCTAAAATTTTAAGTTAGGGAATAGATTTTGTTTCTACAGATGTGAGCATGAGTATTTGTGTTAAACACACTGCTGTAAGTGCTGGTAGTCTTCAGTGCTTCCACAACTCTACTGGATTAAAAATAGAACTGCTGCATTTTCACTTTGATCTTTCAAATGCAGTACCTGAATTTTAAACAGCCCTAATGCAGTTATTCTTCCCCTATAATCCATCCTATGTTAGATAATCACTATGGTTACATTTGTCTGAAGGAAAAAAAAAAATTGTCTGAAACCCCCATAAATGAACCAGATCACCAGCTTCCACCTGGATCAAAGTTTGCAAAGCCAGAGGAATGTTTAAAGCTTCTCCACATAAACAAGCATAGCAGAATTCAACAGCCATGAAACTGTTCCATGGGAGACTCAGGCAAAACCCCAGGCCATTCCTACCAGCAAGTTTTCTCTACCACGAATTCCCACCTCTGGAACAAAAGTCTCTGACTGAGGAGAAGCACAGAGATTTCCATGGAGCTGCCCCAATCAGATTTGCTACTCAAAAGCTGCTCTGTCCATAGCACTCAGCAAAGAACACTGTAGTGAAACCTCCAAAGCTGGCAAAAATTGTTTGGGAACTGTAAATTGCCAGTTTTAATACTGTTGAAGCAGAGCAGATGATAAAAATTACAGCACTGCTGTACTACAAATTATGCACAAACATCCTATTAAGGAGCACCAAAACCTATTATGTGCTGATTTCCCTTTCCTGGATTAAAACCAGTCAGTGTGAGGGATGCTGTTCAATGTTGTTGTGAGGAAACTTCAAGGTAAAACTACAACTTTTACTCCCAAACCTCAGGGCAGTTCTAAAAGCCTTCAACATAAAAATCCAATTGAACACTTGCACTTCTCCTCTGCAGAGGAAAAAAGGTCATGTATTGCTCAAGTTACAGCACAGAATTGGTCCAACTGGGACCAATTTATCCAGAAATTAAAATAATCACTTAGCTATTCTCTTACACTGCTGCATATTTCCTTCTCTGCCATCAGGCACACATGGAAACTACTAAACAGGGGAGCAATGATGAGAGAAATGAAGAACAAAGCTAAATACTCCTTCTCCCTAAACCAGAATCCAAAATAACTGAAGGTGAAAGCCACAATCTGAAGCAGCTCCTCACCCAAACAGCCATGAAAGAGCTGCTCCAGCTGCACTAACCCATCAGAGGGGCTCTCTGTGTAACCCCACATTTCATTTACACACCAAAGCTGCTTCTCCTGATGCACATGAAATAGCTTATTTCTTTATATATCTTCTTACTTCTGAGTTTTTTCTCTTTGAATGCTTCAGTAAAGTTTTGTATCTAATGGAGAGACAACACTTTGCAGGAGCCCAACAGGTGTGAGCCACCTCTCCCACTGTGGGGCTCCACTGCAGTCAGCAGGGCAAGCATCCTGCTGGGCTGAACCAGGTTCTTTTTATGATAATTAGGATGCTGACAAAACAAAAAGACTGGCAGCTTCTTGAGATATGTAGGGAATAAAAATTAAGGCTACAGGATTCAAACAGTTCCTCTATTATGGTAATCAAAGGTACTTTTGTTCCTCCCCATTACAGATAGACCCTGATCTGCCCCTTATTTAAATAAGTTAGCTCTCTTTCCTGTTCAATTCCTTTCTAGTTTGCTGTCACTATAACATTCCAATGCTTATTTTGGATTTTCTTTGAGCATTTTTGGAGTGACAGTGGCTAAATCAAATGTGTCACGTTTTTTTCCCCTGAAAAGTAGAACAGTTTAGGAGGATTAGGAACCAGGAGATGGAGTGAACCTCTACCACCATGAGGGTCAGTAGGAGACAGGACTGTTCACCCACTGGCTTACTTGCCTATTAATCCATTTTCAGTTTCAAAGGCAAATTTGATGCGCTCTACTTGCAATGGGTCTTCAATAACCTGTTAGGAAAGAAAAATATCAACTTAGCTAAGTGGTATGATGTATCTGCTCTATGGAATGATTTTACCCACCCCCACATGCAAAACATGTAAGACTGAAGTTTCATGTATCCCTGGATTATCAAAACAGAAATTTTGATAATCCAGGGATACATGAAACTTCAGTCTTACATGTTTTGCAGTCTTACATTGATAATCCTTCAGACTGAAGGATTAAAATATGTGTGGATGTTGAAATTACCATGCAGTCCCAACTTTTTTCATCATGCATCCATACAAAAATCTATCCTGTACAAGTTTTACCCTTCACCTACCAGGATCTCATGGAGTAACTGGAATATGTTTTTCAGTTCATGAGGAGGAGCAGTTTCCAGTTGAGTCTGCATGTAAGAAAAAGTTACTTAGATAGCAAAATAAGCTGGTTACGCAAAGAATTTCAAGACAGCATTACAGATTTTTGAAAATTTATGAATTTAAACAGTAAAGGCCTAAGAAAATCTAAACCCAAACACCCCCTCCAAATCCAACAAAGTGGATTGTTCTGTGGTGATGGCACAAGGCACAGGATGACTAAAGGCTGGGAGAAACACCCATGGGACAGGCTTGTGCTGGCTTTGTGTGTACCTTGATGAAGTGCAGCACAGTGAAGGAGAAGTGCTCGTTGCAGAAGCAGCAGTACACCACCATCTCCATGAGCACCGACAGCGACCCCGTCAGCTCCCGCAGCGCGTGCATCACCTGTGGGCACAGCACTCCCTTCACACACAGCTGCCTCCCAGAAAACAAGGCTGTAGCACAATGTTTTCCTCCCCAGGAAGGATGCAGCTCTTTTCCCCAGTGCCTGCACAGCCCAGGAGGCTGAATCCCTGCTCTCACAGCATTCCTTCAGCTCCTGATGCTCACCGCCAAGGGTTGAGCATCATCCATTAAGTCAGATCCACTCAAGGTAGCACCTGCATTTGACATGGTAAAAAGCTGCATAGGCCCTTGCAAAATGTGCATAAAACCAGGCCCCAAAGCTTAGGGATACACTAGAATATGAAGAGGACAAGAAACTAAAGGTGCTTTCTTGTTTAGGCCCCAAATAGCCACCAGTGTTGGATATTCAGTGTCTTTCATGAAAGAATGTGTCAAAGAAATACATCAGATAAGTTTTTAGGTTCAAACAGGGCAGAATTTAGAACAGATACCTCCATTAAGTAGGGTTTTCCCTCAGACAGGAATAGCAAGGCTTCCACTTCTTCATGGAGTGCCAGAAGTGGCCCTGAGGCGGTGATGCTGAGAGGTGGACGCTGCTTAAAGAGACCAGGAGCTATAACAGCAAATACAAAAACAATCCACTCATAGATTAGTTTGTTCTAACACACCTTGAAGACACTGCTGCTCATTTGGCATCATGAAATCCCTCATGACACTCATCTCAACTAGCTTATAGCTTGTGTGCTACCACTCCAAGTAACAAATCTCTTGCACGCTGAAGTCTCACTTATTTTAGTGACAGCAGACAAAAGAACTGCAGGAAGGTCAAAGCAAAATGTCCACAGACTGTCAGAGTTTTGAGCTTTAGTTTTACTCCCAATCCCTTTGCACATTCATCATATCCAGAATATTGATAATTCTCCTGTCACCTTCTGATTTTTGACTGCTTTCAAGAAATTAAGTTATTCTTTAAAAAGACAACATCAAATTTCCCCTTAACTTACTCCTTTATTATCTTTATTTGGATGTTTCTGTCTCTCATAAGAAGTAACTAGGAGAGTGTTTAATTGTTTGTTATTCAGTAGCTTAGTCTAAATACTCCCCTTTAGATTAGCAAAAGACAGCATAAGTCTAAACAAAATACAGCCTGTGAGTCTGTTCAGCCAACAACACAGCTCAATTCACTCACATGAGGAAATACTTTTTAGGCACATGGGGAAGGGAAGAAGGTACAAACCTGTTAGTATCAAGATTTCCATCCCCTCAAAATACTGTTTGTCCCTCAATACATTTACAGCAAAATCGGAACTAATCAAAATTGTATTAACCATTTCTGCCTTAAATTCAAAATCACTGTATTTTCCTCACTAATATTAAGTTACTCCCAATCAATGTAACTGAAATGCCAAGGCACCAAAAGACAAAACCACAATTCTTACCAACATTTCTTTGTGAGGAGACATCAGAGTGCAAGACAAGCAGTGCTACAGTGTTGTGAAGATATCCAAACTCACGTGCCTGTGCTGAACTCCACCTGCGGTTCTGCTTGAGTCAAAGACACATTTAATTAACTTTGGTTTATTTCATCAACTTTGTTAAGCCAAAATAATGTTCTTACAGTCCACCACCACGACCTAATACTTTGGAGTGGGTAAAATTTTATTATTATCAAAACCATCATGCTCACTTCTGCCAAAACAGTTATTTCCAGGCTAACTACACATAGGTGGGCTCACACTTGCATGAGGTTTATAGAATAATTGAAGGATTTATATATTCTGTCATATGAAAAGCATTTATTCATAATTTAAACATCATAAAAAACCATGGGGATGGCCTGTACCTGATTGCTCTGCCGGTTGGGGCCAAGGAGAAAGTTGACCATGTGCCTCAGGGCAGAGTGCCTGAGGAGAAGACTGCTAGCCCTTATTCCCTGCTGTGAAGACAAAAACAACAAATGACCTTCCTGTGCAGGGGAAGAATTAGTGCTCAAGAGAACAAAAGTAAAATGCACAGGCTAAAATCTGCATTTTCCACTCTGAAATCCCCATAATATCCCAACACAGATCAATAAGATAAACTGCTAAAGAGCTGTCTCATTGCACACAGCACATGACACAAACCAGAGCAGAATCAGCAGATGCACAGTAAATGTCTTACAAGAAAAAAAGTAGGCAAAAAGAATTGAGAAATAGAAATAGTAAATTCAGTCAGTTATTCTGCTGCCCATGGAATAGAAATCCTGAATGCTTGATTTTTTTTATATATATACATACAATTTTTTTAAGAACAACCCCATATTGCCCTTCAAAACAGACAACCAACATTCAGATGCTGGAAATGACATCTTCCACTGGTATATTTTTGTGTGATTTTATTCTAATCCATTATTCAAAGCCATTTATTTAAAAAACAAACCAAAATAAACCCGATTACTCCTAATAAAAGTTTTGAGTTTCACTGTGGTAAAAACCCTTCTATGTATGAGGATCACTAGCTGCTTTATTAATGTCTTCTTAAAGTTAAATAGCCACGAGAAAACAATGTTTTCTTACCTTCTGTACAAAGTTATTGAATAGCAAAAAGTACTGAGCACAGTTTTTACAGTTTTCAGGTACATCTTTATCCAGTAGAGCAAGTAGCACCTCCAGTAACTGATGTAGAGTTTTTAACTGTGAAAAAAAAAAAAAGAGTATTTTGAATGTAAAGAGTTGTCTACTGCTTAAAAACCCAAAGTGTTTCAAACAGCTCCTGGGCAGGAAGAGATGAGCATTAACCTAGAAATTAAGAGGGAAGATGGGCTCACACAGCTCTGCCTGCAAACAGAGCAAGAGGCACCAGGGAGAGCCAAGCCAGGGGAAGTCAGGAGAGGAAGGGACACCCACTGACCTTCTCCTGATAGAGCAAGGCACTGTCGAGGGTTTTTTCAAGGATTGTGGCCACAGCAACTCGCACCTCCCTCACACTGCACTCCAGGAGGAAGGTCCTGGAAGAGAAAAGGTGAAGCTGCAGAGAGAACTGGAATCAACATGTACACACAGCTGCTGTGATTAAATGTGGTGTTTAGTGTTTGTTATTTTAGCAGTCTAGATACATTTTGTACTCTACTCCTGTGGATAAGCTTTAACTTATATTCACACACTTCTGCTTGTAGTAAGGCCTGTAATATTTCTATTATTAAATTTATTCATTTAAATAAAAAAAGCTCTGAAAGGTCTCATAGGATGCTGTTTTTCAATTCAAATGAAAAGATAACATGTTCTTTACACTGACACACTTCTTTCAGCATGTCATATCTCCAATAATTTGTTTTCAAAGCACCTATTAGCTGATCCTTAGCTTGGCAAGAAGAAAATCTTTCCAGTTCATCTGTGATCCTTGTCAGGTAAGTATTTAACTTACCTTACCCCCAACACTTTCACCCTGTTCTCCTTTCTCACCACTTGCAGAGCTGACTACACAAACTTAAGCACATTCCAAGACCCTTCAATGAATTCATCACCTGCATCCTCCTCCATGCACACTCCACTATCTAATTTGATTTTCAACATTCTCAGAAAGCCGCACAGAGAAAATACTAAAAACAAAACTCCGAGTCATTATCTAAAGTTGTTTAAAGAATGTGTACAGTCAACTCTTTGGGAATACATCAGTACAGGCCAGATCATGTTATGAGGAAGCTTTATCCACACATGAGACACAAAACACCTCAGACAAAATCACCAGGACTTACTTTACAAGCTCCCGGCCCTCTGGCCCAACAAAATACTCCACCAACCACTGACAAGCATCAATGCTCTTGGAGAGCAGTGCATCTATGGTGGCAATCCATTCTTCTGTATCAGCCCTTCAACAAAACAGGGACAATTATCAGTAATCCAGGAGCAACAACACCTCCCCAAAATTCACCATATTTCTTGTTTTCCTTACCTGAGTTTCTTCTTGGTTCGGAGATAGGTTTGGAAGAGGAATTGGACTGCCAGCTGTAAGCTCACCTTTGCCATGCAGGGATAGTAGGGATGCTTTACCTTAGTCTGAAAGAAATATCAAATTTATTCCAGAGCAAAAGGATGCCTGCAGCACACATGTTGTTTCTTGAACACCTCAACATGTTCTATTCAAGTTATTTGCTTCACTTGGAAAAAACAAACCACAGCATTTTTCTGTGCTAAGTCAGTCTCCAGTGCTGACTGTGCTACTTAATAAATATGCTAAAAGAGGAGCAAACTTGCTGTAAGGCCAACTAGATCTGTGGATTTCAAAAATTTAATAAATGCTGTTTGTTTATGACTCTATTTAGAAAAACTTAATTAAGAAACTATTACCAATTAAACTCTATCAACTTTGAAGTAATTAACACCAACTTTTGGACCTTCCATATGGAGAGAGATTTTCTGTCCCTCTAGAGGCTCAGTTTGCATCATTATAAAAGATATGGATTATTAAATAAATTTTACTGGGGCAAAATGATGTTTCTCCCAGTACTAGAAAAGGAGGCTGGAGTTTGCTTTGAGGCAGATGTTATCATCAGCATCCAAAATTACTGGAGGCAAGGAACAGCTTGTCTGGAAAAGCAAAATCATGTCAACTCTTCTGTTCCAGTTTTCCTGGTTTGACCCAAATAGCTTTTGTGGTCATTTTACCCAAAATAATTTGAACACTCTAAGATTAAAATCCAGGTACTTACAGCATTCAGGGAAGCCAATGACAGAACAAAACTGAAGTAGTCACTACTGTATACATCTCTGTTCTTCATAAATTTCAAGTTTTCATCTCTCACCATCTATAAAAGTATAAAGGCAAAAAAATTTAAACATGTCAAAATACACTTCTCTAACTAACTCATCTTTTATGTAAATGTGTGGTATTTAAAAATCAGTGTCAAACTTATTCTGTTTCCTTTTGAATCACTACTTCAGCAGAGGGAAAATATACACAGGAGATTTAGAAGATCTGGTATAAAACCAGTGATTTTCTTTCAAAGATATTACAAAACAGCAGATGAGGGACTTAATCATTTGCCATTAAGGGAAAAAAGGAAGAAATTGCAGCTAAGTTCTATTTTTTGCTTGTTTTTAATAAACAAGCCAAGAGAATACCTCAACCCAGAAAGGCATGCCTAACAAATTTAGATGCAGAGAGCAAGGAGTCCTGGTGTAATTACAAGCTGCAGCCACAATAAGGTATTTAAATGCCAAACCCTTCTTTTTTCAAATGAGATTTTGCTGAAAGACTCTCAATAAATTTGAGCCAAGCTCTGTTCATTGTAATAACACAATCCCAGATACAAGAATGCCCAAAGTGGCAGTTAATGCCCTGAAACAGCCCATGTGGAGGGCCAGACACAGCCTGCAGAGTTTATTCGCCCTGTGTTTGCGATGCAGGCTCTCCTCACTGCTCCTCCTCTTTCTACACTCTTGTGAACTCAAGAACCTGAGGATCACTGTAATTTGCCATCATTCCACTGCTCCTCGAGTGTACTCCAAATGAAGAACCTTCTCTGCTGTTGTCTCTCCCTGCCTGCATGCTGACTGCTGCCAGATCTCATGTTTGATTAATCTGCCTGCAGTTTCTTCAAAGCAAAGAACTGATGGGCCAATTTTGTGAGAAGGTACAGTGAAACTTGAAATCAGCATCACCCAGAAGCTTGTTAGTAACTTTATGTCAGAATCCAGAATTGCTTTTTAGTTTTCCTACAAGGGAATTACTTCAAGGTAACCTTTAAAAGTTACCATGTTTCTCTCACTATGTGCTCAAATTTTACATGAGCAGAACTAGTTGTCACTTTCAGCGTGCTCTACCTGATAAATCCTCACAGGCATTTTCTCTACAAAGAGCCCCTTTTTTTCTCCTTTTCGAACCAGCTTGGTCAAGATGGACAGACGGTCACTGTTGGGCCTGTGGGGTCGAGGTGATGACTGGGGTGAAATTTCTGGTGAAGAGGGAGCAGATCTGAAATATAAACAAGCTGAAGGTGAATAAAGAAATCCTACAACAAACATCTATAGTTTAGGTATAAAATAGCATTGCAGGCAGAGTGATCTTATGGCAGTTTTGAAGACAGCCTGAATATTTCTTGAGGCTGTCAGTCAGCTTGAACTTGCTGCAATAACGGTAATAAACAAGCAGCTTAAAAACCAACCCAAAACAACAGAAGAGTCAATACCAGATTGCTTTGCTGGACAGTAATTACTCAATTCTTAGTTGTGGAGAGATGTTGGAACTCTGATGACTGAAAACTTTGAGCTTTCTGAATTTAAAGGTGCCAACCCTCAAGTAAACACCTCATTTGACCAGAGATCTTGGAAAAGGCTTCAAAAATTGAGTGATAGCACAGAAACTGTGTGTGTGTAGTTTGGATGGGATTGTGATCTCACAGGGTGAAAAAACTTAGATGTGGGATTTTAGTATATGGTGATATATGGGAGTCAAGAGGGAGAACTTTGGGTGTGGGTTAGTTGTCTTTTTTGCTTCTTCTTCCTTCTTCTTCACAAATCTGGGTGGTTTTCTCTAACTGGGTGAAAGATGTCTGTGTTGTGGGTTTCGGGTGATCATAATTGGGTTAGAAGCATAAATAATATAGATGTCAACTGTTTATTAGATAATTGAGACTTAAATAGCCTTGAATAGACACCATTTTAGCTCACTTCCTCGACTTAGAAAGAGCTCACATCTTGTGAGTTTGTAATAGAGAAGGATAATAAACTTCAGAGTGAGACTTCAAACCCAACGTCTCCTGAGTTTTATTCGCCCCGACCTCAGAGCCAGAAAGAGCCTGGTATTCCAACACAGAGAGGTCCAGATATCAATATGAGAGAAACCTTTCTGGATACAAGAGGAACTTACAGGGAGAGGTCCTCAGCTTCCTGCCTCACGACACTGACTCTGCTTTTCTTTGGCAGCACAGGGGAGTTCTGGTCGGACACTCTCTGGTAGAACAGCATGTAGGCATTCCAGTAGCGCCGGCGCACGTCGGGGTAGGGATTTGCTGTGGGGATAAAAGGCAACCCATGAAAGCCCTTGAAGGTTTAGTACCTTTCCCATTCCTATATGGGAGCAAAACTGGGGGTACAAGTAATGTGAACTGCAGCAGTATAAATTTGTCAGATCAAAACATCAGTCTGTGTCAGTGATTAAAAGTGTCTGCATTATGAAACAGGCGAATATTGGAAATGTACTTGGAATAAATTCCTTAAAGCATTGAAAAGTTCAAAAATATGATGCCACACAGTGTTGCATGAAGTCATTCTCACTAGCCTAAAATAAGGGCTGTTTTATGTTTGGTTGGGGCTTTTTTTAAACTACATTAACAAGGTGCCATTGTGTTTTTCAATCTCTACTCTTAAGTCTACAAAGTGCTGAACAACAGTGAATATGGCTTAATTCATATTAGACCATACACAAGCTGTTCTGTCCTTCAGTAAAGGGAAGGCTTTAGGGGAAAAATGGTTTAGGAGTATTAGTCCAAGTAACTCAAAGTACCTATAATGGACTAAGCTCTACTCAGTCCCTTATAGGTACTTTGAGTTACTGAAATCAGTATGAAATTGAAGCTACTGTCTGTACTTCTGCTTACATTGATCATAGACTTTTGGTCTATACTCTCCACCAAAACATTCATATTCCAGGGTTTCATCAGTCAAATCAAATTCTTCAACAACGGTGTCATTAAATTTATACCACTTTCCTTTTCCACATCCTCTGTGATCAAAACAGAACAGAAACACAACAGAAACAAAGTTAGTTGATTGTCTCAGTAAAAAAACAAACCACCCTGAACAGCCTAGAAGTGACAAGCCTGAACTCACAATTGTTTTGACAGTAAGAAGAAAGTTTAGTTCAACTGATGTCAAAGCTGCATTTCAAAAAATAACCTTGATTAAAACTATGAGAAGCACGTCACCTGCAAGTCAGTGTCACAGGGAGCCCTCAAACTGCAATACAAGGTACATAAGAATTAATGAGCATTTTATTCTGTGATGTCCCATATCACTGTGTCATTGCCTCATGATAGGTGCTGAGAAAGCGAAGAGTGGTTCCAGAAGAGCTCTGGATGGCTCCATGCACCTTCCCAGAACAAGAAGCCTTTAGACAGCTCTGAAACCTCCCCCACGAACCTTCTTGCCCGTTACCTCCTGTCCTTGATGAAGGAGTAGTAGTGCCCTGCATGAGCCTGGCCACTGTGGACAATCACACCAACGAGCTCGTAGTTTTCTGTAGGGGCAACCTTCTTCCTTGGGGAGCCTCCTCCTCCCTGCTCTGTGCTCCTGCCATTTTCCCCCACTTCTGAGGATGAGTCCTGACGAGCCATCCCTGACACAGTGTAAGGTTCCATGTTCAGCATCCAGGGAAACTGTTTGAAGAGATACTTTGGATTAATCGAGACATTGCAGTGTGTACACACTTTGTGTAATTTTAGGTATCAATACTTCCCACATTGGGAACACCAAAGGAAAATATGGAACTTCGATTTATGGTTGTTACACAGATGTTAAATAATAAATTCTCTTTAAGGAGGTTTTTTGCCTTGCTTTCTGAAAGGACTCCAAGAATGTTGCAAACAAGGAAATCTCTAAGGAAAAACACCTATTTTCTGTAGGACTACCATGTTGTAATGTACCACATGCTCAAAATCTCTGCTCAAAATGTGGGGAAAAAAAGGAAAAATGAATAGGAAGAACCAGAGTCCACTGCACAAAGTAGTTGGGGAAGGCACCATAAAGCAAAGTTTTCTTACCCTTATTTGTTCATCGTATTTAATAGAACGGCCACTCTCCCAGTCAAAGCCAAACCTCATCAGGTGAATCACCAGCAGGCTGGGCAAAACCTTAATGCAGGTGCGCTTCACTGTAGTTCTCTTGAAAAGAAACAAGAATATCACCTCTATCTGACACCCCAGGCTATCTGCAGCATTCTTCTAGAGTCACAGTGAAAATCCAGCCATGGGAAGTTATAGGTGTCCATAGAAACCAGAGTGTCCACAGGACAACTGGGATACATCTCAATGTATTACACAAAACTTTACCATCCTGCCATCCCTCTAAACTTTTAGTTGACTTTAAAATTTTACAGGCATTGAACCTTTTGTCTTCAATGCAGCAAGAGTGAGCAACATCTAAGCATGGTTTCCATGACCATGTAATGCTTAGAAAACATCAAACTGCACAGGAATCTTCTTTCACAAAAATTAAGAATCAATACCTTTTCTTTGCACTTTTCACAGTAGTATGCATTGCTTCCTTCCAGAACCTCTCCTCTAACAAACTGATCCAGTGAAATTTCCAGGCTTTGACATGAAGTCACACCAAGGTTGAGAGCCATGAAGGCTTCCTCACGCTCATACCTAAATTCAAGAAGAAAAACAGATTAGGATTTACTCAGCTGGCAGGAACAAGACAGATGTTTAGGAAAGAATATTGCATTTGCCCCACAGCTATCAAAGCTGTGATGTTCACAGGGGCATTTATCTACTTTGCAGTGCTACTTTGACCTACATATTTTAATAGTTCTGGGAGCACATAACTTGGTAACTGATGCACTGAATGTGACATTTACCTGTGAGGACAGTCCTTGCAGATCTTCTGATCAGAGAAGATTCCTTGAAAAGTATTCTTAAATATTTGGTCTCTTCCTATTTTCTGTTGGAGATGTAAAGTTTGACATCAGTTGGATATATTGCAGGGTGGAAGACCAAGAAATCAGCAGGAATTTTAAACTCCTGAATACAGTGTAGATTACAAAATAAGCTAAAAGGCTCTCTGCCTTCTTTTCTAGAGATCAAAGTAAAAAGAGAAAAAAGGTACCAAGGATATGCATATGAAACAGAAAAGAAATTGCTGAGGTTTTTACCTTGAGGTACTCATCCATTTGATCTATAAGACTGGTGAAGAACTCATAAGCATCCTGTTGCTCTCTAACATAAAGTTCCTTATTCCACATCTTGAAAATCTATATAAAATATAAATATATGTTAAAAGGTGGTTGTTTCATATATATATATATATATATCACTAAGAAAAGTATTTTTAATATAAATTTATTTTAACATGTTTTGTTTTTTTGAATTAGAGCTTACTTTATAAATTCTGCAACTGAAAAAGGCTGAATAAATGATTACTTTTTAAGTAGGAAAGCTATAGACTTTAAACAAAAAGAAGCAATACCTTCCAGAAGTTCTCAGGTACATAATACTGTAGTTTGCTTTCCATCAAATGACCAAAAAGAGATTGAACTTGATAGAACACATTGTCATCAGGATTGTCAGTATCATCATCAATGGAAAGCAAGGCCTGGAAGGAAACAAATAACCTTATTAAATTGGTTTTTGGAAAAGTAATTTCTATAAGCTATCATGGCCCACAGCACTACAACTTAAAATTTATGTATCTATTGTGCATATTTATACACACACAGTTGACTTTTCATTTTACAACTTATTTACGAATGGTGCTAAGATGAAGTGGTTCAAGTGAAAGTAATTCTAAAAAGAGGATTTTATTGGATGCTGAACTAATTACCTCTGGGAGACCAGGCTGCATGTACAGCTGCTGGAAAACAGCATTCATGTAACAAGTAGCACCACCATTCTTCAGTCCCACAAATCCAGAAATGGAGCGACTGTCCACAGGTGGAAGGTACTAGAACAACAAATACATTTTTTGTCCCAAAACCTTATAAAAACATATGAGACTCCAACAACATTCTATAGCTTTTATAACCCCCTTTGTATTGTAGAATCACAGAATGGTTTGCGTTGAAGGGACCTTAATCCAGCTCCACTCCTGCCATGGCAGAGACACCTTCCACTACCCCAGGTTGCTCAGAACCCCATCCAGCTTGGCCTTGGACACTTCCAGGGATGGGGCAGCCACAGCTTCTCTGGGTAACCTCTGCCAGGACCTTCCCACCCTCACAGCAAAGAGTTTCTTCCTGATATGCAACCTAAAACAACCCTCTTTCAGTTTAAAACCATTCCCCTTGTATGTGAGCTGTTAAGAACAATTTAATGGAAAACCAGAAATATAAATTCTGAAATCTGCAAGACCACTGTATTCAGTCATTTAAATATTTAACACATTGCACAACACTGTTGAAAATGGCCTAAAAAGTAATAATAAATAAAATTTGTGATATTTAGGAAATACTTCTTTCTTACTCAGATGATAACAAAGACACACTGGAGTATCTGCTTCTGAGGAAGATCAAATGTATCTGCATTTCCCCTTAGCTGCATTGGGGCATTTTAAACTGAAGACCATGGAAATCTCATGAATGAAGCAACAAAATGAACCATGCCCAGCACTCCAAACCATGCTAACACAACTAAAAAAAAAGTTTCTTGCTTACATCAAACTCCTTGTTGAGCGCAGGGTCACACTGATGGTGCATGGAAAGCAGCTCCTTTGTAATAAGCTGGAGATTGGAGGGTGAGCTATCAGCCAGCATTACCAGCACCTCATAAGCAGCTAATCTGCTGTCTGCTGTGCTGCACCTGCAAAGAAAACCACAGCTGAGAGCTACTGGCTAGATGACTCAATTATTTCTAATTCCAGAAAGCTGTATTACTCAGAACAAGCAACAATTAATGTTCTAAAGAACAGTTTGAGTGATTAAACACTCCTGAGGGACTGCAGAGTGCTTTTTTTTTTTCTTTCTTGGGGTAGGAGAATGGGGCAGAATCCAATGAGAAGAGTGGCAAGAGGAATATTTCTTTACTGACATGGATACACTTGCTAACATTAAGTAGAAGGAAAAGGAGGTGCTCTAAAAGAAGACAGAATTGGTTGCATGTCTGAGGACAGACACTCTCCATCATGTAACACTGCTGGAGATAAAATGACTTTTTTACACGGAGGGAAACTTGGGAAGACCTAGACCAGACAACATCCTTGCTACAAGAGATGAGCTCAGACCTGAGCTAGACCAAAAATCCTCCCAACTCAGCTCTTTTCAGTAGTCATTCAGCACAGCAGCCCTTTCTTCTGAAGGCCAAAGGCTTTATGTACTTTAGGCTAAAAAAGGAGCATGCTTGGGATGAACTGCAATGGAGCAAAGTTGGGCCAAACACTAAGGTGGACCAAGTCCCATTCATTTCAGGGATTGTTAAATGATTCACTGGAACCTTCTAGTGGGTTTGTGGAAAGGCAGTGAGGATATGCCTGATCTAACACCAACTACTCAGTGCAACACAAACAATCCAGCTGCATTAGCTCAGAAATCCACATGAGCTAATTTACACCCACTCCTTCAGATACTGTATGGCCACAACAGCTGTGACAGGAAGGAGAAAGCCCCCTCTTTTTTCTCCAGTTGATCTATTCTGGGCTCTGTCAGCTTTCTCAGGTGCAAGGAGACTTGCTGGGTGTTAGCCTTTTTTACAAAATAGGTAGGCAGAAGGGAAAAAGGAAGTAGTGGAACTTTTGAGATTCTCTTTTACAAGGACCTTGGGAAGTTAATTTCCTGCTCATGCTCCAATTTAGCCAACTTCCCAAGCAGTAACAAGCTAAAGGAATATTCTTTGGACTCATGAAATCAGCACCCAGTTGTGCCTGAAGTTTATCATTGATCTAACAAAGCACAGACTTTGAAGTACAGAAATGCAAGGATATTGGATCACACAAAAATGTATAAAATGCTATTTGGGCATTTATGTAGGAAGTGTAGAAAACTGGAGAAATGCTCCACCACTGGTATTAAATCTTACTATCTGTAGGGTTTAATACTGACATTTGCATTCAAGACATTGAAGACAAAAAAAAAAAAGAGTTTTTACTTTGGATGGAAGTCTTGCTGACTGATTGCAGCACTGCCTGCTGGGGAATGGCTGTTCAGTATAATCCTGGATGCTCGGAACAGGAAATCATCCAACAATGGCTTAATCAAAGATGAACCTGAAACACAGCAGTCTACTGTTAAATACTTACATTGTCACTGCAAATGCCAAAAAAGTGTTTCATAACAACAAAACCACTTCATAGCACCACATCAAGAAAAGTTTTATCAAATATTAAAGGTACTGCCAAAACCTGTCCTTCGAGCTCTGTATCACTTCTACTGATGTCTTCACATGACTGTCCAGTCATGTGTTAATGCAGAATTCCCAGCAGTCTAGTCAATTTAAAGAGAAATACTCACCAACCATTTCCTTCTCTGCCCCACAGAGTGAGAGGAGAGTCTTGATGAGCCTCAAGTGTCCTGCTAACAGGATGTTATCAGCCTCACTGGTCTCACACTCCGCCGTGCGGTTGGGCTCAAAATTGTCCAGCCAGGTGATCTCATCTTCTAACATGGCAGCTGGGCTGATCTTCAGCTGCTCCATTTCTGATGCTGCAAGAAAAAAAAAAAGGAACACAGTAAAAAATAGCAGCTTTGGAAATGCAGAATATAAATACAAAGCATTTCAAACAGTTTGGTAACGGTCTAGCTTTGCCCTCATGTGTATCAAGTAACCTTCCACCAGGGAGCTCAGTTCATTGTCCAGAAGAAATGAGCTGCCCTGCAGCTATTCAATGCCCAGAACAGACCATGCCAGGCACTAGCACAGGACAGTCAGCACACTGGCAGGTCCCTCTGAGCTCAAGGTGTAGTAACTCCCTTCTGCAGGCAAGTCTACATCTTTTCTGCAGCTTGGAAGCTGCCATCAGAATGAAGGAATCAAGTGTCTGCACATACTTACATGTCAGGTCATCCAGTAATTGACATCTCAGGTCAAAATATTCTGTACACTGGGACAAAAGTCTGAAACAGATATAAATAGAAGAAAGGTTTGCTTAAAATCATGAACTTTTCTCTAACCAGCTGTCTTTAAAGTCTGTGTGTTCTGTCCATCTAATCCAAAGCAGCATCTAGGTGTGCTTCTGCAAGCTGCAGCTTAAAAAAAAATCCTTTTCAACAGCTACTTCTGAATGTTAGCAATCATATTGAATCCTCATTTCTTCCCTCACCTCATGGCAATTCTAGTTGACAATAAAACAACAACATGCTTTAACTTCTCAGTTACTCCTCTAGAAATTGCAGGATGTCTACCCCCAAAACTTGCCAAGGGCAATCCCTTTTGCCTAGAGCTTCTACAGTGCTGCTCATTTCAAAATGTGTCAGATTTTCTTCCTCCACAAACACACATGTGACTTACCTCTGGTTGATTCCTCTCATGATGCTGGTTGGTGACCAAAGAGGCAGCTGGGCCCCAAGAACAACGCTCAGGAGGAACTGGTTTGGCTTTTGTACATCTGGGTGAGCTGATGTGTCTGTCTGGCTAAGGGTGTACAGCTGGTCACAGGCAACGCGACGAATCTGCAACAGGGTCATTGTCATTGTCAAACACCTTCAGTTAATCAAGGGTTGCAAAAATCCCCCACACTCCTGTTAAGTTAGAAATCTAACAGAAAAAAATGGACATTGCAATGGTGCAAACCAGGTATGAGCTCTGCACCCACCAGCCAGGGTTTCTAGGAATGTAACAAACCCTGTTCATCCCTGAGTGAAAACCTCTGATAAACACAAATTGTAAATACAGATAAAAAGGTGAGATGCAATGACTTCATGCAAAATAAATAAATGACACATGATGAAATGAGGTAAGCATAAAAGTCAATAGAATTTAGAATATCCTAGATAATCTTAAATCAAAAAGAATGAATTTTAGGAGGGTTCTGACACTTGGAATAAATTTTCAGAATTTCAGAAGTATCCATCAAATTTTACCCGAATCAAAGTAACTTGAAACTTTCCCTAAAGTACTAGTTCTACAGAATTTGTGTCACCAAAATGAGACTATTTTCTTTAGACTAATCACAGCACAGTCCTGTGCATCTCATGGATGAAACAAGCCTAGAAAATGTAATACCACAGCATTTTCTATCAACCCATCACCAGATACTGGAATTACTAACAATTATACAAAGGTTATGTATTCAAATACTAATCTATGGGAATACTTGCAATAAACAATTTTATGTTCAGACTATATGAAATTATCAAAACACACATATTTCAGAAGGAGCATTTAGAGGAAGATTCTCACCTCAGCACTTGGTGATCCAAGCAGAATATCAATGATGAAATCAGCAACACAAGGCAAATTGTAAAAAGATCCTGGAACAGGAGAGTACCAGGCTATCTTATTAAAAATAATATTTTAAAATAAGTCAGTTATACTCTTGCATTAAAATACCACAGAACTTAGAGGATATCAATACTGAAAAGCAGTAAACGCTATTTCCTGATTTCCTTCCTTCACCAGAGCCTGCCACCATGATATAAAAGCATTTTCCTTGCCTTCCTGCACCAACAGTGTTTACACTTCCTGTACACAAAGACTCAAGTACTAAACAGGAGCTATGCAAACAGCAGCACTTAGAGAATTACAGACTTCAAAAGCAGTGCAAATATTTATATTCTGGCAGTAAGTCAGCTTTCTCAAAACATTTCACCAAAGCATAGCACTACATGTCTTATTTCAGTCCTGGAAAAAAAAATCCCTGCAATTTTTAATGAAATGTTGTGTTTTTTGCTTGAGCTGTCTTAGCTAACAAAGCTACAAGTTTCTCTTTTTTTTTTCTTTTTTCTATTCAACTGTATCCAAAAGCCTCCTCCCATCCCGCTTATACTCCAAATACTGAATAACCCAATTTTTTTCCATACCTAGCTGCTGACTACGTAGCTGAAGGCAGGTCACTAAGAGAGACAAGGCTTCCCCAGCAATGAGAGCATCTTTGGTGGACACAGACTGCTGCCTCACACAGATCCCAGCGTGCAGCGCCGTGGGCTCCCCTTCACTTCCTGAACTGCAGTTGCTTCCTGCATTAAAAAAAACAAAGAACAAGTGCTGCAATTCATTAAGTTTTACTCAGATGTTTTCAGCTTTTGGTCAGTTCTCTGCAATTTAAAAACTGCTCTGAATGCCTGATAAATGTACATAAATTTGTTCAGATTTTTTTGTAATTTAGTTGTATAATGTCTCAAGCTGGGGGAGACCCAAGAGGGTGAACATCCAATGAATTCAGCTTCAAAGTGCTCAGTTAAAATTAAACAAAATACTTTTAGACTGGTTTAGGGACCCAGTTAACCCACCTGAGCTGCTAAGTCTGTTTCTAATCCCAGCAGGGAAGAGAGTGTTGCTCTCTTTGATGGGCTGACTACTTCCCACGAGGTCCAGGCGTCCTGCAGCAGCAGCCCACGAGAGGCGCATGAAACAAGCCACTGTGGAGGTGAAATCATTCACCTCCATGGTCTAGAGGAACAAGAAACAGCAGTCACTTCTGTGATATTCAACAGTCCTTGTTAATCACAGGGATGAGAGGAATGTATCTTCTGGATACAATGGATTGTATCAAATTGACATTTACATTTGTTTTGCACTTTGTTCTCTACACAGGTTCAAGGATTCAAAAGTCTCTTTGTTCCCAATGAGAGACTGGTATTGCTATGTTAGGAGAAGTAATTAATTTTTTAATTCCTCACGAGGATAGATACCCTTGCCAGCTATCTGGAGGCAGGCATGCTGATTTCAATCATTCAATCCATTTGGGAAACACTGCCCAACAACCTAACACAGCATACTTGTCACATTAACTATGAAGTTTCTTTCAACTGGACTCAGTGGGTTTTCAAATAACATTTTTTAAGGTACTGAAAAAAAATAATTCCTTTTTCTCCAAAATACCATCAAGCAAATTTAATTTTTAGTGATCTATTTGGAAAAAGCTTATCCAACTCTTTCTAATTCAAAGTATCATGGATTATAAAGCCACAAGTTCGAGCAGGAACCTTCTCCTTTCAATTCATAGAAAATAAACAAGAGTAAGATCTTAAGAGTCAAGTGTGACTGAAGAGAAATCACAAGTAAGTCTTCTTTGTACATCTATTTCTTGTCAGCACTTTTGGGGTACTGCTTCCCTTTGTAGTGCCAAAATAATTTATGAGAATATGTTAAAATTCAGATCAAGACCGGAAGAGATACTGATGGTGAAGATTTTCAGAGGCTTTTAAATGGAGCCAGGGCAAAAACCTGCATAAAAGACTGATTAAAGATCTCAGAGTTATTCAGCTGTCATTGGAGATGACGCTGCTACATCAGAACCATCCAACACTTCCTTACTTGTATGGCAACTCTTGCAGCTGGGATGATTTCCTCTACCCTGATGGAGGATCTGTCAGACACAGAGAGCTGGCGGTAGGAGGACTTCTCAGGAGTGCCACAGATGGACATCTGCCTGCTGGCCTGCCGGCTCACGTTGCGGAAGGGCCGCGAGGACAGAGCTTCCACCCCATCCTTGATGAAATCCTCATCCAGCAGGGTGGGCATTGTCTGCCCAACCAGCAAAAACCTGCATGCACAAAGTAAAAACATCATGGGCATTGTCTGCCCAAGCAGCAAGAAGCTGCATTCACAGAGTAAAAACATCATGGGCATTGTCTGCCCAAGGGGCAAGAACTCATAAAAACATCATGGGCATTGCCTAAGCAGCAAGAACCTGCATGCAGAGAGTAAAAACATCATGGGCATCGTCTGCCCCAGCAGCAAGAACCTGCATGCAGAGAGTAAAAACATCATGGGCACTGTCTGCCCAAGCAGCAAGAGTAAAAACATCAGGCTTGTATTTGAACGCTTATAGAGTGAATGGAACAGAACTCAAAGTACCAATTAATCTTAAATATTAAAAGCTGCAAGCTAAAAGCCAAGAAAGCAGCACTTTCTCTAATGAGAAGCAACTACATACCTTGCAAGCTGCAGGCAGATGGAATAGACTCCTTGTCTTGTTTCATAGTCCACCTCTGATGGGATGGAATCTCTCTGCATCACATTCACCACCAAACTTAAAAACAAATCGATAAGACAGACTCCATTTGGAAATGTTTCAATTAATTTGTCTTTATCTTTCCTTCCTCCTATCCACTCAGCTGAGTTCCAGTTCAAACTGACTTCTTTGGAGGCCAACATCCTCATTTACTCCTTTTAAATCTACAGATGGAAGCTTTCTGCTCCTGCTGGAAAATGCTTCAAGATCTCTTGGGCAGGAGTGTCATGGACACACTAACTAAGAGCAAAATATACTTGATAAACCTCACACAATCAGTATTGTCAGGTCTTCCAAACCACTCACACTGTGCCTCAACTCTTATCTGAAGAGTCTGAATTTTCAAGACTGTAATTACAAATTTAATTTGGTTCCCACTGCATGACCTATACTGTGACTGCTTAAAATGTCCACTGGCGTGCACACAGAAGAGAGCAATGTGCACACTTGCAAATTTGAATTGAAACACTTAAATGTCACAAACTATCCAAGTATCAACTAGTTTAGTACAAGCTACATTTCACAAGCTTATTTGTGCCTAACTTCATTTTCAGATTTAACAAGATGTACTCTCTTAAATATGACAGGTACTGGACAGTGGTGGAACAGCCTTGGGTGGATTTTTTTCTCAGAAAAAGAAGTTGATAGGTGTATTAGTGTGCCACAGTGTGGAAATAGGAAACCACACACAACTGCTAACTAAATGAAGTGCTACAAATTGAGTCAAGGTTTTGAAATCTAACCTCAAACCTCCTGCTCTGAGGAAGTTTTCACAGAAAGACTTGGCACAGTTTCTTGCCATTTCATCATCTGCAGTTGGCATCAGCTTGGAGCTCAGCACCTACAACAAATAAATAAATAAACAGATGTAAACTACCACCCCTCTTAGTGTTCTTTACCTGTTGAAGTTTGAAAGTGTAACAGAAAAAAAAATCCACTACAAATGAAGCAATTAATAATACACTTACACAAAACTGTAGTCAGTAAGAGAAATCTTATCTATTCAATAAATCTCAAATATTTAGAATAACCATGGCACCTACAGATGTTTATTCTGAATCAAAGCATTCTATTCTCACTGCAGTTTACATGTTAAGGGAACAGATGAAGTACATGGAATGTCATATTCTGGTTCACTTGGTTCTTCTTAGAAGTCCAAATTCTTCTTGGTTCTGGATTTTCAGTTCACAGTATCCCATAAAACACCCTACAGATGGCTTACTTACTGATTCACACTTGAAATATAATTGTACCACTATTATTCTGGTGTTTCTTTGTAAAACATGGCTCAGGTAATTCTGGAGGTCTTAAGAACTTCACCACTCTATCATCCCTCCAGTTTTAAACCAGCACTAAATTTCAGAGTGCAAATACACTCAGAAACATGGCCAGAAGAAGTCTGTGGCCTCTGTGGGTCAGCTCTCATTTATGTCTATAATCTGTTTCATTTCACATTAAAAAAACCCAACACCCAAACAAGCCCAGCCACCAAAAAAACCCCCAGAGAAACCCCAAAACCATCCACCAAACAAACCCTGGGCCCTCCCAAAATCCCAGAAAACCCCACAGATATTATTCACTTTCTTGAAGAGTCTCCTTGGCATGTACAGCCAACAATGCTGCAAACAAAATACATCTCTTCCAGGTTCACAGATCAGAAGAATGTTTTACAGAGTTCCAGGCATGAGATCTTATCACACCATGGACATCTGCAACATTCAATTTTCATCTCTTTCATATGTTCTGCAAATTTCCTGTGCACATTTTTTTCAGAAAGCAGTTCAGACTGGCTCCCATCTTTTCACCAGATCACCAGCTGAGGGGATAAAAAAGCACATATTCCTTTTCCTGAGAAAAACCACTTTCCAATTGGCTTGACTGGCGTTGAGGAACAAGTCCACTCACATAATCTCCACATCTAATCCAATTTATTACTTCTCATCCCTTGCCAGAAAAGCAAGCAATTTATTACTTGCTTTTATTATTTTCTCTGGCACAGAAGCAGCAGATAACTGTCCCATCCTACTGCTATATAACCTGTCAGCTCAACAAGACACCCTAAACCATTTGCTTTGAGTTGTAGAACTTGTCAACATATTCCAAAGACATAATCAAGTATTTTCACTCCAGCTGTACAGAAAAGGGGGAATCCTAAGGCAGGAGTGTGATGACAGTGTAGGAAGATGAAGAGCTAACATTAGACTGTGGAAACCTAAAGGGAAGCAACCACAAGAAAATTGCTACAGTAATCTTGGCACACACCATGAAGGAAAGAGAATAATTTTGTCTAATGTACTGGAAGCAGTTAGCAATTGGTCCTCCAACCTCAAGTTGTTTAAATCACATTTGTCATGGGTCCTTATAAACAGTGGGACCTGCAAGTAGAGCTAAACAGTGTCCAGCTTTTAGTGTGCAGGTTACTGTGTCCTACCAACAACACCAGCTGAACTCCTGTAATCCTTAAAATCCATTCTCTGAACTCTAGGGAAGAATCTTTACAGGGTCCTATCCAGGATTTTGGTTAAAGAATGTAGGAGAATGCTTAGGGGTAAAAGATATATTCCACTCTACCTGTGCAGCCAAAACAGGCTAAGGCCTCTTGGCAAAAGCACTGAATGTTTGGATATTTATATAAAATTCTCCCCAGCTGAATGCTTTGGAAAAACACTCCTCCTTGGACAGAAAATGGGAGACTTACACAGCACAGAAGTTTCTGACAAATTTCATCAAGCAAAACCAATCCAACTTAAAATAGCTCCCATTAATTTTTAAAGGCCAACTTTTTTTTAATATATATTTTTTATATATACACACACACTAAAAATTGCATATTCAGCCATCTAGAGATTCAAGCAGGAATATTATCTAGACAATAAGAATTTGATGTTTCTTTGGTCCTCTCCACTTACTTCAGAACACTTCTCCCACCTTGCAAATCACACAAAGAGGGGCCTGGTTTCTCAGTTAAGTCTCTGAAAGGAAATTTTCTGTCTCTTTTATTCTGTATAAAATTTACCACATGTATAAAAGCAGACTGTGTCACAATATTTGTATTTTTCATTATGACCCCATCACAGTGGACTCCTTCCCAAAAAACCTAGAAATACTTAACTCTTACTGCTCAGAAACACAGAAAAAAGCAAATTTGTTTCCTTACCTCTAAATTGTAGAGCACTCTGAACGTGGACATGCCTGGAGCAAAAGATCTGAAAAGACTTTCTAGTATTGAACTGGCACTGGGCTGATGTTGGTGTTTTGAAGACAAGGATGGGGATTTTGAGGACTGAGAACTGGATTCTGAAAGCAGTGTTTTCTAGGAGGAAAAAGCCACAGAAGAAACATTTTGAGACTCCTCTGTTTTGCTGTAGTTGGCAATCCATTTCCTACAACCCCTGTAATAACCCTCTCACCTCTGGCTGCCTCGAAGTAAGTCAATAACAAACATTGACTTAACATGAATATACTTTGCTTTAGTTTCAAACCCTCTGTGTATAATAATGACAGGAAATTTAAGGAACCTGGTAGTAAAATCCTCTTTGTGTAGCTCACCATGATCAATTATTAAACCCTTACCTTCCTTCCCAGGGAATCAAGCTGATCAAGAGCCTCCTGAATAGCTGGGTCAGTGGGAATCAGGAGCAGAAGTTTCCTCACTCGCAGCGTTATCCTGAAAAGAAATCCCAAGTTACAGGCACAATACAAGGGCTCAACCACACTGGCTTGGTGCCTGCACACAGTGGAATGTTCAAACTGGGCACTGGGAGCAATTCTTTAATATTTAGTAACCATTTAATCTGCTTACCTTGGCTCCTCCAGGTTGGCAAGCTGGTAAAGCATATCAAACACATTGCACACGAGAGCCATGACGACTCCAGGGAGGGATTTCTCCTGAGGATTGAGCAGAAATACAAAGGTCTTTTTCTCACTTCTCTGTTACATGTAAATTTAACAAAGCTCTTCACTGAAACAAATGGCTCAGATGCCAGCCTGACCCACAGAAATCCCAACTACTTTCTAGGCTGAGACATTTACATAATTTCATTTCCCTTTTAACAGTCTATTTTTGAAGTCAGCTGTTATGAAAAGCAAAATACAAAGCAGAACAAGAGTGCTCTGAACATGCCAGTTGATGCTTCTTAGTTTACTTTACTTTCACTTTTACTGCAGCTTTTTAGTAGTGAAAATGTGGAAATTTCTACCCTCAAAAAATACAGTCTCAAAATTAAACTAGATGGGTCCTATTTGTTAAAAAGTCCCTGCAGAGACGAATAAACACCAGCATAGGTGACAGAGTACAGATTATAAAATCCAACCTGCATGCTCAAGGCAGTTGTGTATTTAGATAATTTGTTTCACTTGCAGTTTGAAAGCAAAACCAGATTACTAAAGATCGGAAGATGTTACTGGAGCTCCTACTCTCTTCCATCTATCCCTGCTTCAGGGAAAATCTGAGGGAAGGCTTCAGGTCATACTCTGCTGTACCTGTTCCATTGCATAGGATGAACTAAATACACTGCTGCTGTTGCTGGAGCTGGTTGAGGAATCTGCAGAGCTCCCAGATGGAGTCCCACTTCCTGATGTTTTTACTGTAAGGATTTGTTCATCAGAGAAGCCCAGCTGGTGGAGCAGTTTCTGATCTTTGTTTACTGTTAGCTGCAAGAAAATATTTATTTAGTTCTGAAAAAGACTCAATTTCATCAAGAATGGGAATTCTTTGTAGTTAACATACCAGGCTGTCATTGGCAAATATCTGTATATTTTCCACAGGTGAATTCAACATCTTTGCTATCTTCCACCTGACACTTCCTACAGTTTCATTGCTATGAGCCTGTGAAATTAAACAACACTGGTTCAGTAAATCTGCTCGAGCAGTAAATGCCAAGAAAAATTAAAATCTTCTGAAAGAGTCTTCCATCATAGCGTGGTAAAATTATTGTTTGTAAGACTATCAGGATAGAACAGCACAGAAATGCTCCAACACCCACAGTGAGCAAAAAACTCATTTTTCCCATCCTGGAATTTAATGATCAAAATACATTTGGTCCATAGGACACTCCCATGTACATATTTTTAACATTTTCAAGAACAGTTTTCAAGTTGACTGGAATCTTTATAACCATCTTACTCTACTCAATCCAGGGATAAAACCACCAAGAATGGCTACATAATCAAGAGTCCATTGTACACACAAGCTGGGCATACCTACCTCTATGGTGAAGGTATCTTTGGTAGACTCATATGTAACATTAAGGGTTAAAAGATGTCCATGGAAAGAGGCACCATGAGGTAGAATAGTTCTGGGAACAGAGTAAAGGTCCTACAGGAAGAGAAGGATGACAGTAAACATCACTCTTGAAAAAAAGCCATTTCTGTGATGGTGGGTAACTAGGATTGCATGTTTAAATAACTTTTACTGGTTTTTAATAAAATTGGAAGTTGTGTTCTTAGTCTTGCCTAGGAGGAAATGAAACCTCTTACCTCTATTGTTATCACATAACGCTCTGCCAACAGCAGCAGTCTCTCAATTATTACAAGTTTAGTTGACCTAAAGATAAACATTGAAAACAAGAGTAACTTGTCTCGCAGATTCATTTCCAATGCCCACGGGTAACTACCCTGAATTGTCTGGTTTTAAAGGCACCTCCTTAACCTTGGAGTTAATTCAGCAGAAATGAACTAGGAAAAGAGGCTCGTGTTGTACTGCTTGAGATGTTGCCAGCTTCAGAGGAAGATTCATGTTTCTAAAGGTCCCACCCTATGCTCCTATATTTAAGTTACACGTATTCAGGTATAACTAAATTAAGCCTGAGGTTGAAAAAACAACCTTTTCTCTCCTAATTTAAGAAGAACCACACCCACTGCCTCAGAAATATTACATGATTAATAGGCTGGTAATAACCTGTGGGGTTTTTTGTTTTGTTTTGGTTGGTTGGTTTTGATTTTTGCAGGGCTGGAGGCAGGGTGGTTTTTTTTGTTTTGACCCGTTGTTTTGGGTTTTTTAAATATCTTTTTAGCTTTGTTTTTCTTTGTTTCCTTGTTGTTTTATTTTTAAACACAGTTTTTAAAAAAATCTCTGGAACTCCTATTGCATAGCAGTTGGAATATTCAGCTGAGGAACCATCAGAATTTACAACTACCAATTACTGAGATTTTTAATTAGCACTCAAAATCTTGTGGGAAGCAGCTAGGAGCAAATGTCTATTTTCTTCTTTACTCCTTAAGAGGCTGGCCTACCTGTAAGGAGACTGAACTGATGTTGCCACTGTAGGCATGGCAGTTGCTGTGAGCATTTTTGTGGCTCTGGTGACAGCGTGTGTTAATGTTGGACCGCCGAGTGCAGAGCTGGCTGCCTGCAACACAGAGCAGAGCAAGAGACAGTCAGGATGGCCTGGAAAACTCAGAGGACAAAAAATATTTGTGGAAAGAATTTTTTTCTTTAAATGGAATTATCATAGACAAGCATTCTTATTCTAAGAAACAGAATCAGAAAGATGAGGGCACGAGAATAATTAAAATTTGTCCTTTACCTCTAATCGTGTGTAGCAATCAGCAATGAATTTCTTGTGCAGTGAAACTGAATCCTAAAGATAAAATGTACAAATTAATTAGAACTTACACTAAAATCATGGGAGCTACTCATAAACTGACACAACCCAACAAATCACACAGCTGAACATGCAGAGTATCAAGACTTAATGAATGTCAAAGGACATTTATGTACAGATATATGCCTACCTTTTTCAATCTGGGAGTTAGATTAATATAGCTGTAATTTATTATCAGTTGAATAGCTTCATTGGCAATTTCTTCATCTGGTGACTCCATTGCAATCTTCCAAATGAAATCCATTCCTATTAATTCCAGTTTTTCTACACTCTACACAGGGAAGAACAACAGTAAAACATGACTGGATTTCTTACAAAAGAATCACAGGGACAAAAGTGTTGGAAAAGCACCTTTTGATTAAAACTTAAAGATTTTCTTTTCCAACATGCTGCCAAACTTTGGCACTGTGCAAAGTTAAACCAACTGCTGCACATTTGCGTATTTATACAAGAAAAAACATTGTTTACTGATAGATAAAAAAGATCCAAAGAACAATCTCAGTCAAGCCAACTGAAAAATTAAAAAATTTAAAAGCATGGAAAAATTTAATCTAGAATGGAATTAGTTTCAAAGAAGTCAACATGGTAACTAACCACACAATAAACCATCACAAAACCTGCTATGATACTTGGCAAAAAAATCCTGCATTTGAAGTAAGCTCTCTGAGATAAAGATCTAAAATGCCTACAGAAAACTACTTAACATATAACCATTAATTTAACAAAACCACTGAAGGCTCAGAGTAAAAAATTATAGTAGGTTAGAATTTAAATATGATAAATCTAACTCCTGTGCAAAGAAGAAAAATAAAAAATAATTTTAAAAAAGACTTTCACTGCTAGGGAGAAGAAAAAAATTGCACACTACAATCCATGATTATTTTCAAAAAATAGTTCAGCCCTTCCTCCTGCAAAGTTTTACAATCTACAAACCAGCTTCCAGCTTTCAATTGCTGAATTTTAACTGCTGAAATTGTCAAAATTTTAGCTTCAGAATTTAACAATGTTAATGCTACAAGGACATTCTGGTCCTTAATACAAACATGACCACATCAAACAGCTGCTACTCAATCCTTGTCTCACCTCCTCCTGTCCCTAACAGGACACAGGAAGGACACAGGAACAAACTTGCCAGAACACACTCACCAGCTGAGTTCCTTGCCTCTTCAGCCGATGGTCACATAGGTTCACATTTTCAAAGAATGTTTTAAATAAACTAAAACCTGAAAAGGAAAAAAGGTGCAGATTTTTTATGTTGGTCAGGCTTAGTTTCTTTGTTTAAAAAGTAAAGTTATCAAACACAGGACATGAACTTTTCCCTCTATAACTAATAAAGCTCAAAATGATAAATCTCTTTACTGCATTGATTTGTAGAACTGGTTAGATGGTTGATTTGAAGGCTTAGGAAGCAAATTTCTGGTATATATTTCAACCCCAAATCTGTTCACTGAATCAATTTTCTTACCATTCATAGTAATTTCATATGATTCCAGTTTAAGAATTTTCTCTTTGAAGAGCTGCTGCTGCACATCACTCTCCAGATCGTGCTGCCCTTTAGTAAACCACTCAAAGCACATCTGTGAATGAAAGGCAGACATAATTTTTACCCCATTGTCACATCAAATATTTTAGTTTTATACAGCAAACTATGTCAGATACTATAGTAACTCAGAAGTTTTATCTACAGCAAGAGGTTCAAAATCTCATTTCATGGTAACCTCACATGTCATAGAGGCTTCTGTAGCCTACACAAAGCATAAAATGCATGACTAGTATGTGTTTGCTACTCACACTCCACATGTCTCAACAAACACACATGCTGCTCATGATCCATTAAAATTCCTTCTGCAACCACAGAAACCAACTTTTCAAGTTTTTCTTACCTCTCGGTCCAACTCACAAACATCTTGGCCAGTTACAAGGCATTCCCAGATCTCCCTGGCACGATTCCAGCCCAAATAAAGGGTGGCTTCTTGCAGAAAAAATGCCAAAAATTTTAGATGTGCCTCCAAATACTGAGAAAGAGGAAACAAAAACTCAAGCTTAAGACTTTTCTCTCTGAAACAAGTACTATGAACATTCTATTTTTTTTTTTGCAAATTTAGCTGTCAAACAAGATGTGAAACAAGAGCACACTTTGAAAAGCCTAGAAACAGAAACTGTTTGTGAGATTTATTTCTATTTTAAACATACTTTGTGGCTTTGCTTCTAAAAGCAAACACTGAAGTCTCCTTGGATTTGCTCTTACTTTGCTGGTGGTGATATTATTTGACACTAAATCAAAACTAGCATGGAAAAAATAATTATCAACGGATTTGCAACAAACTGCTATTTGTGTGTGTGCCTTCTATGTGCTAATTAGCAAATCTGTTGCAGGTATTAAGAGCTTCATAACACATTCAAGGGTATCACCTCTACCAGGAACTGAAGCTGGTGAAGAAGCTGGAAGCTGCACAAGCTTGGCAACAACAGATCCTATGATGGGGAGATCTGCTTTTCACCAGGTAAAGATTTTGCTAAGGAATTTTGTAATTTTGTGTAATGTTTACACAGTTTTATTCTATATAATAACAAGGGTACAACAAGCCTTTATAGATAAGTAGTCGAACTATAAAAAACCTAGATTAATTATTCACCAGTGAATTTCAAAAATGAAATAAGAAGGCAAAGAAATTTGGTACCTCCCGGTAGGTGTATCGGCCATCCACCAGTGTTGCTCCCACCAGCCCTCCTGGGCCTGCCACAGATGCAGCCAAACGGTGACAGGATATCAAGCTTCCTGTCACCAACTTCACTATTTCGAAGTTTTTCTTTAAATCTTGAATAATGCTCTTGGCAATAAAAGAAAAGAGAGAAAAGATGTTTTTAAAACGGTGGTTAAACAGGGATGTGCATAGAACAATTTGCTCTTCTACAGACACACATCTCTTACCAGAAGGAGTCATGTACCCCCACTCAGAGTCAGCTGTTCCCCCTCCAAGCACCCAACCCTCCTGATGTTGGTGTTTTCAGCTTGTGCTGAAATACAAGTGCTGCAAAGTCCCACACCTCCACACAGCCATCTACAGCACACACGATTGCTGGTAGTTCAGTCTGTTTTCCAAGAGCCAATGTCAATTCAATTACAAAGCAGTTGGTCTAAACATTAGCCATTGTTCATTTCTTAACACAAACATGCCTGTTAATTATTCTACAAAAAGCTGAGAATAAAACAAATTAGTCCTGACACAGCAAACAGATTTATACATGCACACACACACACACTCACAAAGGGACAGCACAGCACCTCTACTCCAACAGTTTGTTTATGCTACATCACTAAACTGCTTTTAAAATTGTTTATTAGCTAATTTATTTTTTTTCCTAAATTCAAACTTCCACGTTTGGCTGAGCTACACAGACACAACAAAAGTTTCAACAGTCTTGCCAGCATATAGCCTTACCTTGTCTTGTTTTTGGTAAGTTTGCTTAATAAACGAACGTGTGATTTCGTGGAGCTGACGCAGGGCTGGCACCACCCACACAAACTGAGGATTATTGTGCTGGGACGACTGGCAACAGGAAAGGTAAAAACAATTACACATCTGGTATGTACTCAACAACAGATTAACCTTCCTCTCAGACTCCTGGAAGCCTAATGATATCTGTTAGGGCTGCTGTTTCAAAAGAACAGCTACCACCTCTGCTGGCTTCAGGTACTTGTTCCTGCTCTCTTTTCAAACACTCCAAGTGCCTTTCTTCACTTTTTACAAGAAGTCCCTTGATACACAGATATGCCATTTTGCTATCCCTATTATTAAGCCCAAAGTGCCAGCTCCTTGCTAGAGAACATGCAAATTAAGTAGCCAAAAGAGCTCAGTTGCACCAGGGAGAGATGATAACCACCACCTTCCTCAATTATGGGAGATTAAACAGGTCTAAAAGGGCATAAAAGGGCAAATCCAGTCAAATGATGTCACTTATTGCTAAAGGAAGAGCAGCAGAAGAAAGCATTTCAAATACTACTGAGGCTTAAGAGACAAGAAATTTCTGATTGGTGCTGCAAGCAGCTCCCTGATAGGAAGCAAAGGATACTTAAGCTGCATTTTGAAAGAGATCCTACAAAGAATAACCCTCCTACCTCATTTTTAGAACTGCTCATCACTTTTCTGGGAGGCTTCATTTTCTGTAAAGTTTGACCACACAGACCAGTACTGAGGTTGCTTGTTCAGAGAAGTGATGTCTGGTTTAAATACTGACAACACCCAAATACCACCTACACACTCAGAGAGGCTGAAGGAACCTAACCATAGCAGAGCTCTCCATTGAAGAGTCCCTCACAAATTTGAGAAAGCTGCCTTGACATTACATTCTCTCCCAGTTTATTTTTTCATTTCCATAATGAAGGGAAATAAGAACACCCTGTATTTTAGAAGTCTGGTGTATATTTACCCCAATCCCTTCTAGTTTACAATCACAGCTTTTGTTAAAGTTTCCCACTGCAGCATCTATGTAAAAGCCCTTGCCAGAATATAATTAAAAGGAATGAGATTAAGAAAGCATAAGAGAAAATCCAAAAGAAAAAAAAACCCTACAACTTTCACAGATATTGAGAACCCAAGATTCAAAATTCATATTCATGAACACACACAAAAGTGTGATCAATATCAAGAACCAACATACTATACCTCCTAAACATCTAAAATCCTCTACAGATACTGTAACACAGACAAAACCTAATGTATCATTAAAGAAATGAATAATAAAGTACAAGCCTTTTTCTTTATTTACAGCATACTTCAAGCTGAAAAAGAAGACAAGAGCATTCCTGCAGGCCTGAAGAAAAACTGCCTGCTATGTGAGCAGTGCAGGAGAGAATATATGCAGTCTTTTAAGCCATGCACATCTCTGCTGCTGCCAGGAAACAGTACAGGCAGCTTTGGGAATGGTTTCTTTATGTTACAGGAAAAGAGTTTAAGTATTTTACTAAAATACAAAACTACTACAATTGAAATATTGATTTGCATTTTGAGACTTAATGGTCATGCCAGAACACATGCTTTACTCAAAATAAACTAATCTAGGCTTTCACATGAAAGGGACAGTTAAAATACTGACATACCTTTACAGTGGTTCCATTTGCAAATTCTAACCTTGGGCCCATCCTGGTAGTTTCCCATAAACTGATCACTCCTTGTGCTGAAAATTTGCTTAAAACAAAGGCAAGAGACTTACTATGAGTCTCATGATCAACAAAGTGGCTCACACAAAGCCTACCCCTCTCGAGGACTCCCCAAGGTAAGAACTTACAGATGGGACACACAATTTGTGCATCTTGAAAGAAAAGGGCAACATCGAGGCTAGATAAGATTTCATTTTGGAAAAGATAAAATAATAAACCAACCCTCTTGATATCCTCTATGCATTTGATGATGTAGCTCCTTTTGATTGCCTCTTTCACTGCATAAGCATCACTGAGGATTGTCAGGTGTTCCTCCAAGGCCTGCTGGATAAGACTACATGGTAACGTTGGAAGATGAGCAAGCTCCCAAAGTACCTCCAGAACCTGCAGGAAGAAGGGCAAGGATTGTCAGGACCTAGGAAGTACAGAGCCTAGCAACTCTACATTTAATAAATCAAAAATCCAAAAGGAAAACCATCCCCTTGCCTTGCCAGTGGTTGTTTCCACTCGTGCTTCTCGGCCAATGCGCCCAATGAGGCTCAGCAGCTTCTGCCTCACTCGGTCACTCTCTGTCTCCCAGCTCTGGACAGCAGAGAAATCAATGTTAGAGCATCTTATCAGGTTGTTACATTTCAAGTGTACACAAAAATATAATCCACAATTGATTTACTGCAGGAAAATCAAAATACAAACATGCATGTTTCCACTGTAAGTATTTCCTTCTTTCTTTTGCTGGGAGTTACTGCACTAATTTGCTCAAGTCTTTTTAAAATACCATTAGGTATTAAATATAACAATAAAATCTCACTTTAAGTCCCTTAGGATTGGCTATCTAATGTACTTAAAATCCAAGTCAATTAGCAAAACAGTAGCAGATTAGGCTTCTGGGTTAACATAATAGTTAAGTGGTTTTTAATAGCAAATTTTACATTGATATAGAAAATGCAAATGTATTCAAGGTATTTGCCTTTCAGTAGGCTGGATGCACAAGCACATCTCATCAGTTCTCTTCCTAAGGGAGGTAAATTCACGTGAAAACTTACCTTTTGGATTAGAACAAATAAATGATTGAGCTGGTCAGAGCTAAACTTCACAGCAGCTGCAGCAATAATGGTGTGTATGTTCTCAATCACAGTGGAGGATTGCCCTGACTGAAAAGGAGGAAAACCCAAGAAGGTAGGTCTTCAACACAAGCAAGTCAGATAAAAACCTTCATGTAAGTGTTATCCTAGCATTATTCACACTAATGAGTGAGAATAGCAGCTTTTGACATGGTAGAAACACAAGTTCAGAGTAAATTGTCTGTGCTCCTCATTTCCCTGGCTGAGAAGTCTTTGGAAGTAATTTTAAAGCAGGAAACTACAAGTCTGCCATCATTACAGCAGCTTTATGCTGCTGCAGTGGCAGCAGTGCAAACATCACCTTTTCTATTGCTTGGTGATGTTCACGTGTGAAGTGTCGAATCTTTGAAACTCTTCCAGGCTTTACTCAAAAATGAGCAATACAAAATCTCCCACACGCATGGGAGCACCATGGTAACAACAGCCAGAGAGGAGGAGGAAGTACTGCTTTTTATTAAAGAATAAAAGTGAGGGAGCTAGAATCACATTTCAACTTTGCTAAGCACTAAAGACTTGCTACCATGCCACACAAACTGCAGACCTGACAGTGTTCAATGAGTTTAGTCTAAAATATCAACATTTACACAGAGAAGAAAACCATTTCCTGCAGTGGAAGATTAGTTTCTTGTCAAAGTTACCATGTGTCACTTACATAAACACCCAAACCACCTTCCCTACACAGTAATAAATTGAATATCTTTAAAGAGAAGGCCAAAAGATGACTTGTCAGTCAATTACATGTCTGTACAGGAAGGTAAATGAGAATGGAGCCCACTCTCTTTAAGTCACACTCTGACTTTAAATCCATATCTCCAGCCACAAACATTAATATCCTAGTTTGGTCTAGACAAATATTCCTGTCACCTCTTTCAGGCTGACAACCTCTTATGCCAAGTCAAATACTTCTGCAGTCCCTTAACACTTGCTGCAAAGAACTGAACTTCTTTACAGGATTTAGCAGCTGTGATACAAGAAATTGGCACAACAATTGATTTTACATGATAAAGGAAGAAGTAGAAGGAAATCTTTGCACTAATTATACTGTTAAGATGTTTACATCTCCACATTGAAATGGAGATGTATAGATTATTTTTAAAAATCCCTTAATTTGAATGTTTGTTTGTAGGGCAGTCTAAAAGCACCTGCCTAGCCTTGATTGCTTACCTGAATTTTCCAAATTTTAGTGAGTTCATCTAAAGATAATTTGCTGCCCAGCAGTTCAATAATTCCCTTTATACGATCACAGTATTGTGCTTGGTCTATATTACCTGTGAAACAAAGACAGGCAACTCAATGAATACATTTCAAACAATACTAGATACATTAAATTTATATAAAAGAACAAATTATTTTAAAAGAGAGAACAAAGCTATCTTCATTTGGAAGATCTTTCTTTACTGTTAAAGACAAGTATCAGTACAAAGAAAAAGAACAAGGCTGCTTCTATTTTTATTTTGTTTTGCTTCATACATCTGATAGTACTCCTACAGAATGTTACTACTTGAGGAGAAAAACACCTCTTTTCTCTCTTTTTTAGAGGCTAACAATACACAAACCTTGAGTAAAAAGCCCCAAGTACAGCAGAAGACATCTGCGCAGATGTCAAACAGAGGACTAGATGATAGTTACAGAATTTGCAGGATTTTACTTTATTTTGGAGAGAACAAAATCCTTGAATTCTGGTTAATAGTGCTCATTAAAGTGCATTGAAAAGGAGAGATGAGATTTTTAAATTTAAGTCATTCAAAGCATGTGCCAAAAGGCTTTGGGAGAGTTCTTACCTTCCAGAGCAATTGACAGGACTGAATTCTCCACGAGCCAATTCAGCAGTCGGTCTGTGTCTATTGCATTCTTCACTGACTTGGACACAGTGCTGTCTTCTATTAATTTTGTTACCTAAAAATTGCAAAACCTAAGATTTTAACAAAGAATTCCCACCTGTATCACACACATAGAGTGAAATCTATTCAAAAAAGCTCATGATGAAACTTAAGTGTGAATCCTGCAATATTTTGAGTACAGAAGGTGTTTGGGATTTTTTGGATTGGCTGTTTTTTGCAGAGTGTTGGTTTTTTAACTTTTCAGTTTTGTTTTTTAGTAAGTTGTTTAAAGGTAAATTCCTAATCAGAAACACCATGTCATCAGCCTCTGATGTAGTGGAATCTTATTCTCAGTCTGACATAGAAAAGCTGGCCTGTGCTGCCAGGTATCTTTCTACGGATATGCCAGAAGTAGGTTATCTCAGGCCTCTGCTTGTTACACTCAAATCAGTGTCCTACTTTTTATCCAATACTGAACTGATACAGGCTCCTCACTCGAGGGAAAAAAAGCACATTTCTGCTAAAATCTTCAAAAGCTGCACTTTTATAAATTCACCACGGATACACAGCATTTATGATTAAGAACCAAACAGCAATGAGGTTTAACATCTCAATAGTCATAGAGAAGGAAAAAAGCAGCAAAGATGGACTCTGAAACACTACAGTGTCTACATACAACTGTAATAAAAAATACAATATAAAATACTACAATTATGTAGTGCAATGACATGATATGAGTGGACTGAAACATCAATATAGGTTTTAAGTCCCATTTGGTTTTTTTTTCTGTTTCCTCTCAGTGAAAGAAGAAAAATGCATTATATCTCAGGATGTGCAGCATTATCCCAGAGTGAATATTCAATGAATAGCATAGAGCACTGCTTATAAATCAATCTAAAACTGCATTTCTTAGAATAGTGCACTTCTCAGACTGTGTCTAACTGGGAGGCCTTGCAGTGGCTACTAATGCTATAAACAACTCCTGTTATATTAACTTGTTTTGGTGTTTATTTTGAACCGAGCTTTTGCTAAGGCAATGCAACTTTCAAGGAGATATTGCAACATCTCTTTACTTAAGGCTGTGGTTTCAGTGGCTTATTAACAACCCATCCTACCCAAACCCATGCTCTCATGCACACACACGGAGCCAGACAAAAAGCCAACCTACCTCTTTGAGGGAATTCATTTTTGCACTGAAGTGGGGGGATTTCAACATGCGCAGCAGAATGTCCAGCCGCAAGTCATCGACCGCCGTGACCAGGTCAGGCTGGAAGCGCATACACAGCAGTTTGATCCCAGACAGGAGCTCAGGGATACTCACCAGCCTCTGTTTGAAACAAAACAACAAAAAAGGGACAAACAGAGGCATTGGTATTTTGGTTATTCTGCTATGGGTGTCAGTGACTCACAAAGAGTAGGTTTAGTGACCAAACAGACTGGTTAATCAAAACGCAGTACCTGGTACATATGAAAGTATTGCTTGAACAGTTGAAATTTTAAGATAATGAAACATTTGGTTAAAGTTTCAGATTTGGTAAATTGCTCTCCTTTGGTTCAACAACCTATGAATACTTTCTTGTTTAAAATTAACTATTTATAACTAAGTAAAAAGCCAACACAATTTAATAGAACAGAATGCCAAATTCAGGGTAATGCAGGAAGTAGTCACAAGTTACACTTTACTACCAAATTCTCAGAAGGAAACAGCTATTGCAACAGTAATATGAATTTAACAGACTGCAAGTCAGTAAATATCTTTGAGTCAGAGAAGCTGTTGCACAAGGGGACCAACAAAACCAAAAATTTGATAGCAACAGCAGAAAAATATTTAAGAAAGGGTCATAAACCAGATATTCACTGAAAAGAGTATTGAATGGAATTGGATAAATGCATTTTCATTATGTCATTCAGAATTCAGAACGGGCTGTATTCCTGCCAGTGAAAAGAAAGCTATTGTTCTAATTTACACTGACAGCATTTCCAAGACACGCAGGAAGTTCTTCCTAAATATTTAATATGTAAAACATTACCTTGTCTTTCAAGTCCTTCTCTTCTACATTCTGTACATATTTAATCATTTTATGAATGACTGGATCCAGCATGGGCTAAAGAACGTGAGAAAAGGCATGACAATCATTTTAATGCTTCCTGAAATCAATTGCATTACTCGAAAGACGTGACTGCAGCAAAAGGAAATACTTAGCTGAAAGCTCACCACTGCGTTAGAGAGAAAGCTACACCTACAACAAAGATAAAGCTATCCTGGTAGCTGTGTCCAGGAAAATAAAAAGCAATTAGAGTAAGAACCCATTTCAGAACACTGTAATGCAGGTTTGCAAAAACAGACAGACCAATTGACCTCTAAAAACACATCAGTTATTCGGTGCATGTGCCTCTCTTACTCCCAGGAGCTTCTAAATTACATCAACTCCAAATAAAGTCTTTCAGTCACTTAAGTCAACAGTTTTTGGTGGTGAGGGCAGGAGTGAAGCCTGGAGTACATTTGCACATACAAAGAGATCCTGGTGAATTTTTTTCCTGTACCACAATTTTTGCAGTGTAAACTCTCATATCCATGTCCTTCATCTCAGCCAGAAAGTTAAACTGAAAGCAAAATTCATCCTTCAGGCTGGATTCTTTCCCCACATGGTTTCTACTGCTGAAGCTTACTAATAGCAGTGGTAAAGCTTCTCACTGCTGCAGATGTAGATACATGACTACAGATAATTGCTTGGAAAATGAATCTGAACATTATCTGAGCCCTTTACTCATCACCTCAGCGTGCTCAAAATGGTTCTTGTACTTTCTGCAATGTGAGGTTTGAAGGCTTTTCAAATTAATCACCAGTTTCACACCAACACAGTTGGAAATTAATTTTCAGTCCTCTTACAAGTCATAACAAAGACATTTTACCTGTACTACAGAAGAGTTAAGATACTCTGCACAAACTCCAAATGGTTGAACTAATGCAGAGATTGCCTGAAAGAAAGACAGCAAATATTTAGGTGCATATTTAAGGAATCTTTTCATAGTAATCTATAGCTTAAAAGGCAAATAAAAATGAACAAGTATAATTTATATTAGGTATTTCCAGTCACTTGCTATGATTGTTTTTGGTGTGCAAGTCCTTTACAACAACACATGGTTTAGGAAAGATTTACTCTATGGCACGCAGTAGAGTATGTGCTATGTATTATATACAGCATACAGTATGTGTTACATATTTTTGTCTGAAATAAAAAATGCCTTCCCAGTTTTCACTAATCTTGCTCCTCTCATCACTCTGTTCAGTGTTCTCTGACAGATCCTGTTTCAGTCACAGAAATAAACAGACGGAAAGGAACACATCACATTTTGCTTGCTCTCTACAGCAATCAAAAGTGTGAATGCAAAATTTAAGGTTAAAGCCATATGGCAAATTTCTTTCCCAGAGCAATACGTGGGAGAAAGCTTTTGTAAATGTGTCATATACATGTCAAGATCTCTTCAATGCATGATTTTAAAGTGGTATCTATCGTCAAGAAATTAAATGTATAAAAGCATTTGTTTGCCAATAAATAATATCAAAATCAGTTTCTTTTCACACTGGATCAGGAATTGTGGAACTGAGTGTGCAGCAGTGCAATCCAAGGCCCAAATTAATGACGCTGACCCAGATTTCCTTCCTAAGCAAGCACATATTAATCATTAAACAAAGTCAAAGTTTCTATTACAGAACTGGCACATATATCAAGGTTTTCCTTATTCTTCTGTCAAGCTCACATATGAACCTATGTCAATACAAAGCAGAAAATATCAATACCCCAAGAAAAGAAGTTGAATTCCCTCCAAGTGGCATGTCACTGGAAGCAGACTGATTTTATACTGGGGCACAAGGTTCCAGATGACATAGTTTTCCTTTAGCCTCCTCATTCTCCAAAGCTTGAAAGAACTGGAAGTCTCCTGAATGTAGGTTAGGAAGCTAAAACTAACCAAGTTAGACTTGATCACCAAAAATAGCTTAGCTCCGTTGAACCAGTCAGTTTTAAGACACTGCTCTTGAAAAGTTGTTTAGGATTAGACACTGTCTGTCTTCCTAAGGATTTTTTTCCTTAATAGTGATTTCTATAATAAATGACAGAAGTCAATTCACTTGCAGCTAAATGCAGCTATGGGTGCAGTAAACAGAAAACCAGGGACATACTGATGAGCATACAACAAAACTACTTTGATTGATGTCTAACCAGAAGGCTGAATGCTAGCAGCAAGGTACACTAATTTCTCCTCTTTTCTCTGTGAAGTCTTAATTGCTCTTCAGTCAGGATTCTTATGAACAACCTCATTTGACCTCCAGCCTGACAGCACTTCTCCAGGGCTCTGTGGGAGTGCTGCTGTGGTACCAAAGAAAAGGTAAAAGCACTGCCAAAAGGGATGCTGCTGGTTCTACATGAAAGGTAAAATGGAAAGGGAGAAGTCTCATGACAGAAGATGGACTTACCCCAAGTTCAATATCTTCAGAATTGAGTTTGGACTGAATTGCTGAAAATCCACCCAACTCTGCAAACTGAAATAAAATAGTCAGTATTACATAGTGAACTCCAGTATTTTATCTTTTAAATAAGAGATTATAGAAAATATTCCACTGACAGTTCCTGAGATGCCAACAAATGTCCTTTACCACGGAACATCCCATCCAAACAAAGCTTTATATTTTCATGGGAATGCAGGGGCACACTGGGGAATGCAATGCAATTATTCATGACAGCAGGGTAAGCATCAAGCTATAAACTCTGTCTTGAGTAAAGATGGACAGAGGGAAGAAAGGTAGACCACACACAGTAACAGCTGACTGGACTGGCAGTTTTGCCTTGGGGAACTTTTGATTGCAGCCTCAGCTGGGCTCTCAAATTCCTCTAGTCATAGATACCACATTAGAGTATAGGTGCTCAGGGGAGAAGGCAGCAACTCAACAAGCCACATTTTACAAGGCAGGATTAAAATCTCACACTATTTTTTTTGTGGTTGTCAGAAAAGTGATGAGTGAAAAAACAAGGGCAAGGTGAGGGGGGAGGAGAAATTACCCCTGAAGACCAATGAATTCAAGTGACAAACAACAATTCTGGTTTACATTTACCTACCCTGTTTACCAGATCCACCAGCCACCCATGAGGTTCCTTGAACAGTAAGAATAGCAACAAATTAGCAGCTGCAACATCAATGCTAAACATTTGTCTTCTGAAACAGACATTTGGACACACGTTCAGCCCATCAACCCACGCCTCAAATGGATGCACTATTACACAAATAAAGCAGTGTTTGAAACAGCTCCTGTATTAAGTGTAGCTGGAGCTCTGGCTGGTTCTCATGAGCATCATCCTGTTTTGGACTCTGCCTGACATCACTGCCCATGTGCTGTGGCAACAGATCACATTGTGGCTGCTGACTCACAAGCAACTGTATTTATAGCACTGTAGCAGTGTGGAACATTACTTCCCCAAAGCAGCGGATGTAGAATTTTCTTTCTACGGCCACAAACGTGTTTCCTGAAGGAGAAATCAACTCCACCGATGCTGTTTTGTCCCACCCATCTGGAACAACTATGACAAGACAGTGCAAACCTCAAAAACTGCCTCCTTCCCAGTGTGTTTGAGTTGAAGATATTTTATCCTTGGCTGTCAGAAAGGCCTGAATTCTCTACTAGAACTAGACACTTGGAGTTATCCTGGTCATTTCACACACAACAACCAAACAGATGTCAGTCCTTAAATACATAGATCCATTTGTTGTGTGCTTCATGTCTAAAGCAAAACACAGATTGTTGAGCTACTTTAGATATGAAAGTTCACCCATTTCCAAATGTAGCCTCTAACAGAGAATTGGCACAATTTGAGAGCACAAATTAATGTCTACAGACGACCATACACTCCGCATCTATTTGCAGTGACATATTTAAACTTTGTCTTACAAATACCTACTACACAAATAATCTTATCTGAGACAAAGACATCCACCCTAAAATTAGTTTTTAGGGCATGGCCATGCTTACCTTCTGAAAAGTGGATATGGGTGAGACAGCATGCATGTTGCCCTCCCCAAAGACTTCTGCCCAGTTTCTCTGGCACACCTTCATTCGGTTCTTGAAATGATATTCATTGTCAGGATTGAATGCCTTCAAAGAAAAGCCCATGGCAATGAACAGGTGCCTTATGCCACTTTCAAAACTTATCTTGATAATTGTTTTATCTGAGCATTCTCCTGGCTGGTAGTTAAAGATCTAGCAAAAAATAAAGCTGAATACAAGCACCCTTCTCCCACCTCTCAGTTCTCAACATGTAAAGCATTTTGAAGCCTGTATCTATTCAATAAGCACATGAGCCAGAGTTCCATAAAACAGAGAACTGAACTCAAAGTATCAGTTTTAAAAAATAAACAGCAAAGTGACAAAAAAAGTGATATATTCTTTTTTAAACTGCAAGTTTTCAGAAGTTTTGAACAGCACCCACTCCTTTTAATTGCATACCTGATGTAAAATACCTGCAGCAAGCAATGGCTGCAGATTTTAAGACAATGAACTACAACTTAAACAGCTGGAAAAAGCATCAGCTGCATAAATACAAAATGCCAAATACCCAGGTAATAGAAACTGCATCAGAGGGTCAAATACCATTGTAAGCACACCAAGCAGGCCCACGGGAATAGGATCTTGTTTTACTCTCTCTGCAACCAGGTCCACCAGCAGCATGAGCATGTTGTAGATTCCTTCATGGATTTCAGTTCCCCACTTGTGAACAGCGCTGGATGTCAACAGCTAACAGGGAAAAAAAAGGCCATTTTTTCAAGTTGGAGCACAATCACAAACATGGACAAATTTATCAACTCCTGAAACGGTTTTTTCAGAATAAATATTTCCTTGGAATGCACTCATCACTATTTGGTGTAGTTTTCAGATGTTCTTTCCGCACTAATGGCTTAAGAGTTAACTCAATTTGTAATTTTGCAGAAGAACACCTTAAATCACAGCTTATGACAGAAAATAAAATCTATCTAAGCGTTTTCCATTTGCATGCACTAGGAGAGACTGTAACCTTTGCAAAGAACAACCACTATGAAATGAATCTGTCTGCAGATTGAACACACAACTATTAAATCTTGAAACAGGCAGCCATAAAGCTGCACTGATTCAGCTGAGGTAACCATTTACCAATTCACACTTTTTGAGCAGCTTCTATTGGAAAACAGAGCAGATGTAGCAGGAGAAAGAGGTATTTAATGCTGTTCCCACCTACTGAAACATGTTCTTTAAATCTGGTTTCATAGTTGTTTATAAAGGACACTTGGCTGCCATCTGCAAATTCATTTAATTTCTGCTGCCTCTGAACAGAAGTAGATAAACTTAATAGCTTAAATACAATCACTCTTTTTACCATTAATAGAGTTTCTTGTAAATATTTCAGCAAATTGTAATTCAGCACATCCTGAACTTAGATTTCTACAGATTATCCTTCTGGAGGAACAATCTACATTGTTTATTTCATATGCAAAAAATACCAAGTGATATAAAACTATTGTATGTAAGATTAGTACTCTGATAATTAAATCGAAAAATAATTTTTCCCTTAAAGTTCTGCCTTCCTTAAATGAAGTTATATTCTCAGTATTTTAACACTAGTACAAAGTAACTTTTTAAAGGCTATGTATGTGTTTTTATACATATGGCTCAAATACTGGGCAGGAAACTCAGGCAGTACCTAAAGTGGATGGATGTCAATTAATTTGGGGAGTTCTATAAAGCAAATTCAAAACAGCCCAGAGAAACATAAGGCATTGAGAACAAACCTCTCTTTGGGCTCTGGTAATTACTACAGAGCTCTTCATTTAAGAAGAAAAAACAAAAAAGAGAAAAAAGCTAAGTGCTAAAGTTGGCCAGTTACGAAATTGGAACCCTGTATGACTTAAATTTAAATTTCTATTATTTTGATCTAGAAAAATATTTTGAGTGTGATTTTAATCTAAGAACCCATTCAGTTGTTGCCTGAAGTCTGGATTACAAAAGATTATTTCCACCATGAACAACACAGAGAAACATTGAATTGGCCCACTGTACCTACTTACCTTTTTAAATGCTTCAGGCATGCATCTGTCCATAAACCTCTTGCAATTCTCATCAGAATCAGAAAGACCTTTACAGAAAAGAGAGCTCTTTTTAACAGTACTTCAAAAAAATTACTTTTTAAGATGACCTCAGAGACCTTGCTGCAAATTTGAGGGAACACCAACCCAAATTAGCAGTAGCAAAAGTGCTACTGTTCCTTCATAACTAGTGTGCTTTTTAAGCCACAAAAAGCATGACTTGAGAGAACCTGCCTTTCAGAAATAGGGATTAATTTCCCAATACCTTTTACAGGTTTTTCAGGCATTATTAGCACCATAAGTAACTTGTAAACTCCAGAGTTTACAATTCATACATTACTGATGCTTCACAGCCTCCCACCAAAACCAAATTAAAGCACAGCCTTTTAACACAGATTGCAAACAGAGAAGCAAACCAGAACCACTTAACAACTTCTATTCTTCCAAGAGATTACAACATTCCTTTAGTCTGCCATCAGGCATGACTGAAAATCTATCCTGTACTCTCATTATACACCAGTTGTTGGGTGTGGTGCCTCCATAACACTCTTAACCCCAGCCAAAGTACTGAATAAGAAGAGTCACATTCAGATCTAATGCAATATAAGCACTTCACCAGGGAAAAGCAACCACTTATACAAGAATGGTACAGAAGGGATTGAGATGACAGCTTGCTTTTATGAGTGGAAAATACCCAGCACAAGGAAAAAAAAAGTCAGTAATTTAGCTCTGAAAAGATGTAATTCCACAATTATTAGAACATAAAGAAACATGTGTGCTGCTTTTTGAAAAAAACTTAGGTAAACAAATTACTTTTTAGAGAAAGAAAAGAGATCAACGACGTTTTTACAGCATTGGGTAGAACAGTTCACTGTCAAACACTTCCCCAGAGATATGACTGACTGTTGTGCAAGGTGCAAGTAAACAGCAGCAAGATTAAAGTGAAACACACAACTGCCCAACACCCTCTGAACAGATAATCTGTGCAATTGTGAAAGGGAACTTACCCAGTCTGGCCAGGTAGGTGGATGCAATTAGGCACTTGCCTAGAGACTCCTCCCTCTTGTAGGGTATGGACCAGTGATCTGTCAAAACTCTGCTCTCCAGCTCATACAAGTTGGTTGTTGGAAACTCAATCCCTTCACCAGAGCAATTCCCATTTTCATCATTTTTCTGCGGGTGAAAAACAAAAAAAGTTCAAGCGAAACAGTTTCCTAGACACATTAAAGGGTTTAGAAAAGGCAGCTGTGCTTGTAACAAGCATGTCAAATTCTCAACCCTGAGGCTGCTTGTGTTTTTCAAAGTAGAATTGAATATTTCAATTTGAATTGAAGGGATTACATACCTGGCTGTATTTCATGAAGGTGATAAGTACCATGTTTACATAACTAACTGCTAACTAATTGCTAATTTAAACAGCAAATCTTGTTCCATAGCATATCAGATCCTAGAGCCAGGTGATAAGTATTTCCAGTCCCTGGGAGACTGCAGAGTACAAATTTTGATCTCCATAGATCTGCACATTAATCCTCTGTTCAACAACTCCTGTAGAATATGAGAATAGTTTACACTAAGAGAAGTCAATTTCATCCTATCACTCTAGAAATACAGGATACTGTTTCAGTACATCAAGATTTTCTTTTACTAAAGAAAAACCTACATCAAATATAATTGTCCAACAAGGTAATATAATTATCCTTCTCCTGAAGTCATAATGAGTTACTGGCAAATATTCTGGAAGGTAAGAGGGAAAAGGCCAGCAGGTGACTGCAGCTAAGCTTTACAGGTTTCCTTGCTAGGGGCACTAAAGAGCAGCAATTTCTGTGTACAGGACACAGAATTACCCCCTGCTCTCCTCTAAGTGCCATATGAGGTAACTGCCCCAGCAGCGCCAAAGAAAGAGTAGACAAGTTATTCATTTATTTTCTTTTGTTTATTTTTTAACCTGCCATAGATGCCAGGTACCCAATGTGTCAAAGAGTTCACATGGACTACCCTTCCCTGCCTCCACAAGAGCAGGCAAAGCCAGCAGGAGAAAGGACAGAATGTCTGGATCAGGCCTGGCAGCGAGCAGGAGCCACTGTCAGAGATGGTGGAAAACAAGAGCAGTGATGGTAACAAGATCCCACTGAGAAAGAAGCCAGGGACATGGAGGGAGGGATGACAAGCAGGAAACACATTCCAAAGTAAAAACCAGACAGTGTCAGGAAAGTGAGTGGAACAATTAGAAAGGAATAAACCAAAAGAACTGAACTCTGGAGGAGATCGTATACCAAGAACAAAATCGATGTATGCACACAAGTGTGCTTCCAGCTCTCTCACAGCATTTGCTATTTGTAGGATTAGACCTGTTTTTAAAAAGTAAATGTGTCATTCACTTTCATAATAGTTCAAAACTATTAAGCCAAGGGAACAGCAATTGTGCAGAGCTTAACCTTTAAAGTTCACGGATAGCACGTGGGCTGGACTCGCTAACGTTCTGAGAGCAGCAGGACAATTTATAGGAGCAGAACACTGCTTAGAAAAAAACACATATTGGTGTTTGTGAAATAAAGTGCTGCTTTTCTCCAACCCCCTACTAAACACTTTGTGCCCAGTTTGTCTTTATGGGAGGTTGTACTTTAGCAGACCTGAATATCAGCTTCAGGAACTGTGGTCACCTGATCCAGCACTGTGCATGGAAGCCTGATGTAATTCCCATCTAGCAAATCACACCCTGTTTAAATACTTCAGGTTTTGGAGAAGGGTTGTTTGAAGGTCTACATGAAAAGACACTGAAATGATTTAGAAGTATTTTATAGGAATTAAACTGTTAATTATACAGCTTCTGTAAAGAACACCCATGCAGAAAACAAAATAATTTCCTACAGAAAACAAGTGTGCAGTTATAAAGAAAGTGCTCACAGTAACTGCACAGGAACGAACTTTTAGTATAATAAAGGCAGACCGAGTATAACTTAAAGACCCAATTGCTGGGGGTTCAAGGACTACAGTTCAGCCTCCACTTGCAGCCAAGGAAAGCAACATTTCAACAAATGTTACAGAAACAGAGCAACAGTTGCTTCATTCCCTGGAGGAAAGCATCCACATTAAACAAACGCTGCGACAGCAACTGGTATCTAAAGAGGTGCAGAATAGCAATGCAGACCTTTAACTGGAGCTGAAAAACTCCACTTCTTGTTCTGCTTAACCATCTGCATCCCAGCAATGCTGCTCATTAGTTGCCTGTTTCCACACAAGTGACTGCCAGGGTCCGTGACACAGAAATTCACATGGAAAGTGAAATAATACATGTTCTTCACAGTGCATTCAGCTCCCACATTATCCTAAATTATGCTTAGAACACATCTGGACTATTGCTAGATTGAGTCTACCAACAGAGCAGTGAAAAGATGGTTTTACACAAAAAATGAGTGTGGTATTTGGAATATTGCCCTATAGTAATGGGAGCTGTTTGCATTGAAGGAGCATGCTTATGGCACTTTCCAGGAATTAGAGTCAATGACGTTTCTTGCTTGACAGTGCTCTGCTACTAAAACCATGTGCAGAAAGTATCAAGTTCATGTATTAATTTTAGAACACATCACATCCACATAGCTTCACAGCGACTGTGAAACCTGTGACAGTCTCAAATACACATCCAGGCAGTTTAAAACCCAAATTCCCCTCCAAACCACTAATAAATTGAACACTCTGCATTTCTGGGAGATTACAGCTATGTTCACATTATATTAGTGCAGACTGAGTTGTGTTTCTTAAACCAAATCCACTACAAGAAACAGCCTCGTTAAAGACTTACTGCTGCTCTTTCATAATTAGTGTCTTTCTGCGCACAAAAAAGCCCAAACTGTTCACCACCCAATTTTTAAATCAATTTTGGCACTGCTCTTTAAAGTGAGGGATTTATTAGCAGCAGCTGCTACAGCAAGGTGAAACGTCAGCTCAGTTCTTGCATCATCTTATGCTGGCTGGAGATCTGCACACAGATCTCACACTCCAACACAGCCTGCAGAACTCTGCAGACACTCACAAATGTAACACAGCCCTGAACACCACAATTAATGCTCTGTAACTGAGGAGCTCAGGAACTGTCACTGCAAACTCTACTGACAAAGGTCCACGGAGGAAATACAAGATTTTGAAGAAAAATTATGGTACATGCAAAAGTAAATAGGATACAAGGCCATGTCAGCCATCCAAAAAGTGATTTTCTCAATCTTGGCTTTGGGGAATTACATGGGGTTTGTTTGCTGGTTTCTAAATAAATATATATAAAGAGGTAGCTCCCTCCCCTCAAATAGGTGACTTCAGAATGGTGTCTGCCAGTTAATGATGATCTATATCAGGACTCTGCAATTCTGCCTGAACAGACTTAGCACTGGACTGGCCCTCAACATGGTAAGGATTTGTACAGATGTTTTTCCATAGAAAAGCAAAAAGCAAAAAAACCCCCAACCCTATTCCTGGAAACCAATGGGTCATCTAATGATAAACTGTCTAAAAGGCTGTTACAATCACTGTTTTGTGCCATAGGAAGTCATAGTGCACATCATAAATCTGTGACTATTTCTGCAGCTGAAATAGTGACACAACAAACTTTTGCTGACAAACCTGTAACATAGTTTTCCATGCCTTCTGACATATCTCCTGTTGCACAAAAGTCCTGAAGATTCCCTCGTTCTAACAGTCTTGGCTCTTCTGGTTATTTTCAAGGTGTGAAAATGCAGCTATGGCTAAACACACACACAGGCTCCCAGGAGAAATACCCTCACAGGAACAGGCTCAAGCACTGATTCAAGATTCCCTCTCTGGGGACCTGGCACCTCCCAAATTTGCTTGCTAGGCTGAATAAACAAAAATTGTTCAACATCTGATCAATAAAGCATTGCTCAAATCTGTAGCATAAAACCTTCTACTGAAGAGTAACAAAGAACAAAGATTAGCACAAAACCTGAAATATGATTTAACTTTAATTGCCAAAAGGTCACAGTTTAAAGCTTCAAAATGTACTCATGCAGTATTCTGCTAATTAACTCATCAAACACTGTTTAACTAAAGCCACTGACAGTTCCCATACCAGTCACTTTACATAAAATAACAAGGAGTTTAAGACTGGTTTTGATTCTAATTGGCAGCCTTTGTAATGAAATTACAGTCAAATCATAATTTAAATTAGTTAATTTGATTTTGATAGGAGGCTACCAACAGAATCTATTATCACCATCACCAAATCACATTATGTGCTCTTGAATCCAGTGTAACTTAGGAAACAAAACCCCAAAGTCTTGTTTCTTTCAACAAGCAACAGGATCAGACTAAGACATCAGCAGACCAAGCAGGTACCTCCACCTCATGCCTCTCTAATAAGTAATTTTCACAAAATAACCATCATTTTATAGCAAAGAAAACAGATTTTTGAAGTTTCATTGCATGGTTTAAAAAAAAAGCAACCACAAAACCTTGTTACTATGTACCTACAAACAGGACAAAGTTTAACCGCTCTGAAAAGCAGTCATGAAAAAAATGCATAAAGCCAAAACTAGCAGCCAGAATTTTAAGTCCACCTTCAGTTTTTAATCACAGACATAGATGACATAAAGAAATCAATTTTCCAATGCTACAGCTTTTCCAGCTGCCAAGTGTCAGCAGGGATGCTCCCCTCTGCCCAGCACTGCTGCACCACTCACAAGTGTTTGCAGAGCACTGCAGTGCTCAGGGGGAGGCAAGGTGAGAGAAATACATCAAATATCCAGAAAAACACAGCATTTCTCTGCTCTGATGTACTGTCCCCATCAATTTGTGGGAGAAGCTATGAATCCTGAAGTCATGACCTGACAGTCCCTCCACCTGCCAGACTATCGATTAAAGCAGTTTTTAGTTTCACGCCTGGATGTCAAACCTTTCTTTCTGTTAATTAACTCCTAAAAGAGGGATATTCTGTTACCTAGAACTCAAACACAAGTGTAAGAATTCAAAGCCTTTCAAATACCTCAAAGTTACTACCTTGCAATTACACATAAACACTAAGAACAAGGTATTGAATGTTTAAAAAAATGGTCACATTTTCATACCTGTAACCTATTTGCTTTTTATAAACTGGTATTTCAGATGGTTAAAGAACTTTCAACTCTTGTTAAGTGGCAGATGTGGGAACAAAATTGGAGAGTATTGCCTAGCTGCCTGTTCCTGCACTCAGATTGAACCCACAGGACCCACACTGCTAACAGCAAGCTTGGAATCCTCTTGTGAATATGTCAGTATTAGTAAGACTCAAGAAATGGTGTCAGGTATGGAATTTCCACGTTATGTTTCTTATCTGGCAATAAGAAAACCCACTGTGATTTCCTGAATGTTTCACTGACAAACAGACATTTACTTGCAAAGTATCGTCACACTTTTAAACTGTTTCAAGTCCTAAAGAGATACAGCATCTCATCCTTGAATTTTCATCCAGAGAAACATATTGAGATGCAAAAATTTTAAGTGCAGGAACAGATAGGAATGTTTATTGTTGTTTATGTTTTGTTAAGAGAACATAAGCTTGTTGGTGAGATACACAGATGTTTTGTTTTGTTCTTTTTTCATAGAAAGGAAGCTCTTGAAACTTCTACTATGGACTACTTTACACAAATACAGTCTTGTCACAAGAAAAAATGCCAGTATTTTCTCATGTCAATATCAAAGGATGGTACCAGTCTACTACAAAAGGAAAAGAAATCTTATTTTACAGACTCCACCTAGCTGAAGTCCATCTGAACTCTCATTCCATCATAGAGATGTCCTAAGAAAAATCCAATTTATTTAGTGAACTTTCTCACAGAAGGTTTTAGACACTGACCTTAACTGAGAGTTGCACTAGGACACCATCAAGGATGCATGGATATATATAATTTGTTATAATCCTTTACAGCTACTAAGAGTTTAGACTAAACCCTTAGTAGCTGTAAAGGATTATAACAAATTATAACCAGAAAAACCCTATGGCTCCACCTTCCCTCTGCCCCCCATCTCTCACAACCAAGACCTGTGTAAGACCGGGAATAAGAACACAATATGAATTTGAAAAATATAAAAAAATTCAGCACAGCTGAGAATTAACTCAGAATTTCTGAAAACATGGCTTGTACTCTCTCCCTGATTTCCAGGGTGATGGTGTGATGTTACCAGGCAATACTCCCTGATGTACTTGCCTGCTTGTTCAAAGATAAACATAGTCCTGAGCATCACAGCAAAACAAAACAAGTGAAGCTGTGTAAAAACAGCACTTGAATTAAAACCTCCATTTAACTTCAAAAATACAAGGAGCTTCTTTGCCCTTTTATGTTGCTATTACCACAGCATTCAGTGAAATCTGAGGCAGAGATTCACTACAACCACTTTTGGCAACGTGTTTCGAAGTCTGATAAGTTGTAGGTGATGGAGAGGTCATGGAAAGCACTGTTAGGAATGCCATTCATAAGGAAGCAAGGAAAACACTTATCTTCCATGTGTTTTCACTATTGTCTGTGGATATATTTAAAAACTTACTCCATTTGTGTAACTACAAACAGCCAGACTCGGAGTCAACACCATTATTCCTCCCAACCCTTGAGTTTTCATAAGCACAAAACCTCATGCTTGTTCCAAATAACTCAGAATAACTTAGTGTGATATCAGATAAACATTGTGCTTTTAAACAATAAAACAATGAATCACAAATGCTTAACATTTCAGTACTTAAAATTAAGTCAATACTTGTATCTCCATTTGCCAAAACACCAGGAATTAATAGAGAAGTGCTGCAGAACCACTACATAAAGTATTTACTGTAACATTTTAGTGACCAAAGGTCAGGCTCTGGGAAGGAAAATTAATTCAATAATGCCACTTAAGACTCATCTATACTTCTGTTCTACTGCTGTATAGTGAGAGAGAAACCAGAACTGACAAAGCAGCTGATTTTGACAGCATGTAATGCCAAAACTGTGACTAACTAATACAAAAACAATCTTTAAATGCCTCTCAAGATCGTTCTGCTGGGCATCAGAAAAGCCAGAACTGTTGCAAAGTAGTGGCAGGAAGATGAAGTGGTAAGAAACACTGGGAACATTAGCTTTTAAAATAAATTTTTAATTTGGTCCCTGAAACATATATACCAAAGGCTATTCCTACAGCAGCACAAATACGTGTTTTTTTCAAAATAAAAGCTTACAAAAGAAACAGGCACTTCCTCTTTGCCCTCCTCATACAAAGAGCTACTGTTCCTTAATCCAAAAGCAATCCAAATGATTTGCTGGAATTAACTTCTAACACTGGCTAATTTGTTTTTATTCTCATTCTTCCTCAGTATTTCACTTCCTTATTAAACAGCTGCCACAGAATAGCACTGTAAACTGGGAAGATGACCAAAAAATGCTTCCAGAGGACATTATACCAGAAACACTTCCTGCCCAGCTGAGAATTTGGCTGTACAGAGCTGTCTCCCACCTTCACTGACCCTGCAGGCATCACCTTCACCAATGAACCAGTAATTACAGAGTGCTCCTCTCAATCCAGCAATTACTCTAACGATCACATTACATGATAATGACTTTGTGAGTTATTCAAAACAAAGCTTACATTTAAAATTAACCAGCTGCATCTCTCAGTATCACCCCTACTTCCCTAATTTCACATAGTATCTCTCTTAGTCTGTGTTATATCAAGAATGAAACTCAAGAGTATTTTCTTTCAAATGCTTTCAAGGAAGTGTTAATGGAATCAGAATATAGAAAGAGGTTCCACACCAGGGCCACTCATTTTTGAAAACAGTGATGCTGAAAACCAGAAGTGCTAAAATACTAATTCCACTTGACATTCTGATGGCATCCAGCCAGGGACTCAATGCCAGAATCCACCACAGAGCTTTATTTGATTGCTTAATTGTTTTACAAGGCCAATTCGTAGACAAGCCACTCTGTAAAACTTCCACATGAGAATGCAAGAAATACTCACTTTTGCAAAGCTCAAGACTACTTACAAGAGAGAAGACTGACTTTAAATGTGCAGAATTGTAGCGTGAAATCCATCTCATTTGCTTGAAGGCTAAATACCTTCTTTGTCTTTAAATAAATACAGCTCCTTCCATTCAAAGATCAAAGAACTTCACAAGCCTAACGTCCATGGTTCTCCTAATAAAGCACACCCCATTATCCTCATTTTACACATTAAAAGCTAAAGCACATCTGTGGCAGAACTGCTTTCAGTCCTGAGCTTTAATAATGAGGAGAGGTAGGGTTTGAACACCACAGTTCTGCAGCATGACTAGTGAGAATGTTCCTGGCACTGGCACTCACTACGGTTGCTGGCCTGTTTTTTTCACAAAATCCCTTCTCTTGCAGTCAAACAGCACCTCAAAAGCAATCTTGGACAAGTTTTATTATAAACCTTACCTAGTAAAATCTGGCATGTATGAGCTTTTGATCCAGTTCAACTAAAAAAACATAAATCACAAGAGCACATGCTGAAGGGGACAGGAATAGCCAGGGGGTAATATAATCTGTTCATCACAATTTAGCTAAAAGGTCATAGTAATGGCTCTCAGAAGCCGTTTTAAAAGCAAATTAAGGTTGTTTTAGTGAAGGTTATACAAACCATTGGTATATGTTTAATATTTTTACCTGTCCCTCCCCACAATTTCAATCCTCACATTTGTTTAGCCTGTTCTTCTCCACCCCATTCTTCTCAAACTCACAGAAGCCAGCAATTGTGGCACTTGTGGCAATTCATGGACACACTGACAGACGTTGTCATCACACTCATTTATAGTCTTGTCTTAAATTATAAGGATTTAGCAGCAGTTGATAAAGCAGCTTATCTGTCAGTCAGATGAAGAGATGAGCACAGCATCCTTCACCCGCCTCCCTCGGCACAGAATCACACCGTGACAATCTGCATGCTGCCTAAGGAATAAACACAGAAACCCCACATTCCTGCCAAACTGCAAGATTTGCTTCTGTCAACAGACATAAACACAGAAGTTATGTCAAACACACAAAGTTGCCTCCTGGAAAAGCAGGTGACCTCAGTCTATCAGTGCGGTTTGCTGCTACAAAGGGCAAAACTTCCAAGCAGCTGGAAACCTCAAGGTGAACTTCCTGTGGTTTTAGGAAGACTGCACAAATGAACCAAAGCCCCCAAGTTTGTCTGGCCTTTTCCTTTTGAGGAGTTAAGTGTGGTCATGCTACCAGCATCAATGCCAAAGGCACACCACAGCTATTAATCCAAAACTGAAGCAATTGGGAAACAGGAGCCTGCTGAAACTGAGGTTTTAACCTCATGAAATTGAAATTTATGCACACCTTCACTCAAGCCTCATACAGAAAGCAAGCACAGGGCATATGTTGGGCCAGCTCACAGCAGATATCTTGCTTCTGGGCCAGTTACTCCAAATTCAGGCTTCTTTAACACTTTCAGACAGCCCTGAAGACCAGCAGCCTGGACCACTGAAAAAAGATTCACACTGATTTTTAAAACCTTATCTAAAGAAAACATGTTTTAACTAGTATGACATGTATCTGGTTGCTGTGCTCCTCTCAAAGAAAACCACTAGACAAGCCTTTCTTTGATCCACATGAATGCTGAACAGATTCTAACATTATGTAATAGAGACCAAATAAGCATATGCAAACATAATGGATTCATTACTGATTAGGGAAAATGTAAAGTGTTTAATCATTCATAGACCTATTCTTATATGCATGCTAAAGTGTGCTCAGCCAAAAAAAGCACATAAATTCAAAGTACAGACCTGTTATACGCGTTTTGAAGAATGACTGAAGCAATCTTGTTATTTTTAAATTATAAATCTAATCCTAACTTTTGTTCATGAAGCATTAGATTGGAACATTTTACTTGGGGGAAAATTTCTCAGAATTCTTCTCCTGTGATTTATCTTCTCTTTATCTCCTATTGCTGATATACAAAATCCAAAAATCTAACACACCACTTCCTCCCCACTGAATAAAAGTTAAAACTGGCATTATGAAGAGAAGGAAGAATACACACTTGAAGAGCTGTTAGAAAGAGAGATGATACTGAGAGGAAGAAAACCAGAAATAACATCTGAATTACCACAAGACAGCATGGGGTACAATATGTTTCACCATAATGTGTATGACTACAATGAATAATATAGCTGCTTCTGCAATGGCTTTCTCTACAGCTTCATATGCCTAAAGCTTCTGCTGAATGGAAAACTACTGATTAACCTGATTAATTACTGATTAACCACTTAAAGAATAGCTGTAGCTTATTAAATGTAATGCTAGATTACAGCTGACGAAATAAAAAACCCCAAGAACTGATGATATATCACTTTCCCTCTTTCATAAAATGTATGTCAAAAGCTGTTAAATTGTACTGCAGTGTTAGACAAATATGCACAGGCAACAATTCCAGTCTCAGGACTTTTATAGATGTAACTCTTTTATTACAAAAATACTGTTTTGCATACATGTGCAGGAGTTGACAGATGCTCATCTGCAAATGAATCCAATTACTAAATTGAGGCATGAATTTATATAAAATTTCATGCAGCAAGACACCTCAATCCTTCTGAAATGCCTGCTCTGTGCAGTGATTTACCTACAATGAAATGTTTTGACTTCCCTCCTGTGGGTTAAAAAGAACACAAGTCAGAGCAAACAAGAAGGTGAGTAGCATAGGAAACTATCATAAAGCATAAGTAAATTTGATCAGAAATACAGGATGAAATAATGGGGGGCGGGAGAATCCTCTGAGAGTTGTCAAAGTGCCATTTGTAATGGGAACAAGAGCGGGGAAAAAAAGCGCTTCTCTGAAGTTTACACTGACAGCTTCACTTGAAATGTCACACTGACAAGCCAGACTGTCCCAGCTCTAACTACATCCAACCCAAATGCCAACAAGAACTCTCGTTCACCCTCAATCCTTCACAGGAAAGGTTGGAAAGCGGTTCCCTGGCGCTTCAGTCAGGGAAGTTGAGGAGCAGCTCCATTTCTGCACGGCACACGTGCCATCCCAGGGATCACCTTACTCCACAAGCACACATCAGCAGCTTAGAGCAGCTCAGGACCTAACCCAGTTAATTCAGGGAGCAGGATCACCTATCTTTATTCCGCAGGGCTGGACGTCAGTGTGCCGAGGCTACGGATACGGATGATCTGTGCAAGTGTAGTTACGCACCAGATACGCCCGTGGATTCTTCACGAATTTATTTATGGACACGTACACAGACATGCACAGCAAGGGAGCACTTTTCTGGCACAGAAAACCCTCAGGACACTCGTCACTGGAGCCTGGGAGGGTACACGAGGTTCCCTGGTTTTATTCACGAGCTTAAGCATCTGCTCTTGAGCAGTTCTTGAGATAGAGGCTGTGCAAGGTGGTCCTTTGGTATCACACAGAATGGCTTTCTGCTGTTCTCACCCCCATGAGTGCCACAGTCTGGACACTACTAATTAGCACTTTTCTTAGGAGCACACTGTGAAGTTTTGGGAAAAAAACCAGGAGGAGGAGAAGACTTTATAGGAAAGCACTACAAGACTATTCCAGACAGCAAGGGGAGCACCCTGTGTGTATCTGCTGGTTGAAGGGCGCAGAGTTCTGGAAGAGGATGGAAGAGAGAGAAAGGCAAACAAGGAGGAAGGAGAGAACCTAGGAAAGGCTGACATTCTCCAGCACTTCTATCTACATCACAGCCCTAAGTCATGAGTTAAAGCTCTGTTCTGAAAAAACATTTGACCTCACTGGGTTCCTATTTCAGAACTTACGCTCAGCTTACCCAAATAAAACTGTACGTAAAGTCATACCCACCCTGCGCTTTCCTTCACATTGTGCAAACACTTTAAAAAAATAGACAGCCCTTAGTCACCGGAATTATGCAAGAAGGGACAAGAGGGGGAGCGAAAAGCAGAGCTCTACGGTAGCCACACATTCCTGGAATGCCAAGGAAAACCCTGGGTGCGCTTCACCTTGCAGCGATCGCAGGGAACGGGCTGGGGAGCGTGCCGGGCGGGAGGCAGGCGGGGAATGCGGGGCCATGAGGAGCCCCCGGCCCGGGGAGTGGCGGAGGGTCCCCGGGCACCTCCCGCCGGCCCCACGCCCGGGCCGACCCCCGACGGTAGCGGGTGGCTCCCACCGCCCCGGGACCGCCCGCCCGCAGCTCACCTCGGTCTCCACCACTTCGTGGTAGGCGGGCGGCGGGTCGAAGCCGCCCCCGCCGCCTCCGCCATCCCCGTCGCCGCCGCGGGGGCCCTGCCCGCCGGCGGGGGAGCCGTGCCCGCCCGGCGGGCCCTGCCCGCTCTCCATGGGCTCGTAGCCGCCGTAGTGGAGGCCGGGCCGCTCGTTGGTGAGTAGCGCCACGGCCTCGTTGATGTCGTTCTTGGCCAGGCGCAGGGCCTTGCGGATGGCGGCCGCGTCCGAGAAGCCCATGCAGAGCAGCGTGGTCATGTGCTGCTCCTCCTCGCTCTCCATGGCCGCGCCGGGGAGCGGGGCAGGGGCAGGGGCAGGACGAGGAGGAGGAGGAGAAGGAGGGAGGAGGAGGAGGAGAAGGAAGAAGAGGAGGCCGGGGCCGGGGGGAACCCCCGCGGACCGAGAGGCGCCGGGCTCAGGCGCTGCCCGCCCCGCGCGCCGCCATGTTGCCGGGAGCGCCGCTCCCCTCCCGCCGCCGCCGCCGCGGCGGCCGCCCCGCCCCGGCCCCGCCCCCCGCGCGCGCCCCGGCCCCGCCCCAGCCCCGCCCACGGCCCGGCCCGGAAGCGGCGGCGGAGCCGCGGGCGCGGAGCGCCCGCCGGGCCTGCGTCACGTGATGAGGGAGGCTGGGGATGAATGGGCAGGCGTGGGAAGGGGGCGGGGTCGAGGGGGCTCGTGAGGGAGGGCGGTGTTGTGAGGGGACCGGGGACCGGGGACCGGGGACCAGGGACCAGGGACCAGGGACCAGGGACCAGGGACCAGGGACCAGGAACCAGGAACCAGGACCCAGGACCGGGACCCGGACTCTGCCCGGGGTGGGGACCGGGATAGGGATGGGGACCGGGACCGGGACCAGGACGAGGAGCGGGACCGAGACCGAGACCGAGACGGGGATGGGAACGGGAGCGGAGATGGGGACCGGGACGACAACGTGGACCGGGATCGGGACTGGGATGGGAATGTGGACCAGGGTTAGCACCCCAGATGGGGACCGGGATGGAGACCGGGACGGCGATCGGGATCAGGGCGGGGACCGGCGGCGGGATCTGGCGGTGTCTCAGGGCCTGCCGGGGGTGGGCAGCCCGGGATGGGATGCCAGGCCCGGGCTCCCGGCGCTGCCGCTGCCGGTGGTGCCGCCGGTGACGAGGACTGCTGTCCGTGGGCAGTGCCGGTGCGGCAGTGCCGGTGCGGTCACGGCGGAGCCCGAGGTGCCCAAGCGGGGGGAGCCTGGGGGCCGGAGCGAGCGGCGGGGCCGGCGGGGCAGCCCTGCCCGTGGCTGAGAGAACGGGGTCGGTCCAGCGGCCCAGCGAGCCCCCGGGCCCTGCCGACAGCTCCCGGCCCTGGAGGGACGATGGGAGTGCGGTGGAAGTGCTGGGAGTGCTCTGGCTGTTACTGGAGTTACTGGAATATCATTCTTTACGCATATAATATTAGGAGGAAATTCAGCCCTATGAGGGTGGTGAGGCCCTGGCAGAGGATGCCCAGGAACTTCCCCATCCCTGGAAGTGTCCAAGGCCAGGTTGGACACAGCTTGAAGCAACCTGGGACAGTGGAAGGTGTCCCTGACCATGGCAGAGGTTGGATCTAGATGATCCTTAAAGTACCTTCTAACCCAAACCATTCTGTATATACACAATGAAGCAGAGTACAATCAGAAAAATAAAAATTCTAGTGCCCAAAGCAGAGAGAAAGTTGTATGCATTCCTTAAACACACTTGATTAGCTCTTGTACTGCACAGAAGTCAACGGATCTGGATCTCCTGGCATTCTCCCAGGCTAAATTTATTACCTCATTGTAACAATGTATTTTCTGTGTCCAGAGAAGAGGAGGAAGGAGGAAACAGATAGAAGATTTGTCAAGATCAGTGCTGGTATCTGCATACAAACGTTTGGTTTTGGAGGCTCATGTTTTCAGGCAAACTATTTTGTATTAACAGCAACTGACTCTGGGTTTAGGAATCCAGAAACCCCTGTCTGATGTCTCTGATACAAATCACATTCAGCATAAAGGAAAGTTTCAATTGTAGGGGACACAAGCAGTATTTAGGTCTCTAACGTGAATTTTCAGAGCTTGATGTTGGTCTTTGAAAGAGACAAACTGATAAATCAGTCTGTTGGGCTGGCAGATTTTGGATTAATTTTTAAATTGCAGTATGACACCAGTGATCTCATTTTCCTTGTTTACTTTCCTGAAAAGTAATCACAGCTCCTTCTTCTTGCTCAATCCCCTCGGAGTTTGGTTTTTTTTCCCCTAAGCTGACATTCAGTGGAATGGAGATAATGTGTATATGACTCTCATCTTCACCTTTTGGATCTTAGGAAGGTCTTTTATTCAGGCTGATCTCCAGCTACAAAAGAAATTGTTATGGCTCGATCTTGGCAGGCTTCAGAAAAACTCCAGCACTTCAAATGCATTCAGTTAATATGCAGAATATTGACTCACTGCTTACTCATGTGACTAACATTTAAATGACACTTTCTCATTTTTAAAGGGTATTATAAATGATGGTTTAATCCTCACAGCCTGATGAAGTCAGTTGGCATAATTTTCCCCTACTAATGCAAAAAAAGTTTGTAGGAAAAAGTAAGAAATTTATTAGATGTCATTATTGCTTTTAGAATTATTTCAAGGAAGTGCTCCTGTAGATTTGTGCTGAGCTAATTAATGAAAACTACACAAGTGATGGAAGAGCTAATTGTAATCCCAAGTGGCAAAGGAAGAAGAGGATGCTTTGCCATTTAATTACTCATGCTCTGTAGTCCAGCTGTCCTGAGAGAAGTTTGGGGGGAATTTGAATTTACCACTAGGTGAGAATAACACTTGGACACAGCAGCTCAACATAACTGACAGTGAGGGGTGCTGCTCCTCAAAGCATTTTTTACAGACTTCACTGACAGTGCCTCTCTTGAGACTGCTTGAAGGACAAGATCACACATTCCAGCTTAGTGAAGGAATGGGCATCCCTTTCTAGACATTATTCAGCCTGAAAGTGAGTCCCAGTTTGCAAATTTTTTTGGATTGCCATGTCTAGAAAAGTTGCAGGGAGAAGAAGAGCAAACTTGTCTGAGAACAACAAAAGGGAACAGTGTGTGATTCTCTGTGGGGCGCATCTCCCTAATCTTGTGTTTTGGATGGGCAGGGCACTTGCTGTTTAGTGTAGCTGCCTGTGGGGCAAAGGATATCTTTACTATATGAAAAAAGAGTATCTGGGATATTGCAGAACCAAGTATTTGTATGCTATTGCAAAGCATTAATTTAGATTTTCTGAATGATGTTATCTTTCCTTCCTTCCTTCCTTGTATTTCTTGTCCCACCCAGTCTCTTCCAGTTTCCTGTTTCTAGTTTATTTATAGCTTGATGTAATAGATGGATTTTAAGCAAGTACCTTGGGAACTAGATAGTGAAAATCCCCCAGAGTTACTGAAAGTCACATTTCTTATATGTAGATATTGATCAATTGTGTTTGGTTGCCTTTTACAGAGAGGTTCAAAGTGTTTGTGTAGAGAAAAAATTCATAACCCCCCCTCCAAGACAGAGTTGCAACGGAGAAATAATAAAGTAGATGCACAGATGCTTTTGGCTCCTCAGGTAGCTGTGCAGCCTCACTCAAAACAGATTTTAGCAAGCACAGGAAGTGTGTGAGTCTGTTCACAAGCACCAGCTGACAGATTCCTACAATACACTTCTGGATTTGGTCTGTGATAGGAAATTTTGCTGCCTTTTGTCCATCAAGAAAGGAGATTTGAACTGGGGCAGCTGCCAAGGCTTTGCTTGCTGTCAGCAATGATTTGCACAGAGGAGCTTCCTGTGGTGTCAAGCTGGGACTCATGCACACCAGTAATCATAATTACAATATTTAGCTAAAAATCAGTGCTTTTAAGATGGGTATCTAACAAGCCTTTTGGGGGATGGAAGAATACCATTAGCTCCTCAACATGTAATAATTTTTGCAACAGCTACAAACCATCGTGGGGTTGAAAGGGAAAGAAGGTGAACAGATCTTGTGGTGTTGCTGTGCCTCCTGCAGCAAGTCAGTCCCTGTTGTTATTCCAAAGGGAACAGGAGCTGAACCATGACTGTTTTTGTGCAGCAGAAGCTGGGTACCCGCTGGCCTCCTGAATACAAAGATGAAGTTTCATACTGTGTCCCTTGAATGGAAACAGCATGATGTGAGCGTGGAAAGAGTGGAACAGTATGTTAAGGGAAATAGGACTGAAAGGAGAGAACTGCTGACTCCAGGGGCTGAGCAGATCTGCTCCCTCTGCTTCACTGGGTGGGTTTGTTTTCAGCTCAGAACATCTTGGGTCTCGCAGCACAGCTCCACAGCTCCACAGCTCTGGGCTGGAAAATGAAACAACTGCAAGGAGGTTGTTCCTTCTTCCTGAAACAAGCTTCACAGCCTGTGGGAAATGAAAGCTAAGGCTGAACTTCAAAACAAGCTGGAAGTACTCAGATGCAGAAGTGCAGAGTGAAACCATTCAATAGAGTCAGATTTGGAACAGAGCCCTGAAAAAAAACCTGCAGTTATGACTAATCCATTTTTAATGCGTGTGGTTGTAGGTAAAATCACTTCTTTAAAAGATCATTTCTCTCCCTGTATTGGTTACAGCTCTTTACCGTCATTTTAGATAAATGATGTGTTGACACGTGAGCTCAGTTACAGATGGACTGCAAGGACAGAAGTGATTCTGATGCTGGAGAGGTTCTGGCTGTGCTGCTGGTGAAGGGGAGAAATGATACAAACAGGATATTCAGTGTCAAGCTGCAGCAGCACCCTGAGAGACCCACCCAGGGGCAGCCACTTGAATGCTCATTCTCTCCTGCTGCCAAGTTAGCTGAGGAAACTTGACATAATAGTTGAGTGTGGAGCCCTGTTTGAGCAGGGACGAGCTCAGGCAGTGACATTTTAGAAGTGAAACAGTCTGAAATGGAAACTTCTTGTTTCCAACAAGTCTGTGAGGCACCACACAGTTTTACAGGGTGGCTTTTGGGTGCTTTTGTTTTGTGCTTGAGTTGTCCCAGCCTCGTTTGCTGGTCCCCTTGGAGGGATCCCTCAATGCTGTCACAGAGCCAGTGAGGTTAACACACTGCTGTAGGGGACCTGTGACATTGTGAACGTCCTGGCTGTTTTGATACCAGCCCAACACTTACAGACTTTGCAGTCTTATAATCAGTAAAGCTGCGAATAGGAGCAGGAAATCACTGTAAACACACATTTACTGTGGTGGGGAACAGCATGGAGACTGTTTAGGCAGCTAGAAAACAGCACAGCAAATCCAGCTGTGATGGGATATACTCAAAGTCTCCCTCAGTCTGGCTAAGGGTGTGTGGTGTGGTGACAGAGCCTGTAGTGACACGTGGTGTGTGCGTGTGTATCTGATAGCCAGGGACAAAAGCAGTTGGTGTTTCCTGGTGCACTGGAACATGGTGCAATGTAATAGAGCAAAAGGGAGCTCCTTGCTGGCTTCTTGCCCTCTGCAGATTCTTTCTGAATTAGGCGCTGACCTTTAAAGCAAGACCTGCTTCTTCAGTTTCTCATTGTTTAAATTCTGCACTGGAGCTTGAGAAACAAGTCTGTGAAGCTGCAGGATTTTTTTTTTTAAAGCTCCAGTTAGTGAAACACATAATAGGTTGGAAGGAGTCTGAGGGAGGGAATCACCAAATGGAAACCATTTTACAGATCTGGTGCCTTTTATTTTTTATTTCACTCCATTCCACAACAGTATGGGCCTGTGTGGTGCTGGGCTTAAATCAGCCCCAAAAAAGGTTCATATTAAAGGTTAGTCTCTAGCCCTCTCCTGCTGTTAAAGGGTACTTCTGATCAAAATACCACCTTCTTTGCCCTCAGTAATTTGGAAACCCAAAGTTGTGCTCCTGCTGCCAGGGTTTTGTACTAGAACGCTGCAGCTGCTTGGCACCAGCAGGAGTTTGGAGGTGAGAGAGGTGAAAACCATTATCCTGACTAAAAATCTGGAGGTATTTAGGCAGAGGGGCTGTGATGGAAGAACCTCTTTCCCTTCTGGAATGTTTTTAACATTACCATTGCTTCGGCTGCGTTTTCACAGGATTTCTCCATTTCTCATCCAGGCAGATTCTGACATTTCATGCAGATTTTGAAGTGCTGGCTGAAGGGCAGCTGGAACTCAGCTCTGGGTGGGAGGCAGCAGCTGCCCCGTGCCAGCCAGAGGCCTCAGCACAGAGCTTCAGGACCTGCAGGTGGGACTTGCATCAATCCTGAATATTTTTGGTTCCATCACAAGGCTTAATTTTTCAGAAGCACGAAGAGGTTCTTCAAGGCTGTGAGAGCCTAAAGCCCTGGATTTCTCCTGCCTCATCTGCCTGCTGGCACGCACAGCCCTGTTGTCCCATTTACAAGGCATTTGATGTGTCAGTGACTCATTCCCAGGCTCGCTATCTGCACCAGCAAGGTGCTCCGGGGCTGAGTCGCGCCCATGTATCAGCCCTGTTACTGTACCCTGTTATCAGCTACTCCTTTCACTCCTGGGGTGTTCCCGGCCTTTGATCTGTTCCCGATCTGCAGCAACAGCTTTTCTTGTTTTTTAATGCTTCATTACACTGTGCAGGGCCATCAGTCCTCCCCAAATGCTGCAATCTCTGCTGCCTGCACGCTGCTCTCACAAGTACATCCAGGCTTTTTCTTGAAAGCGTGAAGTAAAACTCTAAAACTCTTATTACTCTCAGCCCTCAAACAATCATGGTGGAAATCACTTTGCTTCAAGATGGCAATTTCCATCAGGCATTACATGGCAGTGTAATGATATGGTTAATTATTCCCTTGCTTCTCCCTGCTGCATTTAGCTGCTGCTTTTAAAAACCTATGGAGCAGAAGATGTTTACTTCATCCTTACAGCACCTGGTGCTGTGGGCTCTGATCAATCTGTAAATCCTAATGTTACTGAGCACTCCTGAATCCTGTCTTCCAGCAGAAGTCACTTTTTGCTGACCAGGCTGGATCTAGTTTAATTTGAGGCAGATTCTAGAGACCCAAGTGGAAAGAAAGTTGCTCTGTGTGCCGAAGGATTGAAAGAGCTTTCTGTGTTTTACAGTTGAATTTTTTTTCAGAGTGGCAAATGGGCAAAGGCAGAGACACACAATAATATAAAACGTATTTGCTTAAAATCAGCTAAATTCATATAATTGTGGAAGAAACCAGTAGCTGCACCTGAGCTGGTTCTGCTGGAGATGGCGCTTATCAGATGGCCTTGCTGGCTTGTAGGATTTGGGGCAGAAACTCCAGCATAACAACCACATTCCTCAGAGAGCCTTCTGAGCAGCCAGTTCATGCTGATGTGGTTGAAGATCAGTGATCCAACTCTGCACTCAGGGGTGGGCCTTGGCTGTGTGGTGGGGTGGAGGATGGACAGACAGACAGACAGACAGACAGGGGTGTTGGCTGCCCTAGCTCATGCACAGGGAGGGCTGTGGCTGTGGCTCTGTGTTTGTCTGCTCAGGGGGTCCAGCCAAGTGGCCCAGCCCTGATCTGCAGCCCATCCCAAACGCTGCAGTCCTGCCCATGGCGTGCTGGTCCCGGGGTGATTTAAGTGATGAATCCTCTCCTTCCACTGGCCAGGCTGGGCTTGTTCTGTTTGTGCCTTGAAACCTCTCCTCCCCCCTATGCTGTGATCTGTGCCAAACTGTTTGGCAAGCGAGAAGCTGTGCCTGCTGCGTGGGCAGGAGAAAGGCCACAAAATGTGTGAGATGTGGTCCAGGCGTGTGGGGAGCATGAGGCCAGGACCTGAGGTGTCATTTGTGTGCTCAGTTCATGACTTGCCAAGCCTGTTTCACAGACTTGTAACTACTGATCCTTGACTATGTTTCAGGCCTGGCCTACAGTCACTAATTGTCAGTGTCCTGGGGCTTCTCCCAGGTTTTAATTGTCCCTATTAATGTGATGGATGTGGGAAGAGAGGCCATGGTGGCTGTGTTTTCGCTGCTGCCATTGTCATTGCCTGGGCTGCCATTAAAGCTGCTTATTGGCATTTGCCCTCCTGTGAAATGTGTAGGTGAGCTATTTATAAATGTGCAGAGAGATTCCACATCTCTAGCTTGTGCTGTGATTTAAGAGTAATCCTCACCAGGAAGGGAGAGTACTGTCCAGTACTGCAAAGGAGGTTAGGGACAGAGCTGGAAATAATCCACCACTTGGGAGCCTCAGGGCTGCCCATGGGATTGGGGGGATTTCTAGGGGCAGATGAGGAAATGGAGAAGCAGCATGTTGTTTCCCCACTAGGTCTGTGTGTTCCAGTGTGATTGCCCATCTTCAGGGCAGAGAGAAGCTCTTTTCCTGCTGCACAGCCCCCTCTCCTGTTCTCTGCTCTTCTACACAGCAAGGCCACTCAGCTCTCTCCTGGGCTGCATCCAACCTTAGCCTTCACTCACTTCTGCTTTTCCTTTCTGGAGCAGATTCAGCCTGGTTTTCAGGAGAATTTTCAGGCCCTTTTCCTGGAGCAGTGCGGTCACAGGCACGCAGGAGTTAGTGTCTGTACTTCTCAAAAATTCTTCTGAAAGCAGATACAGCCATTTGCTTCCATTATTCCTGCAAGCTGTAAATGACCTCACCTTTTAAAGCATGCAGTTTTCTGAAGGGCAAGATTAATGTAGCAGGATTGTTAGTGCATCTGATTGTCTTTTACCTTTCCACACGAAGACTTGTTGGTGACTAATAACAGAGAAGCTTCTCAGCCTGTCCTGAGTGGGAACATGATTCTGCTTCCTGACTCCCAGGTGTTGTTTGTGATGTTGATAAACTTGTTTGGAAATCTTGCATTCAGCTTAAGGATGCTGATTAATGTTATTTATAGAAAAAAAATTGCTTTCGTACCTGTTATCAAGTTTCCCTGTTAACATCAGTTTGATGTGAAATTTTAGTAAACCTAGGAGCTGGACTTTGATGAACCTTGTGGGTTCCTTCCAACTCAGAATATTCTGTGATTTTCTGTAGTTGAGGGAAATTATCCATCTTTGAGGCCTGCACCTAAATATCCAAAAGGCTCAGGTGGGCTTACACAGACACGGGTGCATCCCAACAGCTGTAGGAAGGTTAATGTGATGTGGCTGTGCTCAGGAAATGAGATTCTCTCCTTGAGAGCTCCTGGGCTGCTGGCTGGATCTGCAGGACACACTGCCCTCCCTTGGCCGTGGATGGGCTGTGGATCTGGGCTGTGAACCTGCCTTTCCTGAGCATCCCTGGGATGAGGAACCTGCCTTTCCTGAACATCCCTGGGGAACCTGCCTTCCTGAGCATCCCTGGGCTGGGGAACCTGCCTTTCCTGAGCATCCCTGAGCCAAGGAACCTGCCTTTCCTGAGCATCCCTGAGCCAAGGAACCTGCCTTTCCTGAGCATCCCTGGGGAACCTGCCTTTCCTGAGCATCCCTGGGATGAGGAACCTGCCTTTCCTGAGCACCCCTGGGCTGGGAACCTGCCTTTCCTGAGCATCCCTGGGATGAGGAACCTGCTATTCCTGAGCACCCCTGGGCTGGGAACCTGCCTTTCCTGAGAATCCCTGAGCCAAGGAACCTGCCTTTCCTAAGCATCCCTGGGCTGAGGGAAGGTCACTGGAACCTGCTTTGTGCTGTGATTTATAAACTCGGTCAGAGGTGCAGACCTTGTAGGTTATTCTAATATTCCCTCCAGGAGTTTGTGGAAAGATTTATGTGAAGCTTCAGCACTGTGTGAAATCAACTGTGAGAAAAATGGCTTAGGAGTGATTTTATCGTTCTATGCAAGAAGGTGATGTAAGAAACCACAGAAATCTGCTAGGCTGATTCTTGAGCATGCAATGGAAGATTTTCATCTGGCTTCACTTGTAAATGAGAGTTTTATGTAAATGTTGGAAAATCATTATTATGACATAGACTTTTCAGAGAATTTGTACTTCCAGATGTAATGGAGATGTGGGAGCAATCTGGGAACAGAGACTTGTTTGAAAGAGATATCTCTGACTTTACCCCTTTTGAGGTTTTGCTCACTCAGGGCCTGTCCCTGGTGCTGTGATCCAGTGTCAGGCTGAGCTCTGCACTGGTCCATACAGGTATTCTAACAACTGGGATGTAATGGTCCCACATTTTTCCTTTTCTGCTACATGTTGTTCTTCTTCTTCCTGCCCTTGTGTGGGTTATGTTGTCCTGGCAGAGTCTGACATTAACATTGACCTCATTAATATTTTCTATTTCTTTTGTAGATTGCTGAAATTTCACATCACAGCAAGATGGAGGTGAGGGGGAGGAAAAGTCAACTGTTTTTCAGTATGATTGTATTCTTATGTTTTTCTCTTATCAAAAGAATTACTGTCAGTGAGAAAACTCTCTGTGCCTTAGAAGTTCATGTACTCACAGCACATTCCCTTGGAGAAGCAGGAGCTGGAAACAGGCAGTGCTTGGGTCACAGTGTCTCAGAACAGCCACTGGTTCATGGATATCTCCATATTCACATGGAGCCTCAGGGCTGGTTCTAAAAAAATAAAAAATAACATAACTGTGATCCCAGTTATCTCATCTCTCTTACCTGCCTTGCTCATGGGGTCAGGTCCCCTCACTATGCACACAAAGATGGGCTGCAAATCCCCCTGTGAGCCTGCAGCTCTGGGAAGCCCCCAGGGATTTGCAGCCCACAGTGTGACAAACTGTGGGCAAAGTCAAGACCTTGACACCTACACAGGATTTTGGTGCTGCTGGGGAGTCCTTGCACATCTCCCAGAAACTGCCTGGATCCCTGAGCTGCTGGAGGAGGCTGAGGGAGGGCTCAGGGAACTCTCCCTTGGGAGCAGAGGGGAAGAGCAGGGCAGAGTTACCCACATGAGAAAGCTTTGCGTGCTCTCAGCTTGCTTTGGAAAAAGCCCTGACATGTCCATGTTTAGAAACCCACTGTCCTGGGGCACAGGACACCTGCTCAGTGCTCTGCCAGGCTGGAAAGCTTTCTTATGCTTTTTAAAAGAAAAAAATAATCACTTCTGATCTGCAGCACCACACAGCGGAGAGTGCCTGTCCTTGAAGGGCATTCCCAGCCCCACATGTAAAGAAGCCTGACTGCACACAGTGTTCAGAGCAAGGGGCATTCAAATATGTCTCAGCTTGTTTGTCTTTGGCAATTTCTTCCCCAAACCCCATATTATTTATGCCTAATTCTTACAGATGGGCTTGAGGTGCCTAATTTTGTTTTCTGGTAATCTTGGGGGGCTGGTAGATGCAGGGAGACATTGGGTTAACATGGAACTGGTTACCTGACCCACTTTGGTTGTCCTGTGAGAGCTGAACCACAGAATTAGGTGTGAACACCTGTGCTGGCAGACAGGGCTCATGTGGCACTTGCCTCCATGGCGCTGGGGAGCACGGGGCACTCAGACTGGCAACACCCTTGGCATGGGGGTTTGGTGAGCAGGAGAGACACCCCGTGTCCCTTTCTGGAGTCTGCATTTCCTCTGGCAGCCTGCAGGTTTTCTCAAACCAGGACACCTGGCAGTCTTGGCCTGTGGACCACCAGAAATCAGGTTATTCCAAATCTACCTTGGTATCTTTCTTGTGATTTACAATTTCTGAGGCCAGGCCTTTGAACCTTTTTATTTAAAAGTGTAATGAAAAAGAAAAACATCCAAAGAGGTGTGGGGTGTTCTTTTTCTTTTTATTTTTCTTCTTTTTTTCCTTTTTATTTTTCTTTTTTTTTTCTTTTCTTTTTTCTTTTTTTTCCTTTTCCTTTTCTTTTCCTTTTTCTTTTTCTTATTCCTTTTCCTTTTCCGTTTCCATTTCCTTTTCCTTCTTATTTTCCTTTTCTTTTTCCTTTCTTTTTTCATTTTTCTTTATTTTTCTTTTACTTTTCCTTTATTTTTTCTTTCTTTTTCTTTTTCTTTTTCCTCTTTCTCTTTTCCTTTTTCCTTTTCCTTTTCCGTTTCCATTTCCTTTTCCTTCTTATTTCCTTTTCCTTTTCCTTTCTTTTTTCCTTTTTCTTTATTTTTCTTTTACTTTTCATTTATTTTTTCTTTCTTTTTCTTTTTTTTTCTTTTTTTTTCTTTTTCTTTTTCTTTTTCTTTTTCTTTTTCTTTTTCTTTTTCTTTTTCTTTTTCTTTTTCTTTTTCTTTTTCTTTTTCTCTTTTTCTTTTTTTTTCTTTTTCTTTTTCTTTTTCTTTTTCTTTTTCTTTTTCTTTTTCTTTTTCTTTTTCTTTTTCTTTTTTTTTCTTTTTCTTTTTCCTCTTTCTCTTTTCCTTTTTCCTTTTCCTTTTTCTTTTTCCTTTTCTTTTTTCCTTTCCTTTTCCTTTGTCTTTTAAAATTTTATTTTATTTTATTTTATTTTATTTTATTTTATTTTATTTTATTTTATTTTATTTTATTTTATTTTATTATTTTATTTTTTTCTTTTTTCCAGTGCCACCAGGCAGGATTTGAAGCCATCCTGGGATTGCTGCTGTCAGGGTCCCTGTGGCAGCCTCCCTGCAGTGGATGGGCTTGTGCAGCTCCGGCTGTGGTCGCCAGCCTGGACAAGCCCCAGGTGACCTCGGGGAAGTCCGGACAATTTGATTCGCATTCTCACGCCTCAGCTCGACCAAACCCATACCCTGACCTTGTAGCTGCGGGCAAGATCAAAATGTCTTAGCAGCGGTTGTTTATTCACTCGCGTGAGTCAGCGCCGTGATTGGGAGATAAGGGAAGGTGCGCTCCGGGTCGGAGCCCTTCCCGCGGCTGCTGTGGCTCCTGCCACCAGAGGACACTCTTGGATAGCCTATGGATCCTCCCCAGCAGGGAAGGATCGCTTCCCCCCCAGGTTGGTCTCAGCTTCGCCATCCCGCGCTCCCAGCCCAGGCTGCCTCTCTCCCTCCGTCTGTCCTTGGCACTGCTCGCCCTGGCTCTGCTCCCTCTGGAGCTGTTCCCTGCAGCCCCCGCTATCCATTTTCCTCGGGCAGTTTTATCGCCCAAGGTCACCGTGTTGCTGTATGTGGTGCTTTGCTCTGTCTCTGTCCCCAGGGGCAGGTAGCCAAGTCACCAATTTGCTGGGAGTGTGTCAAGGACCTGCTGGGAGCTGCAGCCCTTGGCACGCCTGGGACCAAGAGACATAACCCAGACACAACCTGCCCTGAAGCTTGGAAGCATTCAGGGGAGAGATTTGGGTATGGGCCTGTTTAGGAGATTAAGTTCAGTCTGGGTTCAGATCACTCCAGTTCTCCCTGTTAAAAAAACCCCAAACTCCTATAATTCTATTCCCTGTAATAAGCATGAAGTGTAAGGTTCATTGCTTTTGAAGTTAGTGCCTTAATGGTTTGTGCAATAAGACTGACATGTCCTTACTTGCTTGAAATACATAATAATAAAAAAAAATAGGTGTCAGATTGCTTTTTCAGATGGAAAGAGGCATTCCTTAAGGAGTCTGAGCAGGTGGGTATGTGAGTGTTGTGGTTCTCTTCCTTCTGAGAAAAGCAGGTTGGGTAATTTGTGTGTTAAGTGGCTCCTCTCAGGGAAGGTCACTTAGGGAGGGCAGCATCCACTGCTGCTGGGAAGAGGCTCCTCTCAGCATCCCAGGAGAGCAGTTTGTCTGTGCTGGCTCTCATACAGGCAGCCTTGGGGAGAAGGGAATGGAGGAGAGACTGTGAGCCCTGTCTGGTCACTCATGGTGGCAAAAATGGATTTTGCTCCTTACAAAGGCAGGGCTTTTTTAGGTCCAAACTCAAGTGGACAAAACCACTCTTGAGTCTCAGTTAAACATATGGTTGGAACTTTGCTTGGGACCTGCCTCAGTGCTGGCTGCCCCTGGCTGCAGCCACTATTGGCCTTTGGAGTCACCTAGCAAAGTGATGGAGAATTGTCCCTGGTCCAGGCAGCACAAAGATGTTTTGCAAGGCCTCATTCTGAGTGTAAAACTGCTTGATCTGTAAGAAGTTTTGGGATTATTATCATTTTGGAAATAATGTTCCTTTTTTTCTAGGATCCCCCAAGGCATGAGATATCTCCTGATTTGCATCACTGCCTGAAGATCAAGACAGTGCTGTTACCATCCACTGTCCTGTTTTTCACTGCTAACACACTGGTTTAGAGGAAATATAATTCTCTATTTCTGCTCCTGTCACCTGGCATAGTTGCCTTGAATTCAGACTTTAGTCCACCTGGGGATCTGGTCCATCTTGTACACACAGGGCTTTGCTTTATGTAGTGGTGTTTCTCCAAACACCTTTGCCAAGTGCAAATATTGCACCAGAGAGAAAATCCATAGATGTGCTTTGGTGAGAACCAGCATGCTGAAGAACTCCATGCCTTGTGCTTAGACCAACAGGGCTTCAGCACCTCTGGGTGGTGTTTTCAGGTGTCAGTTTCCTTTTTGTTTGGGAGATGTTCTCTTCAAAAAATGCCCACAACTGTTACTCTAGGAGAATTTCAGCTCATGAGTGCTTTTATACTTGAAGTGTTTAAAAAAAAAGGAAGGTGATTTTAGAAAGGAAAAGTAAAATGGTCTGGCAGTCAAGTGATGTTTGGGGATGGATGTGGTGTAGGCAGTGTTCCCTATTCCCCAGCAGTATGTCAGGAGGAGGGAGGCAGCAATCTCTGTTAATTATGCTTATGGTGAGCAGCCAGTGCTTCAGCTGGGACTGACTGTGCTGATCATGATTGATTGGAATTCCAGAGAAGGCTCAAACTCAGTGTGTCTTCTCAAAGTGTGCTGAGATGATGATAAAAATTCATTAAAGTTTTATATTCTTTATAGTGCTTTGTCCCTTGTGACAGTAGAAGCATTTCTGTAATCCAGAGCACGTTGGATTATTCCTAGAACATTTCTTTCCTAAAGAGTGTTTTTACTCAGAAAACGGTTTCAAGTCACTGGAAGTGAAACTTTCCTGCAAAGCCCCAGACTTCATGTGCATGTGGCCACCTGGAAATTGATGGAAAGAAAAGGAAGGTGCTGAAACTCCTAAGAGAAGCCCCCCTGCTTCCCTGCATCCCACGTTGCTTCCTGAAGTGGCCAAGGTGTTTGGCAGGGCCTCCTGGCTCTCCCAGTGACACTGAAGGGTCTCCATGTCACTGAGGTTTAGGCCATGTGTTGGAAAGGCAGTTTCCTCCTGCAGTTAAAGAAGAAATAGATATTCTGACATGAGAGTGTCTGCTCTGAGGATAAACTTCTCTGGAGAGTTTTCTTGGAGTTAGAAACCATGCTGTGGAAGACAGGCTGTTTTTAAAAGTGATACTTTTTGTCTGAATTGACCTTTTGCAAATATCTTTGTAAACATGTGCAAGGTACAGAGAAGGAGAGACCAGGGCCTCATGGCTGGGATCTGGGGCAGAGGAGCAGGAGGACACCAGGGATCTGCTTTCATGGAGATTTGGTAACAGATCCTGCCTTACAGGATGATTCCCACAGTGTGGCATCAGCATCTCTGTGACAGGGCCCCAGCAGAGCAGCTCTGGCAGGAAGATGTGATTTAAATTATTTAGGGTGTTGTCATGTGATCACAACTGATTGAGTTCCTGTGGCTTCACAAGTTGCCATCTGTTATCATCCCCATTATGAATTATGCATTAGCTTAAATCAAGGCTTAAACCAGAGGAGTTCAAACAGAGTCCTCACACAGTGATACCATAAAACTGTCTTTAGGGTGTTAGTAGTGGATCCAAAGCACTGCAGCCACACGAGGGATCATGCTGGTTTGGTATCAGCTCTCTCTGCTGGTTCAGACCATCCTGGAAGACTCCCTTGTTAGTGGTGGGATTTATGCTGGGCCAGGTGTCACCTGCCTCCTTTGTGATGCAGACTCATAAAGCTGGTCTGAAGTTTTGTTTGTTCTGGCTAAGTGGGCAGAAATGAGACCACAGTTCCACAGCAGAGCCTCAAAGATCTCAGGATTATGTGATGGGGAGCTGCTGCTGAAGGCACAGCGGCCACATGCCAAATTGTTGGCTGGCTGGATGTGGGGCTTTGGGAAGCTGCTGGCTTTGGAAGGGCCACCAGCCCTCCTGTAAAACCTGTCAGTTTATGCATGTGGGGTGGTGTCAAAGTGGCCATTTGTGGCAAAACACTTCAAGACCAACTCAGGCACTCATCAGAGTCCTCTGGCCTGGAGGTGTCCTGGTCTGAAAGTTCCTCCAGAGCTTTCCTACTCCTCAAACTGGTCTGCAGTGCACCACGGAGTCAGTGCCCTTTTCCTGTCAAGGAGAGGTGCCTCAAACCCCTCCAACTCATGTGTGGGTACTTCCCTCTTAGACCAATGTGCTGGGACTCCTCCAAAGCTCTGGAAGCTGCTGCTGGCCAAGCTGTGAAATCTTTCCCTTTTGGTTGTGTATCTTATATTGGATCTCATTTAGAGCCTGCTGTGCTTCCAAGGGTGTGATTGATTCCCTGATGTCCCATCCTCTCCCAAGCCACATTTAGAGGCCAGGATTTCTCTGCCCAACACAAAGCAGCCCAAGGTGATGGGGTAGTCTTGGCTCTCCCTGCAGCCCTGGGGCATGCTGGATTCATCCACATTTGCTGGGCAGCAGATTGGGTCAGTGACCTTGCTCTGATGCAGAGGCAGGCAGTTTATTCCCATCCATTTCAGATCCTATAAAATAAAGAGCTCTCTTTGTGGGAACAGGCGTCAGAGATTACTGCAGCTAAATCAAGACTTGCTTGGCGAGTGTGTGGGGTAGGGAACGCAGAAAATTCACGGCATCCCCAGAAGCCAAGTGCTTTCACACAGATTGTGTGGCTGAACTAGGGAGGACCACTGGGATCTGTGAGCCAAGCAGGATGGATAGGCAGGCAATGGATGTCTCCTGGCATTAGCAGTGGTGGCAATGATAATTTCTGCTTGAATTTTTGGGTCATAAATCTGTTTGTGTCTGCAAGGACGCCTCCAGTGGCTCCAGCTTTATCCTAGTGTTGGGAGCTATTTTTCTACAGCTGGAGGGTGCTTGTTCCATCAGCTGGCACCAGGGTTGACTCTGGCTCCTGGATTCTGCCCTTGGATATCTGAGGGCAAAAATCCTTTGGCTTCAGAAGGAGTTGCTCACACAATGTCCCTGCTAGAAATAGAACTGTGTCCCTCCTCTTTAAAGCTGGGCCAGATTCTCTGTCTGCATCATGATGTGTAAAGCCTTTCCCCTGGGAGAGAGCCAACCTTCTTTTTTCTCCCAAATTCACAAGTGTCCACACCTCCTGCAGTTTTACAGGGGAATGAACAGTCTCTTCAACAGGAATTTGGAGTATTTCTTAGCCTCTTTTGGAAAGAGGGTGGTGGGTAGAACAGCAGTAGTGCCAGTGTCGAGGTTTTTGTGAACTGGGTTGGTGATGCCAGAGATCTTCTCTCACATTTTGTCCCTGTGACTTTGCAGTATGGAGGTGAAGGGAAAGAATTGTGAAGCTCTGGATGCTGGGACCATAATGTGTCAGGAAAAAATGAGTAAGAAAGCAAAGGAGAAAGAGTTGGGATTTAGTGTGGACCACCAAGATGGGAGAAAAGTGAGACAAATTTTTGGACTAAGACTTAAATTGCTCCAAACCACAGGGTGCTGTGCCTGAGGGAGACAGGGAGGGAATGGTTATGCAATTTCACCCTCAATCATGCAGAGGCAAAGTGCTGGACAAAGGGATTGCCTTAGATATATTGCAGTTGGAGCCTGGTAGAGCATTTGAGACGGGGTCTTACAAGATCTTGCCGTCCCTCCGAGGTTGTTTGGCTTGTTTTGAATAGGAACTCAGTCCTCGGGATTAATAGAAATGACAAATGATACATGGCTCTGGTCATGCAGATTTTCTACCAATGTGACTGATGAAAGTTTTTGATTCATCCATTTCACTGAGGGCTCCTCCTGTGCATTAGCAAAGCAGTAAAGAGCATTTTAATGACAGTTTTAGGTGTGATGTTTTTCAAACATTACAGAGTACCTTGTAGTGAGGCATGGCAGAAACCAGGAAGTTTGGTCATTTTGGTGGGAAAGTGATGGAATGCTAGAGGAGGAAAAGTAGTTTTTCTATATGAGAGAAACATCTGAAAGCAAAATTCTTTAGGAAGGAGGAGCCCCTAAAGCTTTAGTGTGAGAGACAGCAAAGTGAGCCCTTGGGTGTGTGTGACAGACTGACAGCAAGATAAGTGGAGCCAGGCTATTGGGCTGGACTGGGACTGGGAAAAGTGGCACAGCTCCATGGAAATTACAGAGATTTGGCAGTTTATTCCTGCTGAAGATACAGCTAGGGTAGAATTTACTGACAAGAAATTACCAATCAACTGGTTTGAAATCAGAGCTGAAAGCATGAGGGACGAGTTAAATAAATCTCCTTGCCCCCACATATTAAAGACTGGAGCCTGCTTATTGCAGGCAAGAGGAGAAGGAGAGAGGCTGTGCAGGAGCCTGCCAAAACCTCTGAGGTGTGAGAGTATCACTGAGCAGTGGGGGAAGACTTGGCACACTTGAAAGGAAGTGGAGTATGGCACTAAAGCCCATTCCTTGGGAGCAAGAGGGCTGGCTGGGAGGCAGCCTGGCTGACCAAATCTGTCTTCCCACCTCATCCCAGCATCACAGCCAGTCCATTCCAGGAGATAACTGGGTGATCAGAAGGTTACTTTTGAAAATACTTAGTTTTGTATCTTTTTTTTTTTCCAGTCTTTGTGATTTCATTCCCTGAAAACAGCTATCAGGTTGTTGAAGGCTGCGTTTGTTAAGCAAGGAGTAAGCAGCTGGGTTTCAAACACTCACTGAACTGGTCCTTCAGGCAACTCTTTGAGAATTTTGCACCAAAGGAAAAGGAGAGAAGAAAGGAGAAAGTGGAAGGGAGTGTTTATATTGAAATCTTTATTTAAATCCAAGAGCCTAGAGCAAAGCATCAAAACACAGAGTGCCTCATGCAAGCCAAGACAGGGAATAGAATTCCCACTTTATTCCAGATGAGAAGTAGGTCTTGTTATAAAGGGGGTTGGGTGACAAAGCTAAATGTAATTTAAATTTCTACTCCAATCTATTTTTAATTATTCATGTGTAGATTCTTTTGTCGGGTTAACAAGGAATTTGCCAGGAGCCAGGCCACAAAAGCTTGAGTCGTAGTTTTCCAGCAGACACCCTGAAAATACACTGTCACAGGCAATCAGTGTCCTTGGGGAGGTGGCCTGTTAGCAGGGTGTTTACTAATTGGGATCATTCCACAGTGGATAATTGTTTGTGACACCCACGCTGATTGGACCCACAATATCTTCCCATCCTGCAAATGGCCCGTGACAGTTCTGATGAATTTGGAGTTTGGAGTCTGAATAAACCCAAGGAAGGAAAGAAGAAATGCTTCCACTGGAAAATACATGTAGGAGAGCAGAGCTGTGCCCTGGGTCAGCCCCAAGAATGGAGACACATGAGCACTCAGGGAAAGGCCACTGGTGGGGCTTGTCACGCTTCCTATTTTTAACTCTTGTGTTAATTAAGAGACTGGAGGAGGACCAGCCATGCCAAAAGAAAATGGGGAGAACTGGTTTATTTTGTACAGGACAGAGTTATCCTAACCAAGGGATTTTGGACTTAAGGGGAAACTGCTGATTTTTTGAAATATCTGAATAAGTTCAGATGTGGGTCAGGCCTTGCTGCCAGACAATAGCAGAAGTGATGCAGGTATGCCCAGCAAACCTGCAGCTCTCTGGGCTGGGACCAGGATGTGAGGGTTGTAATTACCATTTTGCAGAGGAGATACAGCGATTTTTAAAATTTTGTTTCTGGGGACTGGCCCAAAAGGTATTTGATATTTTTTGCTATTATTGACTGATACATTGGTATGTGCTTTATGGCCAGTTTGACAGTCACAGAACTGTAAGAGCATTCCTGTCCAGCCCCCTGCTAAAAACTTCTTTGCTCTTCTGTCCCAAGCATTAATTGAATTTTCATGCATTTGACAGAAACGTGGTTGTAGTGTTTTTTCTGATTTGTATCTGTACTGCACCAAGATGAGCAGGAGAAGCAGCAGGTTTAATATTTGCAGCTCAGAGCTCAGAGCTGCAGTTGGATTCTGTAAACTCCATGCAAGTGAAAGTGCACAGCATTTCCAGATTTCAGACTAGGGATGAAGTGCAGGGCTGGTCTCTGGCCATGGATAATGGTAAATATTCTGGGCTTCCCTGCTCCCAAAGTATCCTCAGTGGTCAGTAATTTTTCTATATGTACTTCAAAGAGACTCTAGGAAACTTAGGACTGGACATATATCAGGTCTAAGAATCACTGCTGCAATTCCCATATCCACTGTCTGGACCTTTTGGTTGGGAAGTAAAGAATTAAAGAAGCATTACTCTCTAACAAGCTTGGCAAACCTGGGAAGTTATTAGTGCTCTTAGGAGAAACTATATCCATGTCTTGGCTAGTAATAGGCTAAAGTAATGGCTAAAGCATAGAAGACAAGGATTCAAAGGTGTCCAACAGCAAGAGAGTTCATATTCCTGTCCAAAACAAAGGTCAGTCATTCTTCTGATCCAGAAATTGCTCCTGGAGAGAGACTTCTCCTGCTGCAGTAGTCATGCTCCATTCCACAAGCAAATGAAGTTCCAGATGCAAATTGGCATGGAAAATTATGAGAAGCCATCTAGATCTGAGCTTTGAAATTGGGAACTCTTCACATAATCTCTCATTTCTTCTAGATCCTCCCTGCCCTGCCCAGCGTGAGAGGCCTGCCATGGAAGGCTCACAGGGTGTTTTAATGGTGCTCCTTGTAGAAGCAATCATGGTGAGCTGATGGTGGTGTGAGATAGAATAGAAAATCCCTCTTTTCAATGGTCTTATTCAAGTGAAAACAGTCTTCTGAAGATCTGTCTGGGTGCTGCAGAATATTCTCCACAAACTCATCGTGCTGTAGCCTGTGATTGCCCTGGATGAGCTCAGCTGTATTTGGATGAGTTAGACACTGGGAGAGAAACCAGCGCCTTGTCCTTGAGGCAAAGCTGAAGGTTCTTCTCAGGACATCAAAATCATGACATTGAGTAACAGTGATGGGCCAAGGAATTGTGTAGGTTCATTATTTATGCAGGTGTGTTGTTCAATTCCATATGGAATCACCAGTGCAATGAGAGCTGCACCCTGCACAGCACGGGCTGGACAGGTGAGTGAAAATGCACAGGACCTGCAGGAGGAGATCCATTGCCACAGAAAGGCAGATAGTGCCTGTCAGATACTGACCATTTGACACTCTATTTAAGTGGTGGTTTCCCCAGGGAAACCCTCCAATCAAAGAACAACTGTATTCCCTAAAATAAAACTTTCAACGTTTTCTCAAGACCTTTGTTAGCCTCGTGTTCTGTTGTGGTGCAGTGAGGAAACCTGCCCAAGGGCCATACAGAGAACAAAAAAGTCCAAACTGAAAGTGTCCTGGTGTGCTTTACAGTTGCCCCTTGTAGGCAACAAATGGGGTTAATTAACTGTTTCTAAAAATGTGCTGAAGGTTTCCCCAGCAGTGAGAGCTGGGGTGCTGCTCTGGTCCTGCAGCATTCCCCCAAAGCCAGCAGGATCACACAGGAGTGGTGTGGTCCAGCTTTCTGCCTCCTATCTGCAGATTATGACTTAAATGGGATCAAGGACTCAGACTTTGGAGTGGGAGCACTGGTTACAGGAGATGATCATTTTTATGGGTCTTAAGAGAGGCAACCCATCTCCTAAAACCCGGCATCCCGCACATTCGCTTAACTCGGATAATCTTCCGGAGCTTTAGCAGATTCACAGGAAAGGGTGGACCTGGAAGGATTCCTGGAGGCTGTCAAATAAGTATCCAGTGTTTCAATTGCAATGAGCTCCAGTGCATCTTCTGTAAATCTGTTTCAAGCTGTTTTTTCGGGGTCAGTGCAACACAGTATAAATCCCAGCTTGCTCAAGTCCTTCAGGCAGAGAATTTGTGGGATATACATATGGAAATACTTTTGCCTGGTGTTCTCTGCTCTGCACCTCTCCCAAACAGAACTTACAATTGTGTTGCAGAATAAAAGGGGAAAAACCTCCGAGCCTGGAGTAATGTATACAATTCAATAATACATGAAATTCAAAGCCGCACATTAATCACATTCTTGTTTAACTTTCAGATTTAAACCCCTGCAGGTTGCCTGCCCTTTGTTCTGTTCAGTGGAAGGGGGCATTCCAGCCTCTCCGTGCAGAGTTCAAAAACTGCCTCGGGTAACAAGTGCAATTGGCTTTTTGGGCCTCATTGTATTCTCCCTTCGGGGCAGAGTGTGAAGCTACTGCACAGGTTGGCCCCTTATCAAGCTGTTCAAAGGGAGAGAAGTTTGGATAGCAGAGGTTTGGCAGGTCACTGCGAGGGGCTGCTCGCAGGTTCAGGAGGCCAAGGCAGGAAAAGTGATGATGCTGCAAGTCAGAATCCAGCTGCATTGGCAGGTCTGGGCAGGAAGGGCAGGTTATACAACAGCCTCTCCTTTCCTCCCGCCACCCTCCAGCTTCCAAGCCCCTTGTTTTCATTAGTGTCAGCTCATTTGCAGATTTCTGTGAGCAGGATTTCGGATAGGAGTGCTTGCCTCTGACATGCCCTCGTGTGTGTTGGATTATTATTAACTGTTCCTGGTGGTTACCTTTGCCCAGGACTCACTCATCCAAGCACTGCAGCTTCCTTGCCTCAGGCTGCTCAGACCCCGTTCTCCCTCCCTCCTTTCAATCCATTCAAAATGCCATTGCAGAATGGCTTTATCCCTTCCCTTTTCCCAGCAGCCTGGCTTTCCAGGGCTCCACAAATTAAGCCACAGGGAGAAGCAAAGATTATTCTGCTGCCTTTCAGGAGAGAGCTGCCATAGGAACCTGCCTGCTTGCCAATGCCTCCACTGGCTTTGGTTATAGACACCAGTGGGGTGCTGTGGCTAACTGGAGAAGGAAATTATTTGCAGTAGCTGATTTGCATCAGGGTTATAGTCTGGGCTGATCCAATCACAGCAAGATGTGGCAGCAGTCATGGCTGGGCTGTGGCTGCAGATATACCGGGAGTAGCATCAGGGGACAAATCTGGGGGCTGGGAGCAGTCCAGCAGGGACTGGTACTGCAGGGGTTAAGCATGTAGTAAAATCCTCACCAAAAACCTGGCCAGTGACAATTACAATATTTTGGCCATCAGAGCATTTAAAGTGCATCCACAGAGCTGTAATGACATGTTGTCCAGCTTCCAAGTCATGGAATCATGGTTGGGTTGACAGGGACCTTACAAGATGATCTCATTCCAACCTGCTGTCATAGGCAGGGACACCTTCCACTATCCCAGCTTGCTCAGAGCTCCATCCTGGTCTTGAACACTTCAGAGATGGGGCATCCACATCTTCTCTGGGCAGTGCCACCCTCACTAATATCCAATCTAAAGCTGTTCTCTGTCACTTCAAAGCCATTCCCCTTTGTCTTGTCATTCCAGGCCTTTGTCCAAGGTCCCTCTTCACTTCTCTTGGACCCCCTCTAGGCACTGGAGAGTGCTCTAAGGTCTCCTAGAGCCTTCTCTTCTCCTGGCTGAACAACCCAGTCTGTCTCCATAGGAGAGGTGCTCCAGCCCTTGGGTGCCAGTGTGTCAGCCCAGAACTGAAGATGTTCTGTCTGAGCAGAGGAGACACAATCAGCATCCCAAGAGTGCTTATAAACATCCCAAAAAACAGGATATGGAGCAGACAGCTGAGGAGTAAACACGGGTGACTCAGTGAGACCCATCACCAGCCAAAAGAGCCTGAACTTTGAAGTTAAATGGTCTGAATTCCAGGGAGTCCAAACATTTTACACACCCAAGTGAAATGCCAAGTTCAAGGCATATAGGAGGTGTAGTGCTGGATTGAGTGCTCTCCAAACAGTGATGACCTCTTGCTGCTGGGTCATCCAAGGACATTTTCCATGCTAAATTCAGCTTCTGATGGTGCACACCATTAACAGCCATCAAAGTGCTGGAGGGGTTTGATCCTGCGAGGACCTCTCCAAAACCTAAAGGAGGAGAATAAAGAGGTCTTTCAACAGGGGGTGGAATTCAAATGTTTGTTAAGACTGAGTGGTAAATTCGTCACTCTCACCTGCAAAATTGTGGGCTGGCAGATTGGGCTGAGCCCAGTTGTGGGCTGACAAAGGCAGTGTGGCCTGAATGACTTTCATGTAGAACACAAATATTGAGGTGCAGCAGAGGGCAAAACTTTCTGGTGGTGCCAGTTGAAGAGAGAATATTTTATGCAACAACACTGAATTCAAATTGCAGTTATAAAGAATATACTGTTTCTGTAGGGCCACACTGGGGTTTTAATAAAACAAATGGCAAAGCTCCCACTGATAGGGTTTGGCCCACAGCAACTCCAGCTCTGGAAGTTATTCTGCATTATATAGAGAAAGAGGAAAATTTCCAACCTATCAAGCTTTGATGCAAAAAAACCTTTTCCTATTTATGTCAAAAGAATGATTAGTGTCCTGTAGGCAGCATGCAAAAATTTCCAAAAGGCTGGATTATTGAACAGTACTTTGGAGTTTTAGTGAGAGATCAAACAAGTGACTTTCCAAACGTACTCCCTGTGCTTCTGCACTATTGAAATACATGGAAAAACGTGGAGCAGGCTTTCCAAGGCATCAAGCATCCCACTTGAAATCCATATAGAGCCAGGAGTATAATTTAGGCAGTCCCTGGTGTTTCCCAGCTGCCATAAGGAGCAGCGTTAGGTAGGACATAGTGAAAGATCTCAGAGAAGTTCTGTTCACTCAAAAAGGAGCAGGACTCAGCTCAGCTTCTGAGCTAAAGGGTTTGACACAAGAGTAAGCATCTGTCAGCTGCCCAGTAATAATTGCTGTTGGTGTATTCTTACCCTGTGACAGTCCACAATAAATGGGAAAAAAATAGTTTTAGTGTTTAAGTCTGTAACTTGTTAGAAAGCCACCCCATATTTGAAAAAAAGGCTCCCCAGAGACATGAGTGTGAATGTGGACTGAGGGAAGCTGCTCTGTGGTGGTTTGTTGCAATCACTCATGATTTCTGAGCCAGAATTCTGAGATACAGCAGTTTCCATCTCCTCTAATTTCTCTTGATTCTCCTGTTCCTTCCTTTCAATTAATTTTTCCCTTACAGAAAAGAGGGGAGATTTCTGTCATAGGCCAGTACTGAAATTGTAAGTTTGATGCCCATGTACCATTCCTTCTTCCTGTTTTCCTGACTGATGAAGATGAGCTCTATCCCATTTTCCTAAGGGAACAAGACCCATGGTGGTGGTTTCCTGCATGTCCTCTCAGCTTGGAATAGCACAATCTGCAATTTGGAGCTTTTGCTCATGTCCATAAGGGTTGGATGGATGCTCACACAACCACTGGATGCTCCTGTCCTTCAAAGATGGTCACAGCTGGAAGATGTCCTTATGGTCAGCCAAACTAATTCAGGTTCTGAAACTGCCACATTTGGTTTAAAAATTATAATCAATGGGCTGCAAAGTTCCTATTACACTGGGGAGAAAAATCAGAGGACAATTTTTAAGGCTCAAGGTATGGGAAAAGAAACTTCCACAACTTTCTAGGGAGGACAAACCTGTGGCTCTTTGCTTTACAGCAAGACAGAGGTGACACATTCTAGAAAGCTGTGTAGACCTTGCTTGGGACAGGCTCGACTTCCCTCAGAGCAGAAAATTGGTTCTAACATCCCAAAAGTTTAAAAACATAGATAGAAATACACTTTGAAGGAGCATGAAGTAAATCTGAGGGAACAGGTTATATCTAAAAGGACTTTTTTCTTAAAAGGCAGTGTCTGATGAAAGGCTTGCAGTCTCTCTTCTGTTCATATGCTGGGAGAAAAATATTCTGGCCACACTTCAGGCAGCCAGCTAGTTCACAGAAAGATTCAGTAACTTAACATGATCTTACTTGTACAGAACTTGCTGTTCTTTGACCTAACTCAATCCAGGAGGGTTTTAAAAGGAGACAAATAAGGTGTTTCTAATTAAAAAATTGAAAAAAAAAGAGACGCTTTCAAGAAGGAAAAAAGCAAACAACAGAAGAACATTGATTGAAGAATTATTTAACTGAAAAAGTTGCCTTATTCTCCCCCATGTTTCGACATGAAAGGTGGATCTGTGGCCAGCTTGTAAAGTTGCAATCTCTTGGCTGCTGGCCCACACACATGGGCAGCAAGTCAGTCAGCTTCTGCCCTGCCTCCTCAGCACCCTGTGATGTGCTGCAGAGGGGCAGGGGGAGGCAGATGGACGTGAGCAGCAGCTCTGCAGAACTGGCAGAGTCAGCACTTGATCGGGTGCCATTGTTACAGCTGCTGGATGTTTGTGTTTGGGGAAGGAAAAGCTGATCCGTGGGTTTGAGACGAGGATGATTCCAGTCCTTCCAGTGCCTCAAGAGGGGAGTGAGAGGGAGGGAGTCACAAAGGCTTTGAGATTTTTGCAATTTGTGTGCAACAGCTCTTGAGGTGACAGATTGGGGGAAAGGCTCTTTTTCTTGGTAAATCTTTGGAGGGGAAACCATGTAGGGTATTTTAAAAATAGGTTTAGTTTAGGGAAAAACTTATTTGATCTTGAGTTTCACTGCAATTTTGATCATTCTCTCTGGCATCTGGTGCCCATTTAAAAGGTACAAAGTAAGGAATCAGTTAAAAGCATGCACAAGCAAATGTGAAATTTGTGCTAGAACAATGCACTTGGGGATTTTAATACAATAATTGACCCCTTCCTTGTTTGCCTGCCTAGCGCTCACTTTGTTCTCTCTAGATCTCACAAGATATTGAATTTACTGGCTGGAGAAGGGCTGCAGACTAGAGAAAACAGGAAAAATTGCTGAGAAAGCAAAATAAGAGATTAGTGGAAAAAAATCTTGTTTTCTCTGGGCAAATAGTACTTATTCTCTTTGTGATCAACACCAGACACTCTCCAGCAATGGTTTCTTGTTTTTCACTCCACCCTGAAAGAGTTCTTATAACCAGAACTATTGTTTCAGTGGCTTTACAGATTTGACAAAAAAACACCAGAGAGCCATACAATCCATGTCAGATAACAGCTGATCAGTGCTGAAAACCTGCCACCTCACAACTCCCAGCCACCAAAGAGATTTACAGACAAAAGCTCTCTTCCTCTAACTCTGCGTGTTTGTCATGCTGCAGGCGTTTTATATTTGTCAAGGTAAATCTGAAATTTGTAATGGAAAAGGAAGCTGGTGAATATTTTGTGCCTGGCAGGCTGGGAGGGAGAAACTCCTCCTGGGTGAGTTGTTGTGCTCAATACAAAACAAATGATCTGTGCTGCAGAAGCCCCTGTGCTTCTCTGTGATGTGGGCACTGTGAAACCTTCATGCTGCCACTGCAGTTGGAAATGTTTGTCCTTCGGCCTAGAAGATGCAAATTTTTGTGGTACCTGAGAGTTTAGAGTGCTGGTGCCATGTCTCAGGGCTAGGGTAGAGCTGGTGGTGGACTCCACTGAGCTGCTCTGAAAGAGGAAATAAGGACAAAGCCCAAAGTGTCAGCAGGGTCATTTCAGTGGTGTCTTCTTGTCTCCATCCTTTGCTTGTGTCCCATTGCACCAGACTCTCCCCTTCCAGCCAGATCTGCCTTTTCTAGGCAAGGCCACTTCAGTCAAGGAATGCAATGATTTTGGCATTTCCTATTCTAACTCTTGGGCTAATGTTCAGGTGTCTGGCCTCTGATTTAGCTCCTTGCTTCTCAGGTGCCAAGCAGCTATTTGGATCATGTAACCAGGCTTTCCTTAGGCTGGCAGAACAAGTTGCCACCATGATCATGAGCTCATTCCTATCTATAGCCATGCAGCCTCTTTGTTTCTCAGCCTGTTGGCTTCACCTGTCCCCAGGAGCAATTGCTGGGCAGAGGAAGGATTGCACAGCCAGGCCCAGATGCATTTGTCTGGCTGGGGAATCCCGAGTTCTGAGGTCTGATAATTAAGTGTTTCATTAAGCCTGACACTGCAGTGGAGCCTGGAAAAATATGTGATGTGTGTTCGGGCACTTTCACGTGCTGGAGCACGAAACTGCTAGAAACTAACGCTGGGGGAGAACTGAGTCTGCTGTGTTGGGTTAAACCTGGTTCTAAAAGGTCTAAACCTTGTTCTGAAAGGACCCAGAGGGTCCTGAGTGAGGACAAGGGACAACTGATGGCAGCTTGTCCCAGCACAGGCTGCTCCACCTGCGGCCCCTTCCCCAGGAAGTTCCTGTGTGGAAGTGCAGTGAGCTGAAAAAAGAACAGAACTGTCCTTGTGGGAGCAGGAGAAGACAAAAGAGGATGCTGAGGAGGGCCAGAATGTCCCAGGGAGCTGGAAGACTGTCAGAAGGGAAAGACATGACTGGAAAGGTCCCAAAGACTTAAATGTGGGAGGGGATTTTCTCTGCAGCATTAGATGAACTGAGAGGCATTTGAGCATGGCTGGTTCCCTGTCAGCTCCTTATCACTGAATCCAGGCATCCCTCCAGAGCCTAGCAGCAAAAAGAGGTTTCTCCATGAATCATTTACACTGAGTAATTCTGCTGCAGACACCATCTCTGCAAGACACCCTTTGGTCCTGTGCAGCTCTACTGTTCTACATCAAATCTACCCTCAAAATCTCTTTTATCCTGAGTGAGACACTGCTCATCACGACCGAAACAGTCTCATTCCAGAAAGAGCAAAATGAGAATTAAATGGCAAACAGTTCCAGGAAAAGGAATTACATCTTAGAAATGGAGTTAGGTTGTGCTGGAGTCAGTCACATCAGAATTGAATTTTCCCAGGTGCCAGCTGGGTTTATGGGCTGTACCTGTAGGAGAAAGAAAAGCTTTGTGTGATGCTGAGAACTCCCTGCCCAGGTGCCCTTGTGTGGACAGGTGATCTGGATAATCATTGTTAGATAATCATAGTTAGATAAAAGCTAAAGGGTGTTCTGTGGCTGGAAAGAAATACTGTGCAGCTTTTCTTTTACACCAGTGGGAATAACTTCTGGTCTCTGCTTTTCTATTCAGCCTGACATTTATTGCTCACAAACAATGGAAATAGCTCACATTTAAAGTGCTTGCTCATCTTAAAACCAAGACCCAATCAAAAAGGAACTCTTTGAAAGAAGTTTTCAGCAATAATTTATTTCACTATAATATGAACAAGCTTGAACTGAAACTTTTATGACCTATGACTTGTCAGATTTTTCTTCACAGACCTTACCCTTTAGCACATTTTTCATGATAATACAAACCAATCTGTTTATTATTTTCAATTTAAAAAAGTAAAAAAGTATCGCATCCTCATGAAAATTGCTTCATTGTTGGGCTGTTTGAGTGGTCAGTGTAATATATCATTGTTTGATCTGGCAGAACCATCTATTTATAAGCTAGTATGTGTCAAACTATTTTTTTGGCAAAACTGGGAAGACACCTGGTTTAGTTTAGATTCCTCGCTATGTAATTCCAAACATCGCTCAGTCCTCTTGGATGGAAAACGTGGGCTGGGATCCAGACTTAGGAGCGCTGCTGTCATTCACAAGATGCTCAAGGGCCTCTGCTCTGAAGGTTCTCTGAGATCATAAATTCTTTTTTAATTTTTCTTTTTTGTTTTTCATAGTTCAAGTCTATGCATGAGCCCAGTGCAGGGCACACACGAAGCACGAGCGAGGCGCAGTCAGCCCTGCCTGCTGTTCCAGAGCTGCCTGGGCTGGCCAACAGAGGCAGCAGCAAACTGTAGGTTTGCTGGTGAGATCAGGAGGAGTGGATCACCTTTGCAGGGCTGACATAAAGCTTGGGAAGGCAGCACAATCCTGGGCCAACACTGGGAATAGAAATTAGAAACGCAGTAATTCCGCAGCTAAGTACATTTAAGGGAACTGGCGATGGATTTGCTGTTGAAAGGCACTGTTCAATAGCAGTGCAATAATGCCTTTACAGAGGTGTCTTTGTAGTTTGTTCGTTCCCTCTTGTTATATATGACATGTTATATATGACATTTTATATGCGACATACTGTAGCAGTACTGTATTTTAATACAGTTCTCTTTTTGAGTCAGCTAGATCGTGTTATTAGAAAAGATGCAGGCTGTGCCTGTCACTGTTCCATGGTTGTAAAGCTTAAGGGCTTTATATTGATGGATTCATATTGATTTCAGCTGTAATTGGTTACAGGTCTCATAAAGGGTGCTGGGATCATCACTGTCAAGTGATTGGTGTGATGAGAGTTGTAGTGTGCACGACGCTGTGTGTGTTCAGCACTTACAGAAATGGAGTAGTAAAGATGAGGGAGAAGGCAAGGTGAGAGCCAGGGGAAGAGAAGAGAAGGAAGAGAGAGGGAAAAGGGAGGCACAGACCTTGACCATATGCTGTGCTCCTGGTCAAATCCATGCACCTGGTCCTTTCTGTCCAGTAATATCAGAGCATTCAATCAGCAGCAGGATCAGCCTTTAGCAGGCTTTGTTTTGCCTCTGTGGTGGATCTTCTGTCTTCTACCCGAGATGGAGCCCTTTGCAAGGAGCTGACCAGTTGTCTAAATAGGCTCCAGCCCCTCTTGATTATTTTCTCTTCATCCTCCTGGTGAGGGACATAGGTGGTCTGGAAAACAGAGGCCAAGTGAAACTGTTCATGCCCAGAGCAGCTAAGCAAAACTATGCTTTGAGGCCAACTTATTTTTCATAATTTATCTTGTAATGTAAGCCAATGCAGTAGTTTGAGGCAAAATTATTTAAAGCCTTAAAGGGCAAAGGACTTGTATATTTAACCACAGGCTAAGTCTGACTTAAGTACACTGAAGTCAGCAATGACTGTTGCTTCAGTGGCCTCCTATGTCCTGTTAGGCAAAGTCCTTCTGCTCCTGCAGCCTGTCTTTAGACACCCCTCAGTAATGCAACCTTGACAGCACTCTGGAAAGAAGCAATGGGTCTTGGTTGTGAGTGGATGAGTGGTTATTTGTGACAGCTGAACATTTATCAATGTACTGATTACCCCTCTGTTGCCATTTCCAACGTGTGTGGGACACGAGTTACAGCTGAGAGAAGAGTTGGTCACTCAGCCCCAGCATTGACCTCAGCTCTGAGAGGCTGCCAGGAGAAATGGCAGCGAGGAAAGGATGCCTGAAGTATTTCCCTTCTTGTTACTTCAGATTACTGAGGGCTCCTGCAGGCTGGGTTTACCCAGCTGGCTGAGGAGTTCCCAGCCCAAAACGCCCTGGAGCTGCTCTGCTCCTTTGGCCAGGCTGTCCCCAAAGGCAGCCAGGGGTCACAGCAGGGACAGCTCCTCTGGAGCAGACCACAGGGGTAAAACCTGATGAGGTGGGAGAGGTGCACTTTAAACCTTCTTTTATCCTCCTGTAGCCCTTCTGATCCACCTCTTCCAATTTCATACTGGAAGACAACTTAGGATGAGGGAAGGGGATTCTCCAGCTCTCCTGAAGCTGCCAGGACCAGAAGGAACATTACTCCTGTCACAGAAAGCATTCCCCTGTTTTCCAAAGGTCTTAAAACTCTATTTGCATATTTCATTTTGTGTGTCTTTAATGCAAATTTCAGAAACTGTCGGGTTACACTGAGTTTGTGTCTTGTCTTCTTGGACTCTGATATCTGTAACACATCCAGCCTGAACTGTAGGTAGCTAAGTGCTTTGCTGGATCTGGCCCTAAATATTTCTTCTGCTCAAAATATGAAGTGTCACCTTGCTATTAATGGAGCATCTTCTCTGATAGGGCCATTACTTTTCTTAGTTGTCTGCTACCAATTCCAGGCTATTTAAATGAAGCTACATGAATATCCATGGCAAATACATCTATTTAAAACCAGTCAGTAACTCTGCCAGCACAGCCTCTGATGGTTTATGAATCTGAAGAGGTAGCTAAGCTAAGAACCTATAGAAGGTGAAAAAAAATATTATTAAGAGCTAGTAAAGGGGCTACATTTTCTGCTTTTGTATTAGAGAATCCTTCCTGCAGCTCTTGCAGAAGCAGCAGGACAGACTATCCCCACTAAATCATTCCTTTGAGCATATGTTGGGTTTGAGCTGTTATCCAGTGATGCTGTGGATTCAAACCATTTCATACTGGTTCTGTGTGCAGTGAGAATTCAGTCCTGAGACAGGGAAACTCTGATTTTTCTTTTTCCTGTGCTAGTAGATCACTGTAGAAGCAGCACTTAGCAGCTACTTAAAAAAAAAACCAAAAAAACCTAGAAAAATTGTGAGCATCCACTACGGCTTTTAAATGTAACATTTAATTTTTAAAAATATCTGTGTCCAGAGCCTGGTACTCTGGGACTTTATTGCAGACTTCAATAAATTAGCATTCATTAATAAATGTGCCTTGAGCTGTTTCATAGACTGTTGCCATTCTATCCTTGGGGGACATAGATGTCCTTCCACTTTCTGCAAGGAATGGCATTTTATTTCTTGTTTTGCCAGCTTTCAGGATCCCAAGATCTCTGATTATCTGAACCTTAGAATTTTGAACTACTGTGTCACCTTTACCACTTTGGGGTAAAGGTTGAAAACTTCATATTTCTCAGAAAAACTGTGCTGGCACCTATCCAACAGTTAGAGAGAAGAGATTCACAGTAATAGGGATATTAATTGAAGAGTTTGCAACAGTTTTAAAAGTGCCTTTTTACCCTGCAGTGAGTTACACATCTTTGTTTTGCTCCCTTAATAATTCTGAATTCTCTGCTTCCTGTTGTACCTACCCATTACAATTAATGAGCTCTACTATATTTATCCTTAATTTCGTAAGGGTAAAGAGGATGCAGGCTGTGGGGACAAGTAAAGTATTTTGTCTTCCATATTCAACATGGAATCCCAGCACAGGATCCTTCCTGTTCCTGAATGTCTGTTTGCTGAGCCCTGACAATGAACACTATTTCCAGTTCTGTGCATATCTTAGCAAAAAGTAGGGCCTGTTCCAGTGGTGAAGGCATAAATTTGTTTTATGAGTGTGTTACACAAAACACCACAAGCTAGTAGATTCTGATTTTTATTTGGTGGTAATCTTGATCAATAGCAGCTAAACCATTTACAGAAGAAAAATAAATGGAAAGAAAATTTCACATTTATATTCCAGCTGTGCAGAGGGATCTTGGGTTTTCCCCCATTCTCTCCTCCCAGAGCTTGTCAGCAGTAGGAATTCATAGTAATAAAAGCCAGACTTATTTCCAATGCAGGTGTTTCTGGAGTGATTGTAATCTTTTTGATTAACTGCATCTGCAAGAGATCTCATCATTACAAGCAGAGCAGAAGTTATGAAGGAAGGTGCCCCTAAAGTAGCAAGCTGGCAATTAAAATAATATGATATGCTTTGGCACAGGGGATTGGATGGGAATTTTGGAAATACATAAAGGTAGGTCTGAAGATGTCATTATGCCACCAAAATCTTTGAAGCCTGCAGCAACATAAAGGATTGGCAAAGGCAAAGGAGCCCGATGTGATTAGGTAGTGCTGAAACCCAGCTTTTGGAGATTAAGCTGCATTACTAAGATCAGGGGCCCTTATCAAACTCAGTCCCAGCAGATTGCCCTAAGTCATCAGGGAAATGGCTGCAGAAAAGTGCTGATTTTGCCAAAACAGCATTTCACTGCTGTGGAAGTTCCTCGGACGACAACCTTGGAGACTGGGGTTTGCTTTCCTCATACCAAGAGGCAATATAAGGGTTGGGAACATTACAAACTGAGTGGTCTCACTCTGTATTTGGAACAACAAGATTTAACTGAAAGGGAAATTGATTAACAGTTGCTAATCAAGGCCACATTTTCTTCTAGCCTCTCAGCTGGGGCATGTGAAATATTTATGAATGGTTGTCATTCCAAGATGAGGTTTTAGAGGGAGCAGGGTAAATTTGCACAAGTAAAATGCATGTGCTGTAACCTGCCTAGAAGTTTCCATAGCCTAGAGAAGTTTTTACTACCACAGCCTAAGTAGAACTGTCACAAAAAGGTGGGACTGGGAAAGGTGGAACAGTCTGATGACAGCACTGTCCCTTCCTGCTCACCCTCACTGCTGCTGGCAGATCTTTTTCGAGATCTTTTTTGGTTGAACTGTGATTTCTTTCCCTTGATGCTCATCATTACACTGATCCCTCCACTCATAATAGGATATCATCCCTTACAGAAACCTATTTGGGTGAGAAGTTATTTCCGTGCATGCAGAGGCAAAAATTGATTACCCAGGACATGTGTCAGGGCTTGAACCTCTGAGTGCCAGTCCAAATCCCTGTTTTTGAGACAATCCCTCCTGCTTTGTGGTGTAAAATCAGCTTGCACCTGGATGTGTGGCACAAAGAATTAAACTTTCTCAGCCAGGGGCATGGTAGTGCCTTGGCTTTCCCATCATTACTTGCAGAGAGACAAATGAAAGGATTCAGTGTCCTGCAGCCATGACCCAAAGTCAAAAGGCTGTCTAAGTTGTTACTGGAGGAGATCCAGTCGTAGGAAGAAAAATTCTTGCCAAATCAGCTAGAGAGAGTTGACTGAAGTGTGTTTGAACAGACAGATTGTTCAACCATCTCTGCAGCTGGCTCAGTAGAGGAAACAGTTATTCCTGGGTAATTGGAAACAACTATGTGTATATATGTATAAAAAAATAATAATGTATATTGGACAATCTTTCAAGCTGTCACTGATTCTCTCAGTGAGGAGACTGAATTCCAGGGGGAGTAGAGGGAAGAACTCAAACCCAGAAATTCAATGCTGGTACCCTCCCACCCCAATAATCCCCTATTTTGTCATAGGAGTCTGTGGCTCTGGATAGTGCTGTTGTTTGACACACTCCATCCAGCTATCCCAATTCTTTCCTGCCTTAAAAAGCCACACCAGATTTCCTCTGCCTCATCATATATCATCAAATAGGGAAGGTCTTTTGGTTTAGTAAACCTGGTTGCTAAATCCAGGATGGGATTTCATCAACAGCTGAACATCCATGCAGAACCACGGCGTGCACTTGCTAGCAAAACATTTCAAATTCCCCATTCGGAATAAATTTGCATTTTGGGGCTTGGCACCAGCGCCAGATTTTGTATTTTTTTTGGGATAGCACGAGAAGAAATTCTGTTCCTCTTGAAGCATTTACCCTTCCCTGCCAACCCTCTCTTCTGGGCAGATGGCAGGACACTGCTGCTCTGGCCCTGACTTTTCTAGTGGGCACTGAAGGGTTAAACTGAGCCCCAAGCACTTGTTCTTCCAACATACCCTGCACTCCTCACTCTCCAGGATTTATGGTCATCTAGCCACTTGTTTAAAAGATTATTGGAAAAATATGTAAATGAAAGTTAATAAGTGTAGCAGAGTGGTGTAAAAGCAGACTTATTAGCAACAGGATGCAAGGTTCTGCACATGCTACATTTCTGCTGCTGGAAACACCATCAAAGAGCTTTCCAAGACTGCAGGGCCCAGATGGATTTTACATCTTTATGCACCAGCCCTGAGCCAAAGCTGAATCCACAGGTGAAGCTGACACCACAGCACATGGGGAGGTGTCTGGGCTGTGTGTCTGTCCCTCACCCCAGCTGCAGTTCTTGCTCCTGGCAGAAGTGGGGGAGGTCTCCTCAGAAAAGTGGTTTTGGGTAGAACAATAATAATAATAACAATAATAACAATAATAATAATAATAATAATAATAATAATAATAGTAGGTGCAAGGGACAGCTTTGCTTCTACATTGGGAATTTAATGAGGCTTTGGCTTTAAGGCTGAAAATACACATCGCAACTATTCCTTTTCCAGGCCCACTGGAACTTTTCGCCCTCTAGAAGTTAAACCTCTTCTGCCAGCAGCCTGTGGGGCAGTGCATTAACCATGCTCCTTTCTTCCTTTGCTGGCAAAGATGCTGTAGACTTAAATAGCAAACCAGCAGTGCCACAAACCCCATCTGCTTCCAGCACCCACAGGAATCATGGCAAGGGTTTCTCTGGCAGCTGGTGGCAGTGGCCACCTGCCTGGGCAGCAGGACATGGAGCAGAAAGAGCAGAAACACATTTTCCCCTGCTGTCACTACTGCAGGCCCTGCTGTCCTGAGGGAGCAATCCTCCAGTTGTGTTGCTGATGGAGAGATCTCACAGACACAATATTCCACATTGGGAACCAAAGGCAGGTCTGTGGGTATATTCAGGTTTTTGGGAAGAGGCCCATACGGCAAAATTTGGGAATTATTACTATTTCAGTGTTAAACAGTTGGGTGTACTTGAACTATACCCTGCAGAACCCCTCTTAGATTATAAAACAGAGGCTGTCAGCACACCATTCTGTGGCCTGGAGATGTAGCCAAGGCTCCACTAAACTCCCTGTCTGTGCTGGTATTGGCTCTGTGATTGCCCAAACACCCCTGATCCCTTTTGCAAGGGGATCATAGTGTTTGGGCTGCTGCAGAGCCCAGCTCTGAGTGCTGGGAAGGTGCCCCAGCCTCCCGCAGGCCCCGTGCCCAGATCCAGGAGTGCTCCAGGGCTCCTGCTGCTCACATTCATCCTCTTGATCATGAACCACCAGGTGGGCGTGTTCAAGACACCTTAAATCCAGCCTGTGGAAACCTCAGGCTGAGAGAGCCCTTACAAAAATAAGCCCTCAAACAATAACAACAAAACCAGCATGTGACTAAAAGCTGGAGCGAGGCACTGCCAGGATTTCTCTTGGCAACCCGTCACTCCAAGAATCTGCTTCTTGCCACACTTGTGCAAGGCACATTATTGAACATTTCCTGACTATTTGCCCAGGATGCTGTAAATGCTGTCCAAATAGCAGGGTCCTGCCTGCTGCTTTGATACATCTGGCTAAATTGCATTAAGCAGCACGCCAGAGGCTGATGGAGTCCCCCCAGGACGTGCTCTGCCTGTCAGGCTCTCCAAAGAGCCTGGGTGATGAATGATGGTGCTAACATTAAACAGCCTGCCTGGGATGGTTTTCAAGTGTCCCTCCCCAGCAGCTCGCCTGCTGCCCTGTCTTCCAGGAGATAACCCAGCCCAACAGAACATTACCTCATTAAACAAGCTGGCTCTAATTAAAAACAGTCAGGGCATCACCTCCCCTGTGTTAGCCTGAAGGGTCCACTCTGCCCTTTAAATTCCTCTTTGGAAGATTAATATCCATGCACGTTGTGAAGAGTGATGTTCTCAGGAGCAGTCGGCTCAGAGCAAATATTAGATGTGATGAAAGTGAGCATCAACAACAGGAATTGCAGTCGTGGGGGCTTCAGATGTTCGTGCCATACCCTGAGAGGGTTGTGTGGATGTGTGTGTGAGGGATCTCTCCATCCCCAGCTTAGAAGAAATGGAGAGATGTGATTTTGTGCAAGTCCCATATTAATACCACCCAGACATCTTGTTTAAGCCCAGGTTTCTATCACTACACTATACCTGTATAAATATATATAATGTGCATATCTATATATATATGTATATATTTTCATAGTAGAACCTTCTACAAACATCCTGCCACATCAGCTCCTCTGTTCCTCCCATTACTCTGAGTTTCAGGATAAAGGGAGGCTAGGTAAGAGATGCATGTGGCTGGCCCCTGAATGGATGGAAAGGAAAAGGAGAAAATGAATCATATCCATGAACTCAGAGCTCACTTTTCATGGCACTCAGGTTTGTCTTCCCTGATGGCTCTCTGGTTTATTTTAAGCCAAAGGTTTTAAGTTCAAAAATGACTTAATTTGGAATAATTTGAAGCAAGCCAGTAGCCTTATTTAAGTCACTTACTACTTAGTTTGGCTTTTATTTGACACAGAGCACTGCCATGATTTATGCATAATTCCCATTGCAGGAGTGGCCTGACACATTGGAAGTACTTTTACCTCAGAATTCTACTGCCACTGCCTAACTGGCAAATCTAATCCTTGTTTGGGTTGTGTGCTCAGTTCATATTGAAGTGGTCAGTGGCAGAGATGTGAGTACTATGGATTAACACTTCTTTCAGGTCCAGAAGCATCATGTTTTAAGAATAGCATTTAAAAGAATATTTGTTAACCTTAAACAGGTGTAATCTGTTTGATTGGCAGCTTCACAGTTACTCAAATTACAATTATCTGAAGTTACCATGATATGTGTACTTAACTGTCTTTTTGTTTTCTTTCTTTGATAAGATGATGCTTGAAGTCACAAAAAGCTGCCTTAGCAGCCACTGTACTGGAAAATCAGCACAAAAGGTGCATTTTAAGTTGTCAAACATAATGTAAAAAGTCAAATGCAGTTGCCTCTGGGTGGAAAAGCTCAATAAGGTTGTTTGGAGGAGCATGGCAGGGGGAAAAGGTGCTTAAATATCTATAGGAAATTTTGATCTTAAACCCTTTGGTTTAAATTAAACTGGAGAGCCACCAGGGAAGAAAAACGGTGACTTAACTAGACCTAATCTGTGACCTGAAGAAATGGCTGTGTGAAATGCTGGTGACATAGGCAGAAATTTGGCAGTATTTAGTGAAAATTGCTGTACAAAAACCTTGGTCAAGGTGGGGACACCTTGCAGCTTAATTAGCTGGTGTCTTGGACAAAACAGCCAGAACCACTCAGTAATTTCATCTGTAATTTCATCACACATTTAGTGGAAACAAGTACCCTGGAAGAAAAATTCTCATCCTCTGTGCCTGTCTCTCCCCCAGGAAATGTTTGGCCCAGAACCTAAGCAAGAGAATTGAGATTTAAAACTGAAACATCAGACTTAATGCTCACCTTAATGTGCATGTAAGAGCAGGGGAATGGATTTAATGAGGAAGAGGCAGTTTGGATCCTTGCCCAAATCTTAGTCCCCAGTATCATGGCTTGAGAATGATCAGGTGCATTTAAAAAAAAAAAACGGTTTCTTATTTCTGTGTTCTCCAATATCTATTTCCTGCCAGTGTTCAAAGTGAGACTGTCAGGTACTCCAAGAACATCTGTTTTCTACCAAGACCCAAAGTACAGGAAGATATTATCCTGATATCTTTTTATCAGGAGATCACCAGTCCAGTTATTTGGAGAGAGCAGGTAGCCACAGCAAAGCTGGCAGACCCTTGAGATGCTTCAGTCAGGAGTTTCAGCAAATTTTCATTGAGTTCTTGAACCTTACAGCTCCACATGGACTCCCAGCCCTCCATTTGTAGTGGTGTTCAGACTTGCAGTCAAGTTATTTTAATTCATAAAGCATTCTTGTTGTTATGAGTATGATCTGGAACTCTTCATGATGCTTTAAAGTGTAACAGGTTTAAAAAACAAAACAAACCCAGGCAATAAATGGCTTTTTCAGTTTGCTCTTTTGAATAATCTGCAATAGTCATAAAATCAAAGAGGAAATAATAAAATCCAATATTCACACACGTTATTAACTAAGTGGAAATGGCTTTTAAAAACTCTCTACCTCCATCTGTGCTGTATCCTTGGGAGTTCCTTAAGGGCTCCCTTAAGGGATATAAGTGGCAAAAGTTGTGGTGGACTGGAGTAGACTTCTTTTCTTCACTGGCAGGACCCTCACCTCCATCCTAAAACTGACTGGTTCCATATTCTCACCCTTTCACACAAGGAGATAACTGTAAATTAAACTGACAGAAGGAGATAATTGCAAGTTAAACTGCTTGCTGCTGTGGAAGTTGCTAAAGGAGAGGGTAGAATGTGCTGATCTCAGTGTTTGATCAGTTCATTTGGCACTACAGATATCACATGCTATGTACCTGTCCCTTGGAAATATGTGCATCTAGTTTGCAAATTCACCTTGAGTTAATGGTAAGCTGTTGCTCTTCTCTTCCTTCCATTCTGCAGCCATGATAATCATGAGACAATGACATGCCAATTCCTAAAACATCCTTTCTCCATTCTCAAACCTAGGTCACCTTCCACCATTGTACTGTCTTAGATTCTAAAATTCAATGAAAACTTTTGATCAAGATGTTGATTCTTCTTCTTTCATCTCTAGTAGATGAAATGTTTTTTTCTTATTAATGGAATACGGTGCTAAGGGACAATTCCTTCCATGTGCCATTTTCCAGATGGCTAACACAGTGTTCTAGCAGGTCCTTTTTGTGCACAAGAAGGTGTGATGAGATGTAGAAGGATCAACAGATGTAGAAGGACGGAACAAAGCAAATTTTTCCTGACAAACGTTTCCTGGAAGCAGGACAAGGAGGATGCTCCATCCTACAAAGAGTAGTCTGGTAAGTCATAGCAGCTCATGTCATTTAGCACTGTCCTGACAAAAGCTGATTCTGGGCACACCCAACCTTTCAATACACCAGGAGACAGTGTTTTCACAGCTCTCCTTGCTTCACTCATCAAGGTAATTTCTTTCAGCTGAAATCAGCTCGCCTTCCTCAGAGGTGCCTCTTGGCAGACCAGGCACCTGCACTAACTAACCAAGGCATTTTTTTTTAATGCTTCTGTTAATACATGAAGCTGCTAAACAAGTTCCAAACTTAGGATTTCTGTACTAGCAAGGCTTCCAGAAGTTCTGTTTCTCTCCAAATGAGTGAACTCACACCTGAGCTTCTGGCACCTTGGAACAGAGCTGTGCACTTGTTTGGAGTTCAGGAACAGCCTTGGATTGCTAAACTGCATGGAGATGTTTGTTAACTCATGGGCAAACTCCTGTAATCCACATTCCCTAAATGAAGAAACTGCTCCATCCCACCTAAGAAGCTTGTGTGAATGTAGTCACGTTCTGGCGTCAACTTCTTTGAGGCCTTTAAATAATGTAAGTCTTGCAAACAGAGTTGAGGCAGAGAATGTTTATCTCATTGGCAAAAAATTGTGAATCTCAAGCTTTTCCCCTGCTGGGAGTCATTACAAAACCAGAAACAGCTCACAATAGCCTGAACTTATTCCCCTGGGGTGTGGTAAAGCCCATCTTCCATCCTGGCCAGGCCTCACTCAGGATATTCTGAGTTGTCTTTGTATTAAGTAACAGATGCATTTCTGAAGAGTTTTAACGAAGACATTTTCCAGCAGAAGACATGTCAGAATGGTCCTAACCAGACCTTACAATAGAGCCAATCAGTCATACATTTTGGGAGGTTCTATGGTTAATTCCAGCTTCCAGCTCTGCTCCAGGAAGAATTTCACACAGCTGGGATTGGTTAAACAAGAAACTTGAGATGACACCATTGCAGGCCCAAACATTAATGGCAACAGATCTCTCTCCTCTCAACACCAAAGGTAAAACTCAAAGTATTCCTGGCTGTGTCTTGCACATTTGCAGATCCAGGATGTGTCAGGCTGTACTGCACAAATCCTGAGCACAACCTCAGTGGTGACATTTATCTGCATAAACTTCCCCTCAGTTTCTCACTGGTGCTTGGATTCCCTATTTAAACACCAACCTTTCAATTCCCACAATCCCCTTCCAAAGGGGAAAATACTCTAATTCCTCACAAGCCCTCCAGGACATAAACACAGCACTAACCTCCAGACAGAAAAAGTTACTTCCATAAGAAAGCTTTTCCAGAGAATGAAATAGTTCCTGACTGTAGAATGAGAGTTTAGCCATATAAACTCACTTTGGGGTCTGTAGTGCAGGATATGAACATGAATGAAAGATTAAAAATATGAGTAGAGAATAAAAGCTCTCCCTAAATCTCCCTTGTTGTATAAGCTGCTATGAATTAAAGCTTGATTTTTAGTCATCAACGTAATTATTCAGGAACATTTTCCAGACCAGTGTTTTTTACAAGTATTTTAACAACCTGCAAATCAGGAAACTGTAAATCAGAGAAATGAACTGAAATCAGCAATCACAAGGCAGGAGGCCCCTGGGTGAGGCTGTGACAGTGAATGGTGGCAGCCCTGCTCCCTTGCTTGCCAGCACTGGGAATGTTTGCTGGGTATAGGCTTGAGCTAAAATCCACCACAGCCTTGGACCTGACCAGGTTGGGAGAGTTTGACTGCAGTGCCCTGAGGCAGAACACACTCAAATCCCATATTTGCTGTGAAAAATGGGGCATTGCAACACTCTGGGTTTGCATTCTCTCCTTTTTCCTCTCCAAGCAAGATAAACCTAGAACTAAAACTCCTTTGCAAGTGTCTTCCCTTCCCCTGAATGAACCAGCTCTGTTTCACTTTCATGCACCAAATTGAGGCAGCAGGTTTATAAACCATATTTGGAGGGCAAGCCATAAATATCAGTGCCAAAAAAGCACAGCTGTGTGTTTTCTAGAGGTGCACTCCATCCTCAGCCTGGGTCAGCCTCACCTCAAGGCAGAATTCTGATCTCTATTCCATGCTGTAAGTATGGCATTAGTTTTGCTGTAAAGTTTTTTTTGGTAGTCAAGCGAGACAATTTATTCAAAAGTATTGAATACTGGGGGATTCTTATTCAGCCTTTGCAAATATGGTTTGTGGCAGCCCTTGGGTTCATTGGTAAGCAACCTGTAAGGCAGATGTCTATTCTTTAACAAAGGATTCATGCACCAGAAACCAAAATCACACCTGGCATGGCAGAAATGTGAGCCAGTGAGGTCCCTGCTCTGCTCTGTTCTGCCTGGGAGTGAAGTGATTCAGTTATTAGAGAAAATCTCTATAGAAATGTGGTACAATGAAAAAAACCCCTTAAAATAAACAGCAAAAAAATCCCACTGTGTTTTATTTTTTCCTTACTGAAGATGTCAAAAGAGGACTGACACTGTTCCCCTTAGCCCAAAAAAAAGTAATTTAAACCTTGCAGAACCACTTATGTAGCCAGACACCTGGAGCTGCATTGGTGCTTACTCTTGGCTATAACCCCAGCCAAGGAATGCATGAAAGGTGAGTTCCAGGAAAGTCCAGAAAAGGACTGAGATGGGGAAAAGGATGAGAGGAAGACAAATTGATTGTGGGTTTTACTCTTTTCTGAATTACAATATTTCTTTTATGAGTCTGAGAAGAGTCTTTCTATTGTTTGTGAGAGGATTTTTTCCCCACTTCTCATTCTTTCTCCAGAGTTCTCCCCAGGCTTTGCAAGTTTCTGCTGTAGAACAGAATAGGTCAGTGTTCTAAATCTAAGTGGTGGCTTTCCTTGCTGAACTTCCTTCCATAAGGAAATTCACTGGGGTTATCAGGAGGGCTGGCAGCAATTTCCTAAACAGCCTTTTGAAAGTTTTTTTTTTTTAAATTAAATTAAAAATAATAGCAAATAACAAACACAAAGATATTCAGTACTCCCATCTCCTTGCACAGAAATGCTGGCAGCTGCTGCAAGGAGCTGAAAAAAAAATCATCATTATACTCCAGGCAGCTTGAAACCAAATAATATGCACTCACAAAAGGTTTTCATTTTGGAGCTATTGTGCCTGGCCTGTTTGGGAGGAGGGGGAGAAAGAGACCTATTGTCTGTTAAAAAGCAAAACAGTGGCCTGGTTTTAGTTCTGCAGGAATGGAGCGATCTGTGTGCTATTACAGTCAAGACATCCTCTCTGCAGATCTCACTCCCTGCTCCACTGAGTTTGCAACTGGTTTGCCAAATCCCCACAGGGCAAGAGGCCTTGCACTCCAGCTGCTGGAGGAGGAATATCCCCCACTGCTCAGCGTGATAGGAGAGAAATAAAAACATCATTTTTAATAGGGAAATGATGCTTGCAGAAGCAAATGGAGGCTGGACGGCTGAACAGAGAAAGGGCTTTGGGTAGGACAAAGCCATCCTTAGCAAGCTTGGGGATGAAAACTTGAGAAGAGCAAGAAGAGTCCCAGAATCCCTCGAATCTAGGCAGATAGTGAACCTTTATAGGCATTTGTAATTGCAAATTGTATAGGCATTGTAGTTGTAGAGGTATTGTAATTGCTGTCTAAAGTCCTTTTAATAGACACTACAATTCTTAATGAAAATGTTGTTTAGCATTTTTCTAGAAGAAAAAACACTTCTCTATTCAAGCAATCATGGCAATTTTTCACAGCCTCCCTTTTGTTCCTGACTACTCTTCTGAACAAAAACAACTTTTAAAGAAAACTACTGGTTGTAGGCACAAAGCATCCACAGAATTTCAGTTCTGTCTTTGTCAAGGACTTAACATTGATCACAACTGTGAATACAAACCTGTTGAATTACACTTTTATAAGTAAATTTTTCATTATACAGCCTTGCTCTGGTACCCCTAAAAATAGATAAGTCAACTTTGCACCATACGGTCTTGCTCCGTTACCCTTAAAAATATATAGGAAAGATTGTACCAACACTATAAACTCAATAACTATTTCATCATTATTTCATGGCCTATCTTGCCCAAGACTATTCATAGAAGCTCTCATCATGTTCCAGAGAAATGGGTTTGTGAGGGAGAAAATTCTCTGAGAAGGGAGAAAATGTGAATTTGTGTCATGGGCTCAGGACAAAATCTCGAGGCGCGGATCCCGAAGCGCTCTCTCTGCAGCTGCCCCCTGCTCTTGAGCTGGTCTCCAGGACTTGTTCAGCATCCATGTGTCTCACCAGCGAGTCTTTGGAATAACAACATCCTCAGTGGGCTTCTCTACCCTTATCTGTGCAGGAAGTGCCTTTGCAGAGGATTGCTCTTGGCAGGGAAAGTGTCAGCACAGCTCAGCTGATGAGATCACCCTGTGAGTTACCCTTGGCTCTGCTGGGATCCCAGGCTGCCTTTCTGCAGGAGAGAAAGGAATTAATTGCTCCCTTTCTATTGTTTTTGTACAAATAGGTCAGATAATAATCCTGCTTCATATCTTGATGAAAAGAGAGGAAGTATTCAAGGGGTCTTGCCCAGTCTTTTTTAGGCGAAATGCACAATTGAAAATCCCTGTTCGTGAGCTTTTCCTCAGCATAAGGAACTCAGAGAGGTGTATTTTTAAAATGTTTTGAACATTTTGAATGCACTGTCCTCTTGCAGTATGTGCTGCTTTCCCAAAACCCAGGAAATAAGAGGTGCCACCAACTATAAACAAAAGTGATTCAAACTAGTTTGTGAGCCTCTCTGCTTACATGGATTTAGTCCTAAAAGCATTTTTATAATTAAAAAAAGTTATTGACTTTCCCCCACTTAAATAATCTCAGCTATACATAGATATGGATCAAATAATTAAGGAACAAAGATGTTAATCCCTTACATTTGTGTTCAGCTGTTTTTAATGAAGAACATTAAGTGTAGCATCAGAACAATTTGGACTCCTGGGATGTGTAAGCACATGGTGTCTCTTTCCAAACAAGGTTCACAGAAGTTGTCTCATTTGAAGCACCAGGACAGCAAAAAAATAATAATCCTATAAAGAAAAGGAAATAAACTGTAGGATTTCATATGTTTTTCATTGGTCAAAACATGATCATACTAAGAAAATGGACAGGTTGAAAACTAATGTTTTGAGCTTCTCAATGCCAGGATTAAACTCCTGTCTCTGAAACTGTAGGAATTTGTCCTGTGAAACAGAAACAGCTACTTCAGCAATGAACATAAAAGGATCTATTATGATACTGAAATGAACTGGTCTGCCTGCATTCAGCTGAGCACTGGTTGTTCATTGTAGTGGTATTTCTAAACCCAGACATATATATAATAATATAGAAATGTATAAAATATATAAATGTATAAAGCGTTCTGAAACATCCCCTGTCTTCCTTGTGGGTTACTCATGCAGACCTGTGCCTTTTCCACTAAGGGAGAATGAAGGAATTCTGGTTTGTTTCTGGCATCCAAGGAGAATGATGTGAAAATACCTTTGGATCAAGGCTGTCACTTGGTTGCTCCAGAATATTTCAGTTCAACCATCCTGTGAACCTTGGCTCAAACACTTTGCATCCCAGACTATGTCCAGGTTGGCTTTCACAAACACTGGGCACCAAAATCCTTAAAGATGCGTTGCATATCTGGGATGTTCTGTGAATGCAAGAACAATGTTGGTAGGAGAGATGGGGCAGGAAGTGTTTCTTCAGTCAGACACTTTGTAGGAAAATGGACAAATAAAGCTCAGTTAAACACTGGAAAAAACCTTCAAACAAACAAATCCCCAGTAAGTGAGTTCTATGGATAAAGGACCTCAGGGATTTGGAACAGAGATTTGGAAGCATGAAACTTTTGAACTGATGTGGTCAGAAAGCTTCCAAATTATGTGAAATTAGTAAGTCTCCCACATTGCCTTGATTGAAAAATTAATATCTCCAACTTATTTTTATAATACAGGGAAAAAGTATTAAGACAAAGGACGGGACCTCTACAGCATCCTGTCATTGCAAAAAGCCAGAGCACAAAATTCTCTTCAGAAATATACCAAATTGTAAAGACTCAAAGGCATGAAATGAGTAAAGTTTTTGTCATGAGGGACAGGATTCAGAAGTTCTGGGGTTTGAAACTATCAGTGAATGTCTCTTTTTTTTTTCAGAATGGAAGTATAACACACAGTTTGTTTTGCTCATAATGATTTGTATGAAGTTACATTAGAAATAATTGCCTTCTGATGAAATTAAAACTGCATCCCACGTGGAATTTGAAAGAGTTCTAGGTGTTGTTCTAATGTTGTTAAACACTAGAGATGAGTTAGTTCTGCAATGTCTAACAGTTGTGAAGAGCAGTAGAACATTTGTAAGATTAAATGGAGCTGATGTCAGTGAGTCTGATACTTTTATTTACTCAAAGGACAAGGTGATATCAAAGAAGCTTGAGACTGTTGCTGAGTGTATGATCTCAAAGAAGCAAACAATACAAAAAAGTTCAAGACAAAATAATTGACATATCCAGAAACCCCAGATGTTGCTAATCTTACCTGAGATCAGGTCTGAGGTTTTAGAAACCTGTTGATAGTGAATGAGAGATTTTTTTTTTAAACATAGAAGGGGAATTTGCAGCTGAAACTTCGTGTGAAGGGGCTGAGAGGGCTGATGCAGAGACAATTGTTTGTCTCAGAATGAGGCATTTTATGCTGAGAATTACAAGTGGAGGATGAGTTAAATGACACATCAGATAATAAAACACAATAGAGATGACAGGGGAGAAGAGAGGGATTAATAATGTGAATGCACTTTACAGGAATATCCATGTGTGGAGAAATGAGTGAGCAGGACTGAGGATGAAAGTGGAAATTACAGTGTAACTTTAAAGAAATGGAGAAAATACTGTGATCTCTTCAGCAGTGAGGTGGAAAAAAGAGACACTGGCTATAGTCCAGAGAGCTCAGCTGTTTTGTAGAAATACCACATTTTGAGGAGCTTTGAGAGACAATTACAATTCTCAGGACCAATAAAGCACCAGGGGCTGATAGTGTTCCTGCTGCATTATTGAAAACAGGAGGGCCTACACAGACTCAAAGGCTTTTGAAACTGATTTGGTTTGGAAGCTTGAATAACTTCCAAGTGAATATGCCCAATTCTCTAGAAGAGAGAAACCAGAATGGAAGAAATGTTGCAGTATTTTCCCTTCTTTGTACAGCCTAATATGTCCAAATTGCTTTATAAAAACCCTATTTTTGTTCATGGAGAGGAGAGACTTTATCCATTAAGAGCTCAGGAGAAAACAGGAATGTGATCAGTGTGTATATATATATATAAATATATATATATATATATATATATATATATATATATATATATATATATATATATATAAAATCTGCATGTATGTTTGCTCTCTACCTTTTAGGGAGGTATAAGAAATATTGTGTATTTGTCACAAATTGACTTCCAGCAGAAAAAGGGTCGGGCACAGCTTGAAAAACGAATTAGAAAGGTGGAAATTTGAATTGATTGTAATGGCAAACGTTGCACATTCTGCTCTGTTTGACCTCAGTGAAGGGTTAAGTCAGAGAGATGCTTAAGTATCATTCCTATAACTTTTCATATGACTGGGTGGGATTAATACACTCATTGTGAAATTCTCAGAATGGTGTGAATTTGAATGGTTTACATTTCCTTTTTGACCATTGTGGTGAGTTAACTGTCGTGAGAGAGAAGAAATACAGCTCAGAAGAGAATTGTAGACCAGAAGGTACTGCAAATAAAAAACCAAACTCCAAACAGTGCTTAAATGTGAAGGAAATAAAGCCCAGTTTTTAGCTTAAGATCATCTTGGGAATGCTTTTCTGGGTGTCAGTAAATATTCTAGGTTATGTTGATGTTAAAGGGTTTGAACACCTCAGAGGAAACTGAGGCTTGTTAAGAGTGATAATGATGTCATTTTTCTGCAGGTAACATTCAGGTCCAAAAGAGTGAGAGAGATCAAACTTCAGAGCTTCAAGCTGTTGGATCTCTACTTAGATGGAAGAATGGTCACTAAATAACTTGAACAAAGCCCTGGGATGGGTTTTTGGAGAATGTAGGGGAAAATGTGTGGAGAAGATTTAATAAAGATGAGCTTGAAGTCTGTAAAGAACCTATTATAGTAAAGGTAATGAAATCCCTGGCCAGTGTGCTGGCAGAGATGATGGAAGACAGAACAGCCAAGCATCTCTTGGAAGGCTGTTCTCATGGTATTTGACCTGGGTGCTGATCAAAGAGACAGCATGACTGAGCATGACCAAGGGCCTTTAATGTGAATTAGTAACAATGGAGAAAAAAATGCCCTAATGGAAAAAAAAAAAAAAAATAATGCCCTTGATAGTCTTAGCAAACCATGGGAAGAGCCAGGGAATTTTTGGGCCTGTAGTGCTAGTAAATGAGTAACTAGCACTGCATTAAAAGCTGGATGTCATAGCAGGGTTTCTATAATGGTAGATATGATGCAGTTAAAGTGCAATGGGAATTTTGCATGGAGTAGGTCAGAAGGTAGACCTGACCCAAATATTAGACATCAGTGGAGGTGAGAAAATGAGGGGAAATCTGCTTGGGAAGATCTAAGAGAGTTAGAACTATTGAACCAAGAACTGTGAAAGGAAGCAATCTCACTGGAAGTGTGGTTGGGTTCTGATGGCTGCAGCTTTGGTTTTCATGTGAATTCTTACATAAAAAATTGTCTCAGCTGGAGATAAGGAGCTGTAAATGCACCACACTGGGGTAATTCTGGTATGACTGTTTGACCTTAATCTGTGTCTCCACTTGCATTTGTATTCTAACCTTCTCAATTGCTAGCACAATATTTTTATGACTTGGATTTACTCTTTATGCAGCTCACTTGTAGGAGCACTTCTGTCCTTAGCTAGCCTGAAAATTGCAGGGATTCTGGGATGTGAGCCAAAAACTCTCTGAAGCTCCTGGAAACACTTGTGGATGAGGCTCTGTCATGTGGCTGTTTGTCAGGTCTGAAGGTACTCACCATTCTCTGCCATGTGCAAACTCTAGATGCTGACCTAGATTGGCAGGTCTGACCCCTTTATATTTTCAGTTTCTAAAACCCTTTTATTCTACACTGACATGCAATCAAACCAACATTAAGGGATTGTTTGATGTCCTAAGAAGAAGTGTGACTACATCTTGGGAGAGATAATGGAGACATTTCCCAACTCCAGAAATGCTTTGGGTTAAATTCCTTGATGTGCTGTGATTGTGGAGGTAAGTCTTCCTTTCCAGTACCCTTGCCTGGCAAAACCCCCCCCTCCAAAACCATTATCAGGTATATTTACGTATTTATGACATGTGTATGTATTAAGTACAGATAAAAACATTTTTATACCTGCACAAAAAGCTCAGCTCATTGCATTGTGATTTCCCTCTCAGCTCACCCTGGCTCCTTGCTCTGTCTCAGCCCCTCCTGCAGTGGTTTTTCAACTCAGAACTTTTCTCCACATCCCACTTCCCCTTCTTGGATTTAAAGGACAAGTTGTTCTCCCTCCAGTGGCTTTTGTTCCCATGACTCTTTCTCAGACTTTTGCATTAGCCATTAGCATCCTGTTGCCCCTGATAGCTCATTGAACTTGCTCTTGAGTCAATGCTCTTGTTTTGAGCCGATTAGAAAAGATTTCCTTTCCTTTATCAAAGCTAAACAAAAACAAGGAAATTAAATTAAATACAAAACTGTGTTTGAATAACAGTAGGGCTGTGACTTGAGGCAGGAAGCTCAGAGATAAGGCTGATGATCTGCCCAGAAGTGCTGCAGGAGTGAAGGCCAGGATGTCAGCCACCATCCAGCATTTCTGTGGGGTTCCATCAGTGCTCCACCAGAGCAGTGAGTGCCTGGAGTGAGAAAACAGCATCTCTGGGCTGGGCTGGGAGGGAGGGGATGTGGGGTGTCCCCCTGTGCTGTTCACACCCCAATCTGCAGACTGGGAGCTGGTACATCAATGCATTCAGGTGCTCTGGGAGCAAAGGAGAAGAGCCACAGACAAGAGGTGTAAAGGGCCCTCTGATCCCTGTCCCCATGCTGTCCATCCCCCATGAACTGAGGAGGTAATTTCTATGGAGCAGTTCAGGCTGCTTCTAGGGTAAGAAATGTTGCTAAACTGCTTTGCTGATGTTGTTCAACAGCTTTATTGCTCATCCTTCTCTGATACTTCTTTTTATAGCCTTGTACAGGGACAGAGGGCAAACATCCATTTATTCTATCCTTCCCTCAGTTCCCTTGATGAGAACTGAAAACTGTCTCTACACCTGATGCTAAAGGAGTTGGATTATTGTTCTGCTGGAAAACATCATGTTAGTAACTCTAACTCTTTTCTGTTGTGACTTCAGCTGGAAATCAGAGTTATGAAGTCTCCATCCATCCTGCTCCTTATGGAGACTGTTCCCACCTCCCCTCCTTGCTGGTGTCTGATGAAATGATAGAGAAATAACTGGGTGTGATGCCTTTAAATATATTGAACTGTCCCATAGTTTCACTTGGTACAATTTCTGTCCTAAATAGGAGTTATGATGCTCATATTCTCAGCAGCAGAATGAGAGCCAAGTTCAAAGCTGAGGAAGGCCCAAAAAAGTAAAGCTCTTCACTCTGCTAGCAGGCACATGGGCATAGAAACACTGGGGAAAGCAGGGAGAGTGAGAAAAGCAGAGTAAGAACTGCAGGTCCTTTGGCTTACACCTATTTTCTAAGATGTGGTAAATCTTCCTTTTTAAACATGAGTTTTTTCATCACCCTTGCTTTATGTGAGCTAATTTCAATTGCACTGACTCTAAATATTTCTTTGGCTATTTATTTTTAAATAATGTATTTCAAATTCTCTCAAGAAAGAGAATATTCGATTGAAATTCAAGGGAGAGCCCTCTGTTGGAGCACTGCTGACAGACAGCAGTAAGGATAAAAAAGCCACAACTCTCGTAATAAAGATAAAAGGAGCTCAGAGCATGAACTAACTTCCTCACTTGCTGTAATTCAGTGTGATTTGTTTCTTTCAGATTAATTGAACACTGTCAATTTCCAATCATTTTTGTCAGGAGGTATTCCAGGTAATCTTTTTCTCAATTAACCATTTTTGCAAAATATCTGAGGAGGGTTATGGACAGTTTCAAACCTCATATAAATAATCTATAATAATTTAAGATGTGCAATGTTGCTGGACTGCTGGCTGATCAGAATATGCTGGGGTAAGTTTGGTGAATAAATGTCCCCATCCAGCAAAGTTCAGCACCCTGGAAGTGGCCACAGGACATAAAACTTCCGTAGCTGAGAGCAGCAGAGAGTCAGGGCTCAGCCCTGCAGGTGCTGACAGTGCCCAAACCAGCCCTGCCTGGAGCTGTGACTCCTCCCTGTGCACAGGGAGCAGGTGTTGGCAGGAGCTGGAGGCTCTTTGCCCCTCTTATCTGTGCCTGTTATCAGGTGCAGCCCCTGCCAGAAGGATGGAGAGTATCAAAGAACACATTCCAGTGACCCTTAAATTATAAAGATGCCTAAAGCTCGGGACCACCTGGAAGATGAGGGAAAGAGAGATGACTGATGGCATTCTCCTTTTTAGTGTCCTGATTGCTGTTGTCACTATAATGTCAGCCCTTCACAGCCTTATCCTGCTCCATCTCAGCATCAGTTTAACAGCACGGATCCCTTCCTGTGCCTGTGGCCATTCAGGGCTCATCCATCTGGAGAGACCTGCCACAGTGCAGTGTGAGAACTCACCTGGGCAGGAAGGAACACCTGATACTTTGCCTTAATGATTGACAGAGCCCCTGTGATCACAGTCACACCAGCTGATAGATATCCTGTGTGCTTTCCTGCCCTGCCTTGACTGGGATACATCCTGGGTGTTTGTATTTGCTGCTTTTTGCCTTCGCTGAACAGAGGAGAGAGTTGTTAAAACCCTGTTTTGATTCACTCCTCTCCCTGGGCAAACCACTATCTTTTCCTTCATGTATTTGTTCACAGAAGATCTTCTGAAGCTGAAGGATAGGTGTGTTTTTTAGAAGATAAGGACACCTTGTTTTTATTTCTCTCCCTGGTGCTTCTTCTCTCAAGATCAGATTTTCTTGGCATGACGTGAAATTCCCCCTGTTATGGTTTTTTGTTTTTTTTTTTTTTTTTGAGTTTTTATTCACCTTTTTGGGCACACAATGTAAAGAAGGGACCAAAGAGGGGCCCAGCAGCAGAACTACCCAGTGGAGAAGTGGAGATGAGTGACCCAAGCAAAAATTGTGCTCCTTCCTCTGGCACAGGAAAAAAAGAAAAAGGGAATCACATGGGAAGTATCTCAAAGCAAAACCAGTGAGAATTTATGAATTAGATTCTCCAGGATGCTCTTGCTGTGAGTTGGTGACCAGAAAAGCTCTTTAAACAGCAGTGTCATGTGACAAGTGCAGAGCCTGAGACTGTTCCCCATTTGGTTTTGGTTATTTAATACAAGTTAGACTAACAGAAAGCTCTTCAATGAAAGGCCTTAAGGAAGAACACATTGTTGATCTGAAAAAGCCGATAAACAACTGGCAGCCATGCATGGTATTTTCATGCTAAACCCAGATAAAAAGCTTCCCTCCCCTTTCTCCCCCATGCCCCCTTGTTTCTTTTTGGGATAATGTGAACATATGTTTTTGTCCCCATGAAAGGGACATGATTTTGATCAAGGCTTTGGCATGTCCAGCAAGCCTAAAGCAATTTTTTTGCATTTGCAAATAACAAAAAATTATTTTTTTAAGGTTGGCAGCCTCCCACCCTCGCATGGAGCAAACCAACTCACAGCTTTGACTGTGACACACAGGCCAGTGAGCCACAGGGAGTCTGCACAGCACTGCTGAAACCTGATTGTCTCCTCAAAATGAGTTTTGTAACCAAAGCAAGGGCTCTCCTCCTCCACAGTGGCATCCAGGGAGCTCTCATGCTTCACACCAAACAATAATTAGCCTGCCATGGCGTGTGTGACACTTGGAAATGTCTGTACCAGTACCTAAAGACTCATCACTAACTTCCCTTTATTTCCAATTAAAATAAACACGTATTAAGTAAATATTCAGTGTCAGGTTCCAAATGTGAATTACTGCTGTGTGCTGTTTGTCAGGCCTTGTTCTGGGACGTGTTGCTTATGATCTGCCCGGGTGTTTGTTACATTTTCCCCTGTAAGAGTGTTTGGATATTTCATCAATCATGCATGCAAGTTTCTTTGTCGTCTTTTGAAGGAGTGATGTGGTTTCATTTATAAAAACCATGTTGAGAACATGCTTCCTTTTAAAAAGTGAAACCTCTTCTTAGCAGTGCTTCATCTGGAAGTGGCAGGGACAGAAAACAACTTTAGCTGTCTTGGGGATGATTCCTCTGCTCTGGAAAGTTTTTAAGTTCTGCATGCAAGCAGCCAAGGCTGCCTTCTTGAAGGGGTCTGGCAGTAATTAGATCACTCTCTGTGGATGCCACAAACTGAGAGGAGTTCTGACAAAATACAGGTCTAAACATCTGCTTGGACATCTTCCACTGTGCAGAGCTGGAAAGAAGGGTTTCAGTGATCTAGAACGTTCCCAAAGATGTACAAGATAGTTTTAAGGAAGATGTGAAGGAATTCTGGTGTTAATGGATCATCCCACACACAGTCTCTGTGTGCCCTCCCTTAGGTATTGAGGGGACAGGTTTTTTCTGCTTTTAGCCTCAGGCAATTTAATTTCTTCACTGAAAG